>JANZXR010000006.1:20787296-20820084 GCA_027575705.1 Erythroxylum echinodendron | reverse complement strand
TATGTACAGACTGTACACTGATGTATAAATTGATATTTTGGAGTAATGAAAAGAGAAATTTGGTTTTAAAAATCTTGCAATTTACAGTTACTGGTTTTATTTATCTAAATGTATGTGATGCCATGTCTAAATGTATGTGATGCCATGTGGAGTTCTATAGTAATTGTACGTAGCGCTCCCTTATCTTAGGATATGTATCGGAATGACCTACGGGCGTCCCGATGCATACCCTAGGGTAATGGGGTGTTACATGAAAGGAATATGAGACTACATAGGAATCATCCAACTCATATATGGACCATTTATAACAGAATAGTTTTTCATGCTCACTTAATATAAAGGTTATCGAAGGACATTCTAATCTAAACCTTAAAATGAGAAGCAGATGGAGGGGTTTTAGAATGGAAACTCTTCACTATAGTACACAATTTTTAGTACACTTCCTTAGTATTAATTTCAATCTCTTACTTTCCAAAAAAAAAGTTTGTTTATGCTTGGAATATAATTTCTTCCTTTTTATGATAATAACATTTAGGCATTCAACTGATTCATCATATAAAATCTCAATATCATAAGAATTTTGGTAAGTGAGTACCACATCATTATTGTTCTTAATCCACCCCATTATTTAATTATCCATAGTTTTTAATTGAATTATATAATCATGTATTTTACATTTAGTGTTTTTCTGTTTTATTTTCATTGTATAGTTTTTTTTGTACGTAAGTATTAGTAATGGATACATAATTTTTTATTCCACCAATTTTTGTCTTTGAAAATCTTTGATGATTGTTATGGTTGTTGTGGTATCATAACTATAAAAATCCAAACTTCTTTTATTTTATCATGCACACATTCTAGTTTGGCTTCTCTTCTATTTGATTAGAAGCAACTATTTAGTAGTTTATAGTATTTATCTTTGGCTCTAAAAGTTTCATGTAAGTTCTGGACTTTGTCTGTTATAACCTCATGAAATTTGAAAAATTGTGATACTTTAACTATAAAGTTTAAGGGAGAAACAAAATAACTATTAAGTTTAAAGGGAGAAACTATCCTTTTAAGGAATTTTATTTTTTATGCTAATTGAAATGAAAAAAAATATTTGGAATTTTAGAATAATCATTGAAAGAACCACCTAACGATAAAGAAAAGTAAAAATGGATAGAAAATAATCTAAAATTTTTAGTTGAATTTTAAATTATATTAAGGGAGATATTACTTTGAGTTTGAGGTCTATTTATAGTACTAGTGCAATATTGCATCAACTTAAGAAAGTATATTCCTAAACAAACTAGGACAAACTATTTGAAATTGAGCATGAGATTACCAAAATCAATCAAGATGATAGAGATATAAGAAATTTTTACTTCGAATTATTGGGATTATAGATTAAACCAGATATGGTGTCGTTAAGTCTTGTTGAAAATTTAGCTTATCAAAAGATAAAGAAAGAAAGAGGCAGAAGCAAAGTGCTTTAATTTCTCATTAAACTCAGACCCAAGTTTGAGAATGCTAGGGATATCATAATTAATAGGAGAATAGTGGATATTGACTCAATTTTAGGTAACCTTCCATAAGAGGAAACCCAACTACATATGCAAGTTACTTTAGGTGCTAAAGTTAATTATGTTAATGTTATTTTTTAAGCTTATTATGGTAGGTCTCATATGAAATAATTAAGTGGAGATTATGGAAAAATGCAATTTCAAATTTTTAATAGCATTGGGCATGTACAATTTCATTACAAGAAGAGAAATAAATGCAACTACTGTAAGAAAAAAGGGTATGTGATACTTGAATGTGAACTTTTACAAAGGAACAATAAACCAATCTACATTTTTCGTTGTTAACTAGGTGAACATAATAATGGTGGCTTTTTAAATAGATACTCAAATTTCGTTTAAGAGAACATACAATAGATGATCCAATATATCCTATAAACAAGTCTACCACGTGCTATTTCCTTTGCTTTTTTCACTACTAGTTTAGTAAGTAAAAATAAGTCATTCATCTCCTTAGTTCCTTGACATTGCAACCTTTATTTATATTTCAAAACATAAACACAACTTTTGAAAAATTCAACCTTATCCACTAAGTAATTTTTTTTATCACTGTTGATAGAAAATGCTTACCTATCCATGGGATAGGAAACTTTTATTTATGTAAATCTCTTTCTCTCTTTAGTTCTTTTTATGTCATAAATTTAATTATTAACTTAATTTTTTTGGTTAATTATTTGATCAAAGTTATTTTGTTAAATTTTCTGATGCTGATTGTTTAATATAAAACCTTCAAAATAGGAAGGTGATTGAGGAAATGGTATAAACAAGGATGTTTATTTCATTTGAATAACGTATTTTCTCAGGATAATGGCTCTTGTATTCTATTTTGTTATTTTATTTCTTCTTTAAATGATGCTTTTGATTACTAATAAAAAATGGGGTCTTTGGCATTGGTTCCTTGGATACCATCATACAAGTAGACTTAAAAACATGTTTCAATCTGGTGTTCTCCTTGTTTAGTTAAATGTTGACTGTGAGTTATTAAATTTTAATTGTTAAATTTGGTATTTTAGTAAGTTTGCCAAGTTATCATTTTCTACTAATTTTTATATGCCAATGCACATTTTGATCTTATTCTTATTAATTTATAGGGACAATTGCCATTTTTACCTCGATTGAGATATCAATATTTTTATTATTTATTAACCATTTAATATTTTTTTTATTTGAAACTTTTTCTTGCATGCTAAATTTGTCCTTAATACTATAGCAAAAGTATTTGTTAACATGATTGATATAAAATTCTGCAAAACTATTAAGAACTTTTGATCTTATCCTAGAGTAGAATTTTGTTGTTCATAACTTACCACCTTTTTTTTTAATGAAAGGGAATTTCACATAAACTATTTTGGCTCCAAACTTTGAATTAAAACGAAGTTTTTGAAACAAAAAATTTGCATGTGGTTGAAATTGTTCATACTCTTTTACTTGAATCTTATGTCCTACATAATTTTGGGATTGAAGCTATCATGCAACTATCTTTCTTATTTGTACTTGACACTAGAAAACTTTGGTGTTTCTTGTATTATATAAGAAAACCCCTGAGTACTCTTATCTTAGAGTTTTTAGTTATGTTTGCTTTGTCTTAATGCCTTCATATAAACCAACAAAAATTACACCCTAAGGTTGTCAAATGATTATTTCATGGTTATATGGCAAATATATTGTTATTATGATTTTCAGGAAAAAAAGGATGTGCATTTCACGTTATGTAGGTTTTTGTTGAGAATTTATATTACTTTTTTTTCTTATTTCACCTCTACATCTTCACATAGAGAACCAATTTTCTTTATACATTTATTTTTGAATGATCTTATTCCTTACATTAATTATAAGAGAAATTCTAAAACTAATTTTTTGATACCAGTGTGAATACATTGTCAATGCCTTGACTTGATCACACTTTTGAAGGTCCAACATCTCTATAGTCACCAACCTTACCTCCATCCACTTTACATTAACCACGTTAGTCCATTAATCTAATTCTGGGCAACCTCTAGAGTGGTATGTCCCTTTTCTGAAGGTATGGTACTTCAAACACTTACCTTAATACTTTTGATTCCATTTCCATACCTTTTACCTATAAGCTAAAAATAGAAATTACATGATGGAGAATTGCACTGGAAGATAAAATTTCAGCTTTTAAGGCAAACTAAACTTGAAGCTTAGTTTCTACTCCACTCGATGCTTCCTTAATTAGTAGCAAATGGGTATGTATAATTAAGCTTAAGCTTGATGATTCTCTTTATAAGTATAAACTCAAACTTATTGCTCAAAGATATATATATATATATATAGGAATACAGTATTAACTTTCAATATACTTTTTCCCTAGTTGCTAAGATGAACATTTTTAAGAAATTATTGGTAGTTACATCTGGCAAAATATGGTCTTTACATCAAATGAAAATCAAAAATGCCTTTTTTTTGGAGCCTCTACCAAGTTACCTACTCTCTAATTTGAACTTGGTATATAAAGTTAGGAAAGCTCGGCGTGAAGAAGAAGAAGAAATCGCGAAATCAACAATGGTTGAGGAATTTCAGCAAAATTTATACCACGAAGCAAACCAAGGACGTTAACAACAAAGCCTTATGGACTTTATAAGACTAGGGTTAAATGTGGCTAACCAAGAGGTAACTAGGCCACCCATATAAGCAGCATCATTTGATATTAAACCAGCCCTCCTAAATATGCTTCAATAGAATGTGCAGTTTTATAGACTAACAAACAAAGATCCCAATGCACATAAGTGAACTTCCTTAAAATCTGTGATACCTTTCGGTACCATCAGATGTCGAAAGATGTGGTAAGAATTAGGCTTTTTCCCTTTACCCTTAGATATAGAGCAAAGGCTTGGTATCATTCCCTTAACCTAGCCAATGTCATGACATGAGATTAGCTAGTTCGTGCTTTTTTAGATAAATATTTTCCCCTGACTAAGACCACTAAGATCATTACAGAAATTACCAACTTCCAGCAAAGTGATGGGGAATCAATCTACGAAGTGTGGGAAAGATACAAGGATTTACATCGAAAGTTCCCATACCACAACTTACCTTCTACGAAGTGTGGGAAAGATACAAGGATTTATAACGGAAGTTCCCATACCACAACTTACCTAAGGAATTCTTGTTGCAAACATTCTATAATGGAGTAACATCATATACGAGAGGCACGATTGACACAACTTTAGGAGGATCACTGATGAGAATGACGATTGATGAAGCGGAAGAGCTAATAGAGGAGATGGCGAGTAATAGCCACCTATGGATGAACGAGCGAAGTAATTGTGGCTATTGATCAAATAACAGAAAAGCAAGTTAAAATTGATAACTTGAATCGACATCTTAACAACATGAAGGCTTCATCCTCAGCTTCGGTGACAGTCGTGCAACTCAAGTGTGAACTCTGTGGACAAATAGACCATGATACAACGGACTATTACTTGATGAAGGAAAGTGATCCAGAGCAAGTAAATTATATGGGAGCTTAATATGGACGAGGAGGGGGTAACAATCCCTACTCCAACACCTATAACCTTGGGTGGAAGAATAACCCTAACTTGTCTTGGACAAACAATGCTGGAGGACAGTTTAGACCTCAAGGACAATCAGGCTTCTAGCAAGATAAATCACGCTTAATGGAATCCAAATTGGATAAGATTTTAGATAAAATTGGAGGCATGGAGGATGCACACAGGAGGCTTGAAAGAAGATTCGAGCGAGTCACCAAGAACCATGCCTCTTCAATACACAATCTAGAAGTCTAAGTAGGTCAACTAACGAAGGCAATATCTACTCGGAATGTTGGAACCCTTCCAAGCAATGCCGAGTCTAACTCAAAGGAACATATCATGGCCATCACTCATACCTAGGAAAAGGAACTTGAACTTATGAAGGAAGACGAAAATAAAGGAAAAGGACATGCAACTATGAAATTCCTTCCAAGTGAACTCGTAATTGAGCCAATCAAGGAACCTCGACCTAAAATTCCATACCCTATTCTAGCTTAGCAGAAATCAATTTCAAGTAGGGCAATGAGGAATTTTAAGGAGGTTGAATCAAACAACGTTGAGGACATAACAGAACAACTACAAATGAGGCTCACACTAAAGGAATTGGTCAAAAAGACGGTTAAGAGGCGCATAGCAAAAGAAAACCTTAATCTAGCACAGAAGAAAGAGGATCCAGGAGATTTTTACATTCCTTTCAGTATTATTAGAGTAAACATAGATAAGGAATTCATGGATTTGGGAGTGAGTATCAATTTGATGCCCTATACCTTTAGTAAGAAGTTGGGGTTAAGAGATTTGGAACCCACAAAGATGTTAGTAAAAATGACCAACAGAATAGTTCATCAACCGACGGGGATTATTAAGGATGTGCAAGTACAAATTGACAAATTTACCTTTTCCACAGACTTCTATATACTGGATATTAGTGAAGATGTGGAAATCCTTATGGACCTTGGATGACCGTTCTTGGCCACTGCTCGCTCAATAATTGACGTTGATGGGGGTGAACTAACTCTGAGGGTAGGAAAGCAGCAAATAACCTTCAAAGTGTCAAAGAAAGACAACAGTTCTCCTTTACCTCTAACTAATATCAAGGAAACCAGACCTTGAGGATAATGGGAAGATATTGAGGATCTTGGGAATGCATTAAAAAAAATGACCGCCTAGAAGAAGGCGAAGGAAGGAGAATCACAAGGAAGGTGGAATCTATAGCATGGTAGCTCATATTCAAATTGTGAGATCAGTGACTACACTACCATTGCACCATTCCTTTGAATCACCGGGTGATAAATAGTTAAAAAGTGATTTCGAAGAAGTGGAGAAGAACAAAATAAGAAGAAATATTACAAAATTGGTGTAAAATTGCAGGCCACGATCACGGCCTGCGGTAGGGTAAAAAGGGGGACCCATGATTTTTAAAGTCAAAATTTACCATTTAACCCTCTAATCACCTATATATTTAGTTTTAACTTTATGTTTTCACTCACTTTCATTTTTACTTTTTCTCTCTAAATTTAAAACCTCCAAACACTCTTAATTCTCTCAACCCAAATTTTAAATTTCCAAATTTCTTCCAACTTCTACCGACTCGCAAGCCAATATGCCACGCATCAAGCAAACAGCAAGGTGTGATCAATCAGCAAGGTAAACCTAAATCTCGAGACGAGGAAAAAGAAACAGGGCAGCTGATTACAGAGCACCTTTCCCAAGGAAGGTACCCGTTTTCATTCTCTTCGTAATAAACAAATTATAGTTCCAAAGTTTTCTCATTTTGAAACTTTAGATATATTAGAATTGCGAGACAAGGTTGAAAGTTTAGAAGAGAGAATTCAATGGGGACAGTTCATTTAATTTCAATTCTCAGTTTATGAAGAACTTACCTTAGAATTCTTTACATCCCTTCAATTCGAATCCAACAAACCTAAGGAATTATGGTCTAGGTTACGGGGACAACCTTGTGGGCTTGATTATGAGACTCTGCATAAAATTTATAGTTTCCCCAAGTCAACCATAGTGGATTAATACGATAATTTCCGTGTCAACCCTTACTGGATTAGACTAAATGGGTTAGATTGTTTCGACGCTAAGAACGGACATGATAACATCATTAGGAGCCACGAACACTTGTTGATACACAAGTTCAAGTGTCAAATCATATTTGACAAAACAGAAATCAACAAGTGTTCGACGAAAGAACTTTTTATGTTATGGTGTATGAATCATAACATTCCAGTTTGCACAACCACCCACATCTTTAATGTCATTATTATTGCTGGAAAGAAGAGGAGCAATAACTTAGGAATGGCTACTTGGTTTTAGCCATAACTAATAACTATGGAGTTGACTACAACGGATTCACAGTCTACTGTCCTGAATTTATGAACTATCATCATCTATGGCAAGCTGAAATCCTGAAATCCCATAATATGAAACTTCAGGATATTAATGCCAAGACACACGTTAAGGGCAGGACTGGTCAAGCGAGTTCAAGTTCTCAAAAACAACAAGAAAAGGATTCGATCAGCGACGAATCCAAGGAAGAAGAAGAAACAGAAGAATCAAGCTGGAAGAAAGTATTGGATACAATATTCGCAAACAAGGTAATTACAGATACACTTGCGGTGAACTCCAGAAGGATGAAGGAGATGACCCGAACACAACAACGTCAGAGATGGGACATACATCGTACCCATCATTATTTTGAGGCTCAAGGCATTCAACTGCCACCTCCAACACCTTCCCCGCCTCCATCACCATGAGGCTTTGTTCTAACCCCCTTTTCTTTTTAAATTTAGTGTTCATTTTTATTTTTTATTTTACTTTAATTTATGTTTCTTTTCTTCGTTCCTTATGTGTTTGTTTGTTCCCTTATCACATTAAGGATAATGTGTTATTCAAGTGTGGGGAGGGTTATATGGTTTGGTTTGAATGTGATTTTGCATATTGTATAATAGGTGTTAGGTTGCATTTTGTGAATTATGTGAATGTTTCAATGGCTTAGATGGATTGGAATTGATTTAATTTTTAACATAGTCTATTAGGTTGTGAAGAATGATTAGCTCGCAAAATTAGTAAATTGGGGTCTTTGGCTAAATATGCAGCTTAATTAGGATTTAATCTGAGTTTGTCATCCTCTAAATTGTCACAATCATTCATAATTTGAGGCCTTTCAACTTAAGTAGCTTTACTAGTATTTTTCATACAAACAAGTAGATAAAGCAACAAGATAGGCAATGAAAAAAATTCATGTTTGCTAAATAAATAATTATTCCACTGACCTTTGGGTTATGAATAGAGCTAGTAGCCAGCTAAGAACGTGATATAACTAAGTAATCGGATCGACATGCATCACAAATGTGTTCCTTCGAGCAAAAAGGCTATAATGACGTTCCAACCAAGTAGCTTAATAAAAAAAACATGACGTAGTCGAGTAACCGGATCAACATTCATTACCAATGTTTGCCTCCACAAAAAAAGACTAAGTTCATATTCATAAAAAGAAAGTAAATAAAAAACATGTGTTTTCGAATAAAAATCTACCGGACTTGTAATAGTTGACTTTTCATGAAACGTACTTAGGAGTAGTTACAGATTCTGAATAACCAAAGACTTATTAATGGATGTGTGCAATTAAAAAGGGTAAACAAAAACGTACTTAGGAGTAGTTACAGATTCTGAATGACCAAAGACTTATTAATGGATGTGTGCAATTAAAAAGGGTAAACAATTTAATACTTGAGTTTGGATTAATATGTATATGTAATTCAAAGGTCTAAGACCCGAATTTGGCATGTTAATGATTGAAATGACTCAAATGATTGTGTTTAAAATTAAGTTTATTTCATAAGGTTGAAGTCATTATCTCATTATTGCATTGTGTGTTGTGTGATTTTGTATGTTTGTTATTTTGTTTGCTTGAGGAAAAGAAAATGTTTAAGTTTGAGGATGTTGATAAGTGTGAATTACATCATGTTTTAGGGCTTAGTTTGATATATATTTAAGTGTTCACTTAATCGTTTAGTATGTGTTTAGGTTAAAATTGTGTTAGTTTGTTATTTAATTGTGTTTAAGTGTTTTTATGGGTTATTCAAGTCTTTGCGTTTAATTATTATGTCTTTGAGGTACCTTGATGTATTTATTAGTATTTCAGGATCAACATCAAAGAATGGAGAAGTTTCAGAGACATTCGAGCTACAAAAACAGCCCACGATCGTAACACAATAGGCAACGATCGTGACTAAAACCCAGGACACGGCCCACGATCGTGACCTGATTTCCATAATCATGACAGAAGGCACACATGTGGCCTACGATCATGGCTTGTAAACATATAGACACTTAGAAAAGTCAAGTTTCGAGGGAGTTTTTAGACCTTTCGAACCTCAAAACCCTAAGGCCAAAGGTATATAAAGAATAAGACAAAGAGGATGAAGGAGCTTTACATTAGCAACCATTAAGAAACCCTAGAGAGAGTTCAACGAGGTATTGAGAAAGAAGAAGGAAGAGAGATGTGGAGAAGAAGTCGACGCAAAGTACTTCCCAGAATAAGAGGTTTCTCGATGTTGCTACCTCCATCATCCATTTTGATATTGTTTCCAGTGTATTTTCAATTTTATTAATATATAGAATTGGAATAACTATTAATGATAGGATTATGTGAATGTTGAGGATGTCTATATTTACCTTCAGGTTGTTTTTATCTTAATTTAATAAAAATATGATTGTTTTATGTTATTTATATTCATTGTGATTGATTTCTGAGATTGCATAATTTAGTAATAGACTGAGAGGGTGAATCAAATAAAAAATAATTAAATTGGGCTAACGAGAATTAGGTGATTTAATAAGAATGAGAAATTAATCAAATCGGTAATCGTGTGAAGAGAGATCTCACATAGGTTCCCGGTAATCTATTAGAAAACTTCATATATAATTAGGGTTTGGATAGATTGTTGATTGAGAGATTGTAGTTTTCCATAATTTGATTAGGGTTTACAATTTAGGGTTAATGGTTATAACTCCAGAAAGAGCAATCAACCCTAGGATCATCTAAGACCAATAATCTAATAATTCATAATCAATTAGGTTAGCATTAAAGATAGGTAAAAATTCACCTTTTTCTCAATTGGTAGTTCCTTAGGTTGACTCTTGAATGTGTGCGTTGCAATTGCTAATTTGTTAATATTTCGTGATTGATTCTTGAATTGAATTACTTGATTGAATTACATTCCCGTTTTAGTTTTGTTACATTTTGAATATTGTACATTGTTTTGTCCTTAGATTTTAAGATTAGATTAACCTTCCTCGTAGGATTGACACCTTAGGTACTACACGAATGACCCGTATGCTTACAGATTATCGAGGTTAAATATAAAAACTTACACATATCAGAAAACTGCAATCAAGGATATCTAGGATCGAAGATAAATTGAATCAACAAGATAAAGGAAAATAAAACAAAGATTGAATAATTCTTAATCTCAACTTTGATTAAAATTTTATTATTAACAGCTCCATTATTACTTGTTCATTTTATTAGTTGTTTCAATTTCAATTATTTATTTAAATTGAATTCAATCTTTTATACCTTAACCAAAGCTTTATTCAAGTTGTAAGTTTTCTAAATAATTCTCTTGGTAACGATACCTTTTGTACTACAAGTTACGATCTGTATACT
This sequence comes from Erythroxylum echinodendron, assembly GCA_027575705.1. Lineage (NCBI taxonomy): Eukaryota > Viridiplantae > Streptophyta > Magnoliopsida > Malpighiales > Erythroxylaceae > Erythroxylum > Erythroxylum echinodendron. Next base: position 20,809,330 of record JANZXR010000006.1, on the reverse strand, counting down.
TGCAGTATTGAAAGTTTTTATATAAAACTTATCAACAAGTTTTTGGCATCATTGTTAGGGATGAATTCGCATTTGGAATGATTTGAAGACCTTGGATTTAAAATTTTGATAGTAGGTACCTGCATACAAGAATTATATATATATTTACAAAAACTCCAAACTGAGCAATTTGCAGCCCCTTTCTTCTAACTTTGTGAAGGCATTACAACATAGATGGGAATTAATATAACACATGTAATCTTGGGTGGCAGTACCGCCCAAATAATTCATGGATTAACCATGCAGGCAATAATATATAAGCACAAGGTCCACAAAGTTTCCAGCAAGATAGGCTTGGATCCTTGGAGTCAAACTTTTTAGAGTCAAAGTTGGATAAGTTAATGGACGTGCTAAGCTCCAAGTTTGATAGCCAATATGAATGTCAAAGGAGGATGAAAGCCATATTTGATCAAATAATGAAGAAGCACTCCTCTTCTATTCATAACTAGGAGGTTCAAATGGAGCAAAGTTCTAATTCATTGTTAATAAAGAATGTGGGGAGTCTGCTAAATGACACAGAAGCACAACTGACAGCCATCTTGTGTTGTGATATATATGGGGATAACTACCACAATTTTCAATGTCAAGCACCAGAATATATGGGAGCATCCATATTGCTTGCAAAATAAGCCTTAGGTATACTATATGAGCATACTGATAATTTAAAATGGAGCAACTCTTACGTTATTGCATCGAACGATTATGCTTAGTCTAAATCTTTAGTGGAAGATCTTGCCAATAGTGAAGCTCGCCACCATGGTTTTCTTAATTTGATCAAATATTTCCTTCTTATTATCTTGCAATTGGTGGCTTATTTGTAGGATACTAAACTGTCAAGTGGAGAAATGGGTGAAAACATAACACGTTAAGCTAATTACATTAAATAAGTGCTACTTAGGACACAACCCAAGAATTAGGATAGGTTTTAATTTTTTATTTTCATTTTATTTTGTTGGTGCTTTATTATTTTTATTTTTTTATGTTTAGTATGCAAGGATGGATCTTTATGGTATAGCGTCTCAACATTCCACCTTCAAAAAAATCACCACCCAAATCACCATTACTCTATCTTTTTCATTATTGTTATTTATTTTTTAATGTATTGTTTTGTTTCCCATATTAAGGACAATTTGTTGTTCATGTGTGGGGACATTTAGGTACTTGTGTATCAATTGTGTGTGTGCATTTTGCATTTGTATTATGTTGGTTTTTTATTAGATCGACATTATGTGAACATTTTGTTGCATGATGTGTGCAATGCGAAAATGTGTCAATGGAAAGAATTGAATGGAATTAGTTTAGCTTTGAACATAGTCATTTAAATTGTAAAGGCATATTAACTTGTGAATTTTGTGTTTAAAGTGTCTTTGGGATAAATATGCATGTTAATTAGGATATGAAATCTATTCTTTCACTTTGGAAATTTTGTTTTTATACATTTATAATTATAGTCAATTAAATTGGTTAGCATCATTAGTACCCTTTCATGAGAATGATTGATTAAGAAGAAATAAGATAGGCTAAATGATTGATTAAGAAGAAATAAGATAGGCTAAGACAAAAAGTGTTAAATTCCTATTCCACTGGCCCTTTTTAAGAAAATTAGGTTAAAAATAATTTTGGTACCCAGTTAAGAGTTGTGATATAGCCGAGTAACTGGGGGTATTCATGACAAAGTATTTGTCTTTGCGTCAAAAGGCTAGAATGACACTCTAACCAAGTTAAATAAAAAAGTAACCTAGTTGAGTAACCTGAGGACATTTATGACAAGGTTTTTGCCTTTGAGTAAAAAGATTAGGTTATCGTTAAAGAAAATTTTAAAAAAATGGTGCTTATAATTAGTAAAACCTACTGATCTTTTAAAAATAAAGAGAATTTTTATAAAAAGTTACTTAGTGACATTTGCATTTTTAATTGATCAATAATAATAAATGTATGATTACAAGTGTCATAGGTATATGCATAAGGCACTAATATTTTGATTGATATGTTTATTCAAATTAAAGTAATAAACATGAAAGGAATAAGTTAGTATGTTGGCATTTTTTGAGTGATTGACACTTGAGGTTAAATTAATTGCATAAGATTTGACGTCACTGTACCATTCTTATATTGTTGCATGATTGGTGTTTATATATTTAAGTTTTTTTTTTGTTTTAATTTTTGCTTGGGGACAAGCAAAGGTCTAAGTATGGGGATGCCGATATGCGTATATTATCATTTTTTTTTCTAGGTAAGTGTATTTTTAAGTCTTTCTTAGATGATTATCGTGTGTATAGGCTTAGCATTGCGTTCTTGTTAATGTTTGTATGTATTCTAAGTGTTTGATTAGTTTAAAGCTAGAATTTGATCTTAATTTTATATGTTAAGAGTGTTTGATATGCTTGTGAGTGTATGGAAATAGGAATGTGGAGAAAACAGTAGATTTTAGATGGATACAGGCAAGTCATAAACATGCCCCATGCACGATTGTAATAGACAAAGAATCACCTATGTGCATGTAGCTTCTATCACGATCATGCATGGGAAACTCTTTAGGTCACGATCGTGCCTTATGAACGACTATTTTTGGAGTCGAATTAATTGGAAAAACCCTAAAAACAACCCTAGAAGCCTCATGTACTATAAAATAATAAGAAAAACATAGAAAAGGTAGTAGACAAGAGATCAAAAGAAGATCAAGAGGAGACATCAAGAGAGCATCAGATAATTCCAAATTCCCAGATCAAAAATCCAACTAGCTTTTTTTCCTTTATTTCTTTCATTGTCTTGGATTTTATTTAAATTTTTATAATGTTCAACATGATTGTGGGTTTCTAAATCCATATTAGGGATTGTTCTTGAATTGTTTTGTTGGACTTTATTAATGTTGAATTCAATACAACTATCAATGATTTTGACAATTGTTATGCCTATACTTGATAATAAATTGAGAGAGTGAATCAAACTACACATGTTAAGGTTCATAATGAGAGTTTGTAACATAATATATATGTAATTATCATATTAATTAACAATTGAAGAGAGATATTAATTGTAAAATTAATTATCAATAGGATTGTTTCAAATATAATTAAATAAGTTGAGTAGTTTTGTGAATTGAGATATTACAATTCTATAGTTATTGAATTCAATTAAGATTCCTAGATTAGATCTCAAAAGAGGATAATTATAACTTTAGGATATCTAGGGTCGAACAAAAATTTTATCAACAAGGTAAAGGAAAACAAAACAAGGATAAAATAATTCCTAAGTCTCAACTTTGATCAAACTTATTTTATTTGAAGCTCAATTATTTACTTGTTCGTTTGATTATTTGTTTCAATTTCAATTATTTATTTTAATTCAATCCAATTTTTAGTATCTTAGACAAATTTTTATTCAAGCTGTTAGATTTATAAATAGTCCTCATAGGAATGAGACCTTTTGTACTACAAGTTATGATTCGTATACTTGTGGTATTGAAATTTTTTATATAAAACTTATCAAAAGGAGCTACCTTACTTCATGAGAGCTTTGTGTCAAGTTTGGAGTTTTCTTGGACTTAACTCCTTAAAGTGGAGGAAATTCTTCCCCTACTTAGAAGTGGTGGTTTGAGTGATTGGAACTATATGGGGAAGAAGGAGTTTGTATGGTTTGTCTTGTTTGTGGCTGGGGAAGTTGGACTCTATGAGAGGGTGGGCTTAAGGAGGGTTAGATTTTATCAATAGCAGCAATAACAATAACAACATCCTTGTAAAAGTTCCACTGAACATAAGGTCTAGGGTGATCCAAAAGTACACAGCCTTACTCCTAACTGATATAGAGATTATTTATGATAAACGCACAAAAAACAAAAAATATATAATACATAAAGAAATGACTAATATACAAAATAAAATAAAATAATCAATGCAAGATACATATTAAATTAATAAAGTAATAACAAAAATAAAAATAAAATAATATAGACATAAAAGATAATAAAAATAAAAATAAAATATAATAAACAAATAGTAAAAATGTAAATAAATAATAAGTAATAAAATAAATACAAAACAAGGTAATGAATAAAAATAAAAGATAAGTAAGTAAATAATATAACAAAAGAACGAAGACAAGTAAATATAATAAAACAAACAAGCTATTAAAAGATACCGTTTAGGCTAAGTAAGGAAATGTTTAGGCTAAATAACTAAGAGAAAAGTACTACATATTAAAATTTTAAGCTAACTATAAGACATAAGACTTAAATGAAAATTTTTAAAATACCTATAAGAAAGAGAAGAACCTCTCTATGTAAGATCCTTTACCTATATCCTTCTACGTCAAAGTATTTTATTAAATGCCAGGTCCTTTGTGAGTTCTAACAAAGCCAAATAATTCTTGATTACCTCCCCCCCAATTCTTCTTAGGCCTTCTTTTTTTCCTCTAGCAATCCCTAAATACAATCTTCTTGCATCTTTTTGTTGTAACGTCAATATGTCTCCTCTTAACATGTCTGAACCTCCTAAGCCTTCTCTCTTATTTTATTATTAATATTAGTCACCTTTAATTTGTCTATTACCATTACATTTTTTACCTTATCTCTTCTAGTAAGGTTACATATCCAACAAAATATCCTCATCTCTACCACCTTTAACTTATAACTATGGACTTGTTTGATGGGCCAACACTTTGTTCCATAGAGCATATCTGGTCTAATTGCTAAATGATAGAATTACCTTTAAGCTTAAGTGGTATCTTCTTATTACATAAAAATATTGATACACTTGTCCATTTTGAACCACCCTAATCTGATACGATGAATAATGTCTTCATAAATCTCTCCATTGCTTTAGATGATAGATCTTAGATACTTAAAATACTCTTTATATGGTATAACTTTTGAACCAATCTTTGCCTCCATATCGAAAGCCACCCAATGGCCAAAAAAGTTATACTCCAAGTACTCATTCTTAGTCCTGTTCAATTTAAAACCCTTCGACTCTAATATATTTTTACTCCACAATTCTAGTTTGACAAACATTGACACCTTCTTTTGTCTCATGCACTGTCATCAGCAAATAATATACACTAAGGCACATCCCCTCGACTACTCTTGGTGAGTTCATCCATCACTACACTAAGGCACATCCCCTCGACTACCTTTAAGCTTGAGTGGTATCTTCTTATTACATAAAAATATTGATACACTTGTCCATTTTGAACCACCCTAATCTGATACGATGAATAATGTCTTCATAAATCTCTCCATTGCTTTAGATGATAGATCTTAGATACTTAAAATACTCTTTATATGGTATAACTTTTGAACCAATCTTTGCCTCCATATCGAAAGCCACCCAATGGCCAAAAAAGTTATACTCCAAGTACTCATTCTTAGTCCTGTTCAATTTAAAACCCTTCGACTCTAATATATTTTTACTCCACAATTCTAGTTTGACAAACATTGACACCTTCTTTTGTCTCATCCACTGTCATCAGCAAATAATATACACTAAGGCACACCCCTTCGACTACTCTTGGTGAGTTCATCCATCACTACTGCAAACAAAAGAGGTTCAATGAGGAGCCTTGGTAAATACCAATATCAATAGAAAAATGCTCTGTATCTCCTCCTATCATTCGTATTCTAGGCTTAACAACTTCATACATATCCCTAATAACTCGTATATAGGTCATTAGAACTTCTTTAACTTCTAAACAACTCCATATGATCTCCTAGCTATCCTATCTTAAGCCTTTTTAAAGACAATAAAAACCATATGTAGGTTATACTGTCTTTCCCTGCAATATTACATGACTCATCTAAGCAGATCTAAAGTTTTTATCATGGACCTTCCTAGCATAAAACCAAACTAGTTCTCCGAGATAGGTGCATCTTTTTTCACTCTCTTCCCAATCACCTTCTCCTATAACTTCATAGTATGACTAAATAATTTGATGCCTCTATATTTGTTACAACTTTTAATGTAATCTTTCAACTTTGAATGTAATCTTTCTTCTTGTATAGATGAATTATCATACTCCACTCTTGAAAATATTTTAGCAAACATAAAGATCTCATTAAAAAATTTAGCTAGCCAAGTAAGACCCTCTTCACCTAGGCTCTTCCACACCTTTATGGGTATCTCATGAGGCCCTACTGCCCTTCCACTCTTCACCTTCCTCAAAGCTCTTTTAATTTTTTTCCCTTATGATCTGTCGATAACAAGTAAAGTGATGATACTTTTAGTATGTGCTAAGATCACCTAAAAAGATGTTATCCTCTATGCCTTTATTAAAAAGGCTATAGAAGTGTCTTTGCCATTTTCTCTTAATGTCATTTTTATCCATAAGCACTCTCCTTACTTCATTTATTATATAAAAACCTGATATGAGTCTCTCACTTTTTTTTCCTTAGCACTCACTATTATAAATAAATCCCTCTCTCGATCTTATGTTTCTAGTCATTAGTATAATTTTTTGTAAGCTCTGATTTTAGCTTTTGAGACTAACTTCTTCACTTCTTTCTTTGCCAATTTGGAACTTTCTCTATTAGATACCCTCTCTACCTCTATGGTACTATCCAATAACCTTCTTGATATTAACCATTTTATATACAACTTCATTCTAATACTAAAGCTCCATCTTAGTACCCTTAGGCCCTTTAAAAATACTCAATATCTCTTTAGCTACATTCCTTAAAGGAGTTGCTACTCTCTCCTACATCTAGTTAGCATCGCCTTCCAATTTCATTCTTTTTCATATGTTACCCTATCCCTAATTTGTTCCATCGTATCCCCTTTTAAGTTCCACCATCTGAGTTTGGTACATCTCTTAAAAATTCTTTTCTTCCTCTAACCTTTAATTATAAGATCCATAACTAAAAATCTATTCTGAGTTAACAAGCAAGAGTTAGGTTTCACCTTATAATCCTTGCAACTAGGTCAATCACTCCACCTTAAAAGGAAGTAATCAATTTAAGTTTTCATGTTTCTACTCTTGAAAGACATAAATAATCCTCGTTTTTCTTGAAAAAACAAATTAGCTATCACCAACTTAAACACTACTGCAAAATCTAATAAATGTGAAACACCTATGAGGCCATGAATATCCCTTTTATGAGTATTAAAGTCTCCTCCTAGTATAAATCTCTCATTAGGAGGGATCTGCTAAATTACCTTATCTAGCTCTTCCCAAAATTGATGCTTAAGTTGTTCGTCCAACCGTATTTGGGGTGCATAAGCGCATAACACATTGAAAACAACACTTTTCACCATAATATTTAAGGATAGAATCCTATCATTAGTCCCCTTTACACTCACAACATGGTTTATGAATTCCTTGAAAACTAAGATACCTACCACATTTTGGTGTCTCAAACACCCTGAATGAAAAAGTTTAAACTTATTAATCTTCTTCTCTTTACACTACTACCACCCCTCCCCCCCCTGGTTACTATCTGAATCTTATATTTGTCTAAAATCTCTACTAATTCAAATGACTTCCTTGTAAGGACTGAAGAACTAGCCCTTGCCTTATTATTAGAATTCAAAGCCACCACTTTTACCCTAAGGCCCAAAACAAGTTATACAAGACCAACCAAATAATTCCCTAATTAAATATAATATTAATCAAGAAAGGAAACAAGGATTAATATTAAATCCTAAAATGGGCATCGTGCCAAATGGATATGAAAATCATAAGTACAATTAATTATAAACAAATCAAAATTTAGATGGTCCAAAATCTAAACCAATAATAGCCACTTCTCACCTTACTTTGCAACTGACCAATGGTTAATAGTGGAGACTAATTTGTATAAATAAATAGAAATTAGGTTTCTACAAAATGTTAAAGCACAGTACTAAACAGTTAAAAAAGTGATCTAAATATGGAAGGCTATAAACAAAAATGAACTCAAAACTTTCAATGGTTTAGTAAAGACTAAATACTAAATCCGAACAACTAATATGCAATGAATCACAAGTGCTTATAATAGAGAAGAAATTTTCATAGGATACCAATTAACCAAAGAAGGGAAACAACCAAAATGATATGATTTGTTTAAGATTCCACACACCAATTCTTTATATTCTCGTCATAGGTAGTGTCATTCACAAGAAATTCATTTTTTGTAGGGCTCACTCTTGATCTGTGAATGGAGAAAGTAAAGCATAAGGTTTTCCATAAGCTAGACAAGGAAACATCTGGAAGAGGATAGAAAATCAACCTACTAAATCCCAAATTGGTGATGATGACAAAGAATAGATGGCAGCTGATAGAGAAAGGAAGGCAATCGATTTAGCAAACTATATGTAATAGAAAACAGAAGACAATTGGTGAAGCAAAATGTAGCTGAATCAATGACATAGCAGAGAAAAAATGATTTGATGGTTGTAAAGCATATGACAAGTAGCTAATAGGCACAAATTTTGGATAGATTTTTTAAGGAGAAAAAGGAAACTTTAACAATGCTCTAGAGACAACTAGGATTAACTAAACATGAGTTAATTGCATTATGAAGGCAATCGCATTCGCATACATAACAGTAAAAATTGGAAAATAATAGCTTTTGTTAAAAAAATAGAACTTTTCAAATATTTACGACTAATCAACTATTAGAAAATAGAAAATAAATCAACAGCTAATTGGAGATGATTATGGTGGTTGAGAAGTCCAATTGGAAAAATGGGAACAACCATTAATGCAAAATAAAGATTTTAGGGATTTTATGTATATATACAAAGTTAATTGACTCAGTCTTTAAAAAAGGAATAACATAGTTGAACAGTGAAATAGTATACAATATAGCTAATAGGAATCAAGAAAAGAATAGAAACTTAAAGAACCTAAAAATGTTTGTTACTAATAGTTAAAGAGATGTTGATGTACGAATTTTAAGCAAATAGAGAGAGCAAGAGAGAAAGAGCATCCGTAAACCCACAACTCAATTTCCAATCATTAATATTAAATTTTATGATGAAGTAACAGCTACAAAACCCAGAACTAGTTTCTAATGGCGTTTAACTTCTTTTCCCTCTTAACTATACAAGAAAATAAGAAACAAAGACACTATAAAAAGCTAGAGGTGTAAGACATTTTTGCCCCTAAAGGCAATTTTATCAATTTCCCATAAAGGGGACAGTTATTAATTATGATTTTGGTTTTAAATAAATTATTGGTTAAGTTACGTAATTTGATCCAAATAAAGATAATAAAGTGGCCCGATAAATGATCTAAATTAATGGGTCAAATTTCGGGTGAAAAATGGATCCCTTTTGGTGTAGACTTGGTCTATATCGTTCTTGTAATAGGGAAGCCCGATATGAAAGCTATATAAATAGGTTATGGTCTCCTGCAGTTGCTTATATCAATTGTAAGTATAAGGAATCTCTGACCCGTAAAGAGAGCTTATGTTTTCATAAAACTATAGAAAGACCTAGGTCGTGTCTTGGTGATGAATTCCCATGAAGACGATAGTGGATTCAGGATTGTTTCAGCTTCGGAAAGCTTGTTTAAAGTTTCAGAACTGAAATTAGGTACATTTTACATTTCTCCGTTTTTTGCCCTTTCATGTTCTATTCAGGGTATGTAACTAAGGTACCATTACGTATTACACTTGGTATCAGAGCAGTGACGTGATCAGGTAGTTAGAATCGGAGATTTTTTTGTTTTTCTTTCCATAAAATTTTCACGTAGTTAACTTCTGTTTCTCAATTTTTTTTCTTGCTTTTTATTGCATGAAATTAGTATACATACATTTAGCCTTGAGAAACAAGTTGAAAATGAGCTCGAGAAGTCAAAAAAGGACCCACAACTCGACAAAAATTGCATTTTTCGACTAGGGTCGTCACACTGTTAGGCATGCACAGTGACACGGGGAGAGATGACATATAAAGCGTGTGCATTACACGCGTTGACACGTCACGTGTTTGGCTCATGCACTGCACGTGCCTATGTCGGTGGGCACATTTATGTGTGACGTGCCAAACATGTCTCTAGCTCTTCGGCGCAGTTGACACGTAGTGGCTGACTCATAATCGTCTGCTATAGTAATTTAGAAAACAAAACAAACAAAATTTCAAATTTTCCATAGGGGTACCCCGGTGTGTTTTGGGTCAATTTCAGGGTTTGGAAAATTTATAAAGTGAATTTTTTCATTTTTCTGGATTTATTACGCTGGTAATAAATTAAAGTTTAACTCCAGAAAAAGGAATTAAGGTGTTCCGAATCTAATTTCAAGTAAATTTTCATGCTTCGGACATTGCATGAGAGAGATACTTCAAGTTTTCGTGTCTTAGGTCTCATGTTTAGTGTTCGAGATTGCATAATAGTTAATCGAAAAAAGAACAAAGACATTCAGAAGCCATTTTTGAGTGAATTTTTGTGTAACGAACTTGCCATAAAGGAAATACATGAGATTCTTATATCTCGGGTGGTCGGTTTGGTATCAAGTAATGCACGATATTCAATCAACTGAGATTATTCTTTTATGAAAATCTCAAATGAAGTTTTCAAAGAACGTTTTCAGAATGAGTGTGTGACAATGAGACTGTGCATTCAAGTTTTTGCATTTATTGAAGTTACATTGTCACATACCATATGCCCATAAAGAATATGAGGATGAAATACAGATGTATCCCTTGTGTTAGTGGACTTTTTGAGTGCTGATGAGAATGTAGTCACCATAGTGGCCTTTCGAGTCGGTAATTTGAATTGTTCTGCTTACGCATTAGGGGATGCCTCTGGTCTTATGTTTAGTTATTTTGCTCACAGATGTTGGCCTTACATGAGATTTTGAGATGTACATAAGGCATTGGATAGAGGAAAGCCGTTACTTGAATGATCTATTCGCCCAACAGGTGATAGCATCATAAGAGTTGATGGTTTGTACTCTGATCGCTTTTATGTGTAGAAGTCTAGTTGCATATATTATGCATTCAGCCCACAAGTGTTTCATAATATGTGTGATCAGATTTTTAGGAAAGATATTGATTAATAACCTTGAGTATCACTGTTGTCCTATGTTTATGCTGATCTAATCAAACTTTCTTTACAATCACTTTTCGGTAAATAAAATCAGTGTCACCATTGAAACTCTAATCGGTTTCAATACAAAGAAGAGGACTGAGGATGCATAGAATGCTATGGAAATAGTTGAGGTTGATATGGTCATAAGGCAGCATAGGCCATCTTCACCTACATCTATGAGCTCAAAAGCTCATAAAGCAGCCTATGAAGCCTAAGATCGATCTTACAAATTATTTCTTGTAACTATTAAGAGATCCATACCTAACCATCTACCTAGTGGACTTCCGAATACAATCATAGCGAAGTAATTTCTTGGTAATGTCTCCTAGAGGTACATAGTCTCAGTTAGTGTTGAGACAAGTGTCTTAATTAAAGAATTATTCTCCATAAGGTATATGGGAGAAAGGGGAGTAAGGAGTACATATCAAGAATGATACATCTTCACAGTAGACTAAAGATATTAAACATTCCTCTTCCTGATGTCTTTATAGTTCACTAGACTCTGAATACAGTCTCTCCAGAATTAAGTAATCTGGTGAAGACATATTGTTCATAGGATAAGGAATGGGACTTCAATGCTTTGATTGTCCATTGTGTTGCTGAGGAGGAGAAACTCAATTTTGTTACTCTAACAGCCCTCGATGCAGCTAAATGGAAGGAAAAGATAAAGCACACTAAGATTAAAGGTAGAAAGACTGAATCTTCTCGACATGCTGATGCTGGTCAATCCAGTGCTGGCGAAGACTTTAGGGACATAAAGAAGCAGCAGTATAAGGCCTAGAAGTAAAGACAGTAATCATCAAATAACTTCTTAGCTTGTCAATTTATGAATCGAATTTGCAATAGTCACATTAAGTACTTGGTGACTATATAGTAAAGTATCAGATCAAGGTGCTTCCACAATGCATAGATTCATATCCAGGATAAAGCCAAATAAAGAGAAGGAGGAACTAATAGTTGACAGCAATGAAGAAGTGGATGAAATATCTGTAAGGGATGTATGTACTGAACCTTGCTGCAAGGTTCATTTAGGTTTTTACACGATACATTTTATATATGATCTTTGGATCAATTTTAGACAAAAAAGGTTGACATTTTGTATTTAATTCTTCTATTATATAGTTATGCTTAATGCAAAACATAATGGTACAACTTTCTTGTCATATGATTTGTATATAATGTGTCTTACCCTAAATTAGATAAAAGCTTCTTCTTGTCTTGCTAAACAAGTTATGAAATGAAGGACCCTGATGAATGAAAAGTCATACATGGTGTGGCATAAAAGTTTAAGCCACATTTCCAGAGCTAAAGTTAAAAGATTAATTAAGGACAACATTCTCTCAATTCTATATTATGATGATCTAGGAACATGTGTTGACTATTGCAGGGATAAGTTGACTAATAAGAATATAGAAGTCAACTCATGCTTCTGACTTGTTGAGTTTGATACATAAAGATATCAAAAGACCTTATACAATTGCATTGTGCAATTTCAAAAGTATTCTGACATTTGTCATGATTATTCTCATTATAGTTATATGTTCTTGCGTAAAGATTGGAGGTTGAGAACTAATTGGAAAAATCCATTCAGAATATCATATCTGATCGTGGAGGAGAATATCATGGCAACATGGTGTTTTAGGACTTGAAAAGGTTTGTTTGTTAGATATATGGAATCAATTGGCATAGTGACTTGATTCACTATACCAGGTAGTCTTGAGTAAAATGGTGTGTTGTTGAAAGGTATAACCGCATCCTAAAGGACTTGTAAAAGTCAATGTAGAACAAGACTAATCTAGCTGATTATCTAAAAGTATGAAAACCCAATCTTACACACATTTATGCGTGGGGCTGCCCTACTGAGGTATTATAATCCTTATAAATAAAAATTGCATACTCATTATGCTCATTGCTATTTAATAAGATATCCTAACCACTCTAAAGGCTACAGATCTTGCTGTAGAGAAAGAGGGACCAGAATAGTGGAATCAATAATAGCTAAGTTTCTAGAATACAATGTCTATGATAATGGTGGGCCCTTTGACCCTTAGGATGATAACAGGATGGATACTACAGTTGTTATGTATCCGCTAGTTATATAGTTAGATCCGGTGGATTTAGGTCTTAATACCCTATCTGTATAGGAATAAGAACCCATACTTGTACGCACAGAGGTTCCAGGGGGTACAAGATCTAATGCAGTTGCGTAAATCCACCAGAGTGAGATGACCTATTATCACATTTGATTGTATAGTCTATTAGGTGAACAGGACTATAATATTAGACATATTAAGAATTCATTTACTTTTACAGAAGTTGTTTCTGTACCCGTAGCAGAATTATGGTGGGTTGCAATGACTTATGAGATGTAAGTCATAAAGCATGGTAAGGTTAGGGAGCTAGTTGATTTTGTAGCAGAACTGCAAAACTATCAGTTGTAAATAAAGTTTAAGATCTGAAGGATTTCAGGATAAAGTTCAGCTGTTTATGGACTAGCTTAGTTGCCTGAAGGTTCACTTGGGGAGAAATATTAACTTTAATTTTATTTTTTCTCTCTTATCCTCCAAGGATACATTTTGAGTGACTATAGCAATTATAGCTCATAATGATAAAGAGTTACATCAGATGATTGTCAAAACCGCTTTCCTAAATAAAGACCTTTACAAAGTGGTCTATATGGAACAACCTAAAAGATTTCAGGATCTAGATGGAACTGACATGGTTTGCGCGTTATGCAGATCAATGTGTGATTTACATTAAACCTCTCGAAAGTGAAACCTTACAGTTGGTGAAGTTATGACCTCTTTTCAGTTTATGGAAAATAAAGTTAGAAAGATGCTTGTACTATAAGGTCAAGGAAGCAAAGTTATCTTCTTATTACTGCATATGGATGATACATTGCTCACGTCAAATTACTTGACCATGCTATATAAGGTTAAGCAACTTTTGGTCAAGAATTTTGACATAAAGGGCCTTGGCATAGCATCTTTTGTCTTAGGTATTCAGATTCACTGAGACAGATATTAACACTCATCATACCTCTCACAGAGTGCATACATTCAGTATATGTTACAAAGGTTTAATACGGTTAACTGTAAACCTGTCGTAAAGCTTATCTCTCATAGTGACAAATAATCTTTGGCATAATATCCAAAGAATAAAGTAAAGAGAGAGGTTATGAGGAATGTTTTGTATTCTAGTATGGTTGATAGTCTAATGTATGCTCGACTATATACTAAGGTGGACATTGCATTTATTGTTTGACTGTTTAGTCAATATATAGTTAACCCAGAAGTAGACCATTAAAGTGCAGTCAAACGAGTGTTAAGATAATTAAAGGGAATCAAGGATTATGTGTTGATATATAGAAAAGTCAACTGACTAAACCGTGTAGGGAATTAAGATTCAAATTAAGCTATGTGTCCGGATGATTGAAAGTTCACTTAAGGTTACAGTTTAAGTTTGTAGATGGTACGATGTTGTGGAAGAGTTTCAATTAGACACGGGTGACTTTCTCAACCATATATGCATAGTACATGCTATGGGGCTACTTCACATATGGTTTAGCTCAGAAATTTGATTTCTAAGTTGTCTGTGATTGATTCAGTGGCTAAGCCCATTTGGTTGTAATATGATAATCAAGTTGCTATATTGTTTGATAATAACATTAAATACCACAGAGTCTTAGCATTTTAAGATCAAATTATTGATCATGAAGTAGTTGATATGAAAAGATGACACTAAGGTTTGGAGCCTTTAAAGACTGAGGAACTATAAGTCTATTCTTTAACTAAAGGACTTAGCCCACTTGTTTGAAATACAAGTATACAGTATGGATGTTTTGAAGTCCTTAGACACTGTTAGTTAAAAGATCATTATGTTTGCTCCACGTACATTTGTACATTTTGATATATTATACTGGTATGATAGTTCATCAACTGAAGATGATCATTGTTTATCCTCAATAATACATGTTATTATACATTGTCATAATACGTATGGAAGCCTTAAGATTTGTGTTGATCTTAAGCATTTTAAAGGTCATTAGGCATATATACAGATTGACCTTGAGCCTATGTCATTAAACACATACAATTTATACGGATATATCCTTAAAGTTTCACATGACATAGGAGATATAAGTTTTTAATCCCATAAAGGTTCTCTAATATTGTTTAGCATTCAGTTGGAGAA
Source organism: Erythroxylum echinodendron (assembly GCA_027575705.1). Lineage (NCBI taxonomy): Eukaryota > Viridiplantae > Streptophyta > Magnoliopsida > Malpighiales > Erythroxylaceae > Erythroxylum > Erythroxylum echinodendron. The sequence goes on along the minus strand of JANZXR010000006.1, from coordinate 20,794,099 downwards.
AATAAAGGTTTTCTATAATGATTTTTAGCATATGGTGAAAGAAAGCAAGTTTTCTCTAATGTTGTTTGGAATTTAGTAAGAGAAAATAAGATTTCTCTGATTCAGTTTAGCAATACAGTTTGGCAAAGAAATCGAGACCTACAGACGAAGATGATATATATTATATCATAAAGGAATCATCGTAGTTTTCCACACTCCATTTTCCCATTCATGTTAGTGAGGTATTAGATATTCATGATTGTATTGGATCTGTGTCGCACATGACACATGTATTTGATACTTTTCGGTATCGAAAGCTTTGCAGGAAGGAATGTAGGAATTTCATTATCTTTGGATCAAATGTTTTGTTCTTAAACTTAGTCGACTAATACAGCAGCGTAGCTTATCCGAGTAAAAATGCAATTAATAATTGTCCAAGGGGGAGATTGTATGGCATTGTTACCCCTATGGGCAATTTTCTCAATTTCCCATAAAATGGACAGTTATTAATTGTGATTTTGGTTTTAAATAAATTATCGGTTAAGTTACGTAATTTGATCCAGATAAAGATAATAGAGTAGCCCAATAAATGATCTAAATTAATTTGTCAAAGTTTGGGTGAAAAATGAATCCCTTTTAGTGTAGAATTGGTCCATATTAGTCTTATAATAAGTAAGCCCGATATGGAAGCTATATAAATAAGATATGGTCTCTTATAGTTGCTTATATCAATCGTAAGCATAAGGAAACTTTAACCCATTAAGAGAATTTATGTTTTGAGAAAACTATAAAAAGACCTAGCTCGTGTCTTGGTGATAGATTCTCGTGAAGACGGCGGTGGATTAGGGATCATTTCAGCTTCAAAAAGCTCGTTTGAAGTTTCAGAATCAAAATCAAGTACATTCTGTATTTCTCCATTTTTTGTCCTTTCACATTCGATCCGGGGTACATAACTAAGGTACTGTTACATATTACAAAAGGTAGAAAGAGAACATCTCACATTGTGAATACTAATCCATCAACGGTCAAAAATGATCATAAACGCACAAAGAAACAATTGTAATGGAAATCTCATGTTATTGAAAGTACGAAGAACAGAGGAGAGAAGACGAGAGAAGAAGAAAGAAGAATCCAAAAGGAGGAGAGAAGGCATAGAAAAGCATAAGAAAGAGAAAGACAATAGCTAATTCATATATTTTTCATATGTCAGAGAAACAGTTACAGGATATTTTTTATATTACCCTCAGTTGCATTTATAGCCATTAATTGATGTATAAAAAGTATGTAACAATGACTCCTACTTTAGAAATTTATCCTTAAGGTTTAACAAAAAATTTATTGAAGCTTACATAATGGATAAAAAAGAAACAACTATGTTTTCTTTTGACAAAAAAGAACTTCTTTTCATCACCCTTCTCCAAGTGCTAATAATATTGTGATTGTTATTCTCCTTCAAATATTTAAGTTCATTATTACGAAGATGGAGAATGATTTTAATTTCTCTCCTAAGTCCTTCTCTAGTAATGTCAATAGTGAATGAATCAACAACTTGCGACTTTTATATGTGTTGCTCCTTATTTTTAGCATCAATGGTGAATGAATCACCAGCTTGAGATTTTCATACATGTTTCTCATTGTTCTATTCTACAGTCACCATAGTATTTATGTTAAAATTCAAGTCGTTCCCCAAGCCTCTTTTCTTCAGCATAACTATCCATCTTTCTACCATTAGTGCCAGTATTTTCTTAAGTAGCCATTCCTCTTGATTGAATAAATTGATTGAAATTTACTTTTCTGCATCCATATGTCACTTCAAATATGAGATTCTTTAATTTTTTTGGATACTTTTTTCAAGCTTCTCAAACTCTTGATTCTAACCATCTTTTGCCATGTTTACAATTTTTTTGGCTGAGAATCATAAAGCATTGATACCAACTATTATGAAAATATGAAGAATAAAGGAGAGACGAAGAGAGAAGAAGAAAGAAAAATTCAGAAGGAGGAGAGAAGGCAAAGAAAAGCATAAGAGAGAGAAAGACAATAGCTAATTCATATAAACAGTTAGAGAGGTATCTCAGTTGCATATATAGTTGTATAATTGTTGAATAAAAAATACGTAACATCTCCATCCAAACATTGCAACCAAACATATTTCAAGTAATACGTATGCAACGAAGTGAAAACTACCTGGAGCTAAAAATGGATCTCTAAAAGAACAAATCTTAATATGAGGTTTCAAATCTTAAAATGAACAAGAGAGAAAATGTTTGATTGGGTTCCTTTCTGTCCCAAAAATTAATGTCTAACCTACTTGAGTTTTAAAATGGTTCCACTATAGAAAAATTAAAGGATTTCTATCGTTGACATCTACTTGGAGAGTGAAAATAAACATATATAGTATTGATTACCCTAATTACAAAAAGAAAAGGGAATTCAAGCTCAAACACGATTCAAAACAATATTCCAAGAAAAACGTAAAAAAGGAAGAGAAGTCGTGTAAGGAGAAGCGTACTAAGGGTTAGAGTTTGCCATTAATGGTAAACTGCCATGGGAATTGTCACAAAGGTCTACTTTGGACTCGAATTTTTACCACAATTCACACCCACCTTCGCACGGCAATCCCGCTTCAATCCACTTAAATAAGATTCAGTCTTCTCACGTGAATGTCGCCCAACAATTCTGTTAGCCCTTAAACATCTCACGAGAACACAAGTGTTTAAAGTATTTCTCTCACTCAAAAAATAACACAAGTGTATAACAGAGTAAAGAAAACAACAAGAGATATATATAGTCGAAGCTAATCTTTCATTAACTCTGAACAAAATGTTAACAAAAGACACAAGTACTCCCTACTCGAAGCCCTTACAATGAGAACCCTTAAAAAGCTCTTAACTCTCAAAGCTCTCTTCTCTGAGTGATTTCTTTCAATGAGTGAATGACTTAATGATTGAATGAATGACTCTCAACTCTAATGAGCTATTTATAGGCTCCTCTAAATGACTAAGTTAGAATCCTAATAGAACTTTACTAGCTAAGATCACAATCTTATCCTATCTTATCCTTATCAAATTACATCAAACTAGAATCCTAATAGAACTCCACTAGCTAAGATCACAATCTTATCCTATCTTATCCTTATCAAATTACATCAAACTAATCAATAGATGACATCCTCATCCAATTAGGACTCTATCTAATAGGATTAAGTTACCTCACATTAACAAGATAAAAGATTACCCTATCTAGGAATGATTATCCTATCCACGAAGATCTTCTCTATCTTCAGATGATCTCCACATGATCTTTATCTCTTAAAACTGATGTTCATCTACTGTGATCTTATTTGCTACGTCATCATATGTCATATCATCCACAGTTGCCACGTCATTGCTGATGTGTTTTCTAAGTCATCAAAGCCTATCCGCACATAGGTCCTCAATGCACGTCCATGGATAAGTTCATCTTTCATGATCAAGCTCATTCATAATACAGTCTCGTCGCTCCATAACTAAGTACAAGTCATAATCTGAGTTGGTATAAAATCTCGCATGTTTTACATACCTTCGACCTGCCTCGTCGAAGTTAAGTGCTTATGCGCTTGTCCTCACTCGCATGCCTTTGCACACCTCGGATCTCACAAGACATAGTTCGCTAACTCCTAAGACTTCGCCTTGTTCCCTAGTCAACACGCCTTCTTCGTGTCGACCTTCGTGCTAAGCATTGGCCAAAGCTCGCCAACACTCGCATGATCCCGCAGTCTGGACTTAAGGGTCTAACAGTAATCTCATGGGTAGGAAAATAGTTTAATGGGTGGGTTACTAAAAGAACTAACTGAACTGATATGGACACGGTTCAATTGGAAAAAAAACAAAGAGTGATTTTTAGAGAGAGGAGAGGGTATCTCTCTGTCAATTTCGAAACTAAAAATGATGCTTAGAATCTGATACCGTAGTGTAGGAGAAAGAAAAAAATTGTCGAACGAGAAGTGGAAATGTGGTGAATCTCTTCCTTAGAGATGTCAAATTTGGCCCAGCCTGATATTGACCTGGGTTGCTCCAACCACCGGTGCAACACTGGCTGGCCCTACCTGACCTGTGACCCAACCGTTACTTCAAAAATGACTTCGTTTTTTAATAAAAATATATGGTAGTTCGGGTTCGTTGGCCACGGGCCACCCTAACCCCTGGTCGAGACATTCCTGCTCTTAGTCTTAAAGGTTTAACTTGTAGGACAATAAGTTATAGAGAATTTACTTTAAAAATATTTTATATTTTTAATATTTTTTCATTTAAATTTTATATTTTAATTAGGATCTTATGTATCTTATTATTTTTAAGAGGTGTCTAATAATTTAAACTTGTGATGTTATAGTCACAAATAAGCAACTAGCCTAAGGTTTACCCTCAATTTTATATTGTGAAAATTGTAATTTATATTAATTTGTAAAATACTAGAAACCATATTTAGTATTAAATACCATTATCACAATTCTAATATTCATAATATACCGGTCAAAAAATTATACGAAATTTATAAATTTGGTACCGAGCATAGTGTCGATTGGTATCGAAAATTTTGCCTAGTATCGGCTAGTGTTAATCGGCATTTAAAATATCGGCCAATACTAGCTAGTATCATAAACTTTAAAAATTTAGGAATTTGTTTGCAAAACGAAAAAAGAATAATCACATACCTTCTCTAACCTCCGATTGCTTTTGTCTCTCTCTCTCCCTCTCTCTCTCTCTCCCTCTCTTGCTCAGCTTAGCCCTCATCTCCTCCCTCACTAACGGAGAAATCTAGAGATCATAAACTCCTTATAACCAAGATCTTCAAACAAATCATAATATAAACAGAAAGCTACAAGCCTTTCGTTAATTATAGGAATGTCAATTTTAGCTCGACTTGTCCAGTTTTTAGCTCAGATTGACCAGATTATGAGTCAAAATTGTTCGGCCAGTTTATAGCCTGATCGAGGCAGTTTATGGCCTAATCGTAATGTAAAAAATGATATCATTTTTATTTTTTAAAAAATATATAAAATAGGTTATACTAGGTTAGGTCAAGCCAAGAGTGACCCGGGCTGATATCATCCTTGTTAACTAAATAGAAAAAAACAAAGAAATCCCATCTTTCTAAAACAAAAATCCCATCTTTCCAAGTACAGTTCAGAACGTTGTAAGACCCAACTCATCCATTCAACTCAAAATCAACTCAAAACCATTGACAGCTTCGAAAATGAATCAACTAATAGTAAACTAAACAGAGAACCAAGACCAGAACTACTGCATAAACTGACAAACAATAACAAGAAAAGACAAAGAGAAGTAAAGACTAATTTGAGGGAGTACTCTTTAGATAAAAGAGCCAAATCAGAGAAAAGACTTGTCTTTAACTCACATGAATGGACACATTACAGTCGTCCATCTTAACTGTGTCATTTGTGTTTTAACTTTCTTACGTTGTTAGATAATTGTTAATCATATATTTATTAAATTAATTTAATAACACAAAATTATGCTTCATAAAATTATTATTAATTAAATAGATTTAAAAATAAAGACTATTAGTAAAACAATTAAGTTTCATAATATTTTATATAATTATGTGAAATGACATTTTATGGTGTTTAGCAAATTTTAAATTTTTTAAAAATTAATAACTTGCATAAGTGCATTCTTTTTAGATTTCACGACATTATTATAAAACAAGGAAAATATTACACTAGAGTAGATAACTACCCGGTATGTATGTAGTAGAATTTGAACTTGTCAACTTTCAATTTAACATTAATTCTTAAAATTTTATGTTAATTTTAGATATAAAATGTTGTTGTTGCTAACTTTAATATATAACTCACAGAAAGTTGACTGTTTTATAATTTTAAAAAATGTATGAACCATTTTATAAATTTAAAATTTTACTTCAAATGATACCCAACATTAATTGATGTCAGTACATTTCCGGGTATTTGTAACATTGCATATTATACCACACTAAAACCAAAACTAATTTAGGGATTTGGACTCAAATGGTCTGTTCCATCTATCTTGTACCTATTCTGTGCCACAGCGAAAACGTCAACATTTTAAATAAAAACAACGTCTCAGCTTTGCGTCGAGCCAATGCCTTTCTTTTGAATAGGCTTAGTTCTGTATAATTTATAATTTATACATTTTTTAAATTTAAATATACTAATATGACTTTAATTTAAAATTAAATTAAAGTTGAATTTTAATTAATACATAAATAAGAAAATATTATAATTAGTTATTATTATTAAATTTATTTTATTTTACTAATTGTTATACTTATTAAATTCCTTCTTATTATTAAGTTTCTTCTTATTAATTATTATTATTCTTGTCCACCTTTATTATTATTATTATTAATTTTCTACTTGAGTATAATTCCTTATTATTATTAAATTTTCTTGTTAACATTACTAAATTTATTATTGTTATTAAATTTTTTATTCTTATTATTATTATTATTATTATTCTACTTTAGTATATACATTTATTATTATAAATTAATATTATTAATTTTTTATTATTCTTATTATTATTATTAAATTCTGTTTTATTTATGTTTTAATTTATTTATATAGTGCTAATATTATATTCCTTATTATGATTAATTTTATTAAATAAATTTATTTCTAATATTATTATCAAAATCTTATAAATATTAAATTTTCTTCCAATTTTTATATAAATTATTATTCTTATTAATTTTATTATTCTTATTCTTATTAATTATTGTTATTAAATTTATTTTACTGATTGTTATACTTATAATTAAAAATTAATAATTTTTATTAATTG
>JANZXR010000006.1:20777178-20787196 GCA_027575705.1 Erythroxylum echinodendron | reverse complement strand
CTTAATTTTTTAATTTTATTAAGTTTATTAAATATATTTATTATTATGTAATAGTTTATTTTATATATATATAGGGGGAGGGAATATTCTTATGAATTTTTAAATTATTAAGAAGAGGGAGAGTGAAAAGTCACGTGAGCATTATTATTATTTGGATATTTATACTTATTATTAATAATTTTATTATTTTTAACTATTATTATTAAATTCGTTATTAATTTGAAATTTAATTTTTTTCGTTATTATTATTTTATTCCTTATTATTTTAAATTTTATTTATTAATTTTATTTCTATTATTATTATTAAAATACGGTTTTTTTCACAGAAGTCACAATCGTGCTTATTAATTTTATTTCTATTATTATTATTAAAATACGGTTTTTTCACAGAAGTCACAATCGTGCACAAGCACGATCGTGACAATCCCTTCTCACGCCTGTCAGTTTTAGAAACTCACGTCTATGATTTTTGCAGCCCTTTATATTATTCTATTTTATTTGTTGTGAATTTGTTTTTACTCCCACCAAGATTTCTTTTTATCTTTATTGTAGCTTCATTAACAATAATAAGTTAATAAGATCAATAATTTAATTAATTATAAGCTGAAAAATAATTTATAAAAACATAAATAAAATTAATATATTCCTTAATAATAATAATAAGGAATATAATAATAATAATAATAAATAATAATAATTATATAAAGGAAATTAATAATAATAATAATAATAATAATATAATTAATAAAAATTATTAATTTTATAAGTATAACAATCAGTAAAATAAATTTAATAACAATAATTAATAAGAATAAGAATAACAATTTATATAAAAATTGGAAGAAAATTTTAATATTTATAAGGATTTTGATAATAATAATAGAAATAAATTTATTTAATAAAATTAATCATAATAAGGAATATAATATTAACACTATATAAATAAATTAAAATATAAATAGAATGGAATTTATTAATATTAATATTAATATTAATAATAATAATAATAAATTAATAATAAATTAATAATAGTCATTTATAGTAATAAGTTTATATACTGAATTAGAAAATTAATAATAATAATAATAATAATAGAAAATTTAATAACAATAATAAATTTAATAATGTTAACCAAAAAATTTAATAATAATAAGAAATTATACTCAAGTAGAAAATTAATAATAATAATGATAAAGGTAGATAAGAATAATAAGAATTAATAAGAAGAAACTTAATAATAATAAGGAATTTAATAAATATTACAACCAGTAAAATAAAATAAATTTAATAATAATAACTAATTATAATATTTTCTTATTTTTTATTAATTAAATTTCAACTTTAATTTAATTTTAAATTAAAGTTATATTAGCATATTTAAAATTTAAAAAATGTATAAATTATAAATTATACGTCAAAAGAAGAAAGAGGCATTGAACCGGCGTAAAACTAAGGCATTATTTTTAATTAAAACGTCGACGTTTTAATGTGGCACAAGGCATGTGGAACAAGTGACCTGAGTCCAATTTAGGATGATTGCCGCTTTAATTGAACTTTGGAAAAAAGAATCTTCTTTGCTTGGAAAAGTCCAAGTTTTGAAAAAAAAAAGGTTTTTGAACTTTCGTGCCTGTTTCTTATAAATGTTTTCGACTTCCGAGTTAACGATCAAAGATTAAGCATTTTTAGTTTATAGTTCTTCAGAAGCCAAACTAAATTACGAAAAAACCATCTATGGATTTGCAGAAGAAACGGGTTCAACTTTTCCTCTTCGTCGCCGGAATCGTTGCCCTTAGTTTCACAGGTACGTTTAGGAACTCGCCACAAACTCGTATTGATGAAGTATTGTTTGATTTTTTGTGGCGGATTTCTTTGTTATTACTGATCAAATCTTATCACTTTTAATGTTTGTCTTTTTGACTGGAGAAGCTGTTGCTGTTGGGTTAAAATAATTGCATTTGGAATTCATTAACGTTGCCTTTTGGTGAATTATGAATTCATTTGGCGGACAAAAGATTGGCCTTGGCACTTGTGTGTAATTGTAGTGCTCTGTTTTGTTATTTTACCATTTCAGTGCGAAGCATGAAGCTCTTGTTGGTCCCCATTCTTATGAAAGTTGTTAATTTATTTAATTCGATTTTTATCACGTATTGATTTGCATCGATAGTGGAATTTTATTGTTTTGAAACAGCCAGTTTTATACACAAAGAAAGATTATATATACATTTATGTATGTACTTATGTATAAACAGAATGACGGAAAGGGTTTGAATCCTTGGTGTTTATTATGGTGCAGCAAGTGTCTTCTTTGGATGTGTTTTTGCTGAATTTGTTCTCTTTTACATTGTATAAGCAACCAATTTGAAAAGACAACAAATTCTTGATCTCGAGTGTTAACATCAATCATGGTCTATTTTGGGGGCCTTCTTTTCTGTTGGAATTGGTACTGGCTTAAGTTATAGATGTGCCTTCATCTACTAGAATTGATTTTTCACAAAAAAGAGGAAAAGGAACTAGTTTTCAACTTAATTGTAAAGAATGTGTCAATTTTCTGCAAGAAAATAGATTTATTGATGGAATAAAAAATTTATGTGATTAATTGGTAGTCAAAATACATAGTTCAAGTGGGTAAGCCCAAAAAAAGATCTTGATTCAAGATAACTCCTTTTAAAGTTGTTTTCCTTTTAGAGGGCAATATGAATATTCTATCATGTTCCATCAACACACTAAATGTCATGTTGTGCATAATATGGAGGGCTTTGCAGGGGATGTCATTTTATTCCTCCCACTTTGCAAAGAACAAAATTTAATAGGACTCCAGAAATGAATATTGAAGTTCTAAACTAGGACAGATCCTGTCAAGGCTAATATAATTCTTAATCTTTTTATCTTTGTAATAGCAATATATGTTAGCTTCGCGCACTTCGTACTTAAAAAAATCTGGGCTGTACAAATTAGTTGTTATTTCAACATAAAAGTACTATGTGTGTAACATGATTGAATACATGAAATCCAGTTGTATTACCTGCAGAGATTCTGCTCTGTCATACTTGTTCCTCAAGTTCTTAATGCTTCAAAATTCTTCTTTGTTTCAGTGTTAATGATGTGTCTGTCACTCTTAATTAAATGAAGAGAATATCTGTAACATATCAGGATAGTGACAATATCTGGTTCATTGTTAATAGTTGTATTTTTAAGTATAGAATAAAGATCTCACTCTAGCCCTTATGCATGTTTTTCGAATGTCTGTGCCTTCAAGATTGTTGACCATCATATTGAATGCTCATTTCTGTGACTTTTTACTCTTTTTATAGCTGAAAAGTGTAGGCTACTGGTTGGGGAAGCTTCTTCATCCCAGAGTGGGAAATTTACAATATTTGATTGCTTTGATATGAGCACTGGAACCTTAGCGTGCACAGTAAAGGAGGGTGTAAAGCTGTATGTCTATAACATGAGATCCGCTCATGTTGAGAAAGCTAGGAATGTTGCAATTGAACGTGCAATAATTGATGCATTGGCACAAGGAATCCCTGGAAAAGATGCAGCAAAACTAGCTCAAAAAGAAGGGGTAAAGGCAGCAAAGCTTGCAACAAGGCAGGCTAAGCGCATAATTGGTCCCATCATTTCTTCTGGTTGGGACTTTTTTGAAGCTATTTACTATGACGGTACCATGACTGAAGGATTCCTAAGGGGTAGTGGAACCTTGGCTGGTGCCTACGCAGGTGGTTTTTATGGTGAGCAGAGCCTTGGACGCCTAGGTTATCTTGTAGGAAGTCAACTGGGTAGTTGGATTGGAGGTAGAATTGGATTAATGGTATATGATGTAGTTAATGGAGTGGATTACTTACTTAAGTTTGTTGGAGTAGAACAAGAAGCCAACGAAACTCCAAGTTTTGAGGGTTCTCAAGTTTACAAAGACTCGGAGGCATATAAAACTCAAAAACCTCTGGAGTATACGAACTCAGATGTTTCTGAAGCACCTGAGTATGCAAATTCAGAGGCAGTTTCCAATCTGGATGAATCTCTTCCCTATGAGAACTTTGAATCATATGAAAATTTTGAGTTTAGTAAAGATTAAATACATTGGTGGTTTAGGTTGGTTTTTCTTTCTAAGGCTTATGATTATGACCAGTGTTAAATGCAGTGCAAGATACGTATGGTCATATACGTGGGATATTCTGTACAATATGGGAGCATGATCAGAGACTTACTAAAATTTATGTCCATTATACACTGTATTTTTATAATCAAAAAAATCATGAAAATTGTATTGAGGAGTAGCTCCTGGTTGGGCTTCAATAATTTTGTTGGGTCGGAGTAATTTCAGGCTTAGGATGTGAAGAAGAAAGTCAGACAATAAGCGTCGTGCAGCCTCTAATTTATCCCTATATTCTGGATCCCGAACTTTAAGCCGTATCTCAATGCTTAGAAGTTATTATGACTGCTGGTAAAGTGAATAAAATAAAATAAAGGCACCCAAATCGACGTGTCTTCAACTTTGCTCCCAAACTGCCCTTTTCTCAAAAACAAAAATCTCTTATGAATGGGTACCACAACTACAAGAATTGGTGAAATTTTCTTAGAACAAAGGAATTCAACTAGTCTTATGCTAGTTTTCAAAGTTGCAAATACCATACTGAGCCTGGTATTAGATTAGGTTTTGGTACGGTACTGTATCAAAACTGATCAATACTGAGTACTGTTTCGGATAATTTTTTAAATTTATGAAATAGTTCCTGAAATTTTTTAAAATTTGCAAAATAATCCATTGGTATATTGTACAGCTATATACTGTATATTTTACATGTTTACATCAACCCTATTTTCAAAAACCATAATAATAAATAATAATCACAATTAATATTTTAATATGAAATGACAATAATTTTTAAATATTTCACATATAAACAATAACCACAATTAATATGAAAAAAGACAATCATCATAATCCAAATATAAAAATAAGAATAATACAAAGTATTTAAAATATTAAAATAATATAATTTTATCATTTAATTAATAATAATTACATCAAAACATCCAATAAAAGAACAATAAATATACTTAACTATTACAATTTTATTATGACGAGGAAACAATCAAGTTGAAGTTAAACCTGAAACAAAAACAATTACATTTACATCACATATATAGAATTTAACATAAATTGATAAATATAAAAATATAAGTAAAATTAAAAGAAGAGGAAAAATAACCTGAAACGAAATTCAATCGTCAACGGGAAGATACCCGCTATAACTGCACTGACTCCAATTATCATTTGGTACAAAATCTTCATCATTGAGAGGAGCTTTATCATCATTATCATTCAAATTTAATGCACCAAATGACATGTCAATGCTTTCCCATCCAAGATTATCTTTCAATTCCAAGTCATTGATATCTACTAAATTCGATTCTTGAGAGACTCAATCCTCCAAAACATCGATGTTCTCTATGGAAATTGGATCAGTTGAACCACTTGTACTATTAAGACTCCTAGTAAACAATAAAATTTAATTATTAGAAATTATAATAAATTATATAGAAAATAATAATGATAATAACATATCTTTCCCGACAATTTCCAACAATTTCCATTTTCAAAAGTTCCTAACAATTTTCATTTTCAACAATTACAAAATATTCATAAAATAATTTTCAATTTCAACAATTCCTAACAATTCTCATTTCCAACAATCACAAGACATTAATATAACAATTTTCATTTCCAACAATTCCCAACAATTCTCATTTCCAACAATTACAAAATATTCATAAAATAATTTCCAATTTCAACAATTCCCAACAATTCTCATTTCCAACAATCACAAAACATTTATAAAACAATTTCCAATTCCAACAATTATCATTTCCAACAATCACAAAACATTCATAAAATAAATTTCAATTCTAACAATTCCTAAAAATTCTTATTTCTAACAATCACAAAACATTTATAAAATAATTTCCAATTCTAACAATTCCCAATGATTCTCATTTCCAACAATCACAAAACATTCATAAAATAATTTCCAATTGCTAACAATTCTCATTTCCAACAATCACAAAATATTCATAAAATAATTTTCAATTTCCAACAATTCTCATTTCCAACAATCGCAAAACATTCATAAAACAAATTTCAATTCCAACAATTCCTATATCTAATAATCACAAAACATTCATAAAACAATTTCCAATTCCTAACAATTCTCATTTCCAACAATCACAAAACATTCATAAAACAATTTCCAATTCCTAACAATTCTCATTTTCAACAATTACAAAACGTTCATAAAACAATTTCCAATTTCCAACAATTCTCATTTCGAACAATCACAAAACATTCATAAAACAATTTCCAATGTCAACAATTCCTATATCCAACAATCACAAAACATTCGTAAAATAATTTCTAATTCCAACAATTCCCAACAAATTTCATTTCCAATAATCACAAAATATTCATAAAACAATTTCAAATTCCAACAATTCTCAACAATTCTCATTTCCAACAATCACAAAAAAGTGGGATATAATTTAATTCTTAGAAAATTATAAGAAATTAATTTGAAATTAATAATGATAATAACATACGTTTCTCGAATCTTTAAATTGTATCGAACAAAAACAAAATCATTCAACCTCTTATGTTCTAATCTACTCCTTTTTTTGGAATGGATAAATTCAAATATGCTTCAGTTTCTTTCACAGGCTCTTGCACTCACACATTGACTTAAAATTCAAATTGCAAACCTTTTCAATTTTAGAACACCATTTCCGAATTGATCTCACTAAGAAATTGTAAGTTATAAGATAATAAAAGTAGCGTTATAAACAAAATAAAGTTATAATTAATTTTCAACAAATAAGAAAAAGGAAATAACTAATACCTGGAGAAAGTTTTTCCTTTTGTCGAATAGTAATCGGCAGTCCAAAATCCCCGTAAGACATCTTATAAAGCTCTATTTGTGAGCTTAACAGATCTTGCATTAGGTCAATGTTAACAATTGTTGTAATTGTTAAAAGCATTCCTCCATTAACTTCAGCTTGCTTACGAAGATCTAGTCTAAAATAAATATTTGGATTCAAAAATGCCCCAGTTGTAAACAACGGAGAAGAAAGTTGTCTTTCCCTTCTTTTATTAATGATTGAAAGATATGGCGTGTATAAAGAAGGTCTATGTTTCAGATTAGCCTTAATTGTTTCCGTCGCTCTATCTAAGGCATCAAAAATATAACTCATTGTTGGTTTTTCTTCACTATCAGCCAACCGAAGCACCCTCACCAAAGACTCACAAACTCAGATAACAAATTGACACTGAGACTAAAATTCTCTATCTTCTAGTATAATATTACAAACCTCTACTCCAGCATTAGACCTAGTATGCTAAGATACAATCCACTTATCACTTGTAAACATTTGTCTTAACTCTTTCTTCAGCAAAAGAAAAGACTGAAGTGATAAGAAATTTGTTGTAAATCTTGTCACAGCAGGGCGACACAAGTTTTTACCATTAGTAGAGATATGAGTACTGCTCTGTACCAAACAATACCGACCGAACGGTACTGTATCGCCCGAAAAAGGGAACGGTACTAATGTCTTCGGTAGCAGCTGTAAGTACCGACCTGTACTGTGCGTTTTTTACTAGCACTGACTAGTACTCGCTATACCTGGTACCAGCTGGTACCACGAAAACTCTTTTTTGGAGGACTAATATGAAATTTTTCAAAAATGTTTATCTTACCCCCTACCTCTGTCCTCTCATCTCTGCTTTCGTTTTTCTCTTTACTCTCTCTCTCTCCGACTCCTCTCCTCTGTCCTCTCTCTCTAGCTCTCGTCGTCCTCTCCTCCACTCCCAATGTTCGTGGTACTGTTTGATGTGCTTCGCTACTCCTCTGACTGTCGCGGGTCGCCATCTCCTCCGCTGTTGCAGTTCGCCAGTCGCCACCTCCTCCGCTTGTCGCCTCCTCCGCCTGTTGCCACCTCTGCCTATCACCACCATCTGACGACCACAGAGCACAGACGCATCATCCGACGACTGATCTGGGAATAATACCCAGATTTGGACCAGACCCGAGTGAAACCGATTGTAAATTTGTGTTTATTGGGTGTGTTTTTTTTCCAATTTTTGTTAGAATGCTTCAGCTAATTGTTTGTATTGTTGTGATTTGTGACTTGCGAGGAATGAAATTGTGAAGATTTCTAGTTAATTGATTGTGTTGCAGTGTTGGAAATTTAGAGTTGTTAATCTGTAATTGTTTGTTGGGTTGGTTTTGAAGGATTTATGGTAAATGTGGACGGAGGAGGTGTGAATTTTGTTGGGTTAGTTTTGATTTTGGTAATGAAAGTTATGGTTGATTAGGGTGGTATTTCAACAGGGTAATGAAATTGTTATGGACGAACTGAATGTTTGGGAATTGGAAATTTTGGTTCACTTGTTTGGTTAAAGTAAACAGAATTTGGTTCACTTGTTTCGTAATGAAAGTTGTGGTAAGTTAATTGGTTTGGTTTATTGGTTCACAACTTCATATTGAATTTTTGAAATTGGTTCATTAAATTTGAAAATTAAAAGAGAAAATTAAGATGATTGATTCATGCTTTGCTAAATGACATCATATTCTTAAAAAGATCCATTCATAGTTTCATGCTATACTAAATGACATGTAATTGTAAGTGTAATTACATTACCATTAGTTTAACCAAAAATAATTTGTTTAAATGTACACAAAAAAGAACCTAAATTGAAAGAGTTCAAATGGCATCATATTCATATAGAAAGGCAACAATTAGAATTGACCACTTTAGATATATCTAAAGTTTAAGGAATCAAATTTGTGATTAAATTAATTTTTATTATTTGTTTAAGAAGTCATTATTAATTGCAATGTTTAAGGTATATACTAGTTTTTAAATTTCAATTTTATTCTAATAATTTTATCCAAATTTACAATAGAATATTTTATC
Source organism: Erythroxylum echinodendron (assembly GCA_027575705.1). Classification (NCBI taxonomy): domain Eukaryota; kingdom Viridiplantae; phylum Streptophyta; class Magnoliopsida; order Malpighiales; family Erythroxylaceae; genus Erythroxylum; species Erythroxylum echinodendron. The sequence continues at coordinate 20,778,229 of JANZXR010000006.1, read as the reverse complement.
CCTAATCTTTTTAATTCATCTTAATTATTATAAGAGCCTAAGAGGACAATTAGTAAAAAGAACTATGTGCTAATGGTTTGGAGGTTCTTTATATATCATTGCTAATTTTGTTGATAAAACTAACATCTTTATATTTTTGTTATAGATAAAAGGAAGGAAGCTCAACTACTCCTAATCAAACTACTTCAGGAAGATATAATGATCTAGCTTGGGCTCATGCTGCATTAGTCTCAGGCCAGAAAATCATACAATTTGCTTGTTTTGTAAAAAGCATTTGAAAGGTGAAGGAATCACTTGATTGAAGAAGCATTTAGCTGGGGTTAAAGGAGATATAGAACCCTGTAAAAAAGTAAGTCATGATGTGAAGTGGCAAATGAAAACATTGATTAATGAATATCAACATGAGAGAGATAGAAGGGAAAGGTTGAATTTTAAAATTAGTAGTGGAAGTTCATTTTCTAGTTTTCGTGGTGATTATGGAAATGTTGAAGGTGGTAGTGGTAGTGGTGGTAGTGGTATTGGTAGTGTTCCATCTCAGAGTCAAGAAGAAGTAGCTGAACCTGATGTGAGGAAGAGAAGAAGGCAAACTAGTTTCTTTGCACCACAAACAACCTCTAGGTCCCAGCCTTCAATTCTTAGTGCAATGCAATCAAGAGATGCAACTCACAATATCGATATGGCAATAGCTAGATGGTGGTATGATACAGGTTCGTCATTTAATGCCTCATAGTCTTATTATTATCAACATATGTTGGATCCAATAGCCTCTTATAGTCCAAGATACAGAGGTCCTTCGATTGATGACTTAAGAGGTAAACTTTTGAGTTGTTCTGTTTCTGAAATTAGAAGTTATTTGGCTGAAAGAAGAATGAATTGGGGTACTTATGGATGTTCAGTCATGTGTGATAGTTAGACAAATAGGAGACAAGAGCCTATTATAAATCTTTTTAGTTTATTCTACAAATGGCTCTATATTTTTGAAATCTATTGATGCATCTAGCCTGATTAGAAATGCTGAGACTTTGTTTGGGATATTTGATGAAGTTGTGAA
>JANZXR010000006.1:20746109-20766820 GCA_027575705.1 Erythroxylum echinodendron | reverse complement strand
TGTAATTAATTAAGTAATAATAATAATTTAATTAATTATATTGTAATTATTTCATTGTTATTAAAATATTACAAATAAACTTAAAATAAATATTGATGCAATTATAAAATAATCAATAAATTACATATTTCTAATCATATTATACTATAGGGGCATTTTCGTCATAGCCACTGTTTTTATGTTCTGTTCCCTGCAACCAAACACATTTCTGCTCTCGAGACGGAGACAATTGTTTCTGTTTTATCCATTACAACCAAAGAGCTCACTGTCTCTAATTTCTATTTTGTTCCGTCTCTAATTTTCCGTCTCTGCATGTTAGAGACAGTAACCAAACAGACTGTAAGGGACTCAGGAAAATGACTTTGACTTTCTTACCATGAGAGTAAATTGAGTGAATTAGTAGGCTCAAATTTTATGTATTGGTTAAATGAGTTTATTCTTACATTATTAACTATATGTAAAATCCTTAATTTTAAAAATTATGGCTTGTGGAAATATGTAGGTACTACATAATTTTCATTGATGGACGTTTTAGGAATTAATCAGATGACAGTCATAGTTATTTTTTCCCGTTCTATTGTGGGGCTCAACTTCCATCAAGTAGTGTCAAGCGTAAGCAGTATCTCACTTAATGCCGAAATTAGCAATCATTAATAATAAAAAGCATATGCTATTAGTACTAAGAAGGGTAATGCCTAAGTAACAACAGCAGAAGCTTGTTATTATTTTAATATGGACAAAAAGAAAGCCAAAGACGTGGAAGTCAAGCTTAATAACGGGGTAGTAGTCTATGGACCTCTAACATTGACATATTGGATCACAAAACAAAAACTCCACCATCCATTTTCTTTAATTTTTGCATAGTGTAGCTATCAAGTTGCCTGTTTGTCCAGGTCACGTGGGCTGCAATAAATTCTTTGTCCTGTTGTCCAAGTTTAGGTGGCAAGTAAAGGTTTGGCCTTTAGTAAAACCCCCAGCATCTGCCGTCAACGGCAAGGAATTTTATTTTTTCTTGGACTTATTCATTTGTCAAAGAAGATTAATTGAATATGTATACCCATAAATATAGAGATCAATATTACCTTTGTGATTTTTAAAAAATAAGAAAATTTTAAAAAGTAAAATGTTAATGAGACTCAATTTTGTATTAAATTTAAAATTTAAAATAGATATAAAATTAAATAACTTCATAACTATTGTTGAGAATGAGAAAATGAATATCTTATTAAATATATCTTTCTATACATAATAACCTTAGCATTAAGAAACCAACTACCACCGTTAAGTTCTACTCTTTGTTTTTTTGGGATGAAATTTTTAATTTTTGTTTTTCTTTTAAATAAAAAGACAATTTAGTTATATTTTCATTAATGATTATAACTACACATTAGATAAAACTTAAATTTATTTTAATATCTTATATGATATTTACTAATAAATTATTTTATTTTTTAAAATTAATAATTTATAAATTAATATTTATTTTAGTTATTAAATCAATATTTGAAATTTATATGTTGGAGATATTTTAAATTTGATTATATTCGTTAGTATTTACTAAATTAATTTAATTTAATTACATATAATATTAATTAAAATATATTATTTTTATTAATAATTAAATAATATATATTTAGTTAATAATAAATCAGATTATAAAAAACCTATTTTTTATGATTTTCATAAAATTTGAAAATAAGAAGAGAAATTAAAAACTGAAATAAAGAAGTTTTTTATTAAATTTGAAACAAAAAATATAAATAAAAACGAACAAAAATGAAAAGATTGTATTCAAGGAAGAGGATTCCTTTTTTTTTAACAAAAATAATGAGATCAAGGATAAAATTTTGTCTTGATAAAATATACCTTGTTTGCAAATTGGAAGGTGTGATGGTATAGTATTCACACATTAGGAGTACCTTCACGGATTAACATACGACATATTTGAATTAGCGGGAAGTTAAGTAGACATTATCATCAAATAACCAAGAAGCTTGAAAAAACTAGCGTTTACAGTTGGGAAGCAAACAGCAAACATTTGAATCCGAGTCTACGGGAAAAAGTAGATTACATTTTATTATCATAAGATTACTGTTAACAACGTCCACTAATTTAATTATTTAAAAATTAAGGGATCGTTTGGTTCTATTTTTATTTTTCTGTTGTAATTTTTAATTTTCGTTTTCAATTTTTTGTTAAAATTTTTCTTTTCAATAAAAACAAAAATCTGTTTGGTTGTTATTGTTAATGTAGTTATATTTATAATTACATATTAGATAAAACTTAAAGATAAAATATTTTTAATTTAGTAAATTTGTTTAAGCCCTTATATAATATTTATTAATAAAATTATGTTATTTTAATAACATAAATAATTTAAAGATTAAATTTTTATTTATAAATTAATATTTATTTGAAATATATTTTAGATATTAAATCTAATTTTATTTGAATATTTATATATTTTAAATTTAATTATATTTATTAATAAGTTTATAAAAATTAAATTAAATTAAATTATTCATAAGTTTTATTGATAGTTAATTTTAATTTATTAAATATATAATCTTGATAACTTTTATTAATAATTAAATAATATATATTTAAATGATAATAAATAGAAATAGGAAATAAAAATTACTTTTCATAGTTTTTATAATTTTTAAAAACAGAGAAAAAAAATAAATGAAAATTTTAAATAAACAATTTTTTTTAAATTTAAAAATAAAAACAAAAACAAAAACAAAAATCTCATTAAAAAAGAGAATTAATTACTATATCTTGATCTGGGCACACGAAATTTTGAATTACATAAAAATTAAAGCCTTTCCTAAACTTGAAAAAAGAGCCTCTGTTTTCAATAAATTCGAAATTCTAATGCATAGCCTTTTTATTCAACGGAGGTTTGAAATTCAAAGACAAAGAGACACAAGAGTTTTGAATTTGGAACTTAAAAAACAAGTTTTGGTCTTCCAATTTGTGACACTTAAAGCTGCTCGATACTGACATACTTCACGTGCTCTCTCTCTCAAACGTCCCTTTCTTTAATTTTTTTTCTCTTAATCCACGCGCTCTCCCCGGTATCACCTTGTTTTGGTTTTGCTTTGCTCGTTCTGCTTCTCCTTCTCCTGTACCTGTGTCTTCCTCTTTTGGCTGTTCTTCATCCTTTTGCCCTTGTAGATCTGTTGCCTCTGCGGAGGCTCAGTCACACCCGATAGGTACGTTGCCTTCCCTGGCCTTCTTTTATGGTTTTTGTTGGTGGGTTTTGTTCTCTCAATTTGCTGTTCTGGGTTGTTCTTTTTCTTCTTGTTGGTGCCGTATATGCCACACGGACTTGATGTCTATCGGGTGCTTGTTTTTTCGTGCAGCCAAGTTTTACTTCGGATGCGAGTTGGTACGTTGCTCTAGCTTGTAGGTGCTATAGACGCACTATGTTTCTGTTTCTTTGTGGGTGGTTGGTTGGTTCGTGTTGTTTCTTTGTATACGTTACACTGGCATTCTCCTTGCAGTTTTGGATCTACATCTAAATGTATGATGCGTTTTTGGTTTTCCTGCTGGTGCTTTGTGTATGTTTTACATTAACTTAAATTAGTGCCTTCTGGTTATCTCTTTTCCTGGTTTTAAAAACAAAATCATAAAGAACAGCTATTTTGCTTGTCTACATCTTCTTCCTTGCTTGCTTTGTGCGTGTGGATCATCTTGCTTTCATTCATTCGGGTGCTTTCACTGTACTTGGTTTGAGCAGATTTTAACTATATTCAAGGATGAATTTGTTTACGACTCGAGTTTGCAACAGAAGACCTTAGTTGGGTTTCTCATTATGTTCTCCTCTTTTAATCGTTATGTGCAGGAAATGGGGCTCATTTCCAGGAAGATATTCCCTGCTTGCGAAAGCATGTGCGTATGCTGTCCTGCATTGAGGTCCAGATCTCGGCAACCTGTAAAGCGATATAAGAAATTACTTTCGGAGATCTTCCCTAAGTCCCCAGTGAGTCTTCATTCTCTCAATAATGCCTTGGTGGTTTGAGAAGACGTGTGATGAATTGATACTAAGCTATCGCCTAGGAAATGTATGGTTCTCAAATTGCAATTTTACTTGTGACTGGAAAATCAGAGTGTCGACATATGTGGATGTAGTGAATAGTGATATTACCATGAAAGGTTTTATCATGCGATGGAACAGGTCACATTCAGAGACTTTTCTGGAGCAACCTATTGTTTTATGTTTCAAAATGCCTTTGTTTGCATTTAATCAATTAATGCAGTATACTGAGTAACTTCATTGTTCCAACAATACAAAATGCATTGAACTTCGCTTTTTGTATGCATTGGAGATTCAGATCCGCAGACATACTCTATTTCTGTAGAATAGTTGTTAGAAGCAGTGTAGATGGAAATCTGTTAGCACTATGTACAACTCATCTGTTTTAGCCTCACTGTTATTATTTTTGATGGGAACAAAAGTTGAAGCCTCCACAATATTTTGCAGGATGGTACTGTAAATGAAAGAAAAATTGTCAAACTATGTGAATATGCAGCAAAAAACCCGCTGAGGATTCCAAAGGTGCTGTCTTTATGCATAACTGCTGTGTTATAAAATGTTTTTCAAGCCTTGAAGGTCGAAAGTGTAACTTCTTACTGGTGCTATTTTAAATAGATTGCAAAATATCTCGAGGAAAGATGTTACAAAGAACTGCGAAGTGGACAAGTCAAGTTCATAAATATTGTTGCTGAGGCGTACAACAAAATGGTTTCTATATGTAAAGGGCAGATGTAAGTACTTGATGCTTTTTTTGATTTTTTTTTGACTTTCTTGATATCAATACTCTGCTTTACATCTAAATGTGGTCCCAAAATTCTACATGTTTGACCACATGTTCATGTCTGTCCACGAAAGAGCTTGATGATGTAGTTTGCTTATGTGATTAATAAGGCTGCCGAATGGCATTTTACTCTGCTAATTGGTTGTTTTGGTTTTTATATTTGTCTATCTTTGAGATTGTGAAACTTTTTAGTCTTTTCATTTAGCTTATTCTCTGGCAAATCTAACTAACGGTGTTTGTTTCTGCTGCATACACATAAAGTTAAATGCTGAGAATTTATGTTTCTGTTATAATGCCATATCTTGAAATTTTCAGGGCATACTTTGCAATCAATTTGTTAAATGTGGTCAATGAACTGTTGGACAAATCTAAGCAAGAAGCTTGCCTGATCCTTGGTTGCCAAACCTTAACAACATTCATTTACAGTCAGGTAGATTATGTCTAAACTCTATGGCTTTTCAGATGATATGCTAATAATTGGATGACTAAGGTACAGAAGATACCACAGATGATGCTAGAAGATGGTTATGTTGATCTAACAGTGGCTGTTAGTATAATTTCACAACGTACAATTGTTTTTTTCCAGAACCTATTTCATCTTTGGGAATTAGATGAATCAGCTTCTGTTAATATCAACCCTTTAGTAAATCTCTCTTCTTATGAAGTAACTCTAGTTATAATTATTTTAGATGATAATTTACCTTATCACTTTACTGTACTCTGATGCTCAAACAGGCAGATGGTACATATACGCATACAATTGAGAAATTCGTTCAAAGAGTATGTAAGCTGGCACGTGAGAATGGAGAAAAACATCATACTAGCCGTTTGAAAGCTTATAGCCTTCAGTGCCTTTCAGCTATGGTATTTGTTCATATGATATATTGTTCAGATATAAATAAATTAATTTAAAGGATTAATCACCATTTTCCTACATGTCAATGATTATAGAATTCTTGCATGTTATTTGGTGGTTTGCTCTTGATAGGTTTGGTACATGACAGAGTTTTCATACATCTTTGCTGCTTTTGATGAGGTATGTGCTTTGAGTGGTCATCTGTTGCTTTACATGATTATTTACTTTATGGAAATTGACTTACTGTCAACAATCTTATAATAGATCGTAACATTGTCTGATGTTTTATGGTTAGCCATTTGCTTTTGTTGTGTTACTGACATTTATGTTTTAAAAAGCTGGTTGCAATTCATGACCATGATTTAGCCTGCAGATAAGTAACAAATCGAGCCAAGTAGGACTGTTAAATTCTTATCAAGCTATAGCTGGCATTCACTTGCTGCTATTACTCTGTATAGTTATTTCTAAAAAAAATCATGCTTGAATCAATTTCAAACAAATGCAGATTGTTCATGCAATGTTGGATAACTATGAGCCGGAGTTGCATGTAGAAAATAATGATGGGAGAGAGGAGCCACAACATAACTGGGTGGATGAAGTAGTTAGATGTGAGGGCAGAACTCCTGTTGTTGATACAGATGCTAACTCTAGCTGCATACTTATGAGACAACAAACTGAAAAAAAAGATCCTTCTCAGTTGACAAGGTGATTTTTGTAAACTCTTCTATACTTAATCCCAATCTAGTGATTCTTTGTCTTCCTATTCCCAATGCATTTTATCTTTTAGAGAAGAATTTGAGACACCCAGAGTGTGGGCTCAAGTTTGTATTCAAAGAATGGTTGAGCTAGCAAAGGAGAGGACAACAATGCGCAGAGTTCTTGACCCAATGTTTAACTACTTTGATTCTGGGAGGCACTGGATTCCTCGACAAGGTCTGGCCATGATTGTTATGTCTGACCTGTGCTACTTTTTGGAAACTTCAGGTATCTTGAATACTCTTTATGCCTTTTCATTATGCGTAGCTTATGCATGTCTAGCCCTTTCTTGAATTTAGGGTTGCAAATACTCCCCAGGAAAAAAACAATTGCAACTGTGTGATTTTTAATGTTTCTTTCACTCCAGGGGATCAACAATTGGTTTTGGCTGCTGTTATACGCCATCTGGACCACAAAAATATAGCGCATGATCCACAACTCAAATCCCATGTCATTCAACTTGCTGCAGCTTTAGCTAGGCAAATACGATCTGAAGCAGTGCTGGTTGAAATTAGCATTGTGAGTGATCTGTGCAGACATTTGAGAAAAAGTCTTCAAGCAACGGTTGAATCTGCAGGAGACCAAGAGTCAAACCTGAATATATCACTCCAGAACTCCATTGAATTTTGCTTGCTTGAAATTGCTAAAGGGGTAAACTTTAAGATTTTACATGACTGATTCTTGTCGGTAAATTTTTTTTGGGATCCTAGGCATTTGTCTGGTCAAGACTACCTATGCATGTAGTAACTTGAACTGCAAAACCCTCTTCTCTCCTGTGGAAGCTGAGAGTTACAATCTTAATTAGTAGCACTTAATTTTGTGTTTGAATCAACTTCTTTATGTATTCTTTTGTTGAGATTAGATTGGTGATACACGGCCCCTATTTGACATGATGGCCATAACACTGGAGAAGCTAGCATCTGCTGGAGTTGTTGCCCGTCCAACAATTGGTTCCCTCATTGTTCTTGCTCATATGATCTCTTTGTCATCACCTTCACTTTCGCTGCAGGTTAGATCAATTTACTATTTTCAGGGCATTCATTTATGTATTTTTTTCATGACTTCCAAGTATTCAATCTTATATCTTCAATTTTCCAGGAAGTTCAATGATCAATATATGAGTTTTTGTTGGTTAGTGATATTCTTTATTGAACAAATACAACTTCACTTAGTTGTGGATTTTCTAATTGCTAATCTTTTTTATTATGAAATGAATTATTAGCCTATCCTGTGTGATTATACTCAATTTTGTCTACACGTGCTCTCATACTTGCTCACTTGTATATAACTTCATTGTAGGTCTTCCCTGAAGAACTTCTAATCCAACTTTTGAAAGTAATGGTACATCCGGATCTTGAGGTTCGAGTTGGGGCACACCGAATATTTTCCATCCTTCTCATGCCCCGCTCTATTCAACTCCAGCGCGAAGCTTCTTTGCAGTTAGGTTCCATCTGTGAATTGCGAAAATGGCGTTCTGATACTGCATCAGCTTTTGCTTCAATAACATCACTACTTGAAAGGCTCCGTAGAGAGAAAGATGGTAAAATTGAAAGGCATGGAAAAAATGTGCATGGTGAGTATAAGGAATTGGAAAGCATGGATGAAGATTGGAAACAATGCTTGACTCGAAAGAATTCCTCGAATTTTTACTCGATCAATTCAATCATTGACAGGACTGCTGTTACATCCAGCTTTTCTGAGGGGGTAAGCAACTCCAGTTTGTGTTCTGTATGCTTGGCATATGCTTGTTAGCTACTTTGCCACGGCAACACTTATGTGTTGTAATGGCTTTTGCAGGAACTACATGTAGTGAAGCTTAATGAGGATCAAATAGGCCAATTGCTGTCTGCCTTCTGGGTACAAGCGAACCTTTCAGATAACCTGCCCTCAAATTTTGAAGCTATAGCTCATTCTTTTGTGTTGACAGTTGTTTCTTCACGGTTGAAAGTAAGATTCAAACTTTATTGTTTTATTTATTAATGAGATGTTTCTGTTGAAAACTAAGTCTCTTAATGTTTCTGTTGAAAACTAAGTGTCTTAACATATTGGAAGTTTTGCTGTTACAAAATGAAGAATAGACACTATATCATACGTAAAAATCCTATGCTGTTTTCTTTTGTTTTATGCTGTTATGGTTGTTGTTAAATCCTGATGTTGGAATGTCTTGTTAAAGTAGTTGATGACAATGCAGAAATCACTCGCTACCACTACCTCTACTCTCCTGTTGCATGACTGGAATACAATCGCACCTAGTTTCCTTTCTATTTGTTGCTGTAGCTTAATCTTTTATCCTTAAGCTAAACATGTCCTATCGATTAGGATCTGTCTTGTTTACGGTCCTGGTTGGCTACATGGAATCTTATAAAAATCTTGATGAGGACAATCGTGATGATAACAGGATATTAATCCTGGTTTTGGGTTACTTAAAGCTATAATTTGAGATTTTAGGTATATCATTCTTTGCACATTTAGTAACTCTTATGGAATTTCTGATATGCAGAATACAAATGACCTTCTTCTAGTCCGCTTCTTCCAGCTTCCCCTCTCTCTTGCGAATTTGGGCTTGGATTCCAACAATGGTAGAAGCCCTTCTTTCTGAAACATCTATTCAATGTTGGGTAAAATACATCCGCAACTCATATGTTTATGCTATCTTTTCTCAGGGACATTAACTCCTGCATGTAAGAGATCCATCTTTGGATTATCAATTGGCATGCTGATGTCTGCAGCAAAAATATATCAAGTTGCTGAGTTGAACGAGTTCATTAAATCCTTACTTCCATCCAATGTGAGTCTTCTATCTTTCAAACTTGATTGTATTAGTTGAAACTTCTTAAATGGTATAGGGTTGTGAAGCTTTTAATTCCACAAGATTTACTTTACCAGGTCTGTAGTGTTGTCAATGGGCCTGCCTGGGGCTGTCCAGGCCTGGTCCAATGCCCCTTATAGGTGGCCTGAGCCCAGCCTAAGGCCCGATCAGGCTTGGCTCATTTGAGCTCGAACCTGATCAGGCTTTGAGCAGTCCAAAGCCCCAACCGTCCAGCTCCCAATCCAACCTAACCTATAGAAGATTCGATCAACATCGATCCCTCTCCGGGGTCTCCCTCTCCAATGTTTCAGAATCCAGGTTGCATGAGAAAGATTTGGCGCTAGGAAAAGAGCTTAAAATAGGATTTGGAGAAGAAATTAACAAAAAGCAACGAAGAAATTACTAAAATGGAAGCACAACAAATGGAACAACTCTGATCAGCAATTGCAAATATCTGCTCCGCCAGTGTGACCATCACCATGAGGATTTCCAAGTTCTGCACTGGTCACCACAACAACAACATTGGTCACCTTCCAAGCCCACCACCCATGCTTGGGAAGTCTCTGCTGTCTTTCTTTTACCTAAATTTGGAAAAAGAGTTGCAGTTTTGTGGAAGAGGAAGAAAGATGAAAGCTACAGAGAGAACAGATTGGAGAAGTGAAATCAGAATCTTTTCTTTATATATAGTTGGAGCTCGGCCCGGCCTGAGCCTAGCATGAATCCAGGTTAACTTGGGCCAAGTCCATTGACTTTGGGTCTGACTAGAGTGGGGCAGGCTAGTGCCCTTTTTCCATCTCTAGATGTTTGTTAGCCAGCTAACTGGAAATCAATTTCTAAAAGCAGTTAGCCAGCTAACTGGAATTCAGTTTCCAAAGTACAGCAGATGAGCAGTGACTTAACTGAAATTGTTTTCTTTTGACCAGCTTGATCCCTTCCTGGCTATTGGCACCAACTTTCAAGTACACGTAAAGCCTTTCACAGATATAGGAGAATATGGATCTGTTACTGACAATCAGCTAGCTGTGGCATCAATTCGTGAGTTACAAAGATTATTTGAATCAAACAAGGGAATAATTGATCTCTTGGCTCTGAATCTATCCAAGACTGTGGAGGTAAGCAATTTTAGTAGTGATTTCTCTCTCTCTCTATCCCTCTTTCTTTCTCATTCTGATGTTTATATGTCCTTTTTAAGCTGGGGGTGGATGAGTTGGCTAGACAGTTGTCAGAATCATTTGTGCCTGATGAAGCTTTCGTGTTTGGTCCACAACTAGTACTTGACATAGACCACAGTAAAGTTGTTTCCCATTCCAAGGAATCGCTCTCATTTGATGACGTATGAGTTTAACATTCATGATTATTTCATGATCGAACATAAAAACAAGTTTAGAAAATACGGCGAACAACTTTCTGTTTTGCAGGATGCTCTGACATCGTTAGTTCAGGATGATGTGACAAGTGAAGCATCTGTTGCAGATTTGTCTCGGTTTATTCCCAAGATGCCATCATCCCCTTCTGTCTCCCACATTATCAGCATTGGGCAGCTACTGGAATCGGTAATCCTAATTCTGAAAACTCACCTCCTCTGTGTAATTGTCTGTGCAGAAGCTAGTACAGTTGATTTGTTTATAAGCCCATATAGTTTTTGACATTTTAAGTACTTTGATTCAGGCACTAGAAGTAGCTGGTCAAGTTGTAGGGACATCTGTCTCTACATCACCTCTCCCATATGATACCATGGCTAAACAGTGTGAAGCTTTGGGAACTGGTACAAGGAAGAAACTCTCTAATTGGTTGGTGCAAGAAAACTGTCATGCTAGGGCAGCTGACAAAATTTTACTGGCACATCCTACAAATGGATGCCCTGTGCCTTGGAAGGTCTGATGAAATATATGGAGTTGTATATCATCTTAGAATTTCTTTGAGGGGCAACATTGCCATTAGAGCTAGATTCCTATGTACTTGGGTGTGTTAAGAATCTAGCTCAGTTCAATCACACTTGTAATAGGTCATATGGTGGTTTGTTGTATATTTGACTGACTGTAGTACAGTACAATACCATTTCTGTTTACAAACCCCTACATCTTACTAATCTTGATATATGTCTCTGGTTGTGTTCAGGGATCCGTGAGACCGATGGACTCAAGCTTAGCTATGAGGCTGCCTCCTGCTAGTCCTTTCGACAACTTCCTAAAAGCAGCCGGTTGTTAATGAAAGATGAACAGCGCAGCGCACTGTGTTTCTGTCGTTAGGATGTTAATAGTGAGTAGGTTGTGGTAGCAAATGGGTTGTTATGGCATTTGATTATTTGCTGATTGTCAGCCCAGTTAACTAATACCCCTTCAGGGCCTGGTATATTTATTGTGTTGTGTTAATGATCTAGCAGATGGTAAGAGTGCCCTAGCGTTCAAAATATTTCGCTTACAAGGCAAGTTTACAGATTGCTACTGGCCTGACTTGACTTATCTTGACCGAAAAACTTCTAATGTTTTGGAGGAAACTATTGCTTTCTAGCAAAACTGTAAGCCTCTATTTGGTTTCCATAATTGGAGTTGCATTGATATTCGATTGAAATTGGAACTGCAATTCTAGATTAGAATTTAAAATTTTTATGATAAACTACTGAAAATTATGTTGAAATTTGAAAGCTTGTTACCTTTATTTCAATTATCAGAATTTTGTTGATGCTTATATCTGACATGCTTAAAATTGGCTGAAGAATTACAACTTACTACTTTTTTGATTGAAAGTTGGAACTGGTAGTTCTATCTTTATAGACTGGACTGTCTTGCGGAAGTTGCATTCTTCATCTGTAAAAGCAAAGACGAGAGAAATTTAAATTGATGATTAAAAATTGGAAGAGTTGGAGATGAAATACAAGGGAAAGTACAGCAGAAATGATTGGCAAGATGTATTCTCTATATTTTTAAGGGCAGAAGGTATGAATTGCCTCCAAGGGTAAAAATGTATAAATTTCCTTTTAATGTTTCTTAAAAAGTTTAATTTAGTACTTAATTTTTATCCATGACATCATGTTATATTTTAACATTTTTAAAAAGGCACTGATGATAATTTACCTCTTAATTTTTTTTGCAATTTTTAGTATATAGATTATCTTATGTGATGTTAAAAATAGGTAATATAGACCAATCAAATTATATAATCTTAAAAATAATTTCTTTAAATATTGATTAAATGTGTGATTTTCACAATAATACTTTACAAAAAGTTTAAATAAGTTCTTACAATTATCTCTTTTATCTTTTCTTTTTATTCCTATTCAGGGTGTAATAATTACGGTTTTAGTAACTTTAGGATATCAAGTGATAGGAGCTTAGATCTTCTGTACTTTTTTTTTTTTCTTCCCTGTGCCCTTTATTTCAACAAGATCCTTTCCATTTAAATTTTCTCTCTCTAAATTATTGAATGGTTAGATTTTACATATGGACACATAATAATGGGTACTGAAGATTTAAAGCCCAAGTGAAAGGAGAGACAACGGCAGGGCTTACTTGAGCCTTTTGTGAAATGATGAGGTGTAGATCACGTCCGTGACCTATTCTTAAGGGGAAAAACGGCCAAGTTCATAACAATGACATAGGAACACATGAACGTATAAGAAAAATGTTTTGGAGAAGTGCCGATGGCAACCAAGGTCTTAGTTTTCTATTTTTTCATGCAAAAGCCTTTAAAAACTAAGTTAAACCATTTCAATATGATGGAAGTCTTAAGTCTTGTATAGTAGTTTTGTTAGTTTTTACTTTACAATCAATTGGTTTATTGCAATTTTTGTAAGATACTGTTCTATTATTTAATAAATATATTTTTTTATCTTCATGTATTTACTAATTATATGTAATGCTCAATACTAAGGATAAAATTTTTAAAATAATTATTGTACAACTAAAATTATGATAAGATCATAATTATAATATTCAAATTGAAATTAGACATAAATTCTAAATTGTTCTTATATAAATCCATCCAAATATGATATTAATTAAACAGTAAAGCTAACAAATGTTTTATTTCTCTTTTATGAAAAGAATATTTGTTGGTCCCCAAATTATGGATGTTCAATTTTTTCCCACTTCCAAGCTGACGAATCGTTATGTCAAATTAACATAAAATAATTATAAAACAACTACAGTAATAGTAAAAAAAGCCAAAATATTGAGATAAGATTGAATTATAATGGTTCGACTAAATAATCCTTATCTTATATCTACTTCCCAAGTTTCACTTAGGAAGTCATTATTTTCTTCTTTTAATGGGTGAAGAGAAACTCTTTATACAACATCTTCTTTTTGAAAAATTAAATTGTGTCGAAATTTTCAAAATAAAATGAAATAAAATATAATGCTAGTTTTCCTCTGAGTGAAGTGTCCCAACCTTTAGTATCACGTATACCTATATTAAGTGATATGACAACGTTTGCTATAACCATTCTCTGTTACTAGAAACTCATTCAATCTGTCAATGTTTAGTAGCAAGGGTCCTCATTCATTTGACATCTTTTGGCTTCTAGAAATGGTACATGATATCATTCCTCTCTTGGTGACTAAGGTAGCATTCCTAATTCAAATTCTCCTCTCAGTGATGCAGGTAGTGATGGGTTCTTGTGGAGTTTGAAGGTGAAGATTTGCTCCCTTAATCGGTTAATGATGATAAAGTTTAGTTCTTCTCCTTTCTTCGCCTAGTTTTTGAATATCCTATTGTTTCTTTCCAATCAGAGGCTTGTACCGTGAAGCTAAGGCTAGATTTGTTCTAGCACAAATTGGATCTGTCCATCTCCTATGCTTATAAAGCCGAGTAAGTATCTTTCTCTAATTTCGGTTTACTTGTTAAAGGACTACTAGTTGTTTGATCTAGTTCATAATTTGTTCGGAGTACTGGCATTTAAAGTACACATCTTCCTTGCCACAGGTGAAAAGAAACACTTACAAATATCTTTCTTTATCACTAATGAAAAGTAAGTCTATAAATCTTGTTCAAGTTCAAAAGGAACCCTCACAATGTGTATCCCAAGCAATTTTTCTAAATTTTAAAAATTGCTCAAATATATAACTTAAAACATCCCTATCTTGATTAGACAAATGAACAAAGGTTTAAAATGTATTATATAATGCTCATAGGCACTCTTTAACCACTCAATACTTTTAACAACCCTCTAATATACCCAACCTACTTCTTCTAACTCATATATGGTTTATATAAACTCAAAACAACCTAAAATAATTGTTATAATAAAAAACTAGCTATTACAATGATAAGAAATAGTACAATCAGTTGAGCATTCTATATAGTTGACCATTTTGGTACATTGGTTGATCAATGTGCTATATTGATTGATCAAAGTTGTCAAAGTCTTGATACATGTTCTCAAAGGTTATTGGTTGACTTCACTATTATATTGGAAATTCAATATATCTAAAACCCTAATATTCGTAACTAAGATCTCCACGTTGGTCTGCCAAATTTCCTCAAACATGTTTTTTAATTCTTCTTAGGTTCTTTTAAAGATCAAAACACATTCCTTTGACAAAAAAGTTAATTTAAAACCATTTCAAAAGTTCTTTAAAAGTTTTTTTAATGATCACGCGTTCTTTTTAAATATCAAAACTAATTGCATATTGATTATTAAATGATTTATGCATTATTCCCTATATATAAATGATCATGCAATAATCGATCTAGTTGCTTCTCCTAGAGATGGAGATGCGACTTAATATATAAAATGTACTCGTCTACTTCTTCTGCCTCTTCTATGTATTAAGACCCTAATCCACTAAAACAAAAAAGATAAGGATATAAAAAGCATTGCAATAATTTACTTAAGTCTTGATATACTTGATTTCTAACTTACTTAAGTCTTGATTTCTAGTTACTCTTAGTTCTTCACTTAAATTGAATATGTTCTCCATTTTGCTCATTTTCTTCGTCATTTGATTGCTTGATTGGTTCAATTAGTTCTTTTGAACACTAACCTTTCCATTAAACTTGATCTTTTTTTATATATTAACTTACTAACATCTGCAAGGATTAAAATATTATTAGTAATATATTTTATCATCATCAAAATTATGGGTTAGAACATCTTCTGGTAGAACAGTCTCTCCCTTTTAATGGCAATTTTTTTGACGATAAGAAAATAAATGACAATGAGTGAATTTCTCTTCATGATAACGCAACTTGTAATGCATGCTCCCAATTAAGTCATACATCATGAAGTGATCAAGTTTTAATATCACCTTTCTGTCTCCCTTTTTTTAACATAAAAGGTATATGATTAATAAATTCATAAGAGTCAAAAAGAAAAAAAACAAGTAAGTCCCCTCTCCCCTTTTACAAAGATTCTATCATATGGGAAAAGTTCTCATCAAGAAATATGTAAAAACAAAGAACAATGTTTATTATACTCATATAACATTTTCAATCCTAAATATGTATGCAAGTCAATATAATTAAATTATATCAATATAAAAGAAAAGGATATGCCTTCTTTAATGTACTACTAAAGGTTACCTCCTTCGCTTCCTTGGTTCAACAATTGGTATTTTGATACCAACCTCCTTATTTGGCTTATGTAAGGGCTCTTGGTGATTTTGCATTTCAAGTCAATTATTGGAGATACCATTGTTGTTCCTTATTTGATATCAATGGAGGTGATAACAATTATTGGTCTTCTTTTGATGCTACTTAATATTGACATAAAAGGAAAAAAAAATCAATATACTCTAGATACCTACATAAACTTAAGTTCTTAGGGATTAGTGCTTAAACACTTTTTAACCTTTATCTTTTGGGGTTTACTTAACAAGTGGTTAGTGAAATATGGATGTAGAACTATTCGAAGAGTAAGGCATCTTTCAATAATCACTTGCTTCCTGATCATACCCCTATCCTATTATAAAGTATGTTCAATCAGCATAGAACAAATTTCCCATCCAATGTAATAGTTATTTGACTAAGATAGATGGGCTTGGGCTAGCAATTTGAAAGGTGATCAATGCAAGCATCAAAGGAGGCTTTAGCAGGTTGAAAGTAAACTCATTAATATTAATAAATTGAATGGTTCCTATTTGTAAGCAGCAACACAAGAGGCTAGGAAGGGACTATAGGGACTTCAAGGTGCTCTCTATGAAGCTACTCATAATGAACAACTGGAAAAAGAAGAGCATAAAGTGTTTCAATATTATAATAGAATATCAGCCTTCATATGAATAAGCATAATTGATTGTCATATTGTTCTTGTACATCTCTTTAAAACTATTATCCATAGATCAACAAAAAGATCAACTAATCTTAGCTTTCCCTCAGGTTGTATCTAATTAAAACAAGGTCTTTAATTAGGTCTAGCTATTAAAAAACCTAGAATAAGCTCTCTATATTTCGTGTGACGACCACATTATGCAATAGGAAATTAAGTTAATCTAAGCAACAACCATATAGGTTTGAGCCATTTAACCTATGAAACATTATCCTCAATGAAGAACAACCATTAGTTTACCACATGTGAATCAGATTTACAATGATTACGTACAACAATATGGATTTTGGCAATGAATCCATACAAAAATAATCTAATAGAGGTACCTAAAATGTTCATATATAAACCCAAAAAATTAATTAAACATAAAATAAAAAAGTTAATCCCATAAGAGTTAAGAACAACAACACTAGATTAATTAAGGCCCAAACATGTTTGTCGACCTTGATATCTCCTTTGAATTGGAAAGATGAAGTTTAACTCCTCATAACTCTCAAAGGGAAGGAAATTTGCCTCCTTTTGAGTCTATAATCTCTTCGTACACTTCTTAGCCTCTTAAATGTGCTTTTATAGTGTAAAATTAGGGTTATGTGGCTATACATGGTTAGATACATAAGCATGTAAGTAATCGTGAAATATTAATTTGGCAGAAATCAAATGAGTTACACAGTCCTAGTGAGTTACATGGTCAACATACATGATCATGTAGTCACCTATATGGTTGTGTAAGTCTCCGCATAGGCATATAGGTTTGAAACATTGTTTTTGAGTTTGTACACATTTCTAGTGAGTTACACGCTCCCATACATAACCATATAAGTTATAGTAACTTCAATTCTTCAATCCACATAATTAACCTCAAAATTGTTTCCTTCTTGGTGAGAAAGTACTTCAAAGCTATATGATCAGAGTAAACAATAACCTTATCACCTAACAAGTATGACTGTAATTTTTCTAAAGCAAACACAACAAATAAAAGCTCTTTTACGGTTATAAGAATATTTCAATGATTTCAAAAAATATGAATTATAAAACTAATTTAATTCTAATCAAAGCTAAAACATAATCCAAAAAATGAATATTGTTGGGTTTCGCCCCAAACGTCTCCACTCATAGTTTTTGCATTTATGACTTCTTATCCTTCCTAATAATCCTTAAGTTTTTTAATTCAAATAGATATTTATGTCACCATTTTTTCAGTGTGCTTAACTTAGAGTTGTATTATCTTGATTCTCCATATGGAAAACTTACTCTACTAAAGGCATATAAAGAAAGGAGAGACTAATAGAGAACTAAAATGGTTTGATGATGAGAAGAAGAGGATAAGTTGGCTTGTAATGATTAAAAAACTAAAATGGGTGGAGAAAGTAGGTAGGAAATGTTAACAAAAGGATATAGAAGAGGCTTAATCTATGAAAAAAAGGGTGAGAGACTTAGGGAAAAGAAAAAGTGAAGGTGGCTAAAATAAGTGCATTAGTGAGAGGGTGGTTTATTCATATAACTTCATCCATTTTTCTTTAGAGGAAAAAGAGTATAAAAGAGGATAAGAGGATTGAATTGTTGAATCAAATGAAGCTAGAGTTATTGGATCGCTATTTTTTAGGATTTTTATATTTATATTTTATTTTATTTATTTTATTAAATTATCAAGCATGAAAATAAATGAGAATTTATGAATTAGAAATTTTTGGAATTTAATATGGTATATTATGAATTTTATATGGTGGTATGAATTAAAAAGAAAGAATTAAAAAAATAAAGTGGAGGAGTTAGTAGGAATTTTATTTAATAAGGAAGGGTAAATTGGTAAAACTAAAAGGTTGTCTTAAATTAATAAGACAAAAGAGGAGGAGTAGTGTGTGTGTTAAGGAAAGAAAAGAAGGACAGTGTCGTGGAAGAGACCAGAAGGAGAGAAGGAGAAAGAAAGGGAAGAAGAAAGAAAGAAAGAAAAAGGAGAAAGAAGGAGGAAAAGTTTAGGTGAGTTCTTCTTTGTCTATTCTTTTTGTTTTGATAGATTAAGGAAGTAGAAAAAGTAGGTTTTATGTGAAGAGAATGAAGATGAAGCAAGAAAGAAGAATGAAGATGAAGCAAGAAAGAAGAAGAACAAGACGTTGATGTTTTCTTTAGATTTTTATAAACCCTAACTAGATCTTAGTTTTTCTAGTTAGATAAAATCAAGAATAGATTAAGCTTAAGTTTATTTATGGATAGCTAGGTTTAAGGAAAGCTTCATGTGTGTGTGTGTTGATTAAATGAAATATGATTGTACTTAGGGAATCAAGAATATCGACATCAAGAGCAAGGAGAAGAGCAAGCTTGACTCTTTGAAGTATTAAATAAATAGGTGGGTAATATGTTTATATTTTTGTAATGATGAGCTAAAATTTATGTGTATGTATGATAAATATGTTTGTTTTATTCTTTGTGAATGTGGGAAAGATATTCTGTGAATGTATATCATGTTGCTTTGTAAGAATTTTGTTACTTTTGTGTGAATGAAAGATAGAAAATTTAAGAAGCATGAAAGTATGAATATATTATAAAATGAATGAGCATTGTAAAACCTGTTATATGGGCAAGAGAGGAATCCATTTCGTTAGTCTCGTGCACAATGACCTATAGCCTTCTCTCGGCTGCCCACTTATGGCCACGAGATCCTAAGAAATCGGACTCGTTTCGTTTCACGATGTAAACTTTGGTTTCACCGTTTCGTTCCACGGAATTCTCGAGTCATTATGTTGTGCATTGCATTATTTTTGATATGTCAAGTTATGAAGTAATTTGAGTGTTATGCTTTGATGATAAGTATTCCTATATGAGTATTCGTATATGTTTGTGTGTGGTTCATTATTACTGGCTATTAACATATTATTCATTGAGCTTTCTGTCTCACCACAAAAATTTTCTACTCCTCAGGTGAAGAATCAGTAGATCATAACTAAGCCCTTGCAAAGTTTTGGCAATCTCCAAGAATTTCAGACTTTTTGTAACTAAGTTAGTGTGAATCATTTATGTTGATCTTAGAAGCATATCAGTATAAACATTTCTGTATGTATTCTGTAACTATGATACTGATATGGCATTTTGACATGAAGTATGAAGATGTGTATCTACTTTGTTGTTGCAAGTTGACAGTGAAAGTTGTCAGTGAAACAGCAAAAATTTCTTGATGTATGTATGTATAGATATATATGCAGATTCTTTTTCATCTGTTAAGTGGCTTTGTGTTGAAAGTTGTGAGATCTTTGGATGAACTTGTTTGAAGTAAATTGTTTATCAAAGGAGTTTTGCTATGTACGGAATTGAATGTTGGTTCGGGTCCTTTGGAATTTATGTTAGAAATGTTTATGAACAGATGAATAGAAAGCAGAGAATAGGATAAAATATGATCTAAAACTTTAAGGAATAAACTGTATTGATATAGGTAGATTTAGGCTAAGTGGTCTTCATAAAAGTTATAGATTATTCTTTTAGCTTTCTAATGGTATAAAGATTGAAATTTTGGACTTCAGACGCAAGAGTTATGGCTTTTATAAGGTAGCAGTATTGGTGTGCAAATTTGGACTAAAATGAGAATCTTTACTTAAATGATTAAACTGTATCGATACAGGCTGAATTAGACAAATTTGTCTTCATGAAAGTTATAGATCTTTTTTTTAAATTTTCAACGATATAAAGTTTGAAATTTTTGGACTTTTAGATTGAAAGTTATGTCATTTAGAAATAAGGATGTATAATTGGTCATCGCGATTGCGACAGTCCTAGAAATTGACGGAAGTCGCGATCCCGACGAAGTGCGATCGCAACCATTCCAGAATTTTTCAAAAGTTGCGATCGTGACACAGCACGATCGCGACAGTCCTAAATTTCACAAAATTCGTGATCGTGACATAGTACGATCGCGACTCCCCTCGTTTTCTTACTACAGTTCACCATATGTCGCGATCGTGACACAGTACGATCGCGATGCCTCTGCTTTTGCCTCCCCCTCACAGGCTTGAGAGATAAAAGTTACGCCAGTGACTTTTGTCTCTTCTTTACATGTCACAGGCGTGAGTAAAAGAGTCATGTCTGTGACTCTTCCCTTTTACATTTTGCTTTTAACTCCTTAATCCAAATTGTTATTAATTCTTTTAACACCCAAATCATTTATTCTTTGATCACTTTTGCTATGGAAAATTTTTCATTAAATTGTTGGGT
>JANZXR010000006.1:20722708-20746009 GCA_027575705.1 Erythroxylum echinodendron | reverse complement strand
TTTAATTAACTACAAAACCATGAGATAAAACATGTTTCTTACCTATTAAGCTTCCACTTCTTCAACTCTTCAAAAATAGCACAAATTCTCTAACCTCCACTACCATACACGATCATCTTGAGGGGGGGTAGAAGGTTTAGGTTTTTAGTGAACCAAAAGATGAGAAAACATGGTGAAAGAGAGTGGAAAAGATGATCACAAATTCAAGAAGAAACAAGGAAGAGGAGAAGCTACGAAAATGATGGAGAAAATTTCCACTTAAAAACACCAAGAACCTTATTAAAGAAGAAGCATCGTGAAAGACCAAAGAAAGGAGGATTTTTATGAAACCTATGCAAACATAGTGGCATGTTAGGCAAGTGACAAGTGTCACTTGCCACATGTCACATGCTCAGGCCCTCTTTTATTTCCTTTCCAAAAACAATTCAATTTCTACTCCAATTTTTCTCCAAAATTCAAATCAATAATTCCTAAATTCATGTATCTAAATTTCTAGTGCCATTAGACAGTCATTTTTGCTACCGATAAACAATCAGTCTGCCCTTTGGCATTTTTCCTAGTCCAGAAATTACCCCGAAAATTTTCAGAAAAATTTCTAAAATTCACTAACCCTCTCCAACACAATTTTTCATACACACAAATCATATTTTTTATAACAATCACATTTATTAACAAAAATACCGAGAAATGTCATGAATGCATGTACAGTCATTTACATGTGCAAAATTCACTATTCACTTACATGTGTATGCATGAACATGTCAAGACAATTCTAAGCACTTATAAACTATTCTAAATTACTATTTTACCCTTCCCATTGATGATGGGATGTCACATTAAAGGATATAAAAAATTGTATATCCCTCTTTTAGAGAAGATTCAAAAAGGGGGGAATCTAGTGTAATCATTATCCTTTACTAGTATAGTGCTACTTATACACTCGATTCTTAAATCCCTTCACATTTACTGTTCCTTGCAAATTTTCCTTTCTAAAGAAATGATCAAGGATGTTGAAAGAATACTAAGAGGCTTCATTTTGTTTAGAGAATCAAACAAAATTGCTTTGCTTAAGTAAAGTAATATAAAGTATACAAGCCTAATAGAGTTAGAGGATTAGGAATAATCTCAATGGTGGTTATAAATAAATCCATCCTAACTAGTAGAATATGGAGACTCTTGTCTAACCATAAGGGCCTTTGGATTCAATATATTCATATCTACTTCCTAAAAGGGAAATTTTTTTTAGAAATTTGTAATAAAGACTCAGATTCCTAGTTCATGAATCAACTGCTCAAAGTTGGGGAATCAACAGAGATGAGCAATTATAGAATAAAAAATGGTGAGAATGCTTCATTATAGTTTGATAAATGGAGAAAAACAAGGTCATTTCATAAGACCAACTTATTCCTAGCACTCAGAAACAGGTTCCCTAAATCTACTGAAGTTAAAACACTCATTGATGGAAACAACTGGGGCAACAATTCTTCTTTTTTTACTAATACAATTTCTGATCAATCCTCTTGTCAAAGTAAGAATGATGCTTATATTTGGTTGAAACATCCCTCAAGTATCTATGTCAATGCCACTTGTAGAATACTATTAACCACTCATATGTATAGGATGGAATGGCTTGGGATTGTATGGTGCGAGAAACTATTGTCAAAAATCCCCTTTCTCTTATGGCTTATTTACAATCAATGTTAGGGGACCTTGGATAATCTTAAGTTTCTTAATACCTTTAAACTTTGTTGCCTTTGAAAGAAGGATCAAGAATCACTCCAACATATTTTCTTCAATCATGAATTCTCCGCAAAAGTTTAGAACTTGATACAAAAGCTCTACTACTTATATATAATAAGTCTAAACTATACTAACATACTTAACAAAATAGAAAAGGATGGAAGTGTATCGAAAGGAGATAAAGCCTTATGAATCATTACCTATGGTAGCTCTATGTACTCCACTTGGAATGAAAGAAATGCCAGATTGTTTCAAGGAAGGTAGAGAATAGATTAAAGTGAATGAGAATAATACCAACTGTAGCCCTACCTTAGCCTTAAAATGGTCAATCCTCTAGTTACCTAATGGAGAAATGAAACATCCCTCTAGCATCAAATGTTTGACTTCTAGGTTTTTAGTTAGTTAGTCACTTGTTTGAATTTTAGCTTTTTAGTTACTTGGTAACTATATTGGGCCTATATTGTATAAGAACCTTCCTTCCTCAAAGATAGATGTAACTATCAATTCTTTTGGAATGAATATTGTAATTTAAAAAAAAAGTATCAAGGACATATTTTGGTGTTTTCTTATAAACAAGAAAATATCAAAATGCCCTTGGTCATCTAAGAGCTTTGATATCTCCTCTCAATATGATGATCCATAAATTTCTAGGTTTTTTTTTTCTTTTATGCATTAACTTCCCAAAATTTTTACCTCTTAATTAAAACACTATAAAACATCAAAGTATTAAATTATCGAATTACCCTTTTTAGTTTCCTTTTGTTATGATATTTACCCCATTTCTTTCTAAGTAACCCTAATAAACCAAAAATAAAAATAAATTATAAAACTCTAATTAATCACTTTTAGAATCTAAATAAATTTTATTATGGATAATTATTTGTAAATTAGAATTTAAGAAAGAATTTAGGACTTAAATGCCTAAAATTGTGTATAATAAAATTGAAATTAAACCTGATGTGGTGTCGACATGAATTGAATATATTATAATCCAACCAGACACATACTGAAATTAATTAGATGTAATCAAATATAAGTGTATTTAAATTGGATTCGGTAGGATATAATTATAACAAAGATAAGAATAAAATAAATTGATGGATAAATGAACACAATTAAGTATCAATAGTTGTCCTTTTCGTGCATCCTATTTTGTAAAATCATGAAAACCATATGTATTTTCATATTTCATAAAAATAAGTGCTTAAAGAAACTTGATCCTAAATTTGTCCACCATATACAATAGAGAAATAAATTGGAAATGAAACAAATGAACTAGAAATAAATTGTTCAAAAGTTTAAATAAATTTAAAGATTTAAAAGATCAAAGGGAACATTAGAAATTAAAAGATATATTCAAAATTTTGAATTGAAATGAGAATCATAGAGAAGTATATAGATATTTAAATAAGAATTGAAAGAAAAACTTAGGTTTTTAATTGAAATGTGAACCTAAAGAAGTATCTATATGTTTAAAGATACTACCTTAGAGAGATATCTAGAGTTTGGATTGAATACTAGGATAAAAGACTTAAAGATATGTCCAAGTATCAAAGCTAAAATTTACGAAAAGCGACCTAAAAAAATATAAGAATTTACCACAACAAGAGACCTAGAAAAGTATTTAGGTGCTTGAATTAAAATTCAAGAGAAGGAACTTAAACAAATATGTAGACATTTATGAACAAACCAGGTGGCCTAAAGAAGTGTTTAGGTATAGGAATTGAAATTCAAAAGAAATTACCTATTGAAATATCTGGGTATTTTCCATTAAATGAGGAGACCAAGAGACCTGTCTAGGTGATGGAATTAAATTTTGAGAGAAGACCCCTTGAGAAATATTTAGGGATTTACCACTAAATTGCGAGAGATAGAGAGGTGTCTGGGTGTTGGAATTGAAAGTTGAGCGAAGATGTCTAGAGAAAAATCTCCATATCTATAACTAAGATAGGAGACCTAGAGAAGTGTCTATATTTCATAATTGAAATTCAAGATAAGAGATCTAGAAAATTTTCTATATATTCACAACTAAATAGGAGTGTCTAGGGTTTTTGCTTATTATAACAAAGATTGGCAATATGCTAAAGCATATGGTAAAATAAGGAAAACTTGTAAATTTTAAACAATTAATTTTTGAAAATGTTATCATATGAGTTGAAAGCATTAAACATGAAAAAATAGAAGACACCACCTATTTTTCAACTAGCCATTTGTCAGATAATTGGTATTTTTCAAAACATTTAAAAATTTTACATCGTTCAATGCTAGCGCTTATTCTATTTTAAGAAAAGTAATAAATTCATAATAATGAAATTAGGATTGATAAAATAGTTAAAAATCTAAATATTCCTATATTTTGATATCTATTATTAATGACAAAAAGAAAGTTTTTTGTATTTTTTGCAATGATTAAAAAACTTAACTGGTTCAGCCAATTTAATCGTAAAAATCCTAAAGTGTCCAACTTTTCAATTCAATATTTAACTTTTTGATTTGATTTACTTTAATAACTCTTGTTGTTAAAAATCAGTCAATTTTTGTAAATTAATAAGTTCTTATAAATCAATTAGTTTTTATTTAATAGAATCTTTTTTCAATTACTTCAAATTCTCTAAAGGTAAGGATAATCTCTTTCAATTATATTTTAAATTTTTTAATTTTATTTAATCTTTAGCTAATTTTATGACAATTTGATACAGTTTAAACCATTTAAACCTTAAACTTCTTATCTTACTGGTTTGACTTTCGATATAGTTTTTAAAACATTAATTTTTTTCTTTAGAAAGAACCATTCAAATTCTCTCAATCTTTCCATCTAATAAATTCACCACTTTTCAAATGTTATATTTATTTGAATATTGTGTACAACTGTCAAATTTAGCAAAATTTATTTGATCAATCTTTTAAAAACAACAAAAATGATCATTTGCATCATTCAAAACATTGAAGAAGATAACTTATAGTAAAAAGTTTTAAATAAGGAACAATTTTGAAATTAAATCTCAAGATTAATAATTAGAACAATATGCAATGTAACTGAATTTTGAAAAAAAAGGATAAAAATTTAAATAGAATTTATTAATAATGAATTGTGACATAGTTTGAATCATTAGTCTAGACAATCTTTAGAAAAATTTTCTTTTACAACTCTACCTTTAAATTAGATCATGACCGATGACCACAAACCCCATGAATCAATTTCTTTTAGAAATTAAAATATGAACAAATTTGTTCTTACAAAATAGTCCACGTGTTTCATTCCATTATAAGTAAAACATTTTATTAACATTTTTAACTCCTTATAGCCCATGACAACTTAGTTATCTGGTTCTAACTATGCCCATGTTATAGTACTGCAAATCAACTTTAGATGGACCTTCATGCATGCGCTTATATTGATCAATTCTGGCTGTTGCATATCCTTCTTTTGCTCAAGGATTTGCTTAATCGATTTGGGGATGTCAGCTTATCTACTTCAAAGTTTCTTCTCTTCTCCATAAAAGAGTTTGATCCGTCTACACTTAACGCTGTGCTCTTGCAAATATTTTCATTAAACCAACTATTTCATATGTTGCATAAGTTTCAACTTTGCATGATTTAAGTATTTTTATTGATAAGATCAGTGCTCTCTTCCTATATTGATTGTCTACTCTCCTGCTTGTGTTAATCCACCTTAATTACATAATACCCTTGCATATTTGCATTACTTGTGTTGCTACCTAACTTGAGGAGACTATGGACTTCTCCATTTAAAATCTATTTCCTGATTGTACTTTAATATTGATTAGTTATTAGCTACTCTCCTATAGAGTTGATTATTATAACAGTTAAATTTTATGAACCTTTCGATGTTATTATGATTACTAGTACAACATTGAATTAGATTTTGCCAAGTTAAAGAAGGAATTAAGAAATTGCATAGTCCCTTTATTTGTGGCCATATTTTAGAGGTTTAATGACATTTATAAAACAAATGATTTACTATTTCCTCATATTGGTTGCATAGCACACAAGTTTTTAAGATTCTAAGGAATTTCTCCATCCTTGCTAGTATGTTTAGTTTCCCCTTGATTGTTAGCCATAACAGATTTGATGCTTTAGGATAGGCATGTTATACCAAACTAACTTCTGTCATAGAGCTTTGTTGCTCACACTTTTTAGTAAATCTCTATATGATTGATTGGCGAATTCACCATTTCTACTTTGCCTACATTCGATTTAGTCCTTTTTATTAGTGGTTAGATACATTGAAAGCAGTTTTCCATGGTTTGTAAGTGTATTTCCATATGATGTTAATGCTTGATGGATTGAAATTCTTATTATTTGTCCAGTGGTTTTTGAAATGTTCTTTTGAAACTAGATATGAGAACACCAATATACATGCAGATTGTTAAGCACAACTTTTATGAGTTAGATTCTACCTGCTATGGAGAGGCAATGAAAAATTCAGATAGATGTTCTTAATTTTATATTCTTAACAAGTGACGAAGTTAGTGAATGAGGGTCTTCTAGTATGTACTAGAATCCCCAAATAGTAGGCAGAAGGATTTGATAACTACCCTTATTGAAGAAGCTAACAATCTTTTAATTTCCCCTACATTGGCAAATACAATGAGAAGGCTCTTCTATTTGTCAATGGCTTATCCAAATAAGGTTTAAAAGTTTTGAGAGATTTCATTAGAACGCTTATGGAGAGCCAGGACCAACTTTGGAGAGAAGAATTAAATCATCAACAAATCATAGAACTAAAATTCTCATCACTTTGTACTTAGAGTGAAACATGAAGTTGCGATCCCTATGATCATGCTCTTGATTAACCTCACCAATACCTCCATTACAAGTGTGAAAAGATAAGTGGATAAGGGATCCCCTGATCTTAGACCCCTTGCACCCTTCAGCAACTTGGTTGGTTCTCTATTAACAAGGATTCCATATGAAACAGTGGTGAAGCATTGAGAAATCCACCACATTAATTGGTCAGGAAAACCAAAAACTTGTAAAATATTAATCATGAAATTATAATCCAAGGAATTATAAGTTTTCTAGAAGTCCACTTTAATTACATAATTCTTTCATGATGTTTTCCTTGAATAAATTTCTGAGAAGCTCTTAGATCGTAAAGATATTAGGCAATAGTCATTCAAGGAGTTTAGAGATTGTACCTTAGGTATAAAACATGGTTTTTTCCATTCCTAAATAACTCCATCACAACATTAATCACCATTATTTTGGTATAGTTCTGTGTCTTTTGAAAGAAATTTGCATTGAAGTCTTCTTAACCTAAAGCTTGATTAGGATTTAGAGAAAATAAGTTCCTTTCTGCCTCTATTGCGTCAATAGGTTTCACTAAAACATGCAAAAGCTAAGCAGCTACTTGAATCTCAATGAAAGATTTAAAGATAGCAACTGAGGATGAAGCCTTAATGTTTGAGCGAATAGATTTAGCAAAAAGTTGTGAACTTTATAATGTAGATCCTCTTTCGAAGCTAGAATACTTCCATTCAATTTTCAAAAAAGATATGTTATAATTGTTTCTTCTTCCCTAGATTGATCTATAGAAGAATTGTATATTCTTATCTCTATTTTTTAAACATAATGCTTTGAAACTTTATTTCGATTAAAAATATGTTGTTCTCAGCTATAAGATTGTAGTGCATTATTTCTACTTTCTCCTTTTCTTGTAATTCTTTGCTCTAATCCCATAAAGAGCCTTTTGAATCAATTATAATTTGTTCTTGGCATCTTATATTATGGTTTGAGTGTGAAGATTCTTTTTACAACTAATTTTTTCAATTAATCCATTATAGATTGTAGCTTTCTCATGCATCTAAATAAATTGCTTCCTTTGAAATGTGTTTGAGTATCCCTAATTAAAGCTTCTTTGAAAACTTTTGCGTCAAGAAAAAAGTTATTGAAATGGAAAGGAAAGCTTCTAAACTACACTTTAAACTTGTTTTGAATCAATATAGGAGTGCGGTATGAAAGTAAATGGTTATTGAAAATAGCTTACTTTTAGGGAAAGCTTTTAACCAATAACCATTCACCACTACTCTATCAAGCTTCTTCCTTATAAAATATCTGCCTTCTTTCTTTTTATTCCAAGTATAAAAGAGTCGTCCTTCCATTTTAAGGTCCATTACTTGAACAACACTATTGCATTCTAGTAATTCATTTATATAGTTCCTTATATTGAAGCTCCCTTCAACTTCTGAAGTATTCATCATGTAATTGAAGTCCACCATTAACAATCAAGGATCAACCATAGTTTCCCCTATTTCCTTTATTTTACTCTATAGAAAATTTTTCTGTAATGTGAAGTTAAGGCATATATAAAGGTGAATTGAAACTTTTTGAGGCAAATCCTCTTTTTTTTTTCTTGAATATGAATTAGTTGTTCCTCTAGCACTAATGGAGTGATTTCTACTACATTAGGATCATATGAGAATATTATTCTCCCGTTATAATGACAAGATTGATTAGAAATTATAGGCCAAAGATGAATGTTCTAAGTTCTCTTACAAAATTTAGCATCCTATGCTGCTTATTGGGGTTATTAAGCCCCCTAGGATTCTAAGCTAAACTATTCATCTGATCTTGGAATTATTGGTTTTCGTCTTCCTCTTGGATCCTTTCCTTGTCATGGAAGCTCCCCTCCAACTAAGAATACACTTTGGCTCTATCATTTTGTAAATCTAGAGATTTCATTTGATAGTCTTTGATTCCTTGAGGAATTTTTTCCTATTCCCCAAATGCTTCTTCCGTTAACTTGCTTATAAGGGCCTTAAGAGTATCATGTGATATGTTAATGTTCACAAAGTATCTTATTGTTTCCTTTATAGGGGCTAACACTTGAGATTGTAGTGGTACTTCATCTATACTTATGTTCCCTTTTTATGTTTCATCCATTTGCTTCAAATTGTCCACATATACTAAAGTTTCATTATTTTCCACCTTTTGTTTAGCTATATTTTTTTCATCTTTTGATTATGTTGCTTATTTATTAGTTCTACTGCTTTATCTTAGAGATAACCTCATTAGTGTTTCCATCAATATATTCACTGGTTAGAAAATGTTTACTAGTTAGTCTCCAATTGTAAGAAACCACTACTTAATCTTTGAAGAAGTTGTTAGCTTCATCCAATCTCAGTAAAGGGATGGTTTCAAGTAGCTACTTGTTGTAATCAGTAAATACATATACTGGAGCATAGTTGATCCTCCTCATTTTATCTCTAGGCTTATAAAGCATAGTGTTTTTCCAACATAACTAGCTAGATGGCTCAATCCATCCATAGTCCAGTACTCCAATAGAATCTTGTGCATGTTCATCCAAATGGAAATCTATTTTTGCCTAAGATCTAATAGTTTAATTCCTAGTTTCCAAGACTAAAGCAGAATAGGCTGGGAACTAAAATGCCAAAGACCATTCTCCAATGTCCTCTAAGCTAGTTCTAAGGTTGAGAACCTGAACAAGAACAAGTTGTCATCACTTAATAGCTCCTGTTGCAATCCAATATTCTTCTAGTGTAACTTTTCTCATGTATTGATGGTTTCCCAAAACAAACATGAGAGAATTTCCCCACTTTGCACTCCTTTTATGAGAATATTAGCATTTGGAGCTACAGTGGTCTTCTCCTCTAAAGAAGCTACTGGAGGAGAGTAGTGTAACTTGGTTGCATAGACTTTTGAGGACCTACTTCCATGTTTTCTTAACAGGAGCTTGGTCCTTTAAAGAATCCAAATATCTAGGTTATTTTAAAATCGGAGAACAGAATAACTCTAGAGCTAGTTCTTAGATATAAATGAAATGCTAGAGACATAGAAAGCAACATAAGGAGACCAAAAGGTAGCAGAGATGAATAAGAATATGATGTCTTTACAATTAGTAATCACATTTTTGCAAAAAAGTGAAACGGGTTATCTTTATTCGTTATAGGGGATTTTTTTAACTATTTCTACTCATTAATTTACTTAGGGCTCTAGTTACTGAGTTTTTATCAAATTTTAATCTAGTGAGCTTTCTCTCTCTAATGAAATTTCTACATGGGTGCCTACTTTGACTAATTTTTTTTGCCCTTATTGTTGAAGATGTTAATTGTAACCTATTAGCCTTAAGTATGTTATGTAAGTGGAACATAGTCATGTTGAAATTTTATGAAGTAGTTTAGTGGAGGAGGTGGTTATTATTATAAGGAAAGGTAACCTAGATATTTGAAGGTTTGAATAATTATGATAAACTTGAGCAAATGTCACTTACAGAATGTAAGCCATTAGTAATAAAGGCATAAGAGTATAAGCATACGAAAATTGAAGAGATCGTAGATTGATCAAAGTTCTCTCTTCGACTTGATTTTTCTTCTGATTTTTAATTCTTGTAAGATGGTGAACGGCAAAGACTACATCCATTTGATTAATTTCATCTTTTTCTTCTCTTAGTAGATTCTTGAGCAATTATTTTTCTTTTTCTTTCTTTATTGCATTGTCCAAAACTTCATATTAACTGATTAACCTTTTTTTGGAAAATAAATAATTCATTACAAAAGTAAAAATAGGGAGCAGACAAAAATCGTTTTGTAGGCAAAATAACCCCAAGACTATCTTATAATACAACCAGCTTGAATAATAGCATAACTAAAACCTTTGGTACTCCTGAACAGTTTAATGGGATCTTGTTCAAGAGGATACTAAATGAGGAAGAAAGATGCAAATCATGATCCAACTAATAAAATGGGAAGGGTAGACAAACTTGTTTAAGCTTTTTAATATGAAATTCCACTTGATGGTGTCAAAGGCTCAGTAAAAATCCACCTTTATGGCATAACTCGTTATAGGTTTTTTACTGTCATAGTGTTTTTATTAACTCCTGCACAAGTAATATATTTTCTTTAATAGATCTATCTTGGATATAAAAAAACCCTTTTTAGAGGGCTAATGATCTTTGATAGGGAAGTCTTGAGTTTAGAGGCTATGATTTTAGATATTACCTTATAGTCAGTGTTACAGCAAGAAATTGGTTTGTAGTCTGACAAAGATTTGGGGTTCTTTGTTGTAAGGATAAGACAAATGAATGTCTTGTTAAGCTCTCTAAGTGTTTTTGGATGAGAAGAAAAATTCCTGCACCATCTCAGTGAGAAGATGCCTGGTAATACTCCATGTTTTATAAAAAATTAGGCTCAAACCCATCAAGGCCTAGAGATTTATTAGGAGCTAAGTTGAATAAAATTTTCTTGACTTCCTGTGTAGTAACAAGCTTGGTTAGACTCCCCTTCATGTCCTGGTCAATACCCTCAATTGTGAGATTGTCAAGTGTAATAAGAGCAATATCAACTTCTAATCTAGGGCCTAGTAGATTATTGAAATAATTAGAGTGTAAGCTCATCTATTTCCTTCCATTTATGAATAGTTTTACCCTCCTCATCTAACATCCATGAAATTTTGTATCTATTCCTCCTAGCTAAAATAACATTGTGAAAAAACTATGCTATTTAGCAAGTGAGTTATGGGCAATAAGAGCATTATTGTATTCCTTGAGAAAGGTTGACTCTTGGATTTTTAATCCTGGCTTGCAAGGTCATTGTATAGCTCATCTTGGGCTTTCAAAAGTCTCTCCCTAGATATTTGTAGAGTTAATAAGGTATTAGTACAACACAAGCCTTTCAATGCTCCCTTTAATAGGGTGTTACAATAATCTACAGCCCCTGATAGGGCCCAGTAGATTATTAATATTATTTACAATAAATAAAAATTTAATAAAAGACGATTTATTATCATTTTAAACTAATAAATATATTATTAAAAATAATAAAGATGAATTCAAATTTTGATAAACTAAATTAATATTACTTATTAGATATATTATTATTTAACATAAATAATAATATATAAATATGACAAATCAATAAATAAATCTATTTGACACATACTACCAAGGTTTTAAAAACCGGATCAGATCGGCCAATCTGACCAAAAAAAGATTGAACCAGCCAGTGTTTCGGTTCAGTTTTACCTAATAATTTCTATGTATTAAAATCGGCCAATTTATTAACGAACAGGCCAGTTTTTTTGAACTGGTCCAACTGGTATGTCACTGTGAGGAGGAAGAGATGTAAGAGAAATAGTTGGAAGATCTAGAATTAGAAGTGAAGTAAATGGCAAAGAAGGTTCTGGACTACAGAGCTGCTCTTCCAGCTCAATTGATCAATACACTCGCTTCACTTCATCCTTCCCAAAGATCCATCTTGTTATTTCCCTGAGTCGATTCAAAATCTGAACCAGGTCCGTCCATTTCTAGGTTTGTACGTTTACAATGAAGAGTGTGTAATACGGTATAAAATTCAGAATCTATTTTCATTTGTTCATTTATTGCTTTAGAAGAAAGAAATTCAGTTTGATGCCTTGCTTGGGTATGTTAAATGTTTTTTATTGAAATTATAACAACCATTGTTTATATGACCTCAAGATTCTACTTGATGGGTTGATGAAGGTAGGTTGGGACTTGGGAATGCTTTTACTGTTTACGTGATTGTCTATCATATGTTCTTTTATTTTTTGGGTTCTCTTTTAACTTGGATAAGGTAGGATGCTACTGTCTTTGCTTGTAATTGCTTTGGTGTTTTATGTTGTTCTTGCAGTAAAACCTACTGTGGTTATTGTAAGATGGTCAATCAGCTATTTACATAGATCAAAGCAAGTTTCAAGGTCATTGAACTGGATAAGAAAAATAAAAACTTAACATTGTAACTTACTCAATGCACCATAGGGGCTTTAAGCTTGATGAGTTCACATTTCCATGAGCTCTTAAGACGTGTAGTTATGTTGGTTTCTTGGATATGGGGAAAGAAATTCACTGTTACGTTTTGAAGCTAGGTTTTGAGTCTAGCTGCTTTACATTATTAGCACTTGTGGATATGTATTCAAATTGCAATGCATTGGATGCAGCATTGAAGTTGTTTCATCAAAACTCTGGTTCCAGCACTTCATTTTGTGATAACTTGGCACTTTGGAATTCTATGCTTTCTGGGTATGTTGTTAATGAAAAAAATATAACTACTATAGTTATGCTTCTGCGAATATATCGTTCTAGTTTATGTATGGATTCTTACACATTGAGTAGTGCTTTGAAGGTCTGCATCAACTTGCTTAATTTAAGATTGGGGATTCAAGTTCATGATTTGGTTATTTGTAGTAGGTATGAATTAAATTATGTTGTCGTAAGCATTCTTATAAACCTTTATGCAAAAGTGCATAAGATTAAGGATGCTTTTCTACTCTTTATCAGGATTCCTAAAAAAGATATTGTTGCTTAGTTTGGTTTACTCGTGGGATGCTCTAATGTTGAACTAAACTCTCTATCTTTTTCATTGTTTAGGGGTATGATTAATCTGGACCTTGAAGTGGATCAATATGTTGTTTCCAATGTTCTCAATGTTTGTTCAAGTTTAGCATGTCTTCAACGTGGCAAATAGGTTCATGCTTTTTGTATAAAGAGTGGATATGAAGCAAAGAGAGTTACAATCACTGCTCTTATTGATATTTATTCTAGAAGTGGTGAAATTGACGCTGGTTTAACTATGTTTGATAATGTTCATGAGAAGGATGTGTGTCGGACAGAGATTATTGTAGGATGTGGACAAAATAGAAAGGCAGCAGAAGCAGTTGAACTTTTTGAAGAGATGATCCAAAAAGGGTTAAAACCAAATGAAGTTACATTTCTAGGTGTACTTAATGCTTGCAGACATGCTAGCTTGATTGAAGAGGGATGGTCCATCTTTAAGTGCTATCAATTCCATTTGTATATGAAATTTAGGGCGATATAATAGATATTGGCATATTTTTTATTTTAATAAAATGTTTTATTTTTACTTAGTCTTATAAATTTTATTTCTTAGTTATTATATACTAGTTTTATAGCAGTTTACTACCGGTTGAACATCTAAATTTTAAACTTTTCTTTAGACCGGTCCGATATTCGATTCAGTTTTTAAAACATTGCATGTGAGGTAGTTATTTCTATAGTGTCACGTATCTTAAAATTATCAAATCAACAAAAGTCAATAACAAAATTTAACAAAATGACAAATTTCAACTTTTTACAAAATTTGATCTAACAGGATGCAAAATTGCTATCTAGGAGTGGTCAAGTTGGTGGAATAAGAAAGAGGGAGGCATAAGGTCAAAAAATCCTATGTTTAAATTCCCCCTACTTACACTCTCTCGATCGAGCTTGTCGTACAAGACTTGTCTAGTTCGAAATACCTGATTGGTGTGATTTGCAGGTTATTGCGTCAATCCAAAAATTTACCCAATGCGTATCTTAAAATAGCAGCTGCAGATTCCTCTGTTCCAAAAAAAAAAAAAGATGCAAAATCATTAAGATTATGTACCTAGTGTTCTCTATATCTATGGTCCCGCACATAAATGTGTCCGCCTACTCTTCATGTGTCGGAGATACAAGCATAAGATTAAATGCTCAAACAGAATTCAAGAATCTTTTGTAAATATCAAAAGTAAAATTTGAAGATACTCAATTTTTGGGAAGAGCTTCCTCTAAGGTCTTACTGTATCTACCCTCTTTATCTTAGCCTACAGCTCCACCTTAACATAATGAAATAGGTAAGATGACATCCACCAATGGAAAATCCAAAGGGAGAAAGGGAGGCGCCTGAAGAATAGAATGAAATGGCCATTTCATTAGCGAGTACCTCCTATGGCCTATCAACATGCAAGGCAACATCTCCAAGAACACTTAGCTTCTGTTCAAGAAGACGAGAAATGTCCAGTGATAAGAACGTATCGTTCTCTATATCCAAGGGCCTTCCTCATATACTGCTTTTGTACTTTCTGCCAAAAAAAAATTTAAAAAAAATATAAAAATTTCTTACAAATTTTCTAAATGCTTCCCAAGCTCCTCTTTCTTTTATTATTTTAGTGAAAGTAGAATGTTGTTGAATAAGGGAAATATATTTCAGATGGTAGAATGACAATTAAGGGTGTCTAATGCATTTTTATACGCCACAACAGGCTTAGCTCCTTTTCCTAACGCTTCAAGACTGTAATCCTAAGAACCTGCAGTACAAACCAACAACCACACCCTCATCACAGAACGCATATTGCTAAGCATGATCGCCAGATTATCTGGATCATTCAATCGGCTAACAGGCAGTCAGAGGCTGCCTCTTCTCATGTATTGCCTTATAGCATCGGAGGCTACAAAGTGGAACTTTGGATTTTGAATCCCTGTACTTGTATGGATTGTTGCACGAGGGACCAGCACATTTCTCTCGAGGAGGAGGGTAACTGAGAGATCAACATAAGAATATAATCATCAGGCTGGAAGTATAGCAAACAAAAACTATATATAAATAGATACGATTATACTCGGTTATAAGCAAGTAATGCAAAGATAATGATATCAAGTATAATGGGTCCTTGAAAGTTAGTCTTGGTAGCTCATTTATCTGTTCTTATTTGAAAGATAATCGCTACCTGCAAGGCTTGGACTTCAATATACTAGGTAATCCCATGTCATTAGGGAATGTCACAACTGTTCCTGAAGGTCCCATTACCCATCTTACATGATCCGAGCTAAGTATCATAGCATTTGCAGCCTTCTCCTGCAGAGAAATAAAATCAGTCAGAACTAGCATCCTAACGTATTCGTGTATGGATATATGCATTTCTCTATGTCAGTCCATGTACAAAGTGGATTTAGAAGTAAAATCACGAAATTCACAAGAGGTTTACAGTTAGATACATACCTGTGCCAACTCTTCTTGTCGTCTTTTCATTTTATCTTCCCTTTTCTTCCTGCTGGAATCTTGTCCTAGTATTTTTCTGATTGCCTCAGCCTGAGGTTTTCAGGTCAAAGTTAACACATGAACTCCCAAGCCTCATTGTTCAAGAAAATGAGTGATAAAATTTATAGGATTGTAGCAATTGCAAACCTCAGATTCTCGAGCGGCCTTTTCCACTTGCATCCTGCGTCTTTGGAGAGCTTCGGCTCTCTTCAGCTGCTGCTCCACTTCAGAAAGTTCCTCTTTTTGTTCTGTCACCATATAGTCAAAAAGTCACAGGCAGTAGAAGTGCAATCAACAATCAAGAGAAGGATCTGAAACCAAGATAGAAACAATTACTCACTTTTAGGAGGAGCTGGAGGTAACCCATTAGGGAACTCAATCCCATAACTAGAAACATCTTTACCAGTTTGAAGTGCTCGTTGACGGGTAGTAATTTTTATTTCCTGTTTAGAGTCCCCAAGTAAATCTACAAACTCTTTTCTTGTTCTCTTTCTTTTAGACGTGGGCTCACCATCTGATGCCAGTTCTTCCTCTTCCACATAATCAGTATCCTCGTATAATTTTGCAGTTCTAGATTTTTTGCTTTCCTTGCTATACTTTGACGAGCCATGATCCCGACATTCTATGTTATACAGACCATCGACATTTCTTTTTAATACCCTTGATATTTTGCATTGCTTCCGGATTCCTCCCTCCTCCTCTTCACATGCTTCACCATAATCAGCAGACATTTTAGATGTTCTAACTTTTTCAAGGTAGCGAATTTCATCATCATCATCAACCTCATCATCATCCAGCATCCCATGTAATGGCCGCTTCTTCCGTGCACGTTTGCTTTTGCGTACAACTTCATCAGATGTTTTATCCCTCAAACCATCTGTCTTCCCAAGACTTAAACCGCTTTTAGAGAAGCTCTTCCATGGTACGCCTCGCAAATCACTTTCTCTGTCTGATGTAAAGGATCGATATTCATCCAGATTGTCCTTCAATAAACAAAAACAACCAACGCAAGTACCAGATGTGAAGTTGCAGCAGAGTAATACAAGTGGGCAAAAAAAGGAAAAAAAATATTTAGTAACCCTTATATAGTCTGCAGCAACTTTATAAAAGTAAATTTTGATCGCATCCGCGAAAAATTTATAGGTTCTCTGATAATAGTGAGACTAGTTGCTGATGAAGGTTGTTTAACAACACATTTCATTTAAAGTGTGTTCACTTGCCATAACCTTAATAGCAGATACCATTGATAAAACAGTTCAAATTTTTAACACAGAAAAACAGATACCAAGCTCACCCAGTTTCAACTGGGATTATGTCATTAAATATCTGCCACCAATATATTTCTGAGAAAATTTGGTAGAAAAGGAACCAATAATAAGAAATACTAAATAATATGTAGCAATGGTAAAAACTGTGCAAATACGATAGTCTTAACTGATAACATGGATCTATCAGCTCAATTTTAAGCAGAAAAAGAGAATCCAATTTCTACAGATTTGGATTGGAATTACCTCAATGACCTTCGATTGCAGATCTGGATATTGACAAGATCTGGTGGAAGATGAACCAGCAGCAGATGCACCATCTGATGTAGACTTTGGATTAATGGTAGTTGTTCGTGTGATGCCACCAACTTTAAGTGTAACCTTCTTCACTTTATTCTCACATCCAATGCCATCTGGACAAACTCCGGAATGCACTGAACCACCTGAGGATTTCCAGTTAGCTGGGGCAAGAACACCTTCGCTGCACCTTCTAAAGTCTTGTCTGCTGTGCCTCTGGTCATTACTTCCCCGAAAAGAACCATTATTGGAAGCTTCATCAGACTCCCCAAACAACCCTTCTTCATGCTTCACAATATTCTGGGAACATCAAAAATTGTCAATGTTATCACCTGAAGAACCGCACGAAATGAATAGACAAATTTCAATGAAATATTGAATCATTTCACCATTCTGGTATCATGAAATTTTTCTTACAGTGTCTGAAGGAGGTGTAGATGATAAGGACGAAATATCATAATAATCGGAAGGCAGCTGAGAGTCATTCCGAGGACGACGAGACGTATTACTTCTCTTCTTTCTTATGGCACTGCGTGCCTCACTAAATCCAAAACTGTCCATAGTAATAAATTATGTGGAAGTAGAAGCCTTGTAAGCTGCAATTTGCCAAAGAAGAGTTAGCAACAAAAGACGTATCCAACAAACAGGGAATTTACATGTAGCAGGACAATGGACTAAGCATAAAACTATGTGAAATCAATTGGCGCCCAAAAACTAGTCATCCAACAGAACCTCATAATATTTACTTGCACAAAAGATTCAGGCCAAATATATAACTAGCTGAAACCACTCAATACGCACATGATATGAAGACAGTCGCCAATTTACAGTGAATAGTTTTGTGACATTGAAAAGTAAAGCTTGGATTGAAATCAGTTTTCACTAAACAAACACTTGTCTACTTCTGCAGCGTGAGGAAATGAAAGAACAAGATATGCAAAGACAACGAAATCATTGATAGCTTTATTTTCTGAACAAAATCATATACATATAGTCTAGATCCAAAACAAAGCGACTTACAAAGATGAAAAGAGTCTCAGAAGCACAAAAGTTGGGGAATCGATGGCAAATAAGAGCTCATAGAATAGAAGTTCCGACCGAACTAGCAAATCAAAGTAGATGGAAATAGGATTACAAGAAGAAGAAATCTACTGGATTGGAGAAAGGAAATCCTTACCCTACCTTTGGTGGTGGGTGATGGGCAAGAAAAGGGGAGGGGGTAATTGTGGAATCTTCACATATATATTTGTTAGACTAGACAGGTGGAGGAGCGGGAGAGGAGCAATAAAGCAGCGACTCCTCATCCTGGGCGGCAATGCTCCCGAAGCCTTTCTTCTTATTCTCATTATTACCGTTACTATTATACGCACATTTCTCGTCATCTAAAGTTGTCGATCATACAATTACGTCTTAGCATTTAGTATCTGCTTTGTTGGGCTTTAAGAAGGTAAATAAGTATTTTTAACCACAAACGTTTTTTAAAAAAATAAATATTTAGCTGTAAAATAAAAAATAGTTTTTAAGTAGATCTAGGTTTTTTAGCAAGTAAAATATAATTTTTTAAGGAGTTTAAATTTAGAACTTTTCAAAAAAATATTTTTTTTAAGTAGATTTTTCAGATTGATTAATGAGCCTATTTTTTAGTCCCTTTTACTTTTATGCTTTACACATAATTCTCATAATACCCACAAACGCATCTTCACGTTTATTTTGAGATTTATATAATATTATTTTACTTTTTTGTATGCTTCAATATTTATTTTTTATATTAGTT
The DNA here is from genome assembly GCA_027575705.1 of Erythroxylum echinodendron. Lineage (NCBI taxonomy): Eukaryota > Viridiplantae > Streptophyta > Magnoliopsida > Malpighiales > Erythroxylaceae > Erythroxylum > Erythroxylum echinodendron. Next base: position 20,727,140 of record JANZXR010000006.1, on the reverse strand, counting down.
TTACTTATGTTATAATCTATACAAAAGATTTGGTTAGATATATTTTTATTTATATTTCATATGGTTAAAAATTATATAATAATTAATATATTGTATTTTGCATATTGTTTAATATATTTAAATAATATTTACATGCATAAATAATTTTTATTACAAGATAAAATATAGTTAAAATTAAAACTGCTATTTATTTTTATGTTGCTAAATAGTCTATTGTATGAAGCTCTTTCAAAAAAGTTCTTTTTTAAATGATAAACAATCAACTAACTTCTTAAAAAAGCTCTTTTCAAAAAAATTCTACTGATAAAAATTTTATTAATATAAGCTCATCTAAACAACCACTTAATAGTAGTACTGATTATTTTAAAATAAAACTATTGATTTGCTAGTTCTACTAAATTAAGCATGAATCGGCATTATTTTTAATTCATTTTCTTTTCACGGCCATAAATAATAAATAAGTCAGTTAAATAATAAATAATAAATTGATCGATTTTCTTTATCAAATTTTTCTAAAAAGTAAATAAGGTATTCTTTTTCTCCGATTCTAAAACTAGTAATCATTTGTTTTCCTTTTAGCTCCTGCCTTAGCTGTCACTTGTATTGGAGCATTAAAAAGACTATCGGGAATGATGCACAAATCATAAGGACTAGGCTCAAAAACTCTAGATTCCTAATCACACGCATTTATACCTCTATACTTAATAGACATTCATTAAATCTTACAAGCCCTAGCCTTCATCTCCTTCTTTCGCAAATAAGTGAGACGTAGCGGTGGCAAGGTCTATTGTACAAATTATAAGAGCACGATCTTAGGCATAGCAGACTCAAGAAATAGAGGGTGGAGATTGAAAGAGAAATGAGAAGATGAGGAAATGTAGCTCAACTATTAGAAAAGAGAGAGAGATGACTTGATCTGAAGAAAAAGAAATGATTTAGACGAGGAGGAATTTTAATAAAATAATTATAATTATAATTAATATTGAGGAGGATATATTCTTTGTTAATTTAGAAAAGAAAGCAAAGGAAAGGAGGAATTTTGTTTTATTTTCATGTATGATCACCAAGAAGATAAGCATGAGAATTCTTTGGCCATCATCAAAAGAAATATTCCCTCAATCTGCCCTTCCTATTCGATTTATTGAAAATTTGAATGATAAAAGATTCCTGGTTGGATCTAAATTATCAGCTACTTATTGGAATGAATTTGGAATTATTGTGGGACTGGAAGGGACATTGAAGGTTGGAAATTTGATGTGAACTAGTATGATCAATGATTTTAATATTGAAATAGATTGGTCAGTCCAATTAGATTAAGCACAAACCGGCCTGATTTATAAAAACAAAAACGGTTAAAAACACCCTTTGTTTTTCTTTTCAACTTTGTTAGTTCTTATCCCTTTGGATTGTTTATGGCATTTTACATATTTCTTATGATTAATAATTTTCCTATTGCATTCATTATGTAAACAAACACGAAAATAGCATTTATTTCCTTAAGACCATATTTGAAATAAATAGTAAAACTTACAAATAAGAAGATATAATTTTTAATTATTTTGTGACATTAAGAATATTAGTATTTGTTGATCAAAACAAAACATAAATTTATTTAAACTTTAAATAACTATATTTAAAGAAAGACATTAAAAAGTTATTAAATAACAATTTAGTATAGATAAATTTTGTTGAAGATAATTTAAAAGTTTGTTAAGGAGTGATGTTTAAACTTTAAAGAAGTATATTTAAATGACACTAAAAAAGTTATTAATTAGTAATTTAGCATAGATAGGTAATTTTGTTTTGGATATTTAAGAATATTTGAAGGAGTGATGTCTAAACTTTAGAGGAATATATTTAAAGGACACTAAAAAAGTTATTAATTAGTAATTTAATATCGATATATAATTTTGTTTAGGACAATTTAAGAGTATGTTAAAGAGTGATGTTTAAACTTTAAAGAAGTATGCTTAAGGGGCACTAAAAAAGTTATTAATTAGTAATTAAGCATAAATAAGTAATTTTATTTAGGATATTTTAAGAGTATGTTAATAAGTGATGTTTAAAATTTAATGAAGTATATTTAAAGAAGGACATTACAAAAGTTATTAATTAATAACTTAGCATAAATAAGTAATTTTGTTTAGGATAATTAAAAGTGTGTTACGGAGTGATGTTTTGGCTTTAAAGAATTATATTTAAAGGATACTAAAAAAGTTATTAATTAGTAATTTAGTATAGATAAGAAATTTTTTTGGATAATCTAAGAATGTGTTAAAGGGTGATATTTAAACTTTATAGAAGTATATTTAAAGAAGCACATTAAAAAAAGTTATTAATTTGAAATTTAGTATAGATAAGTAATTTTGTTTAGGATAATTTAAGAGTATGTTAAAGAGTGATGTTTAAACTTTAAAGAAGTATGTTTAGAAAGGACACTAGAAAAGTTATTAATTAGTACTTTAGTATAAATAAGTACTTTTGTTTATGATAATTTAAGAGTATGTTGAAAAATTATGTTTAAACTTTAAAGAAATATGTTTAAAGAAGGACATTGAAAAAGTTATTAATTAGTAATTTAGTCTAAATAAGTAATTTTGTTTAGGATAATTTAAGAGTATGCTAGAAAAAATGATGCCTAAACTTTAAAGAAGTATGTTTAAAGAAAGACATTGAAAAAGTTATTTACTAATAATTTTGTATAGATAAGTAATTCTGTTTAGGATAATTAAGAGAGTGTTAAGAAGTAAATTTTAAGCTTCAAAGAAGTATGTTTAAGCATATTTCAACTTTTTTAATGACTTTTTTTAATTTATTCAACCTTGGAAAATATTTCAATTTATGTTTCCTATTTGAATTTATTTTCTTTAATGTTTTCAATTCTTTTTCAACCTCTTTTCTGTTTTTCTTCCACGTATACTTAGATTTCTTATGTCAAGATCATAACAATATTTTTTATTGTTATTTGTTTTGTTGGTTGTAGTGATTGAAGTCAAATATCATATTATTAAATAGACATAAAGGATGTAAGAATCAAGAAGACAAAGTTAAGGGGTTCAGACTTTTATCTTTTATCTTTTCATGTTATCGTTCTTCTTTGGTTCATTATTTTGTGACTTATTTTTGTTTTAGTTATTATTGTGACTTATTTATGTATAAAACTAATAAAAAATTTTCTTGATATTTCTAGGTTAAAATTATAATGAAGAATATGGAATCATCATAAAAAGATTCGATGAACTTAGCATCCTCTACTCTCGATAAGTCTTATCTAGTATGAAATTATTTTTCTTCTTAACCATCTGATGGGAATATCCTATATAATTGTGTGGTTTATAGTAGAATATTTGAAGAAAGAGGAATTTATAGAATGACAGAACATCTTATTAGTGTTAAGAGTAATATTGCTTCCTGTAAAATAGTACCATTTGATATATGTAAGATGACCAAACATTATTTGCAGCAATAAGTAAAAAAAAAAAAAAGAAACTAAAGAGGTTCATAATATATCTTTTGGAGAGGATGAAGCACCACAAGTATTAAATAAAGGAAAAAAGGAAAGCTATTATTGACATAGATTCGTATTTTCCTCCAAGAACTACTTCCAGTTGTCAATCTAGTTTTAAAATTATTTTGGTTGATAAGAATGTTGTTTTGCGATGTAAACAAGTATGGGCTAGATGGTTCTATCATTCATGTATTTCTTTAAATGCTTTAAGTTCACCATATTCTCAAGAAGTAATAGATGCTACAACAATGATAGGTCTAAGATTTAAGGTATCTTCTTATTATAAGTTTCATGTTTCTTTATTTCAACATTTAAAAAGGATTGTTAATGACTATGAATACATACAAGTATTGGGAATCAACATGATGCATTATTATGACAGATAGGTGATTTGATCAAAGACAAAAACCTTTGATTAATTTCTTAGTTTATTTTAATATCAGAACAGCTTTTGTTTATTTTTTAATGGTTCTAATATGATAAAATATGTTTATGCTTTATTTGAATTATTTTCTGAAATTATCGAATGGGTTAGACCAAAGAATGTTATGCATTTTGTTATAGATAATACAATTAATTATTTATCAGCACTTATTATAATCAAAGTATGAGTATATTTATTCGTATCCATGCAATGCTTATTGTATAAATCTTATTTTTAAAGATATTGATAGTATAGACCATTGTTTTGAGTACCGTTCCGTACCGGCCGGACGGTACCGTACCGGTCGGAAAACGGAACGGTACCGACCCTTTGGGTACCGGATGTAAATATCGGTCGGTACCGGTCGGTACTGGCCGGTACCGGTAATACCGGCCAATACCGGTCGATACCGGAAATTTTCAAAAGTTTAGGGACTTTTCTGCAAAATTTTCAAATTTTTTTAAAAAAATTTCCCTCCTCTCTCACCTCCTCTTCCCCCT
>JANZXR010000006.1:20696724-20709883 GCA_027575705.1 Erythroxylum echinodendron | reverse complement strand
TTCATATTATAGCAATGCCAAAATTTTGTATTAGGGTCCTTTTTCTACAAGTCACCATTTTGTAATTAATTGGTCCTCAAACTTTCTGAGATAGGAATTAATGTTTGTATCAATTGTTTAGAAGGTAATTAAGAAATAAATTTCTTTTAATTTCTAAGAAAACTTTAAAAACTATTTTTAAGATGTTATTTTGTTATATTTTGCACTTAGCATTAATTTCCTTTAATTTTTATTAAATTTAAATATTTGTTATTAAAGATCTATATTTCCTTCGAGTAAATTAAATATAAGACTTTTATGTAATTTGAATAAGTTAAGAGTATATAATGATAATTTAATGCTCACAATAGCAAAAAAATATTTTTTACACTAAAAATAATCCTATTATAAGAAAATTTAGTTTATGCCAATACAAAATCCCACTAATTTGGTCTATCTATATGAGTACTCCTAATCAAAATGTCAAAGTGTTTCTTTCAATTATTTAATGTAAGCGCTAAATTTTTTCCTCATTTTATGACATCTTCTCTTTTTTACTTTAAATTTCATTGTATCGTATGATAACAAAAACAAGATTAGCTATGCTGAAAGCAATTGCACTTGGCACTTAAGGAAGAGAACATCCAAATAAAATAAATTACATGTTGTTGTTTAATCCAACTTTCAACTGGCTAGATAATTCCCCATATTTTTTTGATTTCAAAGCTAATTTTGTGCTTGCTTGTGGTTCTAGAGATCTAGATGTGATCCAATTTTGTCCCATATGATCTTAGCTAACTCCTCTTCTTTGTGGTTTATGTTTGTGTGAACGTTGTTATTTCTTTGATACCATATACTAATGACAAGGTAAGATAGAGCTATTTGTATTATCCATTTGTATAGAGCTACCTATATTATCCATTTGTCTCCTTCAGGCCTGGTTGTGCTCTTTTGGCTCCAGTGCATAATGTTAATAGAATACTAAAAGTGAAACTATTTTGTATCAATTTTAAAATTCACGATATTAATATATTAAAATCAAAATTAAATTATTTCAATAAAATTTCAAATAAAATTATATAACTAATGGATATGTATTTTGATTGTCATAACATTATTAAATTAGTACTAATTACACTCTAATTAAGGTACAAAAATAATAATAAAGATAATGGTAAGAGTTCATTTAGAAATTTTTTTAAAATGTTAAGATGAAAATATCGACTCTGGTCAATTTTTTAAGAAATTATTTTTAAGATTAATGTTGTTTTATCACATCGAAATCGTTCGTAAGAGGCCGAAGAATGGTGCATTAGATCTGGTAGCTCGCAGAGGGAATTCGATCCAGTAAAGGCCAACCCTTAGGCTTAGGTACAACCTTACTAGTGCTTTCTTCGTAAGTTTTTCTTTCTATTTTATTTACAGAAGTTTATGCCCTTACTCACCTAGAAGAAGAAGTCCGGAGAGTGAAGGAACGGGATTAAGGGAGTGAAGCCCAAGGCAAGAATCAACCAAATAGGTAGAGTCCCAATAAACTGGGAAGGTAGTTGCTCCACTCTTCTTTCTTGGTGCTTGTCATAGCCCTATTTCTATTTTTAAGATTGTTATTGTTCTATCACAATTAAGCAATTTGAACTCATTAGACCATATATAACATCAATTTTAAAAATAATTTCTTAAAAATTGAATAGAGTAGATATTTTCATCTTAACATTTTTATAAAATTTCTAAATAAACTCTTACCATTATCCTTATTATTATTTTCCATACTCATTTATAATTTTAGGTCAATCAAATAATTGGTGTTATTAGTATATTTTCATAAGAATATTAGCTAAAGGTAGGCAAAATTTTGTGTTTATAAAATTTGTATAAAATTTAACTAAATAACTATTCTGCTAGCCTTTAGGTTATGAATAGAGCTAGTAGCCAGTTGACAATGTGATGTAGTTGAGTAATCAGATTGACACGCATCATAAATATGTGACTTCATGTAAGAAGGCTATAATGACATTCCAACCAAACAGCTTAATAAAACATGACTTAGTTAGGTAATCAGATCGACATTTATCACAAATGTTTGCCTTCAAGTAAAAAGACTAGGTTCATGTCCTTAAAGAAAAAATCAATAAAATGAATGTTTACAAATAAAAACCTAACAAACTTGCTAGTAGCTTGATTTTTCATGAAAACCTACTGAGGAGTAACTACACTTTTGCTTTGACTAAAAGATTATCAATGTGTGTGTGCAAGTGATAGGGGTGAATAGACTCAATATTAAAATTTTGATTAGTTTGTCTATTTAGTCCTAGGTGTTTAGACACGAATTTCTCTTGTTAATAAGTTAGAATAACTTAAATGATTATATTTAAAGTTAAATTTATTTCATGAAGTTGAAGCCATTGCCTTATTATAGCATTGCGTGCCTTATGATTTTGTGTTGTTTGTTGTTTTTTCTTTACTTGAGGATAAGCAAACGTTTAAGTGTGGGGATGTTGATAAGCGTAAATTGCATCATGTTTTAGGGCATAGTTTGATATGTGTTTAGCGTTGGATCGGGAAAAGAAAACATGCCATATTTGGAGAATCGGTAGATTTCAAAACTTTTTAGAAATCTTATTTACAGCGGAAGCAATATATCTAAATCATCATGTTAATCTATACATGATATGATATGAGGATAATAATAAACATAAACAAGATAGTGATATTACCGACTCCTTTGCTACAGCTTTAATTTCTCGATGCGTTATCCTCTCCTTCTACTTGTATCCAAAGCCTTTTGCTTTTAAATCCTTTTCTTTGTCAATCTATCCTCTCCTTGTTGTTGTATCCTTAACCAATTTGATTTACCTTTTGTTCTTCCAAGATAACTTGGTTAACAAAATCTTTTGGTGGGAAAGGAAAAGAAATGTTTGGAGGAGATTTTTCTTATAAGAAATGAACCAAAAATGAGACTCTTCTCACGCAAATTTCGGCTCACTCATGCATGAAAGGAGTGACAGAGTCAAACCATGCAAGAACACCTTGTTACACCCTCAATTTGGTTATGCATGGAATGGAAGAAGAGAATAGCATCCAATGCATCACTTCTTACTTTAATCAATCATAAAGTAGCAAATAAATGATACTCTTGTAATTTATCTTTAAGATGGCTATATGAAAAGACTATTAACCTAAATATGACCTACCAAATTTGGTTTTGGAAGATGGAAGAAGGAAGATAGTTCATCCAATGCACACCTTTCTTCTTTAATCCAATGAATGCTAATAGGTTATATGCTAACATTAAAAGATAACCATTAAACCATTTAATGGTAAGTTCATAACTCCATTTAATGATGATAAACCATAATAAAGACCATCTTTATTTAGCAATTTAATGTCAAATGTGCAGCTGCACAATCAGTCTACTAAAACTGAAATTGCTACTCCTTTATTTAAAAATTTTGTTTTAATATAATTAATCTAATCAATTACATTAAACCAAAGTCTAGCCCATTTCTAAATGAACATTTGGGCTGCTAATTAACCATTAATTAGTGCAAGCCCAACATTTAATTATAGGCTTTTAAAACCTCCATTTATATTTCTTACTTAGCTTGATAACCTTCCTTCAAACCAAGGGGGGAATCTTATTGGACTTTGATAATTCACGCTCCAATAAGCCTAGAATTAATTTAATCTCATTAGAATTAATTCTAACTTATTGACTAAATGTCATTCCACTAAAGACAATTGAACTCTTGAACTATTAAATATTATGAGAACACATATTTTATGTCCAACTGCAAACCCTATTTAGAACCTTATTATAGCCATCCGCACAGCAAGGGTAAATTTACCATTTTGCCCTTATGTTGGTTTTTCCTTCTAGATCTCCCATTTTACTTTATATGGTGATTAACACACAAGATCTTATCTTCGTGTTAAGACTTGATGGGTAGCTAGTCCATCAAACTACTGGCGCCAGTTTAATCACTAAATCTCTTTAAAATATCTAGAAGTGATGATATCACTATAAACTCTTTGTTTGAGTGAATGTTCCCTGATATATGTTTCAATTAATAATTCCAACATGCAGACACTGGATTAATACTCTGTAAAAATCCATTCTGATCATCTTAAGAATTATAATGAAATACATACGAGTTCTCCACTCATCAAGATTGTGGTTCATAATAAGCGAATGCTTAAGTTGTATGTTTTAAGATAAAAGTAATGGCCCACTTTATGCTTAAAAACATACTTGATTCTAGATTCATTTAATAATGTCATTATCTATAGTCAACTACTATCATGATATGAAACTCATCATTACCTTGAAGTAAACTACTTTACTTACACGGAGATAAATTGCAATACTACAGTCTAAACCATAATCAAGCAACCAACTTGATTATTCAACTATGAATCCATTAATTTAGATTTTAATAATATACATATTTTCCATACATCTCTATGTATATGTATATTACTTACAAAAGAATCTTAGTACCTTATGACTAGATATATAATGCTCATTAAAACCAAACTCTTTTATTTTACTAATAAAAAATATGTCCATTACAAAACTGTAACTGAAGAAGATTAAGGTACATGTAAATACACTTGCTTTGCAGGGCACTATATTTACATAATTCCAACATTTAGTTGTTAAATCAATCATTTAATGTGTTTAGGTTATAATTATGTTAGTTTGTTAACTATTTATGTTTTAAGTGTTTTATGGGATAATATAAGTCTTTGAGCTTAAATATTATATTTTTGAGGTACCTTGATGTGTTTGCTAGTGTTTTAGGGTCAATATTGAAGAACAAAGGAGTTTCGGAGACATTCGGGCCGAAACAATAACGTATGATCATTGCATGTCAGGCCACGATCGTGACAGCATCACCATAGTTGGCCGATGATCATGTCCTACATGCCACGATCGTGACAGAAGCCCAGGGAATGGCACACGATTGTGGCTTACATGCGACGATCGAGATAGAAGGCTCAGATGTGAGCCACGATCATGGCCTATATCGGCCAGATGTGCAGACACTCAAGAACGTCAAGTTTCGAGGGATTTTTTGAACCTTTCAAAACCCCAAAAAACCCTAGGGTTTCTCGAAACATAAGAGGATATTTAAAAAACAAAAAAAGAGGCAGAAAAGACCTTTTGCTTAAACTTAGAGATGTTATAAAGATGGGTTAGAGAGAGGTTCTTTGTCTTCGCACTAAGCTTTAGCATCCTCACTCCTCCTTCTTATTCACACTTCTTAAAATTTTCACAGTTCTAAAATGCGCCTGTCATCCTTCCCTTCTTCCCTCAGATTCCTCTACATCCTCAAACCACTCTCTCTTTCAGTTTGTTTTTCGATCATCCTTGTGTTCTCTTCTTGACAGGCTAAGGCAGTACAATATTTCTCTTTTATTTCCTTCCTCCCACGCTCTTTTATTTCCTCATTTGGCATTTGTACCTTTCCAATCTACCTACCTATCAAAAACTATTACCTATGCAGATACCACTATCCCCTCAACCCACTACATAAAAAAACAAATTCATAGAGGATTTTCCTCCTTTACCCTTGCCTTCAAACCTAGCTGCTATATTGAAATCTCAAAACTCTTCACCCTTACCCTCCACCTCTTCTGCTACACCGACTTCTCACTCTCATCTCCTACCATCTCCTTCTAATCTTTCTACTCTCCCCTCGTCTACTTTAACCCAACTTTTGCCTCCCTCTTCATCTACCAGTCTAGTACTAGTAAGGAGAACTTGGAAGTAGTTAGTAGGTGGCTCCTCAAACCTTTCTTTGCACTTTTTTCTACCCACGACCGATGCTGGTCGCATTATTGTGTCCCCAAATTTGGAAGTTTTGTAAGAAAGGGTCAAATCCTGGGAGAACTCCCTTATAGGGTCTTTTGGGACTAGCATTTCCTGTTATTAAAAAATGGGCACAATCAGTATAGAGAAATAAAGGTTTTATTGAAGCGGTTATAGTAGAAGATAAATATATATTGTTCGTATTTTCTTCTAAATCTCATACACTCAAGTTAATAGAAGAAGGGTCATGGAATGTGTCAAAATTTTCACTTTTTCTACAGCCTGGGCAGCCAAGTTTTGAGATCGATTGCAATAAAAAAATACCTATTCCAATATGGGTAAATCTCTAATAATGTTCCCCTTAAATATTGGGACTACTAAAGGTCTGAGCATGATTGGTAGTTATTTGGGCAAACCCTTACATTTGGATGATCATACTGCAAATAGGAAGAGGTTAGGCTATGCTCGAATATGCATAAACATAGATTTATCCAACTAGCTTCCTAAATCTATCCTGATTATGAGATTGGGACTTGATGGATCTCTATATGAGGATCAAGTGACAATTCAATATCAATGGAAGCCCTCACTTAATTCTCCAGGTAAATGATGGCTTCCTATAGTTAAAACCTTCAAAAACGGTTATTATAAGGAGCTAATGGGTGAGAAGAGCATCTACCAAGATGATGGACTGCTTAAGGTACCAATACCAAACACAAACTCAACTGGTCAAAATGGTGAAGATAGTTTTCCAATTGATGGGCTAGGGGAATCTATTAAAGCAGATAATGGTAAAACAAATATCGTTGAAGAAGACTCTGTTATAGCTGATAGTACTCGTACCTACAAGAGTGATGATACTCGTGTGGCTGAACCCTCAGGTATCTCTTTTGATATCTCTAAAAATGAAGAGAAGTTGGTTACCACTTCTCCTCCTCCCGAAGATAAGAAGGATGATGTCTCTATTATTGGGGAATTTTTGACAGCTACAAAAATGAAATCCAATAGGAGTAAAGGTAAGAGCTCCAAAAATAACACTTTTTAATTATGAAATTCTTTATATGGAATGTGAGGGAGATTAACTGCCTTAAAAATCTCTCAGCTTTAAGGATTTTGTCTATAGCAAAAATCCATAGATTTTCACTCTTTTTGAAACCAAAATCAGATCTGTAAATCTTAAATTAATGAATAAACTGGGCTCTAGATGAAAATTTATTTCCAATCATCAAGCTCAGGTCTATGGATGAATCATTATTGGTTATGTTCCTGCATCAGTGGATGTCCACAATTTTGTTACTGAAATGCAAGTTATTCACCTGAAATCGAAATCCATTTAGGCAAATGTTGAAATTTTTTCTTTTTTCATCTACGGTGCCAATCATGTATTCCAAATGAAGCTTCTATGGGAAAGATTATCTGAGTTTCAGAAGGTTGTAAATGGCCCTTGGCTTTTATGTGACGACTGTAATTATACTTTATATAGAACTAAAGCTGATGGAAACTTTAGTTTGAGGAATTTCTCAACCAACTTTCATGACTGTGTGAGTAAATTAGATATTCTTGACCTTATGTCCCACAATCACTTCTACACATGGAGTAATAAGTAGTTTACTATATGGGCCTTGAGGAATAAACTAGATTATGCTATGGTAAATAGAGAATGGCTCACTCAATTTCTTAATAGGGTCTCTAGGTTCATAGATCCTCTATTTTCTGATCATACACCTATGCAAATTGAGATTCCACTCTAACATCAAGGTCGAAGAGATCCTTTCAGGTTTAATAATTTTTTGCTAGATGATGATGGATTTTTTGAAACTATTTAGAAGGCCTGGAAGTTTTAGTTGAAGGCACACATCAATTCAAGTGTACCTAGAAGCTAAAGGCTATTAATATGGAGATGAAATCTCTAATGAGCAAAAGAACCACGTCAACACAACAAGCTATTACCACAGTTAGAGCAGAGTTGGAATCTATTCAGGCTAAGCTTTCTTTTGATCCTTCAAATCCTATCTTATTAATTACTGAGAAGACCTTCTGATATCTTATTTATCCCAAGCCAGAGATCATGATAGTATAATGGAACAAAGAGCTAAGGTCTATTGGCTAATCGAAGGAGAAAGGTGCTCTAAATTCTTCTTTAACTATATATTAGACAGAAGGAATTATAATAGGATCTTTTCTTTTAAGTTAAAAGATGAAGTTAAAATCTCCTAACAAGAATACCTCCTAAAGGAATCCAAGAGATACTTTAAGATCTTCTATGGTTCTACCCATTCCTAGGCCACTCTTACCCCTCTTTACCCCATCATTCATACTAAGATCTCATAGGAGCAAGCTGCAACACTCATGAAACCAATGGAGGATAGAGAAATTAAGGAGGTTGTGTTCCAAATGCATCCTAATAAAGCTCTTGATGGATTTAAGGGATATTTCTTTCAAAAAACATGGTAGGACACTGGCCTTATAGTTGAGAGTGCCATTTGGGAATTCTTCTCTAGGGGTGTGCTTCTTAAAGAGATTAACAAAACTCACATTTATTTGATTCCTAAATCCTCTTGTTCTTCCTCATTGAATGATTATAGGCCTATTGCATTCACCAATTTACTCTACAAAATAATCTATAAAATTCTAGCAAACAGGTTGAAGAAAGTACTAGGTTCCCTAATCTCAGATAATCAAAGTGCCTTCTTGTATAGAAGATGGATTGGGGATAATATGTCCATTGCTCAAGAATTGATGAAAGGGTATCAGAGAAAGAATAATCCTCCTAATCGTATCATTAAAATGGACTTCAAGAAAGCATTTGATCATATATAATGGAATTTTATTCTATAGACACTAAGTCTTTTGGGTTTCCCTCATGAGTTTGTCTGTGATGAGGCTTGTATAACCACTCCATCATACTTCATTTTGGTTAATGGAAGGCTAACTAATCTCTTTAAAAGTGTAAAAGGCATTAAATAAGGTGATTCTATCTCTCCTTATATCTTTATCATATGCATGGAAGTCCTAACGCAATTGATTATATAGAAGGTAAGTACAAGTAAGGACTTCAAATATTACAGTAAATGTAAAAGGGTAAGGCTTATCTATGCTTTGCAGATGACCTATTGCCTTTTTCCAAGGCACATGGTAAATCTATTGAATTACTCATCTCGACACTATCTTCGTTCAAATATATTTTGAGATTGGAGGTTAACTTTACAAAATGCCATTTTATCCTAGCTAAGAGTGCCATTGTGATGGAAGGTCATATCTCTTCAATTACAAGGATGTGTAGGAAGCAAGCTCCTCTAACTTATCTGGGTTTTTTGATTACCACTAAAACGATAAAATTCTCTGAATGCTTCCTTTTTATAGAAAAAATATAGAGAAGATTGAGTAGGTAGACTAATAAGATTCTGTCTTTTGGTGGAAGATTGCAACTTATTAAATCTATACTCAATTCCCTTCATGTCTACTGGTCCTCTAACTTCTCACTTGCTAAAGGAGTGATCAAAACCATTGAGAACCTATTTAGAAGATTTTTTTCGGGAAACCTCAATTCAGACAGATACTTTGCAAAGGTGAAATGGTCAGAAGTTTGTAAAAGGAAGAAGGGGGCTTAGGTTTGATCTCTATTGACTCCTATAATATGTTAGCTTTGATCAGAAATCTGCGGAATATTCTACTAGATAAGCAATCTTTATAGATCCACTGGTTTCATACCTATATCCTTAAAGGTTTTATTCTTTGGACTATCCCTTTTAAAACCTCCTTTTCTTGATCTTTATTCAACTATTAAAGTTAAAACCCTTCTTACAACCTTCAGTGACTTTTAAGGTTGGAAATAGTTAAAAGGCATTCCTATAGTTTGATAATTGGACGAGTAAAGGATCCCTTATCAGATTTCCTCAAGCTCTTCAGATTTGGAATGGCCTTCCTATCAACTCGAAAGTTAAATCCCTCATCTTAAGGGGCAAATGGAATATTCCAAGGGAATTACAGTATCTCACTCCTCATTACCACGCTAATTTGGATAAAGAGGACTCATTTTAATTCCTTAATCTCGCTCCTATTACCTTCCAACTTGCAAAATTCAGGAAATGGGAGAATTAGAATCACCCAAGACAGCCATAGTTCCCTATCATTTGGCACAAGGCTCTCATGCCTAGCTATTCCATTATTCTCTGGCTCACTTTGCTGAATAAGCTAAGTACAATGGACAGACTACACTATATGAACTCTAACTGTATTTGTGTTCTCTGTAAGTTAAAAGAAGAATATAGAAATCATCTTTTCTTCCTCTACACTTTCTCCTAGTTCATATGGGAGCAAATTTAGGAATTATGTCTTATATCTAATGTTGGGACCACTTTTGGGGAAGCTCTAGACTTGTTTCAAAAGGTGAATCATACCTCCAACTACAACAAGCAGATCTATGTCAGCTTCTCTGCCTTTTCTATTAAGGAGATTTGGCGAGAGAGAAACATCAGAAGATTTTAGAACACATATCACTCACAAGATGACGTTCTCTTCTCTCTAGTTGGCAGAATCAGAGAGAAAATTCACATGTTCTATAAGTTCTAACAAAGTTTGCACTAATCTAGCCTTATCATGGAGAATCTATTAACATACAAAAGCTAAAATTCTTGAAAAAAGAAATCAACTCAATTTGCAAGTCAGTACTTGAGTGAGAAGCGTCCTTTGTCTTTGATGCATGGAGTGTGTCTGTAGAAGCTGAGTACTCCAATCCTTTCAATCTACATCACTTCCAGATATAGGATGCGTATTCTTGAAAATCCTCTTATTCCATCAGATGTAGCACCTTCTCCTGTTGTGATTGGCAATCATCTTCCCAAACCCTGATTTGTTACGAATTGTACAAAAAGAAGAAAACGTGATTTAAGCTTTCCAAATTTGCTTAACTCATCGTTTGATGGCAGTATTAAGCTTTTGTGACTCTCATTCCATGCGCTATTATTGTACTAGCTAAAATTATAATGTTTACCGCTAAACGATGTCGTGGATGTAACTGAGCTTTATAATCTAAACATTGTCGTCGCATGACCTGCTAGTTATTCTTGATCGCATATGTAACTTCTTATTTAATTTATTAATACATTTTTATTTATTAAAAAAAGCGCTTTTGCATCATCCATCTTAAGAAACTCTAGAAAGAAATCATCGAGAGATAGAGGAAGAGAAGAAGGAAGAGTGAAGAGGAGAAGAAGTTGATTCGAAGTACTTCCTAGATCAAGAGATTTCTTGACGTCGCTAGCTCCCGACATCCATTTTATATTATATTTCTTGTTTTTTTTTAGTTTTATCATTGTGTAGAATTATATTGACCAGTTGATAATAGGATCTAGAATGTTGAGGATGTTCTAAACTCACATTAGAAATTTTATTCTTGAATTAATGAGAATTTGATTGTTATGTGTTATTTGGATATTGTTGTCGTTTGATTCTGCGATTGCATAATTCGATAATAAACTGAAAGAGTGAATCGTATGAAAAACGATTAAATTGGATTAACGAGAGTTGGGTGATTTAATAGAAACAAAAATTGAATCAGATTAAGAAATTGTGCAGAGAGAGATCTTGCATAGGTCTCCAATAGTTTATTAGAGAATTTCATAGCTAATTAGGGTTTTGGATAGGTTGTGAATTAAGCGATTGAAACTTCCATAATCTAATTAGGATTTATGATTTAGGATTTATGGTTATAACTCGAGAGAGAGTAATTAACCCTAAGATAGTCTAGAACTAACATTCCAATAATTCATAATCAGTTAGGTTAGCATTAAGGATAGGTAAAATTCTCTTTCTTTCAATTAGTAAATTGTTTTGGTTGATTCTTGGGTGTGTTGCACTGGCTTAGTAATTAGTATTTTCGTGTTTGATGATTAATTTGAGTTATTAAATTAAATTCTTGTTTTAGTTTCGTTGCATTTTGAATTTCTGTGATTTGTTTTTGGCCTTAGATTTTAGGATTAGATTAGTTCCCTCTTTGTGGGATCAACATCTTTGGTACTACACTAACTAACGTGCACTTGTGAATTATCGAGGATTATTAATTAAAACTTACGCGCAACTAAACCACCAATTAATAAACTTTGTCATGAATTTGTTTAATAAGTTAATTATTAATTAGGATATATAAGTAATTTTGCTTAAGATAATTTAAGAATATGTTAAAAATAATATTTAAACTATAAAGATGTATGTTTAAAGAACGTTAAAAAAGAAGTTACAATAAAGTTAGAATCCTTTCTATTGACTTTCTTTAAACATACTTTTATGAATTTTTAAATAAATGATAATACAGAAATATAATTTTTATGTTAAATTTATTTTAGATTTAATCTTAGTTTAAATTATTAGATTTATTATATATTAATAGGCATTATTAGTTCATTTTTATTTCAATAAATTATTTTATTTTATACTATATTTTCACTTATTCTTATAATTTTTACTTATTATTTATTATATACTAATTTTATAGCGATTTAATATTAGTTGACCTTTTAAATCTTAAACATTTTCTTTGATCAATTCGGTTTTTAAAATATTCATGTTATCGCATAAAGTTCTCAAATGTCTGGCAAAATTTTAGTGAGAAATTTTTTTGAATATTTATACTAACATTAAAAATCTTTATTAGTTTATAATAAATTTTAATTTTAATTTATTTTTTCTTAATTTGTCCTATTGGAGCTAATATGGCACCACTTGTAAACTGGATTGTAAGAAAATCGTTATTTTGAACCATATAACTTAATCAATTATGTAATTAACACGACTAATAAATATTATTTTATTTATAACTTTCATGATAGATCATGTGAAATTTCAGTTGTCTATGTATAATCTACTAGCCTATTCAGCAAACCAAGTAGGCATTTAGTCACTTATTTAAAATTTCCATTTTTTGGTACGCTCATTTATATAACAATTTGTTATTCTTCAACTGGGATTTGTCATTTACTATTCTTGGTTCTGCATATACAGTAAGTTGATTGTGTAAATTGTCTGTTATCTTCTGACTTATTTATTAAAAAAGAGAGTTATCATCAAAACAAAAATTATCTCTATCTTTATTTCTATCCCTATCTTTTAAGATGACAGCTTGAGTAATTTGTAATAATTTTTGAATAAAATCATCTTTTTGTTCTTTAATTTCTCAACCACTAGAGTAAAAATAAAAGAACGTTTTAAAAAATAGATGATTAAGTTTAATCCGCCAACTCAATCAGCTGATTAATATAATTATTATTGGACCAATAGTGGTTGACAAATTAAATCCTTCTATATTTTGATAATAATAAAATGTATAGAATTAGTTAAGAAATAATTTCAGGTATTTTGGATTGATATTCA
>JANZXR010000006.1:20670663-20686625 GCA_027575705.1 Erythroxylum echinodendron | reverse complement strand
TCCGCTTCCATCCTATTCCATTCCATTCCATTATGAAACCTTCAACCAAACGATGGAAGCGTGTTACGTTCCATCCCGTTCCATCCTCAACCCCTCAACCAAACATACCCTTAATTTTATCTCCTAGCAATCTTTCTTTTAACCATTGATAAACCCTGGTCTCCTTTGACACCGAGCGATTCTCTCGCTTCTTTCTGCTCTAGTATCTCGATTTGTGCTGCAAAAGCAGCAGAAAGAATGTGGATAAAAAAATAATATAGGGTATAAATATTACAAAGACGTGATCCTTGTGTGAGTAGTGCCTATTCCCCTATAAATTTTGCAGAGGCCTAAAATATTTGGGTTATGTTTAATTGAGAATTTATTAATAGAATAAAATAGAATGTAATATTATTTTATAGTTTAGAAGGAAGGTTTATATTAAGATGAGATGGAAAAGGAGAGTTTCATATTACATCTCATTTTATTCTAAATAGTCAAAATAAAAAACTCCGATTTGGGAGGTTTATAATAGAATATAAAATTATAAACAACATTATCCTATATTACATTATAAACCTTTCATTTAAATAACATTTCACTGTATTACATTATGAACCTTTTTATCCCTCCAACATTTTTCTAATATTACATGTTGAAGGATAATTCAAGAATTGGTCAAAGATACGTTGCAGATATTTTGGCCTCAATCTACTTATATTTCTCTGTTTCAATTAATGTGTTAGTAGTGCTCAGTTTCTAGTAATTAGTTGAGAATTTGTAGCTCTTTAAGTTAAGTTGTAAGCCTATATAAAGGCACGTTACAGTTCTGAATAAATTGCAGAAAAACAGAAACGATTTTTAGAAACTTTGAGTCTTTATTCTGAAAAATTATTGGTTCAACTTCTCTCTGATTTTTAATTATTCCAACAGTTCTTGGTATCATAGCCTTTGACTTGATTGAGTAGAGAGAGATAAACACATAAGGTGAGTGAAACACTCGAGAGAACTATCATGGCAAGCAATGGTAATGTAATGAGTTATGAATTCTGGAGTATCGAAATAAAAACTCTGCTCAAATCTCAAGATCTTTGGGACTTAGTAGAACATGGCTACGCAGGTCCAAATGAAGAAAGCAAATTGAAGGAGAACAAGAGAAAAGACTCTAAGCCATTAGTGATCATTCAGCAAGCTGTTCATGATAGTATTTTCTCTCGAATTGCAACAACAACCACATCCAAGCAGGCTTGGTCAATTCTGCAGAAGGAATTCCAAGGTGATTCAAAGGTGATCACTGTGAAATTGCAGTCTCTTCGATGGGACTTTGAAACCTTAGTCATGAAAAATGGACAGTCCATTGCTGATTTTTTGTCTAGAACAATGACAATAGTCAGTCAGATGCGATCTTATGGAGAGAATATTACTGATCAGACAATTGTGGGAAAGGTATTGAGAAGTTTGATTCCAAAATTTGACCACGTAGTTGCTGCAATTGAAGAGTCAAAGGATTTGTCAGTGTTTAACTTTGATGAACTCATGGGATCTTTACAAGTGCATGAGGCTAGAATTAATCGATCACTTGAAAAGAATGAAGAGCAAGCTTTTCAAGTGAAGGAAGCAGCCAACAAAACCAGAGAAGGTGAAACTTCAGAAGGTAGAGGTCGTGGCAGAAGAGGATTTCATGGATGTGGTCGTGGTCGAGGAAGAGGCAAGGGTCGATATGATGAACAACAAAAGCAGACCGGAGAGAAAAACAAAAACAAGAATGGCATTCAATGTCATAACTGCAAGAAATTTGGCCATATAAAAGCTGATTATTGGTATAAAGATCAAGCAGCCAACTATGCAGCAGAGGATGGCGAAGAAAGTAAGCTTTTTATGGCTCAATTTGGTACTAACAATACTCCAAATGATTTGTGGTTTGTAGATAGCGGTTGTTTAAATCACATGATAGGTACAAAATCATTATTCAAAGAGCTTGATGAATCACAAAAGGTAAAAGTTCAACTTGGAAATAGCAAAGAAATTCAAGTTGAAGGAAAGGGTATAGTAGCATTTGAAACCAGCACTAATAAAGTAAAGCTCCTACATGATGTTCAATTTGTACCTAATTTGGGATTTAATTTGTTAAGTGTGGGGCAACTAATGGCTGGAGGTTATTCAATATTATTTGAGGATGGTGCTTGTGTTATCAGAGACAAACAATCAGGCCAGATGATGATCAATGTTAGCATGACTCAAAACAAGATGTTCCCATTATAACTCTCTCAAATGTGCAGAATTTGGCTCTTGCTGCTGGCAGATTAGATAACTCGCAGTTATGGCATCTTTGGTATGGACATCTGCTCAGGAGAGGCCTGAAATTAATAGGTAACAAAGGTATGGTTCATGGGATGCCAAAAATTAATTCTATTGAGTTGTGTGAGGGGGTGTATTTATGGAGAACAAACTAGAAAATCTTTTCCAACAGGAAATGCATGGAGAGCTTCAAAGTGTCTTAAATTAATACATGTCGATTTATATGGGCCTATGCATACTGCATCTTTTGGTGGAAGTAGTTATTTTTTGCTCTTCACTGATAATTATAGTCGCATGAGTTGGGTTTATTTTTTAGAAAAGAAATCAGAAACATTTTAGAAATTTTAGCATTTTAATGCTTAGGTTGAGAAGCAAAGTGGTACTTGCATCAAAGCTCTTCGCACAAATAGAGGAGGAGAGTTTTTGTCCAAAGAATTTAATCTTTTTTGTGAAGAACATGGCGTTCATAGGGAGTTGACAGCTCCTTACACTCCGGAGCAGAATGGTGTCGTCGAGAGAAAAATCGAACCGTAGTGGAGATGGCAAGGAGCATGTTACAAGCAAAGGGACTTTCCAATCAATTCTGGGCTGAGGCTATAACAACATCAGTCTACTTGCTGAATCTATCCCCTACAAAGGCTGTCATAAATCAAACTCCATTTGAAGCTTGGCATGGTAGAAAACCATTTGTAAGTCACTTGAGGATATTTGGATGTATTGCCTATGTTTTAGTAAATTCTCAAATTTCGTCATAAACTTTATGAGAAATATGAGAAATGCGTCTTTATTGGTTATTGTAGTAATTCTAAAGCATATAGATTATATGATCCTTTTAGTAGACATTTTAATTAGAAGAGATGTAGTATTTGATAAAAGTGCAAGCTGGAATTGGCAAAGAGATGAAGAAAAGATGCAACAAATTCCTATTAGAGTCCTTTCAAGTGAAATTCCAGAACCTTCACTAGCAAATTTAGTAGCTGGTTCCTCTACTACATCACCAAGTTCAGATTCCACATCACCAAGTCGAGACTCTTCATCGAATGAGACACCACCTAGAAAGTTCAGATCTTTAAGAGAAATATATGATTCTTGTCAATTTGTTCTTGCAATTTTAGACCCTATAACTTATAAAGAAGTAGCTGAGAAAGAGGAATAGAGAAAAGCAATGATGGAAGAATTGAGAGCAATTGAAAGGAATGGAACGTGGAACATGGTGGATTTACCGGAAGGGAAAATGCAATTGGATTGAAATGGGTGTTTAAAACAAAATTTTGTTTACATTCATTTACGTTCCGTTTCATTCCATTCTATTCTATTTCATTTTATTTCATTAAAAACTTTACGTTTAACTAAACATGTCTTTAAGCATTAAGGCCCGAACCACCCAATTTCTTCCCAACAACTTATGATTGGTTCTTTGCTTCAATCTTATTCCGCTCCCTTTGATGCCTTCTCTAGTCAATGCTTTTTCACTCTCCTCTTCGCTTCCAACACGTCCTCCCTCTGCCTTCTTCATTCCAATCGCACCATACTGCATGCACCACCCGCCATTGCACGTGCCCACTATCTCAAACCATGCGCATCTTGGCACACACCCACCATCGCACCTCCCAACTGCTACAACCATAGCCCCATTGCACACCATCACCTTCACAATCGTAGATGCTGAAAAGAAAGAAAAGTTTAAGACGGGAGTGAAGAGTATAAATATCGAGTGAAAATTAATAGGCGGGTGGATGGAGATGTGTTATTGTTTTGTGGGATAATTGTAAAAAAAAATCTTAAAATTTTGTTTAATTTATAGTGTTTATTTATATTTTAAAAATTACAATAAAATTTCTATTTTTGCAAAAATATTCTGACGTTAAATTTTTCATTAATGACATGTCATATTAAATTAATATTGTTATTATGTTTAATATTTATTATTTAATAAAATAAAATATATTAAATTGAAAAAATATTAATATGATGTGGCATACTATATAATCAATATTAATGAATAACTTACAGTTGGACCATTTTTGCGAAAAAAAATTGGAAGTTTAATCAATTTAACGCTACTGTATAAAGTTTGGCATAATATTATACAATTGAGTAAAGTTAGAATTTATTTTTGATTAAACCTTATTTTATTTAGAAAGTAAGTCTTATAACGTCGTCAATATCTCTAATATTCTTCATCTCAATAATATTTAAGAACAACAAAAAATTCATTATAAACATGTTTAAATTACAAAGGATTCCAAAAAAAAAAAAGAAATTATAAAATTTTTTAATAAAATTATATGAAAAATTGATCTCTTACCTTACGTTAAGATTGTACTGAACTTTTAGACTCAAACATACACCTGTCCATCTATTTTAATCGGTTATGTGTACCATTTTGCATGATGTGAATGTCACTGTGCGTCATACGGTGACGTCCTGATAAAGAGTTACACTGGTGGATTCCCGATTCTGACAGAGACTGCACGCCCTAGATTTTCTCCTCTTTTTAACGCCCTTAAACTAAAACCGTTAGGACTTCTATATTGAAACAAAACTGGAATCTTCTCTTCGTCACGGACTCAATATCCCTTGGGTATTAGTATATTCATTAGAGAGGAAAATAAATTTGGAAAAAGGCACAAGAAAAGGAAGTTTATGGTAGAATACAAGACTCCTTAACACCTACAAGTTTCAGTAATTAATTCCCTGCTCACCTCCAACACTGTTCCTACACCTACTATAACTACCTATATATTTCTTCGTTTCTCATTATCCTGTTTCTGTCCCACCTGTGTCTCTCTTCCTGCTTTCTCGGGATCAGGTCTCTGCATTATGTGCATCTCCAAAACAGCATCAAATCTCCTGTGCTGCAACAATTTGACTCCATTCTTCTATCAAGACGACCACAATTTGTGCCCGCTCATGTATCATGATTTAACATGGGTTGATGCTGATAGTGTTGCTGGTGGCGGTGGCGGTGGCGGTGGCCCAGTTGATGGTGACTCTTACGATTATGTCTCTGGTATTGCAAACGACAAGATTACAGGAAATCTGCAAACTCAAAATCAGGACGATGAACAGGTTTTACATCTTCCGTGTGCTTACACGTATAATTGTCGATGTATTATATTCCACGTTCTTTTGTCGCAATTCGCAATACATATATTTTAACTTTAACGTACGTACTTATGATGATTCAGACTAACTTGGCAAATAAAATTTTGAGCTTGCGACCACTCGGTTTGAAACTCAACCTTACACCATCTTTATATGAATTTATGGAGAAGAACTTGCATGAGAATGAATTTCACACCGATCGCAATTTATTGTGCCATCCCAAGGATGGCAGTTCTGGGAAACTGAAGGCTTCTAACTTTAGTGCGTTACTTCTCAGAATTGGATCATGGGAGGTACAGTCACAAGCTTGTCATTTGTAATACAATGGTTTCATTTGTAATGAATTCTTTTAATTGTTTTCCTTTTGTAGAGAGTGTCACGAAACGAAGGTGACATAGTGGCTAAGTGTTATTATTCTAAAAGGAAGTTGGTGTGGGAGATTCTGGTTGGGAGGCTAAAGAGAAAGATTGAAGTTCAATGGAGTAATATAATAGCCATTCAAGCTAAAATTGAGGAGAATGATTCAGCTACTCTGCAAATTGAGGTTTCTTCTGTTTCTCCTTGTTCCTTGCGTCTTTGCGAGCTTATAGTTCGTGCTTTGAATTTAGTTACATGTTCCATCCGTTAATTTGATGCATTGAGTTGATGCAGTTAAATGAGAGACCTAACTTTTTCATGGAGGTTGATCCACAGCCAAGAAAGCATACCATTTGGAGTCCAACGTCAGACTTTACTGGTGGGGAAGCTTGTCATTGCAGGTTTGGATGTCATATGCTACCGTTTAGTCGGATGCAAATTACTAAAGAAGCTTAATCTGATCTAATGTTCCATTCTCAGGAGGCACTGTCTGGTGTTTTCACCAGGAACTCTTGAAAAACACTATGAGAAGCTTCTGCAATGTGATGGTCGGTTACTGGAACTCAGCAAGAAACCTTTTCCAAATATGTCACGGTCGCCAAACTTTCCAAATGAAAGAGGACTGACAGATTCAACATTCAACAATAATGCACGTATGCTGAATGTGGTAAACTTGAACGGAGGAATGCA
Source organism: Erythroxylum echinodendron (assembly GCA_027575705.1). Classification (NCBI taxonomy): domain Eukaryota; kingdom Viridiplantae; phylum Streptophyta; class Magnoliopsida; order Malpighiales; family Erythroxylaceae; genus Erythroxylum; species Erythroxylum echinodendron. The sequence goes on along the minus strand of JANZXR010000006.1, from coordinate 20,680,193 downwards.
GTTCGCTTGCCCAACTATTACTGCACCTTTGGGACTAGGTGGACCAAGTCAGTCTTGTCATTCTCTGTTTCTTCAGTCTTTTAATCAAATGACTTCACCAACATCAGGTGCTCACGTTGCTTCTCAAGCCATATTTCCAGTTTAAGATTCCAGATTATAGTAAAAGCATACTATCTATATAACATAGTTATTAATTTTGCGCCCCCTCAGATAGCCAAATTAGCAACAATGTATATGACAATTCCAGAGCATGGAACCAAACCATAAACTATTATGGAGATGCTTTAGCAAGTTGTCAAGCTGGAGAACTGGTAGCTGATGTTTCATCCACACAACTAAGCTCAGCTCTTTCTCATCAACGCTTGGTTCATACAAATCCAGACTTCGCTCGGGAAATACACTCTCAACCTGATCCTGTTTCTTGTCAAAGGTACAGCCTATCAACTTGCAGTCAGGGAGTTGCCAAAGATGAAGTTTTGAATCGTCACCAAAATCAGTTGTTAATTGGTCCGCATTGTGACAGAAGTTATCACCTGCCACAATCAGACCCGTGGGGTGGAACGTTTCAACTCCCTGAGGAAGATTCAAAGATCTCAATAAACCCCGTCCATTATCAGGATACAAATGGCTATGTACACGTAAATGGAGTGGGAGGACAGTTTTATCAGCAGCAAGTTGCAGCCCAAGCACCTGAAGTTGGGTTGAAAAATCCAGTGGGCCATATGGCCCACAACATAACCTATGCATCTTGTGATCAATTCTATCAACAGCATGCATCACCAATAAATGTTATTCAAATACCTTCAGCAAAGTCAAGGCCATAAATGAGTGTCGAGAATTCCACATTCAAGACAATAGCAGGAGGGTGATGCTTCTGAGAGTATAGACAACTGACACGACAATCTGAATAAAATTTTTCATTGGTCCGTTTCCGTATTATACTTCAGTTTGTATTCTCTAATTTGGAAAAAGAAGCATTAATCTCCACATAAGAGATGCCAAAACATTAAAACTTTATGAAGTTGACCAGAAAGCGTTGATGAAAAGTTAACTTTTAACTTTATCACACTTCTATTTTACGATGATCTCAATCCATATTGAATTTGACCAAACAACGGTAACGATTTCATATGCTCTTTCTAACTTTCCCATTATCTGTGGTTGCAAAAACCAATTCATATCTTACAGATATGATGAACCGCATATATTTAACTGCCCTTGGAACTTAGTACTGCGGAAGCAAAATTCTGATCCGACTCCTTTGCTCTTAAATTGTATTAGTTGGATTCAATTCAACTTACTGTGTTTACAACATCCACTCAAGTGTGCTCCTAAAGTATGCAGTCTGCGCTAAGGGGTTGTGTCCGTTCCTGCTATTCGATAATCGAAGCGATACTAAAGGGGTACTGGACAAGCAACAATGAAGCGGAAAAACTGTCAAAATGCCATTCGAAGCACCAGATAACTTGAAATTAGTATCACAAACTTGTGGAATACCTATAATAGGCTACTTAGCAATAATCTAGTTAACCTAGGCAAGAATGGCAAAAAAAGAGAAGAAAAAAGCTTCATGATGACCACCGATCGGAACCAACTTTGAGAAAACAATCTAAAATTAAATCAAAAGAACAAGTCCTCCGTAGAGAGAAACCCAAAAAGGAAGGAGCATAACTTAGCTATAAAGTGTTGGGAAAACTTGGGTTAATTTCTATCGATAGTAACAAACTTACTCGGAACTATAGTATAAGTGAATAGAGTGTGAATGATTGTACTGAAAAATTACACTAGGTAAATTTTTAGGAAAGTCTAGAGAGGTCAAAAATAGTCCAACTTAAAATCGAATCTCCTAGACAGAATTTTTGTAGACATGTAATTTAATAACACAATAATTCATTACAACTATACCTGGCAATACTATTAAATAGACAAATAAAGAATATCATAATTTAATAAGGTTAAACCAATTATGCCTACTTCCTCTGACACTATTAAATTGATATTTCATTTATTTTGAAGCGAAAGATTTCAAATGAAAAGAAGTTGGGATGATTAACAAGACGAAGAAAACCTCCTTTTAAAACTTAATAAGTCTCTCCCATTTTCATAATTTTCCAATATGGGATATCAAAATATGTCATAAGTCAACAATTCTCCACCTTGACATATTTCCCAATATTTTTTTTCTTAAAATCCTCTAGCAAATGAAACTATCTTCAATAGTGTCTCCAATTGTTATCAAATTCTTAAAATGTTAATTAAGTCCAAATACTGTTTGAACTTGACTGCAGTCACCACTTTTGTCATCATGTCTGCAGAATTTTCAAAGGTCAGGATTTTCTGAGGTATTATTCCACTATCTTTTAGAATCTCTTGTACAAAATGAAAGTGAACATCGATGTGCTTTGTCGTTGCATGTGGTTCTTTATTAAATGAATGACACTTTGACTATCACAATATACTTTGACATGTTTCTATCTAATTCTCAATACATCAAGCAATCATTGAAGACAAATTGTCTCCTTCACAACTTTTGTAACTGCCATATACTTTGCCTTTACAGTCGACAAAGAAACTGTTGACTATAAGGTAGATCTCCAATTAACTGGTGCTTTTGCAAGAGTAAACATATAGCCAGTAGTTGATCGATGTTTATCTAGATTACCAGTACAGTCGGAATCACAATATCCAACTAAGCAATGAGTATCTTTCTCATCCCTCTCAAACATTATTCCAATATATACAATATTCAAAACGTACTGCAAAATCTACTTCACAGCTTGCCAACGATCCTTGCCTAGATTATGCATATACCTGCTTATGATTCCTATTGCTTGGGAAATGTCAGACCTTGTACACATCATAGCATACATCAAGCTACCAAACACATTTGCAACGGTATTTTAATCATGTCTCTTATTCTACGTCTTTCTTTAAAAGATAAGGATGCACTGAGCTTTATATGAGGAGCAAGCAAAGTATTAATAGGTTTTGACTTTTCATTCATACCAAAACGTTGTAGTACCTTTTCAAATATTGCTTTTGAGGCAAACACAGTCTCCCCATCTTTTTGTTTCTATTTATCTCTATGCTGAGAATTTTCTTGGCTTCACCTAAATCTTTCATTTCAAACTCCTGATTCAACTGAGTCTTCAATCTCTCAATTTCTCGTTGAATCTTTGAAGCTATCAGCATATCATCAACATATAAGAGAAGGTAGATATAGGATCTATCTTGTAGCTTACGAAAATATGCACGGTGATCGTATTTGCTTCTTGTATATTTTTGCTTCATCATAAACTTGTCAAATTGTTTGTACCACTACCTCATAGATTGCTTCAATCCATGTAACGATGTTTTAAGCTTGCACACGATATTCTCTTTTCCAGCAACTTTAAGACCTTCGAGTTGAGTCTTATAGATTTCTTCCTTTTAATCTCTATGTAAAAACGTAATTTTTACATCCAATTGAATTAGTTCCATATTAAACTGTGCTATCAAAGCTAACAAAAATCAAATGGAGGAATATTTTACAACTGGAGGAAAAACTTTATTGTAATCAATTCCTTCCATCTGAGCATAGCCTTTGGCCACCAACCTTGCTTTGTAGGGAAATTGTTGTTGTTAGGAAATCCATCTTTCTTTGTATATAGCCATTTGCATCCAGCTTCCTTATTTCTCTTTGGGAGACTAGCTAGCTTTCACGTCTGATTCTTACAAAGGGAATGTATTTCTTCATTCATGGCTATCCTCCACTTATCTTCCTCTGAACTTCAGATTGCTTCCTTATAAGTTGTAGAAATGTCACCAATTTCAATTGGAGATGCATAAGCCACTATATTAGCATAACGAGCAGGTATTTGAATGTTTCTTTTTGGCTTTCTCAATGCAATTGGTAATTGATGTTATGAAGATTCTTAGGTTAAAAATTCTACTTCATTCTTCTACCACAAGAGTTTTTGTATCTGCTTCATCATTTGCTAGGGTATCAATTCTTCCTTCAAACCCCACTTGTTTTAGAGTACTATCTGTCTGCTTAATATTTTCAGTTGTCACCTTTCTTAACATGATAGATTCATCAAAGGTAAAATCCCTGTTGAAAATTATTTTGTTTGAATCTGGGCACCAAAGACGATATCCTTTCACACGAAAGGTGATCTCAATGAAAATTGCTTTCTTTGTATGTGAATCCAACTTTGACTCCTTAACATGATAATATGCAGTGGAACTAAACTCATGTAAGGAATCATAATCTATAGTAAGTTTTCTAAACTATTTTTCCAAAGGTGTATTTAACACCAATATCAGTTGATGGAAGACAATTGATGAGATGAAATGCATATGTAACAGCATCATCCCAAAATTCTTTGCCCAACCCAACACTGGATAGCATACACCGAACTTTCTTTGGCAATGTCCGGTTTATACGTTCTGCCACCCCATTTTGTTGTGGTATATCCTTAACTATGAAGTTTTTGCAATACCTACATCTTCACAGACTTTTAAAAATGTATCACTCATTTACTCCCCACCATTATCTGTATGGAGACGCTTTATCCTTTTGCTTGTTTGAATTTTCACCATCTTCTTCCATTTAAGGAAAACTCTAGAAACTTCATCCTTACTCTTCATAGTATACATCCATACTATACAAAAAAAAACATCAACAAAGGTCACATAATAGTGATTTCCTCCCCAGGAAGTTAGTTTGAAAGGTCCCCACACATTAGAGTGAATATAATCCAAAATACCCTTCATATCATGGATTCCATTGTTGAATTTCATTCTTGTCTGTTTCCCTTTAACATAATGCTCATGGAAGTCTAATTTGTAGGCCCGAACTCCTTTCAATAATCCTTGATTTACTAATATCTTCAAGGATTTTTCACCTGCATGTCCTAAGCATATACGCCACAACCTATTTGCTGCTTCTAGCTTTTGATCATCATTAGAAGCTATTAATATTGTTCCAATAACTACATTACCTTTGTAATAATACAAATTATTGTGTTTTCGAATTCCTTTCATTATAATAAGTGCACCAGATATGACTTTCATTAGTACATATGCTGCATTTGCAATGTAACCCTTTGATTCTAAGACTTCCACAGAAATGAGATTCTTTGTCAAATTTGCCATGTATCTGACATCTGTTAGAGTCCTGGTTATTCCATTGTGATTCCTCAAGCAAATTGAACCAATTCCATTTGTGGTGCAGGGATTGTCATTTGTTGTGTAGATAACTCCACCTTTATTATCTCTAAAATCAGAGAACTAATCCTGATTGGGACATATATGATGGCTACAACTCGAATCGAGCAGCTATGGACTAGAAGGGCTTATTGAGAATGTAACAACTAATGAAAGATCTAAGTTTGCACTTTCATATTCAGTAACATTCGAATTTGCAATAGTCTTTTCCTTATTAAGTTTGTTTTTATTCTTTGGCTTTGGATAATCCTTTTTTGAGTGCCCTTTTTCCCAATAAAAAGCACATTCATATTTGCTCAATTTGAGCCTCGACTTCAATCTCCCTTTCTTTCCTTCAGTCTAGCTTTGCGAACGGCCTCTGACTACTAAAGCTTTTACTGCTTCACTTGTACGTTCTTCCTTTGTCTTCCTTCTCAATTCATGACTGTACAAAGAAACTGTAACTTTATTAAGAGACATATCAACCTTCATATGAAGTAGAATAGTTTCAAGAAGCTCAAAATCCTCAGGAAGGGATCCCAGCACCATTAAAGCTAGATCTTCTTCTTCAAATGTCACATTCAAATTTATTAAATCAATAACTAACTAATTAAAACTGGTGATGTGATCATTTATATTAGTTTTTGGAACATAAGAGAAAAGAAACACTCTTCTTCATATGGAGCTTATTTTGACAATTTTTCTTTAAGAATTTTCCTCCAATGCGTTTCACAATCTAGATGCAGAAGTTTCTTTCGAGAAAGCATACTTTTGGTCTCTGAAAAAATACGATTGAATTGTACCACATTTCAGATGAGTTATAGTCTTCCAATCTCTATCCTCAACATCATCTGATTTCTTTTCTTCAATAGCAATGGAAAGACCTTGCTGAAAAAGAGTGTCTTTAACCTCACTTTGCCACAAACTGAAATAACCAGTGTCATCAAAAATCTTCACCACAAATTTTACTTTTTTCATAGCAGTCCTCGCTAGAATAAACGAGGTAGAGGTTGTTGGTGCAGTCGTATCTTTAATTTCTGCCATCTCTGCTATAATTTCTTTTCAATAGTTATCAATATGAAATGACAATAGCCTAAGGAAAAATCTTTTCTGATGTGAAAGATCAGACCATGTTGCAACCACAAAGTATACTAAGAAAAAACCTTGACTCTGACACTAATTATTGTGAAAACTTGAGTTAATTTATACCAATAATAACAAATTCAAATTTCTACCAATAATAACAAATTCACCTTGAATATTATTGCCTAGTTGAATAGAGTGTAAACGATTGTACTGAAAAATCACACCAAGTAAATTCCCAAGAAAGACTGAAGGGGTCACAATCTCACTTAAAACACAACCTCCTAGACATAATTTTCTTAGACATGTAATTTAATAGCACAATAATTCATTACAACTATACCTAACAATAGCTATTAAATAGACACATAAAAAGCATCAGAATTTAACAAGATTCAGCCAATTATGCCTACTTCCTCGAAAATTATTAAATTGATATTTCACTTATTTTAAAGCGAAAGATTACAAATGAAAAGAAACCAAGATGGTTAACAAGATGAAGAAAAGCTCCTTTTAAAACTTAAGGAGTCTCTCTTATCTTCATAGTTTTTTCAATATGGGATATCAGATATCCCATCAGTCAATATAAATATTAGTTCCTAAAGAGATAAACAGAAGAGCTTCGGACACAAAAGGAAGAATTTCAATAGCATCTCTTATTCATTAGCATTTTTTTCTTTTGCGTTTAGGTTTTATTTTGTTGCCTGAGGAGACTTTGTTCTCTTTTCAGGCCCTTCCTTATAAGTGATATTAAGAGAGTACTTTTACACTTACCTCAATAAAAGCTCCGAGATACGATAGATTTATTACGTTTTTTTTTCCAAAATTCTTAGAATTTTATCAAATTTATATTAGACTTCTTCTCTAGCTCCAAATGGCTATCTGCTTGGAACATCACTCACTTTTACTTGATTCCCACGACATATAACCCAGAATTGTTAAAACAGTTTAAGCCCATCTCTTGCTGTTCCACTTTCTACAAGATAATCTCTAAATTATTGTCTTCAATGATTAAACAGGTTCTACCTTCTTTTATCAATCTTCTTGAGCAACTTTCATTGAAGGTAGGAACATTAGTGATAACATCAAGCTTACTCAGGAATTGCTTAGGAATTATAATCGAAAGGGCTTTAGCAGCAATTCTGAGATAAGGATTTTAGGAGAGCCACACCCCAAAAGCTAGCTTGAAGGGTGGGAGAGCCCATAAGCCTATAAATTTCATATAAGTCTTTTTTATTACCGATGTGAGACAATTAGACTTTAACATCCCACAACGCTTCATAGCCCAAGCACCATCGGGCTGATTGTGCGATAGATTATTTCTAGCCCCGGGTGAACACTGCTATACTGTCGTCACCATCCACGTACCCACAGGCTGGCTGTGCTCCAAATCTTTTCTAGCCCCAGGCGAACACTGCAATGTCGGTGTCACATCCCAAAAGTTAGATTTTAGGGTGTGGCTCTCCTAAAGTGGTGTGACTCTCCTAAAGTCCTTATCAATTGGTATCAGAGCCTGTCATGGAGTGGTGGCTTGGAGTGCCAGCCGTGACTAACGTGGTCATGACCAACAAGGATCTCAGAGTGGTGGTTCATGGAGTGGTGACCTGGAAGTGTCAACCGTGACCAACATGACCATGACTAATGAGGACATTGGTCCTTAACGGGGGACCAATGTTATGGTTTGATCCAATTGTAAGGTATGAGTCTTGGATCCTATATTGATTAAATACAAAGTTAGTGTGAGATTTATAAGGACTTTAGGCTCTCCACCCTCATAAGCTAACTTTTGGGGTGTGACTTTCCTAAAGTCCTTATCATTCTGTAATCAAAATAGACATAAACAAGGCATTTAACATGGTTAATTGAGACTTTATCCTTCTAACTCTTAAAGCTATTAGGTTCCTAACTACTTACATCTCTTGGGTTAAACAATGTTCAACTACCACTTCATATGGAGTGTTTATAAATGGGAAAGTGTCTCATTATTTCAAGGGTACAAGGGGCATAAGACAAGTTGATCTCATTTCTCGTTATTTATTTACCATATGCATTGAGTTTTTACCTCCAGTAATCCAAAGGAATTTCAGTCTGATGAAGGGATTTAAGTTTCACAAGAAATGCAAGAGACTGCGGATCACTCGCCTAGCCTTTACAGATGATTTACTATTGATATGTGGTGCTAATACAACTTCCCTGGAATGCTTTTTAAAATCCCTAGATGAGTTCAATGCTCTTTCTGGTATTACCATTAATAAGGAGAAAGGCTTTATAATGGTTTCAGTTGACACATCATCTTTGGCTCACACTCTTGTAGTAGTTTCGAGTTTGGAAATTAAAGATACTCTTTTTACTTAGGAGTTCCTATTTCTTAGAACAAAGCAACTTATTTGGATTGTCAACCGCTTTTGATGTGGTTAGAAAGAGAACTGGAAGTTAGACTTTCAACTTAATAACTCAGTGTTAAGTGATTTGCGTACTTGTTGGTTTATACAGCTGTTGTTGCTAAAAGTTAAGAAAGGAGTTAGAGAAGCAGAAGGATTGTTTATCAAAATGGAAGCAGGAGGAGTGATCACAGAAGTGGAAGCATGAGGTTGTTCAAAGGGAACCTTCGGGTAGGTCAATCTCAAAGGCGGGAATAGGGAGTTGTCCATAGATAGGGGATATGGACTACTGGATAAAAGGCTAGGACAATGCAGTTAGGAAGCCTGAGATGGATGGTGAACTGGGAGTGATGTGGGGTGGGATGTGAGAGCTCGGGAGTTAAAGCTAGTAGGACAAAGAAGAAAGAAATGAAAGTGCTGTTCAGTGTGGAAGTGATAATGATCAAAAGTTGAAGGTGAGAATGAAAGGAAGTTACAGAATCAGATTCCGGAGGGGTTGGTGCAGGAGAATTGAAAGTGAATTAGAGTTGTCAAATTGGGCCCGACCCGTCTTATGAGTTGGTCAATGGCTTTTGGCCCGGTTTGACCGGTCCATGGACTGGGCCACGGGCCATGTATGTATGCCCTGCTGGCCTGCGGGTAGGGTCACGGGTCGAGGGTAGACGGGCGGCGGGCTGGCTCGTAGCTCGTGAAATAGTGGACGGACAGAACTGCAAGCCGGTCTGACCGACCCAGCCCATGGCCCGTGGCCCGCCCACCAAAATTTTTTTAATTATTTATTAAAATAATTAATAATAATTTAAGTAAGTTAAAAATTTGTAATTAATGTAGTTCATAATTTTAACAATAACTTTTAACTTGTTAACTTATTAACTTTTC
>JANZXR010000006.1:20634449-20664865 GCA_027575705.1 Erythroxylum echinodendron | reverse complement strand
ATTATTATTATTATTATTATTATTATAAGATATTTCTTATATTTACTTTACATTGATTTGATTTATAATCTATTTCCATAGATGTTTTAAGACCTTGTTCACATTAAAATCTACATGCTCATCAGTAGTTTAAAGAAGCAATTTGCTTCACAAATGTGTATTAGTGCTTTTCCAATGTTTATGAAAGGTCATCTAAGAATTAGTGGATAGTTCTCATCCTTTTTTAAATCTAACACCACGAAGTCCACAGGAATAATAAACTTGTAAACCTTCATTATCACATCTTCCAACACACCAAACGGTCTCTTAATAGATTGATCCACCAATTGAATAAGTATAAAAGTTGGCTTTATTTTGCCTAGCCATAATTTTCTGAAGATTGAAAAAGGCATAAGATTTACGCTTGCGCCTAAGTCGCATACACACTTTACAAATTCCAAGTCACTAACCACATAATGTATTATGAAGATCACTGGATCCTTTAAATTAGAAGGCATATGACTGGTGATAATAGAGCTATAACTTTCAACTAGTGCTATAGTCTATTTATCCTCCCAAGTTTGCTTCTTTGATAATATGTCCTTTAGGAACTTTGTGTACTTAGGTACATGTTTCAATGCCTTCACAAATGATAATTTAATTTACAAAGTCTTTTGGTTCTCCATGAACTTTGCAAATTGTGTATCCAATTTTTTCTTCTGCAATTATTGGGGGAATGGAATTTTAGGTGGATATGGTGAAGGGTCAACATAAAGAGGGCACTCACTCTTTTCCTCGTTCTTTTCCCCTTTTTAAGTATGTCAATTTTAGCCCAGTCTGACCTGATTTTGACCCGTTGCTAAAATGGTTCGACTAGACTGGGACATGGGCCAATTTGGGCCCGCCCATTAACATCCCTACCCCTTTTTCTTATTTCTCTACAGATTGGGTTTCAACTTCTTTATCCACTGGTTGTTCTAGCTCTTTCCTACTTCTAAGTATGATCACCTTGAGTTGCTCCCTTGGGTTTGCTTTAGTATTACTTAGGAGACTTCCAACACTTTTTGTTAACAATGCGGTTGCAAGTTGTCTAACTTGAGTCTCCAAATTGTGAATGGAAGAAGCATGGTTCTCTGGTACTTATTCAAACTTCTCTTATATACTTATGATCCTGTCCATAATTTTGTCCAATTTTGAATCATTGGCACTGGACTTATCTTGTTGAACTCTAGGGGGAACTTGATTTCTAAATTGATTGCTAGCATTGTTACACTAAGAAAAGTTTGGGTTGTTCCTCCACCCTTGATTGTATGTGTTAGAGTAGGAGTTATTGCCTCCTTGACCAAATTATGTATCCGTGTAGTTGAGTTGCTCCGTAATGTTGTTTTGCATTAAAAATTAGTCAATTAACATGATTAAATTGTAAATATAATTTGCATCCATGCTAAATTGCTTTAACTGGAGCAGATGAGGAGGTTTGTAGGTTGTTCAATTGTCTTATTAAATTGGTAATCTCAGCCTATAGTGCTGTCACTGAGTCAACAATAGTGATTCCCTTTTGATCTTAGAAAGTTGACTACTATTTGCTTCTACCCATTGTTTAAAGATAGCTATTATTTGCCATCTATTTTGGCAAGTCATCTACTTTCTCAACTATTTTTTGCATCAAAGATCCTTTAGAAGTTGCATCTATAGTGCTCCTTATAGGTGGATGAACTCCATCATAGAAAGTTTGCAAGAGAAATTCCTTTAGGAAGTTCTGGTAAGGACGTCTCCTTTGTAACTCCTTGTAACGCTCTCAGATTTGTATAGTGACTCCCCATTGTTTTGTTGGAAATTAGTAATGTCCTTTATCAGCCTCGTTGTCTTAGTTAGCGGGAAGTACTTATCTAGGAAGGCACGTGCCAATGGCTCCTATATCGTGATGTTTATTGGGTTTACAGATTGATTCCATGCCTTGGCTCTATCCCTTATTATGAAGGAAAATTAGCCTCATCTTAACAACATCTTCGACATTCCATTATATCGAAGAGTATCATATAACTTTAAAAGGTTTGCTAAATGGGCGTTAGGATCTTTAATAACAAACCCATAGAATTGCATATTAGTTTGTAGCATAATCAACAATGATAGTTTGATCTCGAATGACATTGCTTGCTTGTTGATCATGAACCAATCTACTCGATTTACACTCAAAACCACAAATATACAGGTCGTGACTTGTAGTAATAAGCAGATATCATTCCCACAGGAATTATACTTAGACACCACTTAATTCAGATTAAACTTTGTTTAAAAACTAAATTATTATGAAAATAAACTAGAAAATTAAATTAAAATTAAATGACTAATAATGAACAATTGATAACATCAAAATGTAGAAACTTGGAATTCAAGATTTTAACAACTAGAGATCACTTTTTCCCTATTTTGTCTCCTTCCTATTTTATTACTTAAATTATGTCTCACCTAAGTTGTCCAAATTACTAACTACCCTATCTCAAGGTGTAATTAATTGTCCCTAACTATATTAAATGAAGATGATTAAGCAATCTCTCAATCTACCAAATCACTCCACCAATTTAACTAGTTATTAAGTTATCCTAAGGTGGTCAATTAAATTAGCCAATATCTCTCTTTCAACTAATCAATTAACTTGATGAATGTATGTTATAGAATGCCAACTCTCATTGTACACTTAACAGAAATTAGCCAACTTAATCTCTCAATCTATTGTAATATATATATATATCCAACATTCATCAAAGACATCTATCATTCAAATCAATAAAATAAGAGTTTAACAAGATAGTTCAAAGGCAATCTCTTAAAAATAAATTAGCCACTCATGGTTTCTATAACATCCCCAACAATCAAATAATCCATCATATAAGGACTAGAAGAAAAAAAAGATAGAAAATTAAATAAAGAGAACTCCTCTTTTAGCCCGAATATGGAAATTCCAGTGTTGGTATGCTCTTTTCCCAATTGTGAATGATAAACCTTGAATCTCCACCACTCTTAAGACTCCAAACTAGTGTTTTTCACTCAAGGAGGCAATTCTAGACGATGCTCTCTCGTCCTCTTTCATCCATAAGGGTTTTTATATCTTATATAGTCATTAAAACCTAAAACTTAAGTGAACACTGCATATATCCTCAAGTTAGACATCCTGTATCATAATGCTTCCTCTTCTCTTCTCCTCTTTTGGTCTCTAGCTCAATCGTAAATGTAGCCAACCTCCATACCTACACCAAAATGATCAATTCTTACCCTAAATCAACATCAAACATAAAAGAACACAATGAAAATTAAACTAAACAAAACATGCAAAATAAATCCTTAAATATAACACTAATAACATATTATGTAAGAAACGCATGCTAAATACTTTAGAAAAAACACACACTAATACACAACTATCAACTTCCCCCACACTTAAATTTTTCCTTGTCCTCAGGAAAAATCAAACACAACCAATCAATTTTATCACTTCATTTTCACAAAGATCAAAACATGCAATCCCTTAAATTTTGGCTAACGCAAATATTAAGCTACTATACATATCATGACTACTTTTCATTAGTGTACATAAGCAAACTCCACATAGGGCACCATCACTCAAAGATAAGTATGAATGCAAAATGAATCTTCCATATGGTTTCACTTATTTCTCTCAAGTGTTTGATGGTTAGTATTTTGCTCAATTAGCAAGCCTAGGAAATCACATTACCATAGGCTTGCTAATACACCAATTCTCCTCTATAATGATTGTATGCATAAATAGATCAAAAGGACTTGCTTAGGGTTGTAATGTGGTAAGGGTTAAAATGGATAAAAAGGGTAAAGGGTTTAATACAAGCATTCGTAAAGTAAAAAGTAGACAACGGGATAACAAAATATAATTCTAAGATACATAAGTGTAAATATACTACTCCTCTGCACTTATTGATGCTACTAAAATGTTATTCCTTTTTCTTTTTTGTTTTCTTTTTCTATTTTTTCTTTTCTTTGTCTTTTTTTTTTTAATACATGGAAGAAACAATGAATAAAATAGCAACCAAATACAATTTGATCCACAAACAGGAGTAACACTTAACTCATCTCTAAAAACTAAAATTGTAGCATAAATCCCAATTAGTTCATTACTTAATACTTTACTAGGCTTGTGAATGGGTAGGTTAATTAGATTTTGGGTTTTAAAATTTTCGGGTGTTTTTAAGAAACAAAATGGTTAAGCTCAACGCAGGTAGCAAGGGATAATAAAAAGTAGGTCATTTAAGCCAAAGGCTAATATAAAAAGGGCCTTAATCATCTCTATTACGCATGCATACAGTAGACTTAAGTCGATTCAAAGAAAGTTCTGAAGGTAATAACCTAAGGAAGCATCACACAATAAAGAAATAGAATGACTATAGATGGAGTCATATAGGCTCAATCCTCACATTGACTCAAATAAAAATTCATTATGCATCTCTACACTATCTCATTGTTCAAATGTCAAATTGTGAGTAAGCTTATGTAACCAACTACTTTTCATCATTCATCATGGTTCACTCTCTATTTAAGTAGCCTAATCTGAGTTCGAGCATGGATTCAATATAATTCCAACTAGCATGATAGAATCTTATGAAAAAACAAATCAAAATGATTCAAGTGTGGTTCCATTGCTTAACACAAAACAATATGATATGCCTAAACATGCACCTATTTAACAAAATGTAAACAGTGACTAAAACCACACAATTAACAAAACAAGTGTCACCTCCACACACTTAAAGAACACATTGTCCTTAATGTGACAAAGTAACCACAAAATAAGGAAAAATGACATCAAACTAAACAAAAGACATAAAACCAAACAAAACAGACATCAAACGAAACAAAAGAGACATTAAGCCAAACAAAAGACATAAAATCAAACCAAACAAAAGAAAAAACAACTAACAAAGTAATTGAAAAAATGTAAAAAGTTTAGGGTAAGAAGGCTCATGAAGATTGTGGTGGCGGCGTTGTTGGCAAAGGTTCTTAAAAATTATTCCTCTGAATGAATTTGAGGAATTTCTTCTTCATGTACCGCTGCTCCTTGTGGACTTGTCTCATCTAGGTGCCAAGCTCATTAATTTACAACTTCATTTGTTGATGATTAGAGGCTATTTGGTTAAGGATTTGCTGAAATCTGTCGACCTCTATTGGTGCGGTTGGTTCCTCTTCCACTGCTTTTTTTTGTAGCTCTGGGGCCACTTAGGATGTGGATGGTCAAGAAGTAGCTACATCCTTGTCTTTCCTGTTCTTAACTGTAATGCGTGTTTGAGGATTTCAGAGCTCCATAGAATAGAGCTCCAAAATTTTAGAGCACCTCAAATAAGATATGTCAAACATATCATATATCAAGTCATATGCACAGTACCCACATCAAGATTACAATAAAGAGCCAAAGCAGTAACAATGTATGACATGCCAAAATAAGAGCTCTTCTTATTAAGACAACTGACAATAGATCGAAAAATTTGATAAGGAGTATTTATTTTGATTTTTTAATCCATGCACCAAAGGAAGAAGAGTTCCTTAACCAAGCAGTTATTACTTTTAGTTTTGTTAAAAACCATTAAGCACATAAATTTATGGAGAAGTAAGTACTCGGTGCTTCGAATTAAAGTATTTGGTGCACTTTTAGAGTGAAAATTAGTTTCACCCGTTATAATTTTCCAGTAATCATCCATATAAAAGTCATCGTGATCATCTAAAACTTTTTTGTTTGGTAAATCAAAAAAGTGCACAAATGACATTATAATCAAGTTTATAAACATCTTCACCTATCCTAAACCAAAATGTATCCATTTTAGGATTGTAGCGCATAGTGGTGAAAATTTTGACAGTTGTCGTAGGATAAATTGGCACAATACAACGAATGAACCTACCCAAACCAATGTTTGCAACCAATCATTCAACACCCTCACTCCTATAGTTTCTAATAGTTCAAAGTCAAAATATCTAGGAGTAATTAATTCTCTATCTCTAAAGTCTCGAAATCGCATGCCTTCGTCTTTTAAAAAAATCAGGAATGGGGCATAAAAAGTTACGACCATATTTGGTTTACCTTCATTGGAGACTTAAAGACGTAGTTCATCGGTCGATTTTCAAGCTGCCATCTTCTTCGAAGCCATTGGAAGATAAAAATCTACCAAAAAAAAACAAAGAAGAGAGAGATGAGTTCTTTTTTTAGAGAGAAAAAGAAAAATCTCACCAAATCCTTTGATTCTTGAGTGACTAATGTATAATAAGTGCAAAGGATTGTAAGATTGATGGAAAAGATGAAGAAAATACCAAGAGTTTAGTGAAAGATGAAGGATTTGAGAGAGTGGGAGAGTGGGTTTCATGGATTTAGAGAGAGAGGTTGTGAAAATTTGAAGAATGAATGAAAGAGGAAGAAGAGAGGGAAATTTAAATTTTGCCTTGGATGGGGCTTCTTACGATCATGGGAATCCCGATCATTCCCACGATCTTGGGTTAACTCTCCAGAAAATTTCTGGCGAGATTTCCTAAGGTTGTGGGAATCATCCATATTCCCACGATCGTGGGTTAACTCTCCAAAAAATTTTTGGAGAGTCTTTCCATGATCATGGGAAACTTACCAATTTTCATGGTCGTGGGTTACTCCAATTTTTCAACTTCTTAATCCGCTTCCAAGCTTAGCATGCATTCTCAATAATTTCGCAACCTACAAACACCTGTAAATCATTTAACCAACAAGAAACTCGAAGGAAAACAAGTGAAAACTCAAACAAAATTTAAATAAATACCAAGCAAATACAATCACAACTAAATAAATCAAACAACAAGTAGACCAGAAACAATTAGAGGAAACTAAAATTCTATGGGTTGCCTCCCATACAGTGCTTTTTTTTAATATCGATAGCTTGACACTATCCTTGTGCTTAAGGTGGTTCAAATGAACGGTACAGTCGTAGTGTAGTCACTGATCTTAAAATCTGCACATGATCTACCTTATTATAGATTCCACCTTCTTTGTGGTTTTCCTTCCTTCACCTTCTCCTATAAGATCGTTTCTTTTTAAATGCATTTCCATTACACTCAATCTCTTCCCATTGTCTTTTAGGTTCGGTTTCCTTGATATTAGTTGGAAGTAGAGGAGAACTGTTGTTTTTGTTTGACACTTTGAAGGTTATCTGCTACTTTCCTACCTTTAGAGCTAGTTCATCCCTATTAACATCAATTATTGAATGAGAAGTAGCCAGGAATGGTCGTCTAAGGACCATAGGAGTTTTTGCATCTTCTCCAATATCCAATATATAGAAATCTGCGGGGAAGATGAATTTATCAATTTGTACTTGCACATTCCTAATAATCCCTATCAGTTGGTGCACTATTTTGTCGTTTTTATCACTAATATCTTTATGGGCTCTAAATCTCCTAACCCTAACTTTTAACTAAAAGTGCAAAGAATCATGTTAATACTTGCTCCCAAATCCATGAATGCCTTGGCTATGTTGACTCCATTGATACTGCAAGGAATGAAAAAATCCCCTGGGTCTTCTTTCTTCTTTACTATGTTATGATTTCCTTCTGCTATGTGCTCCTTCACCTTTTTCTTGACTCACTCCTTTAACGTAAGCTTTGCTTTTAGTTGAATCGTTATATCCTTAATTTTGTTTGATTTAACCTCCTTAAAATTTGTCGTTGCTCTACTTGAACTTGACTTCTGCTGAGCAAGAATATGGTATAGAATTTTAGGTTAAGGCTCCTTGATTGGTTCAATTACGAGCTCACTTGGAAGGACTTCCAAAATTATTTGTCCTTCTCTCTTGTCTCTGTGTTCCTTTACATGTTCAATTTTCTTTTCCTAGGTCCGAGTAATGGAGATGATCTGTTCCTTTAGGTTGACCTCAGTATTGCTCGGTAGACTACCTGCACTTTTAGAAGACAAAGCATTAGCAAGTTGACCTACCTGAATCTCTAAATTATGGATGGATGAGGCATAATTCTTCATTATATGGTCAAACTTTGGTTCCATCCTCTTCTGACTTTTCTCACGGCTGGAAAACATCCTCTTATGGTTCTCTTCTTGAATTGCCAGTTTAGACCCCAAAATATCCATCAGTTTGTCCATTTTGCTCTCCAACGACCCAATTCGATCTTGTTGAAATCTAGGAGGTCCTTGCGATCTTACTTGATCACCTATATTGTTAGTATTCCAATAAAAATTTGGGTGGTCTTTCTACCCTAATTATAAGTATTAGAGTAAGGGTTATCACCTTTTTATGGGTAGCCCATATAACTTACCTGTCTCTCCCAATAAGAAACATTCAGCTGAGCCATGGTTATTCTGCCCATATAGCTCACATTGTACTTGCATAATTTTGGCCGTAGATGAAGATGCTCCTAGTATATTGCTCAATTGCTTGGTAACAATTGTGATCTGTGCCTGCAAAGTAGTAACAAAGTCAATCGGAATCATACCTTTTTGCTCCTTTTGTCCATTTCTAATCCTCTTGCTTGACCACATGCAACTATTGCTTGCCAATTCTTCCAGAAGATTATGAGTTGCATCAATAGTCTTCCTCATCAAAGAACCTCTAGCAGCTGCATTTATTGTTCCTTTCGTGCTCTGATTCACACCGCTGTAAAACGTCTACAACAAGAACTCCCTCGAAAGGTTATGGTGGGGGAGAACTTTATAATTCTTTGAATCTTTCCCGAACTTCATATAGAAACTCCCCATCAATCTGTTGAAAGTTTGTGATCTCTTTTATGTTCCTTATCATCTTAGTCAATGGGAAATATTTTTTGAGGAACATTTGGGGTAGCTGCTTTTAGGTATTGATCTGCCCGAACTAAGCAAATTATACCACGCCTTTACCCGATCTTTCAAAGTGAAAGAAAATAGTTGTAGCTTTATGGCATCGTCGAACATCCCGTTAAACAGAAGGTGTCACAAATCTCCAAAAAAATTACAATGTGGGCATTCGGATCTTGATTGGAAAGCCCATAAAATTGCATACTATTCTGCAATATATTGAGGAGCTTGATCCCAAAATTGTTAGCTTGAATCGTTGGCCTCGCATCTCCTTGAGGATTGAATCCTGGCCTCATGAAGTCCATCAGTGTCCTCTCATTTCCTCCTTTTTCTCCTTCTTTAGCCGTATTTCTTTGTGTAAGATTTTGACAGTTTGCTCTTCTTAACTCTCGTTAGTGTCTTATGATATCCGATAACTTTTCTTCACTAATTTCTATTGAACTTCGCGTGCTCCTTGTGTTCATGCAACTACAAATACACAAGGAAAAGTATTAAAAACTCTTAAATGAAAGTAATCTAAGCTAAACAAGATGCTAAACAAATAATCCCCGATAACAAGCTAAAAACTTATTGATTGTGAAACAGTGTACTCGTTTTTTGCTCAAAACTACAAGTATACCAGTCATGACTTATAGTAATAAGCAGATATCGATCCCACAGGGATTGTGCTTAGACATCACTTAATTTAGATTAATCTTTGTTTAAAAACAAAATTTTTATGGAAATAAACTAGAAAATTAAATTAAAATTAAATGACAAACAATGAACAATTGATAACACCAAAATGCAAAAACTTGGAATTCAAGTATCTTGTCTCCCTCCTATTTTATTAATTGAATTATGTCTCACTTAAGATGTCCAAATGTATTAACTTCCCTCTCTTAAGGGGTAATTAATTGTCCCTAACTAAATTAAATGAAGATGATTAAGCAACCTCTCAATCTACCAAATCACTCTACCAATTCAACTAATTATTAAGTTATCATATGGGAGATCAATTACATTAGATTATATCTCTCTTTCAATTAATCAATAACTTGATGAATTTATGTCTATATAACGCCAACTCTCATTGTACAACTCTACACATATAACCCAACTCAATCTCCCTCTCTCTCTCTCTCTCTCTCTCTCTCTTTCTATATATATATATATATATATATATATATCCAACATTCATCAAAGACATCTATCATTCAAATCAATAAAATATGAGTTAAACAAGATAGTTCAAAGTCAATCTATAAAAAATAAATCAGCTACTCATGGTGTCTATAACATCCCCAACAATCAAATAATCCATCATACAAGAACTAGAAGAAAAAAAATGATAGAAAATTACATAAATTCTCCTCTTCTTGGCCCGAATCTAGAAATTCCAGTGTTGGTACGCTCTTTTCCTAATTGTGAATGATAAACCTTGAATCTCCACCCCTCTCAAGACTCTAAACCTATGTTTTTCACTCAAGGAGGCTATTCTACACGATGCTCTCACATCCTCTTTCGTCTATAGGGTTTTATATCTTATATAGTCTTCAAAACCTAAAACTTAAGTAAACCCCACATATGTCCTCGGCTTAGACATCCCACGATTGTGCGAATGGTTTTCCACTATTGTGGATTCTTACATCATAATACTTCCTCTTCTCTTCTCCTCTTTTGGTCTTTAGCTCAATTGCGAATGTGGCCAACCTCCTTACCTACACTAAAATGATCAATTCTTACCTTAAATCAACATCAATCATAAAAGAACACAATGAAGATTAAACTAAACAAAACATACAAAATCAATCCTAAAACATAACAATAATAACATATTATGCTAGAAACACACGCTAAATAATTTAGAAAAACACACATTAATGCACAACTATCAACCGGTAGTCAAGTGATGCCTTGATGTGTAGCATTGAACCATCGTCTCATGAAATTCGTAAGTGTTTGATGCTGGTCTCCTTAATTATGCTCTTCTGCCATTATTCTTTTGACCTTTTCTTGGCGTCTCGCTCTTTAGGTTTCTATTTCTTATCCTGTGATACCAAGTGCTGGAGTTTCTTAGATCTTACTTGAATTGCGAGTAATTCTTATGTTCATGTAGTCACAAAAACACAAGAATGCTGATTCCTTACATTAAAGGAATTCAAATAGTACTAAGCTAAATCCCCAAAAATGGCACAGAAAACTTATTAAGTTTTATATCTAATAAAACCCTTAATATATCGCAAGTATACAGATTGTATGTTGTCATATATAAGGTTATTATTCCCACGAGGGTTATGCAAGGATTACAATTTGAAACCCAACTTTGTCTAAGGTATTCAGAACATGATTATAAGGAAAATAAATAGTAAAAATTAAAAATAATAATAAAACAAAGAAAATAAATAAAATAATAATGAGTTAATATTTAAATTTAGGGTCTTAATCAAGATTGAATATTTAGGACTTATTCTTTTCTTATTTTGCTTCCTTAACTATGTTGATTCAATTATTTGCTTAATCCTAGGTTTCCTAAGGTATTGCTTACTCTCTCTCAAGACTTAGTCCATTATCCTTAATTCAATTAGAAAATTCCAGATTTGCATACTCTCCATTCATAAATTTTTCCCTAACTTATTCAATTAAATGTGAAGCTATTAATTGAAAAATTAATTTCTTAAATAAAATCTCTCTTTGAAAGACTATTAAGTTGATAATTTTAAGTTAAACTTCCAACTCTCATTGTACATTCTAACACTGAGTACTTCCAACTCACTCTCAATTTATTGTCAAGTATAAGCATGCATAATT
Organism: Erythroxylum echinodendron; assembly: GCA_027575705.1. Taxonomy (NCBI): domain Eukaryota; kingdom Viridiplantae; phylum Streptophyta; class Magnoliopsida; order Malpighiales; family Erythroxylaceae; genus Erythroxylum; species Erythroxylum echinodendron. Next base: position 20,653,278 of record JANZXR010000006.1, on the reverse strand, counting down.
ATCACAAACATTATAATATGTATTAAAACCAACAATAATCAAAGTCAAAAAATAAATCGAGAATAAATCTTAATATGAAATTTAGAGCTTCATAAACATGTTTAACATCTTGTAATTCAGATTACACATAAAAAAGGAAAAGAAGAAAAATAAATTTCTTGGATGTACGTCTTGATGTCCCACATTTGATCCATTTTTTTGTGTTGACTGCTGAGTTTTTCGGTGTGTTTCACATCTTTAAAAAACGTACTTGGGTCATAGGAGTGTAACTAAGGTTTTCCCACTTTAATCGATTCCAAAAATACTCTGAAACACTAAAACAGGTGAAAAACTCATCCTTGGGAAGTCTCTGTCACGATCATAACGTAGGAATAACATTTATGCTCCTAGGAATTTGCTGACACGATTGTGCTCTTCATGTATGATTGTGCACCCTTCATGTAGCTTCTATCTTCTTTATTCTTCAATTATCTTATTTCCAGCACCAACAAACACATCATCACCTCATGAATCATAAAATTAATATTGAAATAAAGCTCTAAACCACACAAACACTCATAATAGCACAATTCTAAGCCTATACATGCAATAATCATCTAATAAAAATCTAAAAACACACTAAAACTCTTACGAAAACATAGTATGAATTGTACCTATCAATACGTTTTAAATGAAAAAGAGTTAATAACATAGCATATGAGTCTTACCATGTGAGTAAAAATGACCAAGACAAGCAATTCATGTAAGTCATAAATCCCAGTTTATATTATGCGAGACCCTAAAGGTTAAATGAACCTTACATTATATAGCTTGAAGACATTTTTTTCTAATTCTTTAAGTTTAAGATTTAAGGTTTGCTACTTTAGAATGTTACTAGAAGATTGTGTTTAATATGATCTTATGAGATAATTTTAGGAAAGTAGATTCAATTTAATTTAAGAGAATTTAAAACAGAGGAAGTTTATTTTCATTGGTAACTCATATAAAAAATTATGAATTTAATGATGGCTACAAAATGGAAACGAAAAAGGTGATGAAGATAATCTTAGAAGCCAAAATTAGAGCTTACGAGAAATTATATCAATGTTTGGAAAGTAATATGAAGAAAGGGATATATTTAAGTTAGTGAGAGTTAGGGAATGAAAAGCGATAGACTTGGATGAAATCTATTGTATAAAGGATGAAACATAAAGAGAAGATGGTAGAGATACTTTTATTGCATTTTTAATGAAGGCGGAGATGACAACATATTCTTAGGTGATCTTAACACATTTGAGAAATATCATCACTTCACTTTTTTTTTTTGAGAAATTAAATAATTGCATTAAAGAATAGAGAAGATACAACTCATCACGTGGGAAAATAGACCCACTTGGAAGTCTACTTTGTCTGAGTAGTAAGGAAATGACATCTTATGGAAATGAATTAAACCAACAGATTACGACACTTAGGGCATACCGACCTATAGCTTTCTCGAATCTTCCTTACCTCTCTTGTTTTGGAAAGAGTTGAACTGCTAGTGACTGACAGTGTACTTCGACTCCCTGGCCTCTGTTGGTGACCTCCAGCCTTCTAAATTTGGAAGGGGTCTTCAACAGAAGTTGATTTGAAAGGGAAGCACCATCTTAGAGGTAAGGTATTTTATCGATTTCACTCTTTTATTTTGTCTTGTGTCTTCCCAAATAACTTGCCCTAACCTTTTCTATCTATCATCTGGTGGACCTCTGGTGTGGCTGATGGTGGAACTCCACTCCCTTTCTTCACTTATTGCTAATAGATCACAAGAGAATAAATTAAAGGAGCTTTGAGGGAGATGAAGAGTGAAAGGGAAGTAGGACCTAATGAGCTACCCACAGAGGTGTGGAAGAGCCTAGGAGAAAAGAATCTCACTTTGTTAGCCAAGCTTTTTAATGCAATCCTCAAGTCTACCAAAATTTCGGATGAGTGGAGACTTAGTACACTAATTCCTTTATATAAAAACGAATGAGACATCTAAAGTTGTAATAGTTTTATATGCATTAATTCACTTAGTCACACTATGAAGTTATGAGAGAGGGTGATTTAGAAAAGAGTGAGAAAAGGTGAACTTATTTCAGATAACCAAATTGGTTTCATACCAAGATGGTCCACGACAATAGCACCAACACATAGATTTCATTGAATCAAACAAGGCTTATGATAAGGTACCTAGGAAATTCATATAGAGGTGTTTAGAAGTCAAGGGAGTTTCTATAATGTATATATAGGTTATTGGGAATGGATATGAAGGTGTTAAGACTAAGGTAAGGATGATAGGAGGAGATACAAGTATTTCTCTATCGATATCAGGCTATACTAAGGATCCTCATTAAGCCCCTTCCTGTTTGATGATAAGCTCACCAAAAAATCCAAGTGGATGTGTCTAAGTGTATGTTGCTTAATGATGACATTGTTTTAGTAGATGATAAAAGGTGTCATTGTAAAGTTAAAACTTTAGAGAGGTACATTAGAGTTGAAGGGCTTTAAATTGAGAAGGAATAAGACTAAGTATTTAGAGTGTAACTTTTTAGGCTAGAGGGTGGCATTTGATGTGGTGATAAAGATTGATTCATAAGTTATACCAGAAAAAAATGTTTGAAGTACCTTGGATCCAACATCTAAAACAATGGTGAGATAAATAAAGATATAGTTTACCATATCAAATCAGGGCGACTTAAATGAAGGGGTGCATTAGGATTTTTATATGAAAAGAAGATACCATTCAAGCTAAAAGCTAAATTCTACCATTTAGCAATTTATTCTAACCTTGCTCTATAGGGCAAAGTGTTGGCCGTCAAATGAGTATATAGTTATAAGTTTACAATAGAAGAGACGAGGATACTCTATTGGATGTGCAACCTTACAAGAAGAGATAAGGTCAAGAGGGTAGCTAACATTGATGGTAAGTTAAGGGAGACAAGAATTAGGTGGCTTAGATAAGTTAAGAGGAGACGTCTTAATGCCTCTGTGAGAAGATGTGAGAAGATTATACTTAAGGACTGTAAGAGAAAAAGATGAAGACTTAAAAAGAACTGAACTGAGGTGATTAAGAAGGACATGACTATTCTAAAGCTTACTAAAGACTTGACCCTTAATAAGAAACTTTGGCAAACTAGGATACGAGTAAAAGATCCTACATAAAGAGGTCACTCTTTATCCATAGGTTTTTTGAACTTTTCCTTCGATTATTGTGTCTTTATTTAGCCTAAACACCTTTATTTATGATACTTCCCCTTAGTATTTTTATATAATATTTTAAATATTTTAATCTTTATTTTATTATTTTATTATTTATTAATTTTTATTAGTATTAGAATTTGTTATTTATTATCTGTTTGTATTTGTATTTATTTATATAATATTTATATATTTTAGTTTTGGATTTACTTATTCTTATTTTATTGTATTTATTCTTTTTTAGTACAATTATTTGTTTATAATTTTGGCTTTTGTTTTCTTCAAATAGTTTTCAAACCTTTTTTGTGGGACCATCAGAAACAACCTCTTTATTAGTTAAGGGTAAGGCTGTATACTATTGTATCTCCCCAAACCTTGCATCTCAATGCGAATTATACTAGGATGTTGTTGAAAGGTGGGTACCAACTCTTATTAAGAGAATTAATACATCTGTTACACAATGAAGTAAATAAGATCAAAAGATATTAAAATGTGAGATATAACTATGGTATATAATATACTACATCTACTAAAATAAGGAAATATCCAATTTTGGCATAACTGATAGGTTGGATGAAAAGGTAAACAAGTATCCCTTAATAAGAAGACTTCCTCCCCTTGAAGAGATGGTCAAAAAGCTTATCAGTCGACATGGGAGCATGCACATCCAGGAAGTAAAGGCCCTCAACACTGTACATTAATAGGTTCTATTTGGATCTATTTTTAATTAAGTAATTTGTCATTATTCCTTAGATTTCATTTGTCAACCGTTTATGCTTTTATGCTTTTTACTAGAACTATAATATTTCAAATTTTTTATCTATTTGTGTTGGGTACTCACTCTGTTAATTGGTATGATAACTAGTCCCAGCCCACTCTCACCTCCCATCCCTCAAATATCCATTTTTTCTTGGGTAATGAATATAATTCTTTTTTAAAATTATGAAAACCTTTTAACCTTAATGTTATAAGTCGAAAGGATTGTGAACTTTAAGCAAATATTTGCAGAATCTAGTATTTAGCCATTGGAAGATTTAGGATACCTATTTTGTTGTTTAGCTTAGTTACTTAATTTAATTTGATGTGCCATTGTAAATAAGCTATATATGAAATTTCTAGGATCTCATTAGCGCCATTATTAAAATGTTATGATACACATTGAATCCTTTTCTATTTCCTTAGGGAGAGGGTTTGGCTAATGCCTTCTACAATATAATAAATGAAATATTTTAATTAAGAGCTCTATAAATTAAAAATCATATAGGCTCAGAGATCTATTAAAATTTTAAAGCATGGCCTTTTATATTGTTTAAGCCTCAATAATGAACAATCCTTTTCATTCCAGATCCTTATAATTTGGAGCTTGTATTAGCCATTGACATTGTATAATTAATAAATTTTTTTACTTCTATTGTAAATAAAAAATACATAATGATTCGATTTTTAGTACAATGCAAATTGCTTTTTGAATATGATGTATGGTGGCCTTTATTACGAAAGGTCAAAATTTCAAGCTAGCCTTCTAGAGCTTCATCTTACCAATTTGACTTGGTTGTCATACAAGTGGTGTAATGATAATTACTAATTCATATGGTAGCTTTTAAAATTCTAAAGGTTTTTTATTGGAATTTTAATTTCTTTTATACATTTATGAATTACAAAATTTTTTAAAGTTGAAAATGAATTAATAAGAAAGGTAGTTTGATAAGAAGCAAAGGTACATAAGTCAGGTTGGCTTAAGTGCAAAGCAAACTTTAGACCATCTTGTTATAACAAAAGAAGCCCTACTAAGTTAACAAAAGAAGCCCTAGGCAAGATAATGACCAAACAAAACGTGTTTTAAGATATTGGAAGCTTACTGTTCACATCCTTCTTTAATCTTCCCCTAGCTTCTAACACCTCTGACTCGCCTTCTTCCTTACCACTTTCTACCATGTATCCAAACATACTGCATACTACCTTATTATTTATAACTCTATCAATATTCACTCACCAAAAACCTCACCACTCACACATCCTAACACTCACTCGATCCCCATATATCACTCATGTTACCTCCCTCACCACACCTACCTCATCAGTGGATATATTCGACTCACCTTTTTTCCAAAAACTCCCCTACCCTTTAACCCTGTTTGTTTAACTTTTTATCAACAATTTATAGCTTATGCCTATGGACTTACACTTCCAGCACCTAGCCTCAAATTGTTCTAATAACTCAACTAGGAATTTTGTTTCAACCTTAACTAACCTGCCTATTGCAAGCCTTATTATCCCCCATTTGAAGGACATATACATGCTAAACCAGAACAAAAATTAACATATTATTCTCCTAATGAAACTTATAAGTATAAAATTCTCTCCACCAATGAAATTGTTGAAGGCTAGTGTAGACAAGTAGAGAACCACACTCTTTGGAATTTTCATTAATAAAAGGATTGCTTTTCTATTTATAAAGTAACGGGCCTTCGATAACTTGAAACAACATGGAATAGTGGATGTGTTATTGAACAATGAGGATGTGTTTCTGTTTTGATTTTTGGCTCAGGAGAAGTCAAGTTAGTGTTGCAATCTGGACCCTTACATGTGAAAAATAAACCATTGTTATTGCACGTATGGAGGTTTGGACTCAAATTAGAAGACCTTACACATGACAATATTCCCATATAGATATGCCTATATAAAGTTCCATTTGAATATTGAACTACCGAGTGGCTCAGTCATCATATAAGTCATATAGGACAAATAACATTAGATCAATCCATAACAGAAATTAAACGTATTAACTATGCTAGGATTTGCATTTTGGTTACTTCCTTATCTGACCTGCTTGAAACCATTACCTTACATTTGGTTTATTGAAGACTTAGAACTGATGGAGGATCAATTAAAGGTTACATATGATTGGAGGCCACAATTACGTGAGAAATATTTATGGAGACCAACAGGGAGGGTGTTTAAAATAGGAGAACACTAAGAATTGCTAGAAATGAGTAATTAACAAAAAGAAAAAACATAAAGAGACCTCAACGGAAGTTCTAGCTGCAAAAGACATAGCAGACCAAGCAAACATAATAGAAGTTCTAACTGCTGTAGACATGGTAGACAAACTAAACAAACCTACAACTGAGGTGATGAATAAAATGCAAGACATGTAATAGAAGAAAGAACAAACTGAAAATTGATACAAGCTTACATAAACCAGCACAGATAAATTGGAAAAGAACAACTAAGAAACACTTAAAAAGCAGGCTCAACAATATATTCACAAGATTTGAAGACAGTTGTTAGAAGAAAATCAAGCAGAAAAAAGCAGCCCTCTTGAGGGAGACATGAATATCCTCATGTGGAATGTGAGAGGGGCTAATGCCCCTAATAAAAAGCACATGATCAAGGATTCTATTTTGCAAGATAAAGTAGCCATTGCCAGAATTTTGGAAACTAGAATAAGAAAGGAGTGTTGCAAACTACTGACTTATCTTCGTACCAACTAGTAGATCATCTCCAATCACACCTATCATTCGAATGGAAGAATCATTGTAATATATGATTCTAACATTTTATCTGTTAAATCTTCTGAAATTATAGATCAAATGGTGCATTTTTTAGGTCAAAATGAAGTAACTTAATCAGTAGGTTTGCATAACATTTATATATGCACATAATAATGCATACCATAAGAACTTCCTGTGGAATTAGATAAAGGACTTAATAGCTTTAACCAATTTACCTTGGATGATTTCAGGGGATTTCAACTCCATCTTGAAAGTAAAGGAAGTAGATGGACCAAGATCAATATGTAATCTTTGTATAGAACTTGGCAATTGTATAGAAGAAGCTCAGCTTACTGTTTTTCCCTTGGGTGGATGTTTTTACTTATAGAACAATAAACAAAATGGTGATAGCCTAATTAAGAAAAAGCTAGATAGAACTGTTTCCAATCTATTATGGGTGAATGTCTTCCCCAACTATTTTTCCTTATACTTAAACAACATCCTATCTAACCACACCCCCATTTTAACCAAACTTGTAACAACAAACCCCAAATTTCCATTCAGATTGAACAACTTCATTTTGAAGCTAGCTGGTTTTGAAGAAAAAATTTGGAAAGCACTGAGATCCAACATTAGAGGCACCAAGTATTATGTATATATAAGGAAAATGCATATGTTCATGAATGAAATGAAGTTGTTATATACATCCTATGTTGGCAATACACATCATCTTATCAATACAATAAAAAATGAATTGGAATCCATTTAATATGTAGTTTACACAAATCCTAGATCTCAGATTCAGTAGCTGAAAGAGAGGGAAGTCCTAAAAAGCTATACGCAAGCCATCCTTTATGATTACTTTCTAATGAAGCAAAGAGCTAGGGTTGATTAACTGAAGAATGGAAACAAGAAGACTTAGTCTTTCATAAAGCCATAGTTTCGAGGAAAGCTAGACACTAATTCATGATATTGATTATCTTCTAAGTGATTTTATTTTAATTGTTTTAGTGCTATTTTCTTTATGAAAACCAATACTTAATTTGTAGGCTAGATAATATGATAATGGTAGCTATAACTACACTATGCACTTGCGAGTAATTTTATGTTGAATCTTAAAATCAATCAATCAATGTGTTAATCCTAAGGAGATAAAAGAATTCAGCTTCTGAACAGTGGAGGAAGCCTCAACTATTAGACCTTAGAGTAACTAGAAGTGATTAAAAGCAAGCTATTTAAACTTATCTTGATGTCAATTAAGAACACATTCTTTGGCAAGGATACCCCCTATCTTATTATAAATTTTTTAACTTAAGTGGCTCTATAAAAATAAGCAAAACTAACATCTCCTTGCTTTAACCAAAAGACTTTATCTTTTTGTTTCACTAGGGAGTTATGAGTTTGTAGAGTTATTAAATATTGATCCTTGCAGTTTGCTTAAGGTGTTTTAGGGTTAAGCTATATAGATTTAGATATAATTTTTCAAGAGCTTCATAGAAGTCACTTTTAGTAGGGGAAACTCAGGATAACACAATCCCTTTAAATTGTTTAAAATGGAGAAATTTCAACTCTATTTTAATTATGTAAGGCTTCCATATAATCTTAAATGCTTCATATTCATCAACATAAGTTCTTATCCCTTTAGTTATAACCTCATCATAACCTTCCAGTGTAGCTATAAGATTTATGAACTTGAAAGGAGTCTATAATCTTTTTATAGAAGTTTGAATAGAGATTTCATAGGGACGTTGATCAGAATTGACAGGGGCATTGAAAAACTTGAGCTAAAGGGGAGAATGGACATTCAAGCTAAATTGATGAACCTTTTATCTAACTTCTTTCTGATCAACCATTTATCCTCTAAGTGTTCTCCTCTCTTTCCTTATCCTTAGATAAAGTGTGTGATTTTAGAATATCTTTCTTTGCATCTTGCATTGCCCTTGTAAAAATTTCCCCTCTATTTTAACATCTATCTTAAGACATTTTATTCCTTTTCTTAGTGACTTCATTACCTAGTTTTCTTTAGGAATTGGTCTAGTGTCTCTTTACTTTTCTTTTTGCATATTGGTCTCCCCAGTCTCAAATGTATGGAACATCTTATGCTTGAGGCTTGCTTTTGCATATCAAACAGTTGGCTATTTTTAAAGGAGTTATCAGCTTTTAAAAGTTCTACATAATCAACTTTGACAAACATTTTAACAATAGCTACCCTTTTTTTTTCTCATGCTCCTTGAGAATTGCATTGATAGACCACAATAACTGCATCTTCCATAAGTTTGTCGTTATCACCTATTCTAAGAATGGGGATAGCCTTAAACAACTTTTTTCCGTTGTTCACACTCATTTAAATTCTAGTGTATCTAACTCTCCTTCTTTGAGTAGTGGTTTCATCCACACCAGTGAAACTAGCCAACATGCTTAAACCCTTAATGGAAGAGTATTATAGTGGAACCCTGTACAAATTAATCGATAAAGGTACATTTACTTGCTTCAAGTTTTCCATCCTTAAACTTAGTTTCCAAACTTGTAACAACAAAGGGATATTTTGTACATGTTATAATCCCTTAAATCCTCCACAATATTATTCTTAAACTCAGAACTTAAAGGGCAAGAGGTATTCAAAGTAATAAAACCTCTAACAAACTCCTACTTCTTTAAGGGAAAATATGATTGGAGGGTTTGGAATGGAATTAAACGTAATGTAATACACTTCCATCATTTGGTCGAGGGTTTCACAATGAAATGGAATGGAATGGGATGGAAGCAAAGAGTTTCATGTTACATTCTATTTCATCCTAAACAGTGAAAATATGAAACCTCCGATTTGAAGGTTTAGGATGGAACGTAAACTAATAAATACATACTACCTAATATACTCTCAATAATTTTTTAATACTAATTATTTCTTCTAACCTTAACCCCTTGTATATAATTAATAATATTTTATATTATTTCTCCTTACCCTAATAATAATATTTTATATTATTAATAAAAATTATATATAATTAATAATAAAACAATAAAATTTTTATTAATGAATATAAAAAATTATTCTTTAATTATTTGAATATATTTCTATATAAATAAAAATATAAATTAATAATTTTTAAATATAAATCACATATAATAGAATAAAATTTATTAAATAATTAATAATAATATTTTTATATAATTAATAATAAATTGTATATAATTAGTAATAAAATAATAAAACTTTTATTAAATTTTTTGTATATAGAAAATATATAAAAAATTATTTGTCACGATTGTGCGTGACTTTTTAATTGGATATGATTTCTGTTTTAAAATCATAACATTAAATCTCTTGTAACAATCATTTTAATATCAGGGATATAATAGTCATTTTTTATACATTTCATTTCATTTCATCCATCTTCTAAACAATGTTTCACTACGTTACATTATGAACCTTTTCATTCCTCTCAAACAACTTTTCATTATATTACATTTCATTCTATTATAAACCGTTCCCTTTCGTTCTATTCCGTTCCCTTCTGTTCCATTAATTAACGTTCGACTAAACAGGCCCTAAAGTTTTATAGCCCATGCATTTATCATTGGAATTCTAGTGCATTTTCTTTTGAAAAAACCTATAAGAGTGGAGTTCTAGACTTGGTTCCTCTTTTAATAACCCATTCTCTAAAGCAACCATTCTTTTCCCATCATCCATGAAGGAGGATAGTATTCTAGAGTCCTACCATCTTTATCCCTTATTACTTATCTACAACTAAAACTCAAGTCCATTGTTGCAAGGTGAAGATTCGTAGTATAGTGAGATTTAAGAGGGTTGCTAAAAGGATTCGAAGGTAGTGGCAGAAAGGATAATTTATCTGAAAGAGATATGTTTTTTCTCCAAACTCGAAAGCCATTAGTTAGGAGAGGAAAAAGTTTGTGTAAACAGGGGGAAGTGTCTAAAAGGCGTTGCTAAAAACAAAAAATAAAGAAGATAATTAGGAAATGGTGAAAAGAAAATGAAGTTTGCCCTTGGGACCTAAAGTCAAGAACAATTAAGGCCTTTGTCCTTTCGACAAGGCAGATAAAGATGAATCCTGCAAGATGAAGGAAAATAAAGTTAAGCAAGGAGAAGAAAGCAAGGGAACGTGAAGATTTAGTTACAACCCTCCTCTTAATATAGAGAAGTTGCTCTCTCTCTAAACATGTCATGAAGTTCCTTGCACTCCTTCCCTCTAAATATGTCATGAAAAACTTTACTTTACTATTCTCTCATTCTTATTCGTTTATGTATTTTTTTATCTGTTCATTATCTGCTTGATGTTATGACTCTTTTACTGATACTGTTTGTAGTAATGAAAGTGGTTTTTTTTTTTGGTTAAAGGGGTTTTTTTATTATTACTATGTTAAACAATGAGATGCTAAGATTTGTCTATAGAAGAGTTGAGTCATTTTGCTCTTTATTGCCGAAGGCAGAATGAATAATATCTTACAATACTTTAAGAACCCTTTTGGCACATGTTTTGTTTATTATTTTCTCATTTCCATAATTACTGGAAAGAGAATAAAGATACAAAGTTATATAAATAAGTATTTATATATTTCAATTATTTATTCTATTTTAAATATTAGTTATGGTAAAGGATCATGCTTTTCAATGTTGATAATATTGAAAAATTCTACCTTGGTTAATTTCAAGTAAGTATTTTATTATTTAAAATTTATCATAACTATATATTATTTATTTACTTGATTTATTTTTTATTATAAATTTCTAAAATAAGTTTATGATTATTTTTATTTTAAAAATAATTATATATTTTATTCAATTTTATATAATTTCAAATGCTAAAATTTAAATTAATATAAGTATATTTTATATAATTACTAAAATTTTTATAAACTATAAATTTATGAATTGAGTTCAAAAATTTTAAATTTTTGTAATGAGTAAAATTTGTATTTAAAAATTAATTTGTATTTAAAAATTAAACTCATTCGGTAAGTCAAAAATCAAAATAGATATAAGCTTAAAATTTTAAATTTTTTTCGAAACTGAACTTATTTAAAACCAGCTTAATTCTATTCGTGCATACGTTTAAAATTTGCTATATTACATATTTGAAAATTTTCTATTTTAATCCGACGTTGATAGGTGATGGGGTCTACCTCCAACAATCGCCCATTCGGATCGCAACAAAAGCATCCACTGAGCAATTCCGTGTACTCGCCAATGAGTATTCGCCAGGTCATACCAAATGACAGTAGAAGGTGATGTGGCTTGGACTGATACGTCCAGATAAGAAAATAGAGGCCAGCTGGGACGTATACGGTAGACGAAGTTCATAGGCGACTATAAGTAATGAAGCACTCCGCTCCTGCAACTCGCTGTCATCATTCTCTCTCTAGCTCACCATGGCCAACAAACCTAGCTTCCTCTCTCTACTTGTCCTCTCTCTCTTTGCCATATCCTCCGCCACAGTCATCTTCGAAGAGCGTTTCGATGGTATATGTTTTCCTTGATCTCATTGTGTATCAATACGCACTTTTAGTACACTCTGCTTCCTTTATGTTTAAGCACACTCTGGCATTTTCTTTCCTATCTGTGTAATTTCCTTTTATTTTTTGAAATTTACGTTTCTAAATGTTATTATATGTTAATGTGTATAGATATGCCTGTAGTGGGGTTCTAGAGCTTCTCGCATTTTTGTGCGGGTTACTTGTTGGAGTGCTGGTTTGCTAATGTGTCTAATTTTTGGATCTGGCGGTTTTTGTAATTCTTGCTTTTGTTTAGTAGCGTTTTTGATCGTTTCTCTGTAGATCTGCCAATAGTCGGATCGCTGGAGGATGTGAATAGTCTGTGTCTAATTTTTTGAAATGATGTTTGGTGTGCGGTTAATTATATCCCGTCATTGTTTGGATGGTCACATTCTCTCCACGTCCGTGTAATTGTATTGATCCATTTGCAGTTTTTACATTGGGATTGGGAATATGATCACTGGTCACAATTGACTGTTTCCGCTGCGTTCCTCTAGTGTTTTTGGTTTCGAGAATCAACAGGAGTATTTGAAGAGTAGAAGAGCGTAAATTTTTAATTTATTCACGAGTGTTACCTCCTGCTTTTTGTAAAATGATCCTATTATTGCGAACATTTACTTATTTTCACTAGTAAATTCTGACTCGTTTTTGTTTCCTGTTGAAAATGTTAAGATGGATGGGAGAAAAGGTGGGTTAAATCTGATTGGAAGAAAGATGATAACACCGCTGGTGAATGGAATTACACTTCTGGAAAATGGAATGGCGACCCAAATGATAGAGGTAATTTTCTTGCTGTTAAACAATGTTTAAGTATAGTTTTGAAATTAATATTGTTCTGTTTTTACCATCTTGGAACAGGTATCCAAACAAGCGAAGATTATAGGTTCTATGCTATTTCGGCTCAGTTCCCAGAGTTCAACAACAAGGATAAGACGCTAGTCTTCCAATTCTCTGTCAAGCATGAACAGAAACTTGACTGTGGTGGTGGTTACATGAAATTGCTCAGTGGGGAAGTTGACCAAAAAAAATTTGGTGGTGATACACCCTACAGGTCGCATAACTGTATTTTTATTTTAATCTTGATTCTATTGACTTTTTCTGCATCTTTTCTATCTTTTTCGAAATTACCCAATTAATATCTCGTGATTGGATGCAGTATTATGTTTGGACCAGATATTTGCGGCTACAGCACCAAAAAGGTTCATGCAATTCTTCACTACAATGATTCAAACCACTTGATCAAGAAGGAAGTTCCTTGTGAGACTGATCAACTCAGTCATGTATACACATTCATCATTCGTCCAGATGCTACCTACAGCATCCTTATTGACAATGTCGAGAAGAAATCCGGTAGTTTGTACACTGATTGGGATCTATTGCCTCCAAAAAAGATCAAGGATCCTGAGGCCAAGAAAGTAATTACTTAGCACTGACTAAAATGGTTCTGTTGTACTAGTTTCTGGATTTGTATGATGGACAACTGTTTAATTTGATGCAGCCTGATGACTGGGATGACAAAGAGTATATTTCTGACCCCGAGGATAAAAAACCAGAAGTACAATCTTCTCCGGGCTTCTTCATTTGGCATTCATTATCGTAAATGTGGTTTCAACCAGGTTCTTACTTTTGTTTGTGTGATATTTGAAGGGTTATGATGACATTCCAAAGGAGATTCCAGACCCTGATGCTAAGAAGGTAGGAACAAAAGATCCTATACGTACAATAATGTGCCTTAATCAGAATACAAATAGTTTTTGATAATAAAGATGAATGGCTATTTTAGCCTGAAGACTGGGATGATGAGGAAGATGGTGAATGGACTGCCCCAACAATTGCCAACCCAGAATACAAGGGTCCATGGAAGCCTAAGGTTAGTGAATTAGGGATTCAATTGAAAGTTGTGGTTTCAAATCAGAACCCCAGTCTTGATACTTTTTATTCTTTGCAGAAAATTAAGAACCCCAACTACCAAGGCAAATGGAAGGCACCGATGATTGATAATCCTGGTCTGTTCCAACTTTGATTTTGTTCATAACGGTTTTCCTTCATTTTGATTTTGATGTCATTCATTAATTCATGACTACTCGTAGATTTCAAGGATGACCCAGACCTCTATGTGTTCCCCAACCTGAAGTATGTTGGCATTGAGTTGTGGCAGGTAGTTATGTTGCCATATATACTTGACTGTTCCTATCCAGAGCTTGGGTTAGAAATATAAAGATCAGCGTTTTACAGGTGAAATCTGGGACCTTGTTTGACAACGTCTTGATTACTGACGACCCAGAGTATGCTTTGAAGTTTACTGAAGAAACTTGGGGAAAGAATAAGGATGTATGTTACATTTGTCCATCTTTAACACAATCTTCAGGTTGGGGGCTTGATTTAATATTTGACTGAGACTGTTCAATTCTTCTGCAGGCTGAGAAGGCAGCATTCGAGGAGTCGGAAAAGAAGAGAGAGGAGGAGGTACTTTCTTGACCTTGCCAAAACTATAGCATTTCACAAAATATCCTGACCACAGGGATGAACATCCTTTGTCAAACTAGTTAGCAAAGGAGAAAGGAGTAGAAATATAAGGTCTAAGTATTTGGTGCTTCTGCTTACTATGGAAGAGGAGATTAGGTTTTTGGAAACCTTTGTCTCACTATGGCATCCAAACGGTTTCAGATTATTATTTTTTGCTTCATTCAAATGATAATTTCTCTCCATTTAAACTTCTCATCTAGTGCATTTGACTTTCAGGAATCAAAGGATGATCCTGCGGATACTGATGTGAGCCGACATAATTTTGATGGTGGTTTTAATGTTCTTGTGTCCTGTGTCATTCTTTTCCTTAATTGCAAAATTCTTTTAATTTCAGGGTGAGGATGATGATGACGAGGACGCTGAAGATGATGCTGAAGGGGTTGATGATGAATCTGAGACTAAGTCATCAACAGCTGAAGACAGCATCGAAGCACATGTGAGTTTATATTTCCTTTGCGATCGAATTCTGTCAGCTGAGATTTCTACTTGTCTACGGCATTATTGAATTACTTCTCTCTTTTTACAGGATGAGCTGTAGAAACGACATGTATTCCCTTGACAGTCGTCTTTGGATGAGCCTGGGGAACAAGTGTTGCCGAAGTTTTTCTTTACATTTTGATTCTTAGTGTAGGGAGTTCTCTTGGAGGGAAAAGATGATCAGAGGGCTGCTAGCCAAAACTTCAAAGTAGTTGATTGGTTTAAACTATCATTTTAACTCCCTGAATTTGGAATGAAAGAGGATATCATGATTTAATGTTAGATTTATTTAAACTATCATGAGTTAATGTTAAATTTATTTAAACTATCAGTTTAACCGGCTGAATTTATAAGAACGTAAGAGGATGCCATGGTTTAGTATTAGATTTATGATTTATTTTCTAGAGGTTTGGAAAATTATATAGACGATGCAGAATGTCAGGCCAAGGTTTCATTGTTTTTGTCTTTTAATAACTCGATTCATCTCTTTTGTCTCATGTTTAGTTCTTTTTAACTCAGCAGATATATCAAACTCTTGTGATTAGTATATATCTAAAATATCTCACTGTATAAATAGTGTCTTCAAATTTTTAGAGCAAAGATTACTGTTGCAAGCTCTAAATCATGTGCCAAATAATTCATCTCATGAGATCATAATTATCTTGATGCATAAGATATCACTTTGTCATGTTGCGTCAATATATACTTTAGTCTTTGATGTGACGCATCAATGTATATTACATATCTACTAAATCCTGATGGGATAGGCAATACTGACGTTATAATTAACTGATGTTTCAACTTCTCAAATCTTCTCTGACAATTGTTGTTTCATTTAAATGTCACATTTTTCCTCAAAAGTTTAGTCAGTTAGGTTAAGATCAAAGAAAATCTCTCAATAAACTTTCGGTAATATCCAGCCAATTCGAGAAAAATCCAGATCTCTGATACATTCTTCAAAGTCTCCTATCTAATTACTGCTTCTATCTTCATTGGATTCACTTAAATACCATGCCTATTTACTATGTAACTCAAAAATATCACTTGATTCGACCAAAATTCACATTTACTGAATTTGGCATATAATTATTTTTCTCTCATAATCTGTAAAATCATTCTCAAATGTTCAGCATGTTCCTTTCTACTTTTCGAATATACTAAAAAATCATCAATTAATACAATTACAAGCCGCAGGTAGGGCTGAAACACTTATTCATCAATGCTATAAATGCAGATGAGGCATTAGTCATCCCAAACGGCATTACTAAGAACTCGAAATATCCATACCTGCTCCTTAAAGCACGTTTTGGTACATCGGCCTCTGTTATCTTTAGCTGATAATACCCAGATCTCAAATCAATCTTAGTGAACACTTGAGCTTCATGCAATTGATCAAATAAGTCATCAATTCTAAGCAACGGGTATTTTTTCTTCACTGTAACCCGATTGAGTTGCCTATAATCAATGCACAACCTCAAAATGTCATCTTTCTTCTTTACAAATAACACTGGAGCTCCTCAGGGTAAATCACTAGGTCTAATGAATCTCTTCTCAAGCAGTTCCTGCAACTGAATCTTCAATTTCTTTAGTTTCACAGGTGCCATCCTATATGGAGGAATGGATATAGGAGCAGCACTTGGAACTAGGTCAATTGTAAACTCTGTTTTCCGATCTAGAGGTAAACTAAATAATTCAGTGGGAAATATGTTTAGGAATTACTTAACCACAGGAATATTCTGTACACTCTGCTCAACTCGAGTATCAATCACATAGGCTAAATAAGCCTTACATCCACTATACATTAACTTCAAAGTACTAAAAAATGAGATTAGTCTAGGTGGCACTACTTGGCTAATACCTCTGAACACTGCTTTCGGCTGATTAAGAGACTCTAAAATTACTTCCTTTGTATAGCAGTTCATGATGGCTCTATGAGCAGTGAGTCAATCCATGCCTAGAATAATATCGATCTCCTTTAACTGTAATACAATCAAGTCTGCTTCTAACTCTGCTTGATCAACTCGTATCAAAGACTTCTTATATACCTCCCCAATCACGGTGGTACTACTTATTGGTATACTTACCTCTAATCCACATCTCAATAACTCTCTATCATAATGCAATCTATATGCCATATGTGGTGTGATAAATGAATGTGTAGATCCAGGATCTAGCAATACATAAACCTCAAAAGTAAATAATGATAACACACCTGCAATGACATCTGGAGACTTTTGAGCCTCTTGCCTCGTCATGGCATATACTTTGGCTTGAGATTGTGGTTGATTGCTTCGCCCCTCAGTCCTCCCAGTAATATTCCCAAAACTCATCCTGCCTCTGCCACGGCCTCTCTGTCCAGTTCCACTAGCTCGGCTATGCTGAACAATGGGGTTCTGTTGCCGTATTTCCTCTCCCCCCCATACTGTGCTCCAGACATCACATAACAATCCTTGATCCGATGATCAAGTGAGTCCCACCGAAAATAGGCTCCTGTCAACCTCCAGCATTCACCACTGTGCTTATTCTCACAATGTTCACAAGCTGGCAATTGACCCAATATTGTACCTCTATTATTCCCAGACTATACAAAACTACCTTTCTATCTGAATCCCGACTGTCAAGATCCAGTTGGTAGCCTGAAAGCTCGGTTCTTACGCTTACTGAATCTTCTACCAGAATCTCTCTGAGAATCACTGGGCCTCTTCTGTCTTGATTCTGATCTATGCTTAGTCTGACTATCTTTCAACAACTATTCAATACGAATGGAGGCAGCTCGTAATTCCATAAAATTACCCAAACTAGAAATAGTTAACATCATCTGGATGTCCATATTCAAGTCATCTTCAAACCTCCTGCACTTGTCTTCCTCAGTAGGAACTAAGGCAGCAGCATAACCCATCAATTCATTAAATTTCACTTCATACTCTGCTACAGTCATATTGCCCTGTTTCAAATCCATAAATTCTTTCTTCTTTCTATCCATATAGATCTTAGACATATAGTTTTCCTTGAAGACCCTCAGGAAGTCTTCCCATCTCAAACTATAAGGCCTGATGGTACTACCAGGAACAGTTTTCCACCACTGGTAAGCTGAGCCTTATCGTGGAGATATAGCATAGTCGAACATCTCGTCTGACTTACAGTCCATCTGATCAAAGACTCTCTCAATTCTTTCTAACCATCCCTCAGCCTCTGCAGGGTCTGTGCTTCTGTAGAAGTCCACAGGCCCCTGCTTTCGCAGTTTATCATAACTCATTTCCCTTCTCTCGAAAATCCTTGGAGGCAGTCTCTTAGGTCGAGATACTGACGACTCTCTACTGGCTCTTTCCGATCCTAGGTCAGCTGAGTGTTTCTGACAGCGCGTGTCGAGTGCACTGCAAAATTTACCTGACTCTGCACACTAAAATTTGTAGTTGAGGTAAGTAGGGATCGAATCCATAGGGAATGTTCGGTTAATTTTCGTAATGAAACCAATTGATGCAAGGAAAGAAAATGGGGGATTTTTAGGTTTCAAACAATTTAGAAAATTAACATTAAGGTAAACTACCAAAAATAAATTAAAACAATTAATCGAAAATGCAAAAAGTGTTGACTATGAGTAAAGTCCGGTTCTAGGGTCAATCTCG
>JANZXR010000006.1:20613575-20634349 GCA_027575705.1 Erythroxylum echinodendron | reverse complement strand
TATAATTTTAAACTTATATAACTAATAATATATTTTTTAATTATTTATACAACAATTAATAGTTTATTAAATCAATGAGTTTTTTAGTCATTTTATCTCTTTTCAGCAACGGCAACAACTTTTTTAGCTCATTACATTAAATTTTTAGGTTCCTCATTTTTTTATTCCTTATTTATAGATACAATTAAAAATACTAATACAAATTATTTGTTTTAAAATAATTAATGAAATATATATTTCCAATCATGTTATACTGCAAGGGTACTTTAGTCATTGATACTGTTTTCTATTATGTCAACTGCAACCAAGCACACATCGAGATGCAAAATGCTTTATCTGTTCTGTCTATAACAATCAAACACCTCACTGTCTTCAATTTTTATTCTATTTTGTCTCCAAATTTTTGTTTCGTTCCGTCTCAGCCTATAGATCATAGTAACCATACGCAGCGTTATACATATGTTTGAAACAAAACAGGGCATCGCTCGAATGATAGAGTGCTCTCTTTTTTTCTATTTATGTTTATAGTTTTTTTATTTTTGTTTCAAACTCAATTAATTAATTTTATATAATATATAATTATTAAAAATTAACAAATAAACAGTTTTTTAATTTAAAAAAACTAAAAGCAAGAAACAAAATCTAAAAATAATAACCTCTTGGATTATGGTTTTTTTTTATGTTTGGAATTTAAATTTTTAAACTGAGAGCAATTCCTTCTTACTTTTCCTAATTTCTAGAAGATACACGACTTTAGTCTAAATTCAGTTTGACACATGCTAGTACAAGTTGGTAGGCTGAACACCTACACACTCTGTGTTTCCGCTACATATGTCCTTATTCATAGTTTCCCAAGGTGGATTGGTGCAGCAAACTACCAACCAAATTTCCCCTTTTCTGCTTGTTTCTCATTACATGTTTTCACCTGTGTTTCTCCACTATTACGTTTCTGTTATTAATTTGTAACTCTTACAATGGCTGTCAAGTTGTCGATTTGGTCGAAAGAGGCTGCCGTCAACTTCCCTATGATTACACTCATCATTGCCAATCTGTTGTTCCACAGGGGTAAGTATACACATTTCACTTCTTCCTCGTTCACTCTTCTTTTCTCGACCAGTTGATTCGTAGGATACTCCATTGTGACCAGGACATGCACAGGATGCTCCGCTTGAAACGGTCGAGAAGGCATTGATTTGTTTCAACAACAAGGTTGTGTTCTAAGCAGTACTCTTGTTTGTGATCTACTCATAATTATTGATCATTTAGGTCCTATTCAAGGTCATATTTTTCCTTCATAAATTGTGCAAATATCCGCATCTATGACAGATTTATGCTGAATGCAATGAGGCATATCGGCTAACGATGAGTGGGAACATCAACATCCCTCCTGAAGAAACTGACCTGTTCTGTGATGGACCTTGCCAAGGTGAAACTCAGGCAGTGCTTCATTGCATAGATAACATATGCTCAGGTTTTTCGTTCTACAACAAAGCCAGTGTCGGAGATGTAAGATATGCCCTTAACGCTGGCTGCAGTTATACCAGCCACAGAGGTACAAATCCCATTATTTTGAATGTCCAGAATGATGTCTCGCTAGATTAAATTTGCTAGGGACGAGAATAAATTAGTAAAATATTTACGTATTTTGTGTTTTACAGGGAACTTTGATGTGGCAAACTACATTGGAAATGGAAGCAGTGTAATCGGATCTTTCAACCTACTTGGACTGGGCATTCTTCCACTGATCGTCGGATTGCTTTTGTTTATGTTCTTGTTCCAATTGCCCTAATTCTGAACGGCAAGATTCCCTAGTCGGTAGAATATCACACACGAACTAGCTTGCGTACAATTTCCATGTCATGGTCTAGTTATTTAGCAGCATAGCATGTTGCCGATGTTACCATTTTTATGGAAAATATTCTTGAAATGGATTTAAGGTTAATCCTTCATTTTAAGCAGTTATGTACATAATATATGATTTAACAACGAAGAGACACTTCTAAACAACGAAAATTGTGGAACTAGCTTCTAATTGACATCCAATTTCCACTAATGGACAACTCAATGGTAGCTTAGATATATAGGTTGTTGACCATAAATTGCTGCGACACATGAAGCAAAATTCTTGAATAAGCTACCCCATGACCCAACTTCTATGCTAATTTTGCAAGAGCCCGAACTGCTTCTTCCTCTTAAAAACGAGACGTGCCACGAGCTCACTGGTTTGTGTTTTAACAGTTTCTGGCTTCAAGTCATTCTATTAGAGGCAGTTGTCGATTGTCCACATTAAAGCAAGTGGACTCGATCGGGACATAGCAAGTCGGTACACTGCAAAACCTTCTCCATTTTCAGAATTTTTATTCTTTTGGGCTCTAAATAATCTTAATCATTGTCGGAATGCTCTGCAACCCCCTGAATCACAAGAAATAAATAATGCATAATCGGTCAGTCAAGATAAAGCCTCTACCCATAATTAATAAGAAAGAAGTGGTTTCAAGGAAATGACAGGGAAAACAAAAATTCGTATGTCATACATATTATCCTTGGAAGAGTAAACTTATTACAGAAGCTTCTTTATGGTTAGAAATCCTTGGGCATTCTCAGCACTTTTCAGTCCCAGAAGCTTCTTTATGGTTAGAAATCCTTGGGCATTCTCAGCACCTTTCAGTCCCAAATTTTCAGAACAATTAAGTCCCTCCTGTTAGTGACTTCTCGGCTTGATTGGCCAATCAATGCCAACACAAACCGAGTATTCGCCTTTAAATGTCAACAAACAGAAAAAGTCGTGGGTCGCTCAATCTTTAGCAGCAACAAGCAAATTAATATCTTCGCCCTCGAGTACTAAAATCATTATAAACATAAAAGTAACCAAGTCCAAGCTTCGAATACGGAAAGAAAGAGCAGCTGCTGCGGTAGAAGAAGCTATACATGCTAACGTAGTTGTCTTGTATGCCCCACAGTTAATCAGTTTCACTGTGTCGAGTGCCAATTATTTTAAGGCGTTGTTTATTTTTTATATGTTTAGATGTACATGATAAAATTTATGAGATAATTATACATTGTAAATGAAATTATAATGAGATTATAATTTTACAATTCATATTGCATTTATGTATTATCTCTAAATTATTTCTAGTCATTGTTATATTAAGACTAGATATTAATAAAACTTAAAAAAATTAGTACAAGTTTTGTTTTCCTTTATGAACGAACTAGTCGATCTCATAAGTTAAAGTATGGAGATACTTAAACGTGTTAAAATGAGAATTTTCATAGACATACAAGTAATGTTTCAACTGTATCTCTCTAACAAGTTCATTGAACTGACCCTATATAAGAAATTTATTTGGGACATTACTTATATATCTATGGAAATTCTCATTATCACGATTGTATAGGTAATCCTTTGACTTGAGTCCTTGAATGTTGTTTTGTATAGAAATTATTATGTTTTGATGCTACTTATTGAAAGAAATTTAATATTGGTGGAGGATGTAAATCGTGAGATGTGCCTCAACTGACCAGGGAGGAGCTGCGTCTTCCTCGCTGACTGGTATCCGGGTCACCCGATCCGTTTCGCGACCCGGTTCGGATAAAAGTTTATATCTTTCTCAATTTTGGTCCGTTTTCAACAAATTTGGTGTCATTAGATTCATAATTTGACGATCTACCAAAGCCCTCAATCAATTTCATGAAAAAAAGCTACTTAAAAGGATCGAAAAAATTCGAAAAAACGGTTATGGTTCGATTCTACATGTTCTCGAGGTTTACGCAAGACAACAGCAAATTTAACAAACCTAACATATTCTTTGACACCAAACTGAACAAATCAACAACAAAAACGATTTCACAGAAAATAACTTAATAAAACCGAAAAACCCCGACAAAGAATTCATCATCTGGACTCGAAAAATTATCCAAAAACTTAGCAGTCACAGTTAGGGTTATTAGGCTCTGATACCAATTGAAAGAAATTTAACACGAAATTACAGATTAATCTCATGATTAATCAACACAATTAATTAACCCTAAGATTGCAACATGCTATATTCAATAATAGTATGGATAAATACCTGAAAATTGTGGAACAACTGAATCCATCGTTGTTTTCTATGAAGCGACGTGACAGAGATGCAGAGGATTTTCTACTGCTATTCTAAACCCTAATCAGAAAAAGCACATACATTTCTCAATGGGACGACTATATTTAAGGTCGGCTAGCAGTAGGGCCTCTTGTGCACTGCAAAACATAGGCCAAGCTTACCCATCATAGCAGGCCCATAAACACAGGCCCAATGACACGTTAAAAAGAGAATTAACAAGCCTAATTATCTTGACATCAAACTAATCAGGATTTGTACGAAATTATGTTTATTATGCTAGTCCATAAAATATTAACAAAATTCTATCACTTATGATCTATTCTAATCATAGGTCGTTCAATCGTAATTATTGGATATAGCATGAATTATATGGAGGTAGTTGTGTGATCAAAATAGAATTCATTACTTTAAAGTAATTAGGAAAAATTTTCTGTTGTTCTCGATTAGTATTGATTCGGGATATCCTTGACTAGGGTGAAATAACACTTTTGTAAATAGTTTGTAAGTGTCATTAATTATAACAGGTTAAAAGAACTCTTTAACTTTTACAAAAAATGTTAAGCAAGACGTGTTAGCTCCATTAGAATTTAAGCCTATTTATAATAAGTTTTGTACATTTTAGTAATTTGATTAAAATTAAATTCTAATTTCAATTAAACTTTAATTAGAATTATAAATAATTCTAATTAAATACCAATTATACGCAAATAAGATACAATATCTTATGTTGATCTTTACTTATTAAATATCTCACATTTAAGTATAAAGTTTCTTAAACTTTATAATCAATTCCAACTTGATTAATATAACTTTGCTCTCTACAATCTATCCTATATGTGAAAGTTATTAGGTTCTCAAATATGTTAGCAATGATTATAAATTCTAATTGTAATTCATAATTAGAATTAGAATTAGATTTAGATAAATTAAAACTTCTTTTAATTTAGCTTTAATTTTTCAATTAAACAATTTATAACTATATATCAAGATTAACATTTAGCAAAGTATCATGACTATCCAAATACTTAAGAATGTCGAAGTAGTTTTGACTAACCTTTAAGTGTATGATTTTTCTATATAATTCAGTTATTTCATCACACAATGTTCCGATCAGACAAAGCATAGAATCAATGTCTACTCTTTTTTAGTCCAATCATATTCGTTCTCTGTCATTAGCTATTGATACAATTAATGACTTTTGTTAACTATTTACAAAGCGTCGTTTCACCTTAGCCAAAAAATTTTAAAATCAATACTAATCGAGAATAATGGAATATTCTTCCTAACGATGAACCTTATCTTGATCACATAACTACCTCCATATAATTTATGTTACATCCAATGATTACCAACTAAACAACTTATGATTAAATAGGTCATAATTAGTATCAAAATATAGCAATTCCTATACAAAATAACTTTGAAGACCTCAAGTCAAAGGATCACTTATACAATCATCTCAATGAGAATTCTATAGACATACAAGTAATTTTTCAAATGAATCTCTCGTACTGGGTCAGTTTAGTGAACTTATTCTCTACTCACAAGTTTGTTTATGTATATCTATACTTACCCCATGAGACAAATACTTCGAAAAACAAAACGTTTGTTAATCTTTTACGTTCTATTAATGTCCAGTCTTAATAGAACGATGACGAAGAACAATTACGGATAATACATAAATACAATATGAATCTCATAATTATAATCTCATTATAATTTCATTTGCAAGGTATAATTATCTCATGTATTTTATTACATACATCTAAGCATGTATCAAATAAATAATGTCTTTAAATATTTTGTCACTAAACTATATCCAAAGCGATTAGTTGTAGGGTAATTAATAATTTTTACTTATTTGACACCTCTTAAATTAAGAGCTCCCTAAAGCGTGACGAAATTTTCAAAAAAAAATATTTAATATTAAGTATTTATTGTGAACAAATGATTTTACATACCAATATATTTAACAGCCATATGACTCGTAAAAAATGATAGATTAAGATTTTTCTTATTAGTACCGTTAAAACTAATAGATTGTGACAGATAAAGTGAAATATACACACTGATTAACATTTATACATTAAACAATTCGTAGATTTAAAAGGTTTTCCTAGTTTATCTACTTGTGTTCATGATATCAATTAAACCGAGATATATACATACATAATATACAATAACTATGAAGTTGAAGGGCATAATTTCTTCATGCTTAAAGGAGGACAGTCTAGAGATGACAAAGTAGTTTGTAAATTGATAGGAAAAAGAAAACGATTAACGCAAAAGTTCCTTTTATAAGTTTTGATATTCAACATATTAAGATGGTGCCGGACTGAGTTTGCATTAATATCAAATCACAAGCGAAGACAAACATTCCAAACTATTTAGATTTTAGACAACCAAATGAACTCAAACTGCTATACAAATTAAATAAAGGGGCTTAATTTAAGTCTCAGACCATGCAGAACCTAAGCAACCAATCAGCATGTTGTTATATTAGTATTTGTTTCATGTTCTGTGAAGTTCCGCCAAGTAGTCCAAATTCCCCTACGGTTTCTCAAATCTTCGATTATCTGTGTGTATAATTTGTTTATCACACCTTATTTTTAACTTCAGACCTGAAAGTAGATGATTTTCAAAGTCCTAATTCAATAATTAAACTTTATTTTTGATCTTATATTATTTTAAAGTTGGCAAATCTTTCTTTCTATTACTATGAAATTCATAATTCATAAATGAAGTAGTTAATAAATGAATAGTTAATAGTGGGTTACTATTAGCTTTTTTTTTTGGAGCACGCGCGTCCAGAAACAAAAGCCCCCAAGAAAAGAATAGGACCTAAGACTTAAGGCTTCGTTCTGTGAGCCTGGAGTTGAGTAAGGTGACCTTTAACTCCTAACTGATCTTATATCATTTTAAAGTTGGCAAATCTTTCTCTAGGAATTCTTAGAAATAATCTTTTTATTATAATTTATAAATTTTCAAAGTCACAAATGTTTACCTTTAATTATATTAATCCCTTCAAAAGAATTTTTTAAATTCACCTATAGTTGAAAATTTGCCTATACCTTTTTTTAAGATCAAAATATAGTACTCTAGGTAGAGATAGCGAATCGAATACAGTATTCCAAAACGTCGATATAGAAGCGAGGAACAATCTTGTAATTGCATCTACCAAGGATACAGGTAAAGCTAGCATTGAACATACTGAAGATGGGCAGGAGGAGGAGGCTTCTCAACAAGAACTTCCTCATGAAATTCTTAAGCTGAATTATCAATTTAATCCAGCATCAAGTAGGAGAGCAAGTAGGAAAAGCTAGAAATAGGAATCAAACCACGAGCATCATTACCATGGTAGAATTTTAATTGTTAATAACATATAGAAATTGCAAGATTCACGAGCAGAACTTCAGATCAGTTTATTCACCTCAGGTGCAAACTCTATGAGACAGGGAATGAGATGGAAATCACAATCATCTATATAGCTAACTTCGAATTTCAAAGAGCCAAGTTACGGGAGGAGCTACTCTCTATTCATTTTTCTATAAATTTGCCTTGGCCTATTGTAGGAGACATGAACTGCATACTACATCTTGTTGAAGGTCAGGGAGGCAGCATCAACACTTCAAATCTTGGCAGAGAATGGTGCTGTTACCAAATTACAAATGACTAATCTCAGATTTTCTGGTTGCTTCTTCGCCAGGAGTAATAAGCAGCATGAAAGCTATCTTATAATGAAGAAATTGGATAGACTATTGGCTAACAAACAATGGATGAGCGAGTTGCCCAATACATATGCTCACTTCAGTGCCCCTCTATGTTCCGATCACTCTACTATGGAGGTACTTAATCTCAATTCCCCAGCTTCTTACAATTCTCCTTTCAAATTTTTCAACATTCTAATAAGCACAAATGGTTTTATGGAGTTAGTACAAAAGCCTGAAATGTCAGAATTGCAACATTTAAAGCCTTTCAACTGATGAGGAAGCTCCATTACTGAAATTTTTCTACAAAGCAAATCAGTTCACCACCTTTATCAAGCGACAAGAAGCCAAGAGAGAGTTGAAAGGTGCTCAAGAGGCTTGTTACAGTCCTCCGAACAACCCTACTTACAGAAATACTGAGGCTATTAAGCTGGACTGGAGATGTCCAAAATTGCTCTTCGAGAGCATGATTCACTTCTTATCCAGAAGGATAGAATTACTTGGTTCAGAGAGGGAGACTTCAATACTAAATTTTATCACAATATTATCCTAGCAAGGAGAAACATAAACAAGATAACTTGTCTGCAGGATTCAAATGGCTAGATGATTTCAAACAACGATTTCTTTAAGGAATTTAACAGTTAGCTACTTTGAATCATTGCTTGGTGCTCCAAACTCTACTGGTCTTACTAATGTTCAGGAGTTGATAGATCTTATTGGCCCTCTTTCCTATCTCATGGGACACTAATAAAGCTTCAGCAGCGTTTACCATGTAGGAGATTAAAGGTGTTTTGTTCAATCTTAATCCATTGAAAGCACTAGACCCTGAATGGCTTCAATGCCTACTTTTTTCAAAAAACATGGCTCATTAATGGCAAGATACTTGAGGAAACAGTGCTGAAATTTATGAATTTAAGGAAGATTTTGTGGCAAATCAATGCTACTCACTTTTTTTTTTATCCCTAAACTTTCCAATGCAAGTTGCCTTAAGGATTTTTTGTCCAATCTCTTGTTGCAATACCATTTACAAGGTAATTTCAAAGCTTTTCGCTAATGGGCTTAAGGAGAATTTAAATAAGATCATTCATGATGCACAAGGAGCCTTTATCCTCCGTAGATCTATGTCTGACAATATTCTTTTAGTTCAAGAGTTTACGAGAGCTTATAGCTTAGGCAGATCAATTAAAAGTTGCTCTATCAAAATTGACCTCTCCAAAGCTTTTGACACACTGCAATAGAGTTTTGTCCTTACTTATTTGGAATGGTTTGGATTTGCAATCTTCTTTATTAAATGAATACAGGCTTGCATTTCAACCCCTTCTTATAGCATCCTTATTAATGGTGCTCCAACCAACCAATTCAGAGGTTCTAATAGCATTAGACAAGGAGATCTACTTTTCCCTTATACCTTATACCTTTTATGGAAATCTTAACAGAATCATTTACTTCAGCTTAGCTAAGAGACCTGATTTTAAATTTCATCATAAATGCAAAGAATTGTCTCTTTCTCATCTTTGTTTTGTAGATGATCTGATATGGCTTCCTGGAGCTCATCAGGAATCCATTTCTATCCTACATCAATTTATCATGAGCTTATGCTGGATTTCCAGATAAAAAATGATTCATTGCAAGAGTGAGATATATTTCTCATCCTACGTAGTAATGTCAATGAGTCAAGTCAAGCCGAGTCCGGGATACCCCTAGCCCGACCTCGAGCCATGGTGACTCGTGGTCCGGTAAGTTAGGATGGGTCAACCGGTGGCTTGGCCCAACCATAGGCTGACAAGCCCATGGCCCGAGTTATCACCCAACAAGCCAACTCGTCATTTTTATTTTTAAGAAAAAATTTCTAAAACGACGTCATTTTGGAAATAACAGTCAGGTCACGGGCTAGGCTTGGCCTGTGAGCCAGCTCGACTTCGACCCGTAGCCATTCATGGCATAGTCAACCTGAGCCAAAATTAGGCCGAATCGAGTCAATCGGGCCACTTTGACATGTCTAATCATACGTTACCAAAACACTAAGAAACTTTAGTAGATTTTTTATCTTAACATCCAAAGAATGCCTTTCACTTATCTAGGAGTTCCCCTTTCAACAAAAAAAAAAAAAAAAGATATTAGGATTGTTTGAAGATTATGGAAAAGTATAAGAAAATTATCAATTGTTTGCAGAAAAAAAATCTGTTTTGAACAATGTTCATACATATTGGAGTACTCACCTTCTCCTTCCAAAAGGAATTATTAAGGAGATAGAGAAATGCATCAGAAACTTTCTCTAGTCAGACAAAATTGACAATACTAAAGGTGCTAAAATCAATTGGGAACAACTTTGTTAGAAGAAGCAAGAAGGAGAGCATCGCCTTACACCAATTCACACTTTTCAAACTATGCAAGTACCCAGAAGAATTTGGATATTGTTCAAAGATAAAGAATCTCTTTAAAGTGAATAGATCAATGAGTATTACCTTAGAGAAACCAACTTATGGCAAATCTTTTAAGGAAAAGAGTTTTCCTAGCCTTTTATTCAGTTTTTGAGAAATAAGCTCGTTCTCTACCCTTTCATCAAAATGCAAATAAGGAATGGAGGAGCATAGTTCTGGTTTGACAATTGGACTCCACAAAGTCCTCTTAACCTCAGGGAAGTTCCTCTTCTTTCAAGAATCTCGCTTCAAGCAAGAGTTAACAGTTTAATTAATCATTATTCTTGACACTTTCAATTTAAAGTTGCTAATAGGCTCCTGAGTTACTTTCGTAACTATCGGCCTAATTCACAAACCCCGGCAACGTGTCTGTTCTTTAATCAACAATGTAGACTACTCAAACTCCTCATGTATAAAAGCTGTTAAGCTTTATAATCCTCTCATTCCTTGGTACAATATTGTATGTAAATGGTCCTTAAAGCCTAAAGCCCCTTTCATTACTTGGCTTGCAGCTAGAGATAGATTGAAGATTAAGGATAAGATAAGAGATTCAAATGACAAGCTATGTGAATTATATGCAACTTAGAAAGCATAGACCATTTATACTTCAAATGCAATTTCACCCTTTCTATTTGGATAAGCATTCTCCTCTGAATTTATACCGTCAAGAATCAAATTGGATTAGAACTTTGCTATAAGCTGATCATAAATTCAACTCAATAGGGAAAGATAGTCTTAGTATATGCCTCAATTGTACAATGTATGCCATTTGGAGATAAAGAAACCACCAAAGACTGTTTAACAAGGTTATAATAGGTAAGTAATTCCCAAGCTTCATTATCGGATAAGCAATACACTAGTAGCTCATCACATTGAAGAACATCTGAGCTCTTTCTCAAGAAGCCAGTGAAATCTCTATCTTCGTAGCTTTTCACTAAGGCTGTATACATGAGAATTGCACTTCTTTTGCTTGATCAAGCTTTGTAAAAACACAAATTGCCTTTCATGGCTTAATAAATTCTTTTACCTTTCAAAAAAATAAAAATAAAAACAAAAATAAAAATAAAAATATTTAGAATTTAGACAACTTTTTTCCATTTACAACTTTTTGCACAGCAGCAACATTTATAGATAAACATAAAAATCTTTCTCATTGCCTTAATCAGTTTTTAACCATGAGCATCTTTAAGCAGACGGTAAAGCAATTTCTTACCATGAAAACATAACATGCATTCCGGCAGGGGAGAAATGGGCAAAACCCTTAATTAGCTTGAACATGAGGAGAACATGAAAGCATACAAGTCCTGCAATGGCAACTCCAATTTATAAGCTAGCTTCACACCTAGCAGAACGTGACAAGCTCCAAAGATTGCACTAGCTTCACACCTAGCAGAACGTGACAAGCTCCAAAGATTGCACTCTAACGACACTGCACAAATAAAACACCCAGCATTCATTTTTTGGATGAACGAAAACCACCAAAACCCATTGTAGCTGCAATGTCAGGATCAATGTCAGCTTCTTCTTCTGCTTCCTTCTCTTTCTGTACCTGTGAATGGATCACAAAAAAAAAAAAAGAAAAGAAAATCATGAAGTATAAAATCTGATTTTTGCACCAAAAAAAACAGAATGAGAGAACGAAACAGAAGTGGAAAGCTGGTATCTCAGCAAAAGAAGATTGTATGTGGCATTTAATAATAGTTCCTTACGCGTAGAAGTTCAATAGCACTAACCTTTTTCTCTTTCTTTCTTTCTCGGCGTTGACGCTTCCTCTCTTCCTCTTCTTGTTGCTGTTTCAACACCCGTTCATCAAGATCTGTGAGTCAAGAGTACAGTCAACTTATTACTCTAAGTGAAACCAAATGGAAGCACCATCAAGATCACCATAAACAAAGTCCTTCATCATTTATTATCTGCTTTGATGTCTTACCTTCCACTGTAAAGCTGCTTGGATCTTTGCGTTTTTTGAGAATTTCAAATCGTTGTTGGACCTGCACAGATTGAAAATTTAACAAAAACAAAAATATGCAGCTTCTTACTAATACAAGGGTGCTAATTGGCCTGAGCGAAATATTCTATAGATCGTCTTGAATGTGCATCTTTACAATGTTACCGGCACCTATAATATGGAATGCTAACAAAACAAGAACTTTTAATAAAATGCACTGGAGACTTGATGATGTAGGACAAGCAGAAGACATCAAAATAGTAGCTCAAAAGTTGTAAAATCTGGCTGTTGGAATTTGAATTTCAAGTTTGAGATTTTGGTTTACGTTGTTGGAATTTCAGGTTTGGAGTAACTAGAATTTTAGGATTTAGTTGCCAGATATTTATGCTAGAATTTTGGCTCTTGGTTCCCGGAAATTCAGGCTAAAAATAATGTAAGTTTAATGAGATAAACAAGCAGTGGACGATAGGGAACTAGAAATCACGCTTAGAGTCTACGAATCACTCTTGGAAAAAACATAGACAAACTTTAACTTAAATGACAAATATGTCAAGTTCAGAAGTTGAAAAACTACATGTTTGGAATATCAACATAAGAAATGAGGTCGCATATTGGAACAACTATAGAGGAATTACATTATTTTCAAAGAAAGGACAACAGCTGGAAAAAAAAAAAAGAGGAAAATCAATTTTTGATAGCATTTGAACTATAGAATATGGATTTTAAAAGTTAAATCCAGATTTGTATGATTAATATTTACCACGTTTTGTGTCAGGGTCGACTTCAGACAAACTAAGGAGGATTGGTGCAAAAAAAGCTTAGAATTTATAAAAGAAATATAAGAGAGCAAATCATTTAACCACAGCTTTAACTGGGGAAGAAGGACGAGAATTGAAGTAATAGCAAAGACAACAAGAGCTAAAATTTACTTTATACTAAGTTTTCTTGTTAAATTGGAACTATTAATAAGTTGGATATTATACTAGGTGTTTAAGAATTAAAACTATTTAAAAATAAATAATTGTTATTAGTGTAGGATTCAATTATATTTTGGATATTTAGTTAGGAAACTCTTTACTGCTATAATAAAGGTATATATATATACACACACTCAGCCTTCAATATTAATCACATGAATTTTCTATATAAAATTTAGTTTTAAATTAGGTGTGATGCTTTCTTCTAATAAGAGTGACTCTTAAACTTTAGGAAGTGATGCCTAATTCTTTATCCTCCATTGCTAGCTGAACTCCCTAAAATTCTAGCACTTCTAACCTGAATTTTCAGCAACCAGAACCCTAAAAATTCTAGCCTAAGTTTTCATCAACCAAATCATAAAATTCCAGTTATTCTAAATCTGAAATTCCAACAACCTAAGCTGAAATCCCAAACCTGAAATTCAAATTCAACAACCAGATTTTATAATTATAGAGTGTTCTAGTTATTAGTTTGATACTTCTTCTACTATTCGTACATTAGTCAATCAGTGGGAATTAGCTTTATGTTGATCTCCCATTTCTCTTATTCCAACTCTCAAGAGCATTAGAAGTTCAAAGTTGAACACAAGAAAAAGAAAAGCATATCAGTGCTTAGTGTATGTACTTGTTCAAGAGATGCTCGTTCAACACGCATAGACATTCCCAACGCTCTTTGATCTGAAGAAGAAATGTACAACTACATGAGTGAAAAGCCTAAAAGTTTGACCATACTACAAGTAGGCAGAAAATCTAAATTGCGAACAACTTACGCTTCTTTCCATTGATGTGATCCAGGTAGTTTGCTGAATCCTTTACGACACACTCACAAACGGAACAGTAGTAACCAGCCTAAAATGATAGGCATCATAATATGTTAGCGAAGCACAAATTGAGTAGCATCCCTAGTAACTAAATATCCTTCCCTTCTAACCAGATATAGTATCAGTAATTGCCACTAATATTGCATAAGATGGGACTGGTTATCCATTTTGCCCAAGGCAGATCTCACCAAAACAATAGAAACCAACAATTAGACACCTAGCCTAATCATAACCAACGAAACTCTTACCCCTCATTGAACCACCTACATTAAAGACTCTAGCCAGCAACTTGATCAGTAAACAGTAGTTTACTTAAATAGAATCACAACCTGCCTCCAAGTTAGAAATTTCCATCTCGAAGTGTTAGTGACCTATATCAAATTTCTGGCCAAGACTAACCACTTAGCAAATAAGGAACAACAAAAATCTTTAAGAATCCATCAACTACCAAAACAATGGACATCATGTAGTAAAGAGCAATGCTTTTCTTCACAAGGAATAACAAACAAAACAAGTTAAGAAAGAAATGATTCGAGTTGAGGACTAAATTCTTGAACAGGTGCAAAAAAAATGGACCAAGGATATCAAAAAATGGATTTACCCAAGGATATCACTTTTGGTCTCCAAGAAACCATCAAGTGTCCATGAAGTGAAAAACCAGGAAGAAAGAGACTGCAATAATACAAGTACAAACCTGTTGGCTTAGAGGTGCAATTGGAGTAACAACCTGAAAAGAAATGCACAAATGCAATTTGTCATTGTTGATGGGACTCTTAGCCCAGCTGTCAGCTTGCTATACAAAACTAATTATATCCGTAAAAAATAAAAAAATCAGTTAACATTCCAAGAATAAGCAAAATAATGAGTGATTTTGTTTTAAAAATCCAGAAATTGTTCTACACCGTGAATAGAAAACTAAGCCCCATAGAAGCTGCAGTGAGCTGCTTTCCACAGAAGATAAATTCTTATTATCCCCATAAAATCAATAAACTAACCTGAGTTTTGCCTAACCGAGATTCAAGATCAACTTCATAATCCCTATGCTTCAAAGGCTTCCTTTGGACTGGAGGAGCTTTTGCTGGACATAAACGCAATCATCAAATCACGAATAAACTACACGAGAGTACTTAGAATTCGAGTTAATTTTAAATAATTAACGTACACAAAAAGCAAGAAAGAATCCAATTGGAAAGGTAAATAATATTTTTTGTTCATTTCATGTAACGCTAGATTATCAAATTCGTAAGGCTCTCTTGTCAAGAAGACTTTGTAAGAACTTGGTCATTTCTTTTGGAAATTAACTAAATTCTTCAATTTCCAAAAAAGAAAAAAGAAGAGAAACTGAAGTAGGGAAAAGTAGAACTCTTACATTTAGATTTGCACTTCGCATCCGCCTCCTAAAGAAATAACTAAAAAATTTTCAGAATGATCAACAACAGAAAAAGAAAATGAAGAAAAGTAAAGAAATAATTATATGGAACCTGTTTTTCGCGTTCACGAGCACGTTCCAAATATTCTTCTTTGTCGAATTTCCTTCTAAATGTGTTATCAACGCCAACAACCTGCACTTCATAAAATGGGAAAAAGAATAAGGAGGAGGATTTGGTGAGCTAATCATAATAGCAATATTAAGCAAAAGGAGAAAACATAGAGGTAATTACATTGTTTTGAGCCATTGATGAAATTGTGATGAATATATAGAAACTCAAAACTCAAATTGGGATGTAAACCCTAAACGCTGGCTTCAGAGTAAATTTGGAGAAAGGGGGTTTTCAATTCTTATCATATCTCTCAAAGTGTTAACAGAAGTGGGGTTTTGCCCTTCGCACTATATTTTCGAGTCCCTCAAACGGGTGGGACTTAAATTAACTGGCAATAACTGTAGACATTGGGTGACGAACTTAATAAACATACATAGTAAATTACGAAACTATCCATTTTCAATCAATTATTTTCTTGAACTCTAACCGATGCTACTCAGAATTTTTAATCTCTTACCAGGTATACTAAAATCCTTATTGCATTGCGGATGTATTCTTTGTAAAAGGTTATTCTTTTGTTTGGTTTAAAACACACACACACACACACAGATATATACATACATATATATATATATATATATATATATATATATACATACATATATATATAATATTTTAAATTACATCTTTATTTTTTGAGTTTGAGGAAAACTCTTATCTTTATTTATTTTGTGCCAGTTAGGAATAAAATTAAGTAAATATTGAAAAAATATAATAAAAAATTCACATAATTACTTAAGTATAAAAACAAAAAACTAAAGTCTATTTTATCTTTTCTCAATTATTTTCCTACTTTTTCACTTATCGACAACTCCAATTTCTCTTTTCTTCTTCCACATTTGCTTCTCTCGTATTCAAATCAAAAGATTTTACAACATCTTATAGCAATAAACGTACTCTCTCAAGTTTCCAATGATCATTATTTTCACGCTTCTTCAGATTTTCAAGTTTGTTTTTTTCTACCTCTCTTTACTATTAGTGTTGGATTATTTGAGCCAGAGTTTCATTTAAGCTGTTTAAAGTGATTTATAAGAAGCAAAAATCAAAGATGGGTTGTTTTGATTTTGCTTTTTGACCCCGTTTGGTTATTGGCTGATTAACCAAAACATAGCTCATTAAATAAATTTAGCCAATTGACTGTGTTGACTAGCTGTTTTTAGTGTTTGATAATCAACTAATTAAGTTGATTGATTGATCTCAATCAGCTGATTTTTTAAAATCTCAGGAGAAGTAGCGTTTTGAACAATCAATTGGTTCTATTTGCTTGGCTGACGATTGTGCCCTTAGTCTTCTCCATTTCCTTTATCAACAGGTAAAGCAAAGATGTCTTCAAAATCGGCAAGGAAAACCATAATCAAAACTAGAAATCCAGAGTATGTATCTCTCAAACTTGAGTTAGCTTCTTCCAACAAGAAACTAGAAACCCACAACGAACTGCCACCAAAATGCCCCATAAATAGCAACTAACCCTATTCTATAACATCCGATCTCCGAAATTTGCTTAGGGTTAGAATCCTAAATCAAGCATTGCATATACATGCATAACATTAGCATTCATACACAAATTGTATTTTGGTACATATTACAAAGATAATATATGCACGCAATTGACTAATTCTGGGGTATGAAAGATTTTAAATAAGTATGATGTGATTGCAAGATTGCGTGTCATTTATGTCTAGAATTTTGTTTTTGGATGGGTTAAATTTAGTAAATTGGAAATTTATTATTACAATTGGGTGATTGATGGAATGTTATATGCATTTAGTCTAGGAAAAATGTTAAATGGTAAGACCAATTGATCTATGGAAATTTAGGTTAGCTAGGCTTATGAAATGGTGACAAGTGGCACTAGAAATAAGTGACAAATGGCTAGAATAAATGAGTGACAAATGATGGTATAGTTGAGTGACAAATGGACCAAACATTAAGTGACAATTGGTAGTTGAAAGATGAGACATATGGCTTGGATCTTAGCATGGCAAGTGCCCATATTCTCTCCATACGCCTATACCCACGATTTTTTCCACTTGAAAGACTATTTTGCTTTTGCTCTTGCTACATTTACCCTCTCCATCTCCCTCACTATTGACTCACACACACATAACCCTAGCACTTTGAATTTTGCCAAAAATCCTACACCTAGCCACTCCAAAATCTAGTTGTCTTCATCTTATTTTTGGAATATACCTTGTCCTTGCTTACTTGGAGGGATAGTTAGCTTGAAGATTGAGGAGGTTTTGACCTAAAAAAAGTAAGTAACATGTTGTTCTTTATGTTTTGCTTTGATAGCAAGATTCGGTGATGGTTTAAGGATGGATTAGTTGTGATAATAATGGTGTTTAAGGTGTGCTGGAATATGACAGTTGTAGACGTTCTACTGAACAGGCATCAGTAGTTTAGCCATATCTTGATTTCTATATATCCAAATGGGATGATTTTTAATTCAGATTAAACTAGAGACATATGGCTACAATTTTTATGAAGGAATCAAATTTTAATTTTGTCTCTAAGGATTTCGAAATCTATCTTGTATTTAAGTTCTAGAATAGGTTGCAGCACTACCCTTGACTGAAATTATGTCCTATTTTTATCGAATAAACTGCACTGATTTAGGCTGAATCAAACAAAGTTTTCTTCATATAAGTTGTATCTTATTCTCTTAGTTTTATATTGGTATAAATTTTGTAATTTTTTGATATCTTAATTGAGAGATATGAGTTTTACAAGTTGGAGTGCACTAATTCTTTAATCATGCACTAGCCAAAATTTTGAACGTACATAGTTTGTGAGTTTGTTAGCATAACTCATGTAAGAATAAACCAAATTGAATGATTTTTGTTTCGTATGAAACTTAAGACATATAGGAACATTTGTTTAGAAGAATGTGTTGCCTAAATACCTCATTTTCTAGGTCATAATTGTCATACAAACTGACCTAAAAACAGAGTTGGAAAAACTGGAACATGGGAATTGGTTAAACATCAAATATGCTTCTTTTAGGTATGGTTTGGAATAAAAAATGGTTAAGTACTTTTCTATGATGCTTTAGGGCTTGAATTGAGCCTAGAATGATGCTTGAACAAGTAAATAAATGAGTGATATGTTTAAGATGATGATTGAGGATAGAAAGATAAGAATGAATTGTCATACTTTAGGTATTCAAATCTGAAAATTTGGTGATGATATAAGAATGAAAAGGGTCCTGTGATGGCTAAAGTGATTCAAGAAGATGAATGTTATGTAGAGAGTCTCCTATGCCTCAGTTTGAGCCAATTCCCTCGAGAGTACCTGAGAGGAGAGAAAGGAGGTACGATAAGATTCAGAAACAGGGAGCTGTAGACTTCTATAGGAGTACAGACCCTGTTGAGGCAGAGAGCTAGTTAGAGAGGACAGAAAGAATATTGGTCCAGATGGATTGTGAACCGGACGAGAGGTTTGATTATGTCATCTCGTTACTACAAGGTCCAGGTTACCAATGGTGGAAGACTGTTTCTGGTAGTTCGGCCCGATCCTGCAGATTAACTTGGGAAGACTTTTTGAAGGTCTTCGAGGAAAATTACATGCCAAAGATCTACCTAGACAGGAAAATGAAGGAGTTCCTAGATCTAAAACAGGGGAACCTCACTGTAGCTGAGTACGAAGTACAGTTTAATGAGTTATTAGGTTATACTATAGCTCTAGTCCTGAGTGAGGAAGACAAATGTAGATGATTTGAGGATGGGCTGAATATGGAAATCAGAACAAGACTGGCGATTACTCATTTGAGTAGCTTTGCTGAGTTGAGAGTTGCTTCGATCAGAATTGAACAGTTGTTGAAGGATGAAAGAGGTGAGTACAAGCAGGAGTTCAGATTGAAGCAACCTGGTGAATTTCAAGCTAATTTAGGTAGAAAATTTAGCAAACTTCAGAGTGGACCGTCGCAATCACAGTTGAGATCGAGATAGTTAAGACTTAAAACGAGAGGTGGTTTTATCTCATTTGATAGGGCCCAAGCATCTAGGGTATTAATTCCACTACATAATATTAATATAACTTGTGATCCAGAAAAAGATAGTTCAATGCAAAAATATTTCAAAAACCAATCAATAAGTATAACAATTGATTAAGAATTTTTTCTTTGGAGTCTTAGAAAATTTTTCATCCTCGCTATCTTCCTCCTTATTGGAAGTATCATTAGAGGTCTCCTCACTACTACTTGCTTTTTATCAGCTACCTTCACCTGAGGAAAATTTATGTGAATTGCAGGTCATATTAAGTAGAATTCAGTTGAACAAAAAGAATAGAAGTTATTGGTAGAAGTTTAGATCTAATTAGTTATCAATAAACAAAAGAAACTTCAAAAAAAAGATTATGTTTCTCATATTAACAAAAGTAATGGGAATTCAGATCTGAGAGCTTACTTTTCTTGGTTTCAAATCTCAAACTATGCTTCAAAGCTTCAATCTTTTGCCTTTAACAAACTGATCCAGATTAGAAAATAGTCTGGCTAGCTTACAAGAACTCGAATACCCTCTCGGTCTATCATCAGTATAATGAACATAACCAACTTGCGTTGAAACTTAGTACACATCCACTATCTGAATAAAAAAACTTAGTACTACAACTAGATAAACTAGACCAACAGTCTCACATCATCGTCATCATTAGACTCATCTCAAAGCAACTGTTTCTGCATTTTGTAGAAAAATGCTGTAACATGTTTCATCATCTTCTCTCTGCAAAACCAAAAAAAATAAAAGATTTCTATGAGTTCTCTAAAGTTTTCTTTCACAAAAAAATCACAAACTAAATGTAGTAACATGGGAAGATGTAAAGGGAAATACCCCATTCAAACAAACCTCCTGTCGCAACTTTTAGCTCGTCCCTAAACTACGGATGATTATGATTGTGATATTCCACTCCGATAGACTCCAGTAGGACTTCATAGAATAGCATCCAACAACTTAAACCAATAATTAAAAGACTACAAGCTTTCAAGTGTAACATCCCGTTACCTATGAAAGGTTAGAATAGTAAATAGGAGTGTTAAATGAGAGCTTAAAAATGCATATTTCATGCTCATGCATAATATGGCATACAAATACACGTGATCAGTGAAGGTCTTGCACATGAAAATAATTGTACATACATTCATGAATAATTCCGGGTATAATTGGATTGAATTGTGAATTTTTTAGAATTGTGAATATTTCTACATTGAAAATATTATTAGTTAGTAGAATTATGAGATTTAAGAATTTTGGTGAAATTAGGA
>JANZXR010000006.1:20592473-20604773 GCA_027575705.1 Erythroxylum echinodendron | reverse complement strand
TGAGATGTGTTTTCCTAATTTCTCTGATTGATCTCACATGTACCAATTTCTATGATTCACCCCTTTGTATGGAAACGGGATGTTCACTTAACGACTTTTAGCTTTTGAAAACATTTGTAAGCTTATGAGCCTCTCACTTCAACACTTAGGCCTTTGATAATTGCCTTCCTGAAACTTATATACTTCAATAAGAAGTTAAAGAATCTATATGGAGATTTTATTTTTTCCATTTGCATCCTTAGTTTGAATTACAATCCATGTATGGCCCGACGCAAAGTAATTAACAAATTTAGCAAAGATGAGAGCTTGATATTCAAGCATAATTCACCATGCATCTATCAAGTTTTTTCTATAAGAACTAGTTCCTGTATTGTCTATTATTCTAGGTAAAGTCGTTATATGTGTAGCGTAAGTCAACTAGCTTATTTTGGTTTCTACTAGACCAACAAAGTGAGGCTTCTTTAGGTATAAGAAATCTTTGAGTGCTATCTATTTATTTAGGTTATTCAAGCTTAATTATAATATCTTATTAGTTATTAAGTCATATTTTAATATCATTTGGAGTTTTAAAAACTCTACCCCAATATGGAGGCAAATCTACTACAAAGTTGTATCATTATTCTTAATGTAGTTTATATATCAATTTAGACATAATTAATTGTGAAGGATGTAGTTTTGGAGTTTGATGAATGGAAACCTATTGCAATTTTTATAGACAAAATTTTAAAAGGTGTTTATCAACTACATGTAAGTAATGACCACCATTAGACAAAGAAAGCATGCTACTTGTCCTATTAATTAGTTATAAATTTATATTAATTATGATTTATGAATAATTCATGATTAAATAAAGCTATTAAAATAAAAGCATCACAATTCAATGTAAGATAACTTTAATCACAATTAATGTCACCTTTAGTAGGATAAGAACTTTAAGAAAAAGTTTGGATATCAAAGACATTTTAATTATTTTAGAAATTAAAATGAATTAATAAAAGCCACTAATAGGTGAGTACAAAGTACAAAAGGCATAGTTAACTACGCTACAAGGGAAGCATTAATATTGTTTGTAGTATATATGAGACAAAATTCTAAATAGAAATTTAGAAAAGCCTAAACTAAAGAGGAAATAACTTTGTTTTTTAAAGTTGCAATGCATTTATATTATAAGGCAACACGAGCGTGTTAATGATAAGACTCGTTTATGTCAACGGGAGACACATAGTGTTAATGATAAGACTCGTTTATGTCAAAGGGAGACACATACATGTCAATAGAGCACATATAAGTGTTTCTTAAGAAGGAAAAAGGAAACATAGTGGTGTCATGGGGGAAACATAGTCATCTCAATGGAGAAAACATAGGCATGCCAAGAGAGAGACATAACCATGTCTAAAAGGAAATAAGTTGTGCCAAAACCAGAGTCATATATGGTGGCCCTAACCATTCCATAATTTGAGCAATATGAATTCCTTAAGGAGACAAATACTCCATATCATGATCATTACATCACTATTGTCAAGATTTTAGTTGCAAGATACAGTAATTCTACAATAAAAACAACAACAACTACTACAAGAATATATCAGTAGAAATCCCACTGAAAGCGAGGTCTAAGGAGGTCTAAAAGTGCACAATCTTACCCCTAACTAGTAGAGGTTGTTTTCAATAGACATAAGATTCAGTTATTCCCCTTATTGAAAATATGGTGACTTGAGTCATATTGGCCCCAGGTCTTGGTCCTTATTATGTGACGACAAGGCGCCAAAATTAAGGGACTTTTAAAATAAAATAAATAAAACTACGATAAAGATAAAAATAACTCATGGTGGAAGTAAAGACAAATACACAAACAATTAAAATAAAATAGCATAAAATAAAATAAACATGAAAATAAATCAGATTGGGAGTCGAACAAATAAACAAACAAATAAATAAAGGAAATAAAAAGAAAAAGAAGAAGTTCAAAAGTCACGGTTGTGATTTTTGAAAAATCACAGCTATGAAGCATGACTGCGACTTTTGGTGAAAAGTAGCGATTTGTCGCGATCATGCTTGTGCACGATCGTGACATTCATGAAATTTTAGGTTCGTCGCGATCGTGGACAATCTGACTACACACTTATACTTCAATTTATCATAACTTTCAATTCAGAAGTCCAAAAATTATAAACTTTATGTGGTTGGAAAGCTAAGAGAATGATCCACAACTTTTATGACGACAATTTTGTCTAATTCTACCTAGATCAATATAGTTTATTCATTGAAGTTTTAGAATACATTTTGTTCCCTTTTTCCTCTTTTCTCTCTACTGTCAATATATATAACTTCTATGCATTTCAAAAGACTTGATTCCAACAATCAAATCCATACATACAAAACTCCCAACTTAACTAATTTCTTTAAAAAAATTTATCCAAGACCTTCAAACATCTAACAATTTTATTCCCAACACAATGGCAACTTAACAAAGAAGAAATTCTGCAAATATACAAAAGAAGTTCTTCAACCCTTCTTTCATTCATTTCTGAGCAAAACAGAATTTCATCTCTCAAATTTTGCAAGGTTTATAACTAACTTCAATTACATACTCAGAGTCAGCACAGTAGCATAATACAGAAATACAACCATGGATGCTCATGTTTGATATGCCTCTAAAGTGCCAAAAGTTTTTGAACCATCTTAGTTATAAAAATAGAAATTCTTAGAATCAGTTGAAGTTTTTGCAAGGTTCAATGTTGATCTGCTATTTCTGCACCTGAAGAGTGGAAAGATAATGGGGTGAGTTGAGAAGCTTAGTGGCTAATATGTTTATAGCCATTAGCAACAAACCACACACACACAACAAATATATATACATAAATTTATATCACATTTAAATATACATTATCCACATATTAAGCTCACAAATAACCATATTATTACACAAATTGAATCAGATAAAATTTTCAATCATCAAAACATAGCAGTCAATCATATGTCGTGTTTAGCAATTTTAAAGCAAAATGCAAACATATAATAGCTTGAGAGAATCTCATAGAACGAAATGGCAAAACCGAAGTTTACATCATGAACGAAATGAGTCCATTTTTCAAAGCTCATATGCCATAAGCAGGCAGCCGGGAGAAGGCTATAGGTCAATGTGCACGAGACGAACGAAATGATATCTCTCTTGCCCACATAAGCAAATTTCTGATGTTTACATATTTCTTACCATAATTATATATTTTCATGCTTCTTAAATTTTTTGTTTTTCATCAATACAAAAGCAGCAGAAATCTTATAAAGCAAACATGATATAAAGTCACAAAATATTTTCCCCTCATTCAAAATGAATAAAAGCAAGGATTTAAGTACACATATAAGCAAATAATTCAGCTCATCAACATAACAACTA
Source organism: Erythroxylum echinodendron (assembly GCA_027575705.1). Lineage (NCBI taxonomy): Eukaryota > Viridiplantae > Streptophyta > Magnoliopsida > Malpighiales > Erythroxylaceae > Erythroxylum > Erythroxylum echinodendron. Next base: position 20,601,376 of record JANZXR010000006.1, on the reverse strand, counting down.
TAAACATATTACCTACCTATTTACTTATAAATCCAAGCTCAAGTATGTTCTTCCTTTTGCTTTTAATTTCAAAGTCCTTGATTTTCTTCAAACAAACATATTTTCATCTAAATCAACATACACAAATAGGACTTACATAAAGCTATATTATCCAAAGATAAGCTTAGACTTAATCTACTCTTAATTTATCTAAGCTAGAAAAACTAAGATCTGGCTAAAAGTTTATAAAAATCGAAGAACATAAATCTCTTGTTCCTCTTCCTTCTCTCTTCATTTTTAGCATATTACCTATTTTCTCTACTTTCTTATTCTATCAAAACAAGAAGAACAAATAAAGGGTTACCTAAAACTCAGCTGAACCTTCTTTTTCTTCCACTTATTATCTCCTTTTTCTTTGTTTCCTTCTTCTCCTCTTTATGCTTCGGTTCTCCTTCTCTTCTTCTAGGTTCTTCTACGACTATCTCTATTTTTCTTTCTTAATATACACGACTCTCTTCTATTCTTTCCTTATTAATTTAAGACCAACTTTTGTCTTTCCAAGCTTAGCCTTATTAATCTAATGCCTTCTAACTCCTTAACTTAATTCTAACTCTTTCTTTTAATTCATGCAACCATACGAGATTCATAATATATCTAATTAAACTCTAAAAATTGCTAATTCATGAATTCTAACTTATATTCATGCTTGTTAATTTAATAAAATAAATTCTAAGAAAAATTCGGGATCCAACATTTCTCCTCTTAAAGAATTTTGTCCTTAAAATTCTCACCTGAGCCCACAAATAGGTGTAGATACTTCTCCTTCATAGCTTCCAAATATTCCCATATTGCCTCCTCTCTTGTATGGTTCTTCCATAAAACTTTAACCAGCTTCACAGTCTTATTTTTTCAAGACCTTTTCCTTTGAATCTAAAATCACCACTGGTTGTTTTTCATATGTCAAATCTGCCCTTAATTGAACTTTTGAAGATTGGATTATGTGTGAAGGATCTGATCTATATCTCCTTAGCATTGATACATGGAAAACATTTTGAATCTTGGATAAGTCTGGCGGCAAGGCTAACTTGTAGGCGAGAGGCCCAATCTTCTCGATAATCTTATAAGAGCCTATGTATCTTGGACTGAGCTAACCCTTTTTACCAAATCTTAAAACTCCTTTCCATGGTGAGACTCGAAGGAATACCTTATCTCCAACTTCATATTCCATCTCCTTCCTATGTGCGTCTGTATAACTCTTCATCCTATCTTGAGCCGCTTTGAGTCTCTGTTCACCAATTTAATCTTGTCAACTATAACTTGTACCAACTCAGACCCTAAAAGTTTTCTTTCACCTTCCTCATCCTAACAAATAGGAGTTCTACACCTTTTACCATATAAAGCTTCATAAGGCCCCATTTGAATTCCTGAGTGGTAGGAATTATTACAAGCAAACTCAATCAATGGTAAATGTTCATCCTATGAGCCATTGAAGTCCATAACACAAGCTCTTAGCATTATCCAATGTCCTTATTGTCCTCCCTGATTGACCATCAGTCTATGGATGGAATATTGTACTAAAATGCAACTTAGTTCTCAAAGCCTCTTGCAAACTTTCCCAAAATCTAGATGTGAATCTAGGATCTCTATCTGAGACAATAGAACTCGGAATCCCATAAAGTCTGATTATTTCATCTATGTATTTCTTGTCCAAGACATTCAAAGAATCGGTTTGTCTAATTGGCAAGAAATGTGTTGACTTGGTTAGCCTATCAACAATCATCCATATTACGTCATGCTTCCTGCTGGTCCTTGGTAATCCTATTAAGAAATCCATTGTAATCTTCACCCACTTCCATTTAGGAATAGACAAAGACTTAAGCTTACCGGCTGGTGCTTGATGTTCCACTTTAACCTGTTGACACACCAAACATTTTCCAACATGCTATGTAACATCTTTCTTCATTCCTTTCCACCAAAAGTGCTCTTTCAAATCTTTATACATTTTGGTACTCCTCAGATGAATTGCATATGGAGCATTATATGCCTCATCAAGAATTTCATTCTTCAATTCTTACATATCCGGAATCCATAATATGTTGCCTACCACCATCAATCCATCTTCCCTTACTTCTATTTCAAAAAACTTGCCATTTTTAATTTCTTCTCTGAGCTTGCCCAAGTACTTATCTAATTCCTGCAATTCCTTATTCTTCTCATTTAAGACTAGCCTTACTCTAAAATTAGCCAATATATAACTATATTCGACTTGCCTCAATGTCACTTTCAGTTTGGCTAATTCCTTTAATAAAGGAAGATATATTGTCTTCACATACGTCATAGTAGATTTCCTACTCAGTGTATCTGCTACGACATTCGCTTTCCCCAGATGGTAGTCTATCATCAAGTCATAATCCTTCAATAATTCTAACCATCTTCTTTGCCTCAAATTTAACTTTTTTTGGCTCACCAAATATTTAAGACTCTTGTGATCTGTAAAAATTTTGGAGGTGACTCCATATAAGTAGTGTCTTCATATTTTTAACGCGAAGACTATAGCAACCAATTCTAAGTCATGCATGGGATAATTCATCTCATAGGGTTTTAATTTTCTGGAAGCATAGGCAATCACTTTATCTCCTTGCATCAACACGCACCTTAATCCTTTCCTCGAGGCATTGCTACACACTGTATATCCATCACTACTAGAAGGCAAAGTCATAATTGGTGCAGTTGTAAGCTTCTTCTTCAATTCCTCAAAGCTCCTCTGACATTCTTTTGTCTACACAAACTACTGACTCTTCTTTGTCAAATTGGTAAGTGGAGCTGCAATTATGGAAAAGCCTTCTACAAATCATTAGTAATAACCAGCTAATCCTAAGAAACTCCTCACTTCTGCTACATTCTTGGGTGCTTCCTATTTAACAATAGCTTCTATTTTTTCAAAATGATGTGTCTAAGAAATGATGTGTCTAAGAAACACCACTTTTCTTAGCCAAAATTCACATTTATCAAATTTAGCATATAGCAATTTCTTTCTCAATGTCTCCAAGGCAATCCTTAAATGTTCTTCCTACTCCTTATCACTCAATAAACCAGTATATCGTTAATAAAAACTATGATAAACTGGTCTAGGAAAGGCTTAAAGACTCTATTCATTAAGTCCATGAAGGTTGCAGGGTCGTTAGTTAATCCAAAGGGCATAACTAAAAACTCAAAATGCCCATATCGTGTTCTGAAAGCAATCTTTGACACATCGGACTCTTTTATTCGTAATTGATGATAATCTAATCTCAAGTCTATCTTGGAGAAGACTTTTGTTCCTTGCAGTTGATTAAACAAATCATCTATGCGTGGGAGAGGATATCTATTCTTAATAGTGACATGATTGAGCTTCTTATAATCTACACACATCCTTAAGGATCCATCTTTCTTTTTCACAAAAAGAATTGGCGCTTCCCAAGGCGAAGAGCTAGGCCTAATAAAACCTTTCCCTAGTAGCTCTTCTAACTGCTCTTTAAGCTCCTTCAATTCTACCAGAGTCATTTTGTAGGGTAGAATTGATATTGGTGTCATGCCTGAAAGAAGCTCTATGGTGAACTCAATCTCTCTAGGTAGTGGCAATCCTAGTAGTTCCTCTGGAAAGACATCTGGAAATTTCCTGACCACAGAAATGTTTTCTAATTTTTTCCATCTACCTTCTTATCTAACACATTTGCTAAGAATGCTTTATATGCTTTCTTCATCATTGTCTCTGCTATTAGAGCTTAAATGATTTTATGTGGGTTTGCCTTCATGTCTCCCACAAACACCACATTTTCTCCTTTGTCCAATTTAAACTTTACTGTCTTCTGTTTGCAGTTCAAATTGGCATTATATTTTTCTAAGGTTTCCACGCCCAAAATCACATCTAATCCCTTCATCTCCAATGAAATTAAGTGCACCACTAATTTTATCTCACCAATATATATTTCACACTCCTAATAAAAATAACTCATAATGACATATTGGACAGTCAAGGTACTAACCATCAAAGGACTATCTAGTAAACTCAAATTTTTATCATGCATAATCATACTTGATGAAACAAATGAGTGGGTAAACCTTGGATTAATTAAAACAATAATATCATCATTAAACAATTTGACCATACTAGTCATAACTTTTGGGGCTACTTCTGCTTCCTCCCTCGTCATTGCAAATACTCTAGCTGGTGCTTGCCCTTTCATTCGTCCTGGAGGATTTACCTTCTTAGCTCCATTAGAACTGCCAACTTCAGTTGTAGACTTAACTTCCATGGTCTCAGCCTTCTTTGAAGCTTGCATCTGAGTTCCCTCCTGTCTAGCATACTGTGGATACTCTCTAGCCATATGCCCTTTCTCTCCACAATTAAAGCAAGCTTCAGTCAGTCAGTAACACTGTTCTTTATGGAATTTACCACAATGGTCACATTTTCAAAAGGATAGCTTATTCCCCTCTCCTCTTTTGCTGCCTCCTACAGTCGAGGCTTGAAGAGAAATAGATCTCGTCGGTTTGGGCCTACTTGCACCACTGTTCCTAACATCAGACTGTGTAGGGAAAGTCCTGGTACTCCTTTCTAGCATAGAAGCACTACTTCTGCCCCCTCTTTTGAACTGTTCTCTTCCCTTCCTCTCTCCGTTCACTGCATTCTTTACGTTTTCTACATTTTCATTAAAACAATCTCTACCAACTATTGAAAGTCCCAAAATTTTGCACCACTACTTTCTCTCTTATAGCCAAATGCAATCCTGCTTCAAACCTTTGGCACTTAGCCGCCTCGCTCATGATCAACTCAGCTACATATCTGGATAATTGTGTAAATCTGCGCTCATACTCACTCACTGTCATCTCCCTCTGAGTGAGACTCAGAAACTCCCTCTGTTTTTACTGGATATACACCTCAAACAGATATTTCTTCTTATAGGCAGCTTGGAAGTCTTTCCAAGTTAACACTGGCGGCTTTAACTGGCCCCCTGGTACACTTTCCCACCAATGCAGGGCATCTCCCTATAGCAAGCTCGTAGCATACACAATCTTTTCCTCGTCTTCATAATCCATATGTTCCAATATTCTTTCTGTCTTCCTCAATCATGTTTCAGTTTCTTCCAGATCGGTTGTTCCATAAAAATCCACTGCGCCATACTTCCTTAGCTTATCAAATTATCTCCCTTTCTTAGATGAGGCTGGTGTAGAAGTGGATGGCATCTGGCCTATAGCCTGCACAAAAGCCTGAGACAAGGCTTGGAACATTTTAGGGTCGAAAGGATTAGGCATTTGCTCTGGAGGAAGAGGAGACTCCTGCGTTTGTGGTTGAAAGAGCTCATTATCCTACCCTACGGTCACCTTAGCAATCGCTGGGGCTCTAGAATTATCAGTACTCTCCTCTTTAAGTGGAGAGTCAGGTACAGCAGATCCTACATAACTCCTCATGTTCTTCGACAAGGTGGCATTTTACTCCTTTAATAAAATATCATCATTTAGCTTACTTTTTATTTTAACGTTATTTCCTACATGTATCCATAATATGCATGTCACTTATTGCAATCAATAAACTCGACAATGCAAACAAATAATTTAACAATACAAACACTTTATCAGACATCATATATTTCATAGTATACCATATTCTAAGCTTAGGAATCCTTAGAAACCTTAGGCTCTAATATCAAAGATGTTGACCCTTGGTCTCGGTCCTTATTACATGGCGACAAGATGCCAAAATTGGGAGATTTTTAAAATAAAATAAATAAAACTATGATAAAGATAAAAAGAACTCATGAAGGGAGTAAAGACAAATACACAAACAATTAAACTAAAATAGCATAAAAAAATAAACATGAAAATAAATCGGATTGAGAATCAAACAAATAAACAAACAAATGAATAACAGAAATAAAAAGAAAAAGAAGAAGTGAAAAAGTCATAGTCGTGACTTTTGCAAAATCATGGTCGTGAGAGGGTATGCACGATCGCAACTTTTGGTGAATAGTAGTGCAAGCACGATTGCGACAACCTAACTGCACACTTCTACTTCAATTTATCATGACTTTCAATCTATAAACTTTATGTCGTTAGAAAGCTAAGAGAATGATATACAACTTTCATGATGACAATTTTATCTAATTCTGCCTAGATCAATACAGTTTATTCATTGAAGTTTCAGAATACATTTTTATTCCCTTTTTCCTCTTTCCTCTCTACTTTCAATATATATAACTTCTATACATTTGAAAAGACTTTATTCCAACAATCAAAACCATACATACAAAACTCCCAATTTAACTAATTTCTTCAGAAAAATTTATCCAAGGCCTTCAAACATCTAACAATTTTATTCCAACACAATGACAACTTAACAGAGAAGAAATTCTGCACATATATAAAAGAAGTTCTTCAACCCTTATTTCATTCATTTCTCATCAAAACAAAATTTCGTCTCTTAGATGTTACAAGGTTTATAAATAACTTCAATTACATACTCAGAGTTAGCACAATAGCATAATACAAAAATACAACCATGAATGCTCATGTTTAATATGCCTCTAAAGTGCCAAAAGTTTTTAAACTAACTTAGTTACAAAAATAGAAATTCTTGGAGTCAGCCGAAGTTGTTGTGAGGTTCAACGTTGATTTGCTATTTCTGCCTCTGAAGAGTGGAAAGATAATGGGGTGAGCTGAGAAGCTTAGTGGCTAATATGTGTATAGCCATTAGTGACAAACCACAAACTTACAGTAAATATATATACATAAATTTATATCACATTTAAATATACATTATCCACGGTTCAAGCTCACAAATAACCATATTCTTACACAAATTGAATCAGATAAAATTTTCAATCATCAAAACATGCACTCAATCATATGTTGTGTTTAGCAATTTTAAAGCAAAATGCAAACATATAATGGCTTGAGAGAATCCCATAGAATGAAGTGACAAAACTGAAGCTTACACTATGAACAAAATGAGTCCATTTTTCAAAGCTCATATGCCACAAGTGGGCAGCCGGGAGAAGGCTATAGGTCAATGTGCACGTGACAAATGAAATGGTATCTCTCTTGCCCACATAAGCAAATTTTTTATGTTTATATATTTCATACCATAATCATATATTTTCATACTTCTTAAATTTTTTATTTTTCATCAATACAAAAGCAGCAGAAATCTTATAAAGCAAACATGATATAAAGTCACAAAATATTTTTCCCTCATTCACAATGAATAAAAGCAAGCATTTAAGTACACATGGAAGCAAATAATTCCTCTCATCAACATAACAACTATAAACATATTACCCACCTATTTACTTATAAATCCAATCTCAAGTTTGTTATTCCTCTTGCTCTTGATTTCGAAGTCTTTGGTTTCCTTAAAACAAACATATTTTCATCCATACATGAATAGGACTTACATAAAGCTATATTATCCAAAAATAAGCTTAGACTTAATCTACTCTTGATTTATTTAAGCTAGAAGAACTAAGATCTACTTAAAAGTTCATAAAAATCTAAGAACATAAATCTCTTGTTCCTCGTCTTTCTCTCTTCATTTTCAGCACATAACCTATTTTCTCTACTTCCTTTTTCTATCAAAACAAGAAGAATAGATAAAGATTTACCTAAAACTCAGCTAAAGCTTCTTCTTCCACTTCTTATCTCCTTTTTCTTTCTTTCCTTCTTCTCCTTTCTATGCTTCGGTTCTCCTTTTCTTCTTTTAGGTTCTTCTACGACTTTCTATATTTTTCTTTCTTAATATGCACAACTCTCTTCTCTTCTTTTCTTATTAGTTTAAGACCAACTTTTGTCTTTCCAAGCTTACCCTTCCTTATTAATCTAATGCCTTCTAACTCCTTAACTTAATTCTAACTCTTTCTTGTAATTCATACAACCACACGAGATTCATAATATATCTAATTAAACTCCAAAAATTTCTAATTAATGAATTCTAACTTATATTCATGCTTACTAATTTAATAAAATAAATTCTAAGAAAAATTTGGGATCCAACAAGTCAAGTTTTAGAAGACTAATTTGTGCCTTTGAAATTCTTACCATTATTTTCTCTCTATATTGCATACATTATACACCCAAAAGTAATTTTAAAAATTATGCAATCTCCCTTGAACATATAATGAAGTTATCTTGCCTATGGAATGATGTCCTGCCATTCAAGCGTTTGATAGTGGTGGTTACAACATCAATTAAATTTTCACTCAAAGGTCTAGATCATAATAACATTTGAAGATTAATTGGCTAATGGTCTTAGGATCTTGATTACATAACTTATAGATGGGGTAAGTCAATGGAGCCCTTCAACCTGTCAATAGTGCTTAATGTGTTCTTGATAGCTAGCCATAGTATAAAGGAGATCTTAAGAAGACTATGTTTGATCCACTCCAACCTAAACAAAGTAACATTTGATGAAGGTGGTATGAATATCATCTGACATGTTTTCTGTTTGGAAACTCCTAAAGAATGTCTCATCCACATAACATAATCTTCCAGATTCTGCTTTGGATTATAGTTAAGTATCTTATTCAATATAAGAGAGAAACTTATGAAGTTGCAATACCATTCATTCCATAAAATCACTTCCTTAACCATAGCTGTTGGATCCCACTTTTAGGATTCATTTTTTTATTTTATTTTACTTATTTTATTAGATTATCAAGCATGGAAAATAAATTAGAAAGTATGAAGTTGAAATTTTTGGAGTTTGATATGGTATATTATGGATTTTGGTAAGGTGGAATAAAGTAAAAGAAAGAGTTAGTAGAAATTTCATGAATAAGGAGGGGCAATAATGGGAAACTCAAAAAGTTGCCTTAAGATAATAAGACAAAAGAAGAGAAGAGTTGTGAGGGTTAAGGAAGAAAATAAGGAGAAAGTCGTAGAAGAACCTAGAA
>JANZXR010000006.1:20578636-20592373 GCA_027575705.1 Erythroxylum echinodendron | reverse complement strand
AGAAGAGAGGATAAACACGATAATGGATAAGGTGTTCTCTTTCGGAGAATAACTCACGTCTTAGGATACGTTGCATGTGAGTTGGATTTCGGTAACGGGGTCCAACAATAGCATTATTTGGTAACATATGCTTTAGACTATTTAGTTCAGGGTTTTTTTTAGAGATCCCAACTCATTTCAATTTTCATAACATATTTATGTGTTATTGACATTCCCAATTTTTATAAGTTGTCCCTTAACTTTACTAGTCGAGTCATTGTCTAAGAAGAGTCAGACATAGTTTTAATTTTTCAAAAGCTCCTACCTTCTAAGTAATGTGCATGAATCTATTACACCTATATTGATTCTTTATCAGTTTGGAGTCTCTAGGTCCTTCAACCTCTCAATATAAGGTAACTCTCGATCCAACTTAGTCTCCACACATTCTCTTACATATCCAATTCTCTTCATTAATGACATAACTTCATCCACTAGATGTGTTTACCAATAAAACCTATTAAATAACTTAACCTGATTGTTGAGGACTATTCTAGAGGTGCATTTTGAATATTGATCTAAATTGAAATATGCTTCATCTTTAGTTTTTCCATATGCAGACCATATCTTTATTTTTTAAAGAAGATAGGTTTTTTGTTTATACACTGAGGACCAACTTAAAGAATTATTTGGATATAAGCTTTTGAGTCAGACTTTAAGATGGATAGTCTTTTTGCTTTGATTAAGAATTCTTATAATCTCATCGTCTTCCACTCATTTTAAGTCCAACCATTTATAACAAGATATATAGATCTTTTATCGACAAAGAAACAAACTGCAAAAGTTGTTCACTTAAAAACAATAGATTTTAGACTTCTTTTGGAGGAGAAATTATGATGTACAATAGGCCTTTAAAGGATGGATAAATTTAAGCTTATCAATTTGTAACAGGTCATTAAAAACTTAGCACTAAGTGGATTTTGCAATCAAACGTCAAGCTAATTATAGCCAATAAAGAGGTTTTGTTCTCTAAAAGAGAAGTTGAAACATTGAGGAGGGTTTACGGTTTAGCTGAGTGAAGCTTAATGGGAGTAATTGGGTGAGAGGTAGAAAGTCGATTTTTTTAGCACTTAGTCTTTTTCGTGGATTTCGTTGTTCAGTTCAAAACAAAAAAATGATTCATATAGAAGAGATATATTTTTATCTATTTTTTTAATAAACTTAGTACAATAATACGTATGAAGAATATCAGAATGCCTCTAAACCATATGCAAATACAAATATTACGCAAATATAACTATAGCTGTTAAAAGTAGAGGGAGAATGATTAGATATCTTAATAATAGTTGGTTGAAATTTTGAAAAACCCTTCCTTTCATAGTAAAGAGCTCATTTGAAAAAGTATTTTATTCTGTCTGCTTATAGAGTAAAGCTCAGGGCAAAGGTAAACATGAGGAATGAGATCTCTACTCACTCGACTAAATTTGCAAGCAATGAATATGCTGCACCCCTACCCTTCCAACTAAGAGTAATATGAATAGTGTTAGTCCCTCTTTAATAGGAGAAAAAGTGGATTCAGGCTTGAAAAGTTGAAAAAAAAATCTAAATTTATCATCATAATCTAACAAACAGGGACATCTCACTTCTGAACTATTAACCTCATCTATATGAATTGAGAAATGGCTTTCTTTGAAAGTCTCTTCATCAACCCTAGGTGATCAAAAACCATAGTAAAAAGGAGAAGGTGCTCACTTTTAACCACCTCTCTTTCGATCCCCAACAACAAAAATGTACTAAAGTCTTAAAAGAGGAATTAAACGAAATATATAAGTATAACACATTTGTTGCAATATTGATTAAAAAAGGAGATGATGAGGAAACAACGGGTGACTTATTGAATGGTCTAAGTCTAATTTTCAAAACATTTATAAAATACTGCTGGTATTAGATATTATTTATAGTCTTCTTTAGAGATGAAATTCATTATCAAGCCAAAAAGAAGAATAATGTCATTTATTTATTTATTATTAATGCTAATAATCTTATTTATTAATATTATAATATAAACAAAAATATGATAAAATACTCAATTTACTATTATTTAAAAAAGATTAATATTGCCAATTATCAACGAAATATAATATATTATTGGCTATTGATAATATTTATAAAATATTTATTTATAGTTTTTAAATGAAAAATAATATTGAATAAGGATCTGCAACAGGAGATACAAAAGGTTAAAAGAAGATTAAAACCTGACTAACTATGGGATTATAACTATAATAGTAATTAGCTTGACTTTCCTTGGGGCTTCTAAATGAGGAAGAATCGACAACATTACGGAAATCGTTGAGAGGATTAATAGAGACATATGTGTACTCCTCGTCGTTAATCCATATAGTCATAAACTAAGGACTATACCGTGTATTAGGAACTCCTCTTTTAACCAAGACATAAGCTCTATTACCACTTGATCTATTGATTTTTTTGAACTTTTGAATACCTTTAGGCCTTGTTTGGTTGGGATGGATTTTTACTTAGGAAAGTAATCTTTTTTTAAAAATTTAATTATCATGTTCAATTTATTTTTTGAGTAGTTAAGAAAGAAAATTTTTTCTCAATTTAAGAAAAGAAGTTGCACTTTACTTCGATTCTAAATCTTATCACTCCCTTAGTATTTAGATTACTTTTTTCAGGAATTTAATCTAAAAAATATACTAGCCAATTCAACAATTTCTTCTCTCTTAACTTAACGACAACTCTGTTATAATAATAAGGAATTTAATAATAATAATAGGAAATGTAATTAATACAATTAATAAAAAAATAATAATAAGAATAGTAATAAGTAGAAAATTAATAATAATAATAATAAAATCAATAATAATAATAATAATAATAATGAACAATAAATATAAATATAAATATAATTGATAAAATTAATAAAAATAAAATTAATAATTAGTAGAAAATTAACAATTATTATTAATAATAATACGAATAATAAAGCTAATAACAATGATGATAATTAAAAATAATAAAAATAAAAATAAAAATAAATGAAATTGATAAAAATAATAAATTTAGTAATAATAAAATTAATAATAAGTAGAAAATTAATAATAATAATTAAGAATATTAAGAATAATAAATTTAATAATAATGCACTATTTGTATTTTTATTTTCACTTGATTTAAAATTTAAGATTTATCTTTGTACCCGGTTGAGGTTTTTTTAGTATTTTTCAATACTATATTTATAATATAACAGTATTATATGATTAGAATATCAAAAATGAAAAAAATTAACATTTAATAATATAACTTGTATTACAAATTAACGTTATTTAACGATTTCAATTTTTATTCTGTTTGTAAAGATATTATTGAAAACACAAGTCAAAATTAAATTACATTATATGAAATATTGTTATATACCAAACACAATAATAAAAATTCACCCAACTTTCCTATTAAAAATCTTATAAATATCCAACATGTGAATATCTTTACTTTTCATATATTTATTTTTTGAAGAATCAGGTTCTAAATTCACATTACTTTCTTATCAATCAAACATGGGCTTAAGTTCTTTTTTAATATACGTAATGATATGCGAACTTACTAAATGAATATCATAATATTTTTTACAATTTAATACTTATAGTAGAAAACAATTGAAATTGTAAGAGAATCTTTGACAATGTTGTAGGATATTGAGAATGTAATTGAAATAAAAAGAATTTAGAGATTAATAAAATTTATAATTGGAGTTAGTAATGGGTAGTAAATATTCGAAAGGGCTGTCACTTTTTGTTAGAGATAAGGCAAACTTTGTGTAGTAAATATTCGAAAGGGTTGTCACTTTTTGTTAGAGATAAGGCAAACTTTGTGCAGTAAATATTCAAAAGGGTTGTTACTTTTAACAAATATATTCCCTGTCAAGAAGTAATAAAGAAGTATCGATGTCTCTCCCTCAGTGGCAGTGGGAGACCACCTTCTCTTCTGCACAAAATTAGGTTAAAATTAAGAGAGAGGGAAAGAAGAAGAAGAAATCTGCTGAGGAGGTGAAGATGCAAATCTTCGTGAAAACCCTTACGGGAAAGACCATAACTTTGGATGTTGAGAGCAGCGACACCATTGACAACATCAAAGCTAAGATTCAGGTAACTTTCTTAATTTTCTTTTTCTTCGCTCTCCGTTTACTTCTCGTTTCAAATAGCTTTATCAGCTTGTTCTGTGTCTTTGAGTTTGCACCCACATAATCCCTCAATCTTGTAATTTGACCGATTCTGTTATCTGGGTTCTTCTCTATTTTTGTTTATGTTCAACGTCTTGGTGGTTCTTTAGAGCTGCGTAACTTATCACTGCTGCTTGAAAAAGTTAATCGTGTAGCTTTTGTCATGCGGCGTTTGGGACATCTATAATTGATGTTATGACTGTCAATTCCTATTCGGTTGAGTGTACGGAATGTAGAATTAAAAGTAAAACGTGTTATAACTGGATTTTAATTGAATGAATAGAGATCTATAACTCCAGACAATATGCTTTTTCAATTATTAAAATTTTATTTCAGTTCCAATTTAAAATCTAAATCCTAAATGAAAAGGAAGTCAGAATCTTTTTCTTTATCATCAATTGCAAATCCACGTTCTTCGCTTTATTAAGAGAAAGATAGTGTTTTGCCCTCCCTTGGGTGCGAAGTTGTAAACTTTTATGATGAAAAAAGTATCCTTTAGGTGTATATCAGAAACTGGCAACTCTGCCTCCTTTGCAAAGTGGCTTTCAATATTTTACTTGTGGTGCCGCAATATGAATTGTTCTGCCATGTTGAGTACAACATATGTGTATTTGAAAAGTGGCTCCACTATTGGATGTATGAATAACCTAGGGAAGTAATTAGGTATGCGGACAGTTCCTCCAACTTTTTCCTCAAATTCTTAATTCTAAAATTGGAAAATAAACATCAATCCGAAAGTTATTTACACCCACAACTCTGGTAGCCTATAGTTTTAGAGCTATATACGTTTACCTTTGTCACTTTATTTGCACAAAGAGGGCAAGCCTTACCAGTTGCTCCTTTGTGACCATAAGGTCATAGATTCAAGTCACAGAAATAGTCTTTTTATAAAAATACAAAGGGAAGGTTGCGTATATTATGACCCTTTTCAGACACCCACAAAGTGGGAAGTCTTGTGCATTAGGTACGTTGACTTTTGACTTTGTATGCACAAAGTGAACTATTGAACCACCTATAAAGGATCCAAATTATATTGTCCATTATAAGCACCATTGTGTAAATCTTTTCTGTTTGACTGCAAAGAGTTACTATTGTTGCCTTTTAGGTATTTGGAAGTTGAGTATTTGATTTTTATTATAGTTAGTTTAGTAACCAATCACAAACAATTCGATTGACCTCTTCTAGGACAAGGAAGGAATCCCTCCAGATCAGCAAAGGTTAATTTTTGCAGGTAAACAATTGGAAGATGGTCGAACCCTTGCTGATTACAGCATCCAGAAGGAGTCGACTCTTCACCTGGTCTTGAGGCTTAGAGGTGGAACCATGATTAAAGTGAAGACCCTTACTGGAAAGGAGATTGAGATTGACATTGAGCCAACTGATACCATTGATCGGATAAAGGAACGGGTTGAGGAGAAAGAAGGAATCCCCCCTGTGCAGCAAAGGTATAGTTTTGATTTTATTCTTTTTCAATGGTCAACATACATAATTCTGAATATTTTATATACTTCAATTATTTGATATATTCATTCCCCAGCTGTTTACCATCTTTGATTAGCACAACTATTTATGAGAAGCAGCAAACTATGTTATATATGCTCTTATTGCCATGGTGGCTAAAAATATCACGTTATACCCTTAGCATTTTCTTGTTGCTTGATTTCTATTTCTCCAAAGGTAGGATACTTTTTATAATTTAAGAGTACTAAATGTTTTTGGTTTGCTCATGAAGAATACAACGGCAACATCTATAAAATGTTTTTGGTTTGCTCATGAAAAGTACAGCGGCAACATCTATGAACTATGGAAATCTATGTTTTGGTGGTTATAGAACATAATTAACATGCCTAATGTGTATTGTTAATTTCATCTAATTTTTGCCAAACTAATTGTGTGTTATTTTAATCAGCAAATGAAGATATCGTAATTTAATTGTGCAACTATTTACAGGCTAATTTATGCTGGCAAGCAGCTTGCAGATGATAAGACAGCTCGTGACTACAATATTGAGGGTGGCTCTGTGCTTCACCTCGTGCTTGCCCTAAGAGGTGGTGGTTTATTCTTGTTATAGTTGACTCGAGTTTCATAAACTTAATCCATGCAGGTCTTGCGTTTATGTTTATAAAATAAGAGCACAGATTACATGTGGCTATTGATTTTCTCTTTTGCTTTAACGTCCATCTTAGAGCAACCTTCCCTGCTGTGGTTGTACTGTTAACTTCCGTGAATTGCCTTTAGCTAATAGTTAAAATGGTGGCATTTTGTTGCAGGAATGAATTTGACAACTTCTATCTTTTCTTTTTTCTTCTCCCCCCCTGGGGGAATCTTTAGAATTCCCACTGCTTAACTTTCAATTCGCCTCTGACCATCAATTGAAATGTGAATAACCCGTCCTCCTCTCTTTGAAACCTCCGAATGATCTATAATAATTCGCAAATCCAGATCGGCTAATTGTTCTCGAATAATGTCTGGAAAAGTTCTATTGCTATTTCGCGAGGCAATTCACATCGATGTAATGAAAGTGCGGGACTTACGACAATGACGGACCGTCTCGAATAATCAACCTGTTTGTCGAGCATAGTCTTTCGAAATCTTCCCTCTTTGTCTTCAATTACATCTAAAAATTACTTGTAATATGGATTGATCTAATAATGATGAAATTTTTTTATATTCTGTAAACAGGTTATAGAATCACATAAAATTGTATCTAACTCTATATGTAGATATGGAATGTATAAAATAGGTATGAACAGCGGAATAAAGATAATTTTATACTCAAATTTGAATTTGCAATAGATACAACTGAAAAGGAATTCAGAAATTCTACTTAACTTAGACTTATGACTGAGATAGTCTTGGATAGAATAGCAAAACAAAAAATGATTTCATTTTGACCATTATATATCAATAGGATTGGATATCAGTAAACTAAAAGTATAATAAGGAAGGGCGTAGTAAGCGACGAAATGCTTCGGAGAGTTGAAAATAAGCGTAGATTCGGAGATTCTCGAATAGGTCAACCTTTCAAACTGCTACTGAATCTATAGGTAGGCAAGAGACAACCTGGCGAACTGAAACATCTTAGTAACCAGAGGAAAAGAAAGCAAAAGCGATTCCAATTATCTTGTACCAAAATCGTAACATATTGTGACATAGCAACTACTAACATGAAATTAAACAGTCGAAACAGTTGAAAAACTAGTATCTTAATAATCCTAAATTTTGAGTTCAACTTCATAAATCAAGAGAACATCTATAATTTTTATAAGGTACTTTAAAATGTTGCTCGCACTCGTGTAGTCACTACCAATATTAGCTTGGTATTTTGTTTTTCATATTTACATTTGGTTTTTGCACATAGCATTTTATATATCCAATAGTTGAAATATATGGAATAAACTTCAGTTTCTCTCTCTCTTTGGACATATATGCTTTTATAGAAAAATTTCAAGCGATTTACACAACAATCTCCTCTTAAAATCCGTTAGGTTAGACCTCTTTAGCACTTTCTTTACTTACATGGAGTTGAGATAGACTAAGCAATTTCATTGATCTATCCCTTTAGATAAAGAGATTAACTACCACTCAAACTTGGCTTTTACGGAACCTGAAGCCTTAAAAGATAAGTAGGGATTTCCTATAAGTTACTCCTTTGCAGCTTCTCCCTTAGTTTATTGCTTTTCTTTCGTGTATCCTCTAGATTCTGTCACTTTGCAGCACCTTGTTTCTTTACCTCTTGCTTTAATATTTGTTATACTTGTTTAAACTAGTTTCCTTGTTGTGATACATTGATTTATTTCTCTTCATTAAAAAAAAATCATTTATCTATCTCTATGGATATTGATTTTTACAATATATGCTGCTTCTCTCGTATCCTCTACGGAGAATTTCTTGGACCATCAAAATTTTATAAATTGGAGAATTAATATGTTGTGTTTGATTATCAATATGTTATTTACATATAGCACCAAAAAAATGACTATTCTCCTACTAACCTTTTTATAGACATAAGATTTATCCACATTTTTTATATATTTAAATTCTTTAGTTGTCTCACAAAAATAGATGTTCATTCGTAAATGTTATTTTGCGACTTACATAAATGATTAGGATATTTGGTTATATCATTAGTCTACTGCTTTGCTTTCTTGTATTCTTTAGATTTAATAACTTTGTAGCACCTTGTTTCTTTACCTCTTGCTTTAATATTTGGTTATACTTGTTTAAGCTAGTTTTCCTTCTCGTGATGCATTAATTTATTTCTCTCCAATAAAAAAAATTCATTGATCTATCTTTATAGAACTTGATTTTTTATAATATATGCTACTTCTCACATATCTTCTATGGAGAATTTCTTAGACAATCAATTTTTTACAAATTGGAGCATTAATATGTTGTGTTTAATTACCGATATGTCATCTAGTATTTGCCTACTAACTCTTTTATAGACACAAAGTTTATCCACATTTTTTAATAATATTAAAAAATTTTATTCTCTCGTAAAAATGAATGTTCCAATTTTGATGTTTGATGAAGTTCATATATTATGTTTTGTAACTTACGTACATGATTAGGATATTCTATGGATAAAACCTTGTGATTGTGTCAAGTACACACCTCAAAATAAAATTCCATTAAAGAATGTTGTTTTGACATCGATGTTTTAAATTATGTAATTATGGTATACAATTATAGTTAATGAGATTCTTATAGATTTTAAGCATTGTTATTGTTAAACAGGTTTATTCAAACATTTTTCTTATTTTTGTTTGTAATCTTTAGTCACTAGCCTTGTCTTTTAGCCTTGTCTCGTCAGGTGTGTTCACCAAAGTTCATACTTAATAACAATGATTCCATTTCATAAATAATGGTTTCATACCTTTTTGAAGAATCAATGTAAGCTAGTGCTTCATAAAAAAAAGTAGGTTAATCTTCTATGATCAATGCGTTGTCATTCTCCTTTTCAATATGTAGATCAAATCTATTAAGTGCACAATGTATCGCACTAATGCATCGTAAACCATGTGTTTCTTAATCCTTTGGTTATTATATGTATCAATTTAAGATTCTTATTCCATATATATATATATGAATTTGTGAGTCTTGAACTTTTTTAAGTTTCCATTAGTTTCTTAGAGAACGAATTTTTTTTATATGAACGTAATATGTATTTAGACAAACATCTTTTTCTTAACAAGATAGTAAAATTGAAATCCTAGACATTTTGGTGGATATTTAACAAATTAGTATTTAATTGATTTAACTTGAAAGTTTTCAAGTATTGTAAACATCACATACGTATCACATTCCCGAGTTTAACTTGAAAGTTGTTAGGTATCACAAACATCACAAATGCATCACATTCCTGAAATTTTCAAGTATGATAATTTTAGTGTACTACCGGTACATATCTTTTATGAAATCTTACCTTAAAAGGTAAACAATAGTTTCATGGGCATAATTTGAAAAAAGCAAGGAGGTGTGTATGGCTAATCATAAATCATACAATATCTAACAAAGCATTGTTTCATGTTTTAGATACTTGACATGGAGTTCTGTATGTAGTTCCATTGTGAGAGAATCTCCTCTTTTAACTGCCAATGTTACTAAAATGACAGTCGTTGTACCTTTTGATCCCTTCTTCATAAGGGCTGATAATAGTAAGATTTTTAATCATTTTCTCCACATTTTATCTATACTTTTGCAAGCTAACAACTTTGCAGAAGCTAATTTTTTTTTGTATACTTACAACTTGGCTCCTCAAAGGCACCCCTTATGGAAGGATATTTTTGTATACTTACAACTTGGCTCCTCAAAGGCACCCCTTATGGAAGGATATTCAAAAACTAGCCATATCCATGCAACTGATGGAATTATGCCCATGACTCAATCGTTATGTAATAGTTTGAATACATATGCATTTTAATTATTAACTTTGTTTAATAACATGGCAAATGATTATATTATTATATTATTTTTATTGCTTTTATCCTAATATGATACGTCCTTGATTAAATTTATACGCTTGTCATCATAATGGAGATTATAATAATGAGAGTCAAGTCTTTAGGGTTTAATCTAAAATTGTTCTTATTCATAGGATCATCAAATAAGGACTTTAATGATCTGGTTAGATCAATATATATGTAATAGTATTTATTGAATAGATATTAGTAAATCTCATTTACTAAGTTACATATATAGATGATGCATATGGAGATATGATTATTGAACTGAGAATTTCTAATGGTTAATATTATCTACGAATTGTCAAGTGGGATATTCTTACAAGGATTTAAATGTATATTTTTCCTTTGACCTGAGATCATCATAATAATCAATAGGTCACTTATTATATTTTAGTATCGGACACCTAGTGTGTAAAATACTAGTTGAATGATCATTGGATATAATTAAGTACCTATCTGGTTAGTGATGAGTCAAGATGAGATCTATCGACTCTAGGTAATGAGTTTAAGTTCTATGTTGTCATTAATCTTAATGGTTGTTTCAAGACCTTGGCCAGGGCGATTGAATGAATTAAGAAAGGAGTTTCTCAAGTCATTCACCAATCATTAATGATCGACATGTAACATAGTTGGTTATCTAATAGGATTTGACAGTTAAACCATAGCTTAGGATAATTCGGAGTTGTAATGATGGAAGGTAATAATACGTTATCCTTAACCAGGTTCTGTCTTTGTGAGGATATTATTTCACACTATCTGGTCGTTGAGAAGTGTTGTTAGACGCCAACTTTGATTAGTAGTTAATTGGATTAATTGCTAACGGTTTAGTGATAAATCTATGTGGTCACACACTTACGAGTATAATATTTCCTGTTTATGATTATTTAATTTATTATGAGATAATTTATTAAATAATTTATATGATATGTTATTTTTTTTCTAGGACAAAAAATATAATTAACAGTGAAAACTCTCTTGTGCAAAATAAATGAATAAAATAAAAAAGTTTTATTTTATTTCATTTTATAAATAATAACAAGAATTAAAAAATTATTAATTAAACCAAATTGGCAAAGAAGGCGTCGATTATGAACTTGCCTTTGCCTTTGGTGGTTTTGTTTTGGTTTTACGTTTTACAACTATAAATGAAATGATGAGAGGTTATGAAAAAAAAAAAGGAGGCGTTGTTGTAACGTTTTTAAAAAGAAACAAACAGAAGTAGTCTTGCTCTCTCATTTTTCCAACGTTTAATAAAACGTACAGAACAGATTTGGTCTATAATTTTGTACGTAAAATAAATAAGAGAAAAGTTGAGAAAATTTGTTTTATTCATTCTTGAAGAAAGGGTTCTTCACAATCTTTCATAGTCATATCAAATGTTGAAAGCGCGATATAATTTTTTGGTGTGGAGTACATAAAGACTTCGTATTTTCGAAATTCATTGCCTGTTAATCCTCACAAATTTCAGGTATGTGTTTTGCCTATTATTGTTATTAGTATGAATGTTAAACGCAATAAATCTATACAAGATTGCAATGTAATTTTAATTTCCGCTGCGTATGCGATCTTTCAATTGGTATCAGAGTCAAGTTTTTGTGTTTATATCACACTTGACAAAGATCAATAATTTGTATATTTTATTGTTTTCTTTGTTTTAATACTTGAAAGTTGTTCATTTAAAATACATGAAAACATTTTGAGTTTACGTTGAAAATAGTTTTAACAAAACCGAAACACTTCAATTCATGTTCGTTTCAGACGTTACGAAGAGAGTTTTGCATTCTCTCAATTTCGTAATGTTTATATGTTTAAAGGAGGAGTCCAATGGTTTACCGTGAAAACGGAAAAAAGCTTTGGATAAAAGTTATGTACAACAAAACCATTAAATGCGTGTAATGGATGTTGTACGTTAATTAATGCAAAGGTAGATGTGGAGTTGTTAATGACAAACCCATTTAATGCATTTTGTATGATGGTTAATGCTATGAGTCTGAAGTGTATATGCTGTGTGCGTAATCTGTCCAGATGTTGTTTTGTTTTCACGTGAATACAGAAACGGAAAAAAATTACAATATGCGTGAGTTTATATTGATAAACGACTTTAATTGGAAATGTTATTGGAAAGGTGATATAGTGTTATTAACATTGTTTAATAACATAAAATCTTGACTTTTAAAATTATTGAGTTTATTTGGATATAATATATGGTATTTTATCAAAAGGGATTTTCCATCCAAGTAGATCATAATATTTATTTTTGTTTACAAGGAATGCCCTGATAATCAGGTGACTTGTAGTTCATGGATAAATAATATTTTCTATTACATTTGATGCAAGTGTGACGAAAAATTACTTAATTTTTATACTTTTTGCCTAGACTACCTAGGGAATATAATATTAATTAATTCTCTGTCACTTGGATGGATAAACTCAACTATACTAATAGGAACGACCTGACAACCAGGAGACTATATAGTATTGATCCTATTATAAATTTTATATGATAAAATAGATAATTTACCACTTTTTAATTATGCATGAGTAACGACTTGACAACCAAGGGGCTCATTCATGTTTTAAAGATTCTATATCATTTAGATAAAAGTCCATGTCTTAATGATATATGATTGTGTTCTTATTTTGATATTTTCTTTTTATTAGATTTCTCAAAATGTCTACTATATCACTGCGAAGCATTCTTGATGCTAATAAGCTAGCAGGTAACAATTTTGATGATTGGTACCACAATTTGAGAATTGTTCTTATGCATGAAAAACTTATCGATATGATCGATAAGCCCGTGAAGGAAGCGCCCCTTAAAGGAATTGATGACGCTAATGCATTGGATGCATATTTTAAGTATAATGAACAAAGTACTAATGCCAAGTGCATTATTTTGGCATCAATGAGTTCTGAACTCCAAAGGCAACATGAAGGTATGAATCCTCCACAGATCATTAAGCATCTTAAGAAGATGTATGGGTCACAAAGTAAGACTGCTAGATACCAGTTATCTAACTCCCTATTCAAGTCTGAATTGAAGCCCAAATCTCTTGTGGGACCTCATGTTCTTAAGATGATTGATCTTATAGAACAACTTGAGAAGTTAGGGTGTTCACTAGGGAAAGACTGTCACAAGATTTGATCTTACAGTCTCTTACTGATATTTTTCACCGTTCATTGTTAATTTTAACATGAACAAGATAGACTGTGATCTTCATAAAATGCTCAACTTGTTGATCGATTATAAAAATCAAGTAGCATCATCTGAGAAGGTGAAAGTATCAGGATCTGTGAACTTGGTTGGTAACTCTTCTAAGCGCAAGTGGAAGTGCAAAAAGAAGCCCAAGAAAAATTATCTTGCACCCAAAGGTGTTTGGAACAAATCCAAGGGTAAGGAGAAGAAAGTTAACCAAAAGGATGTTAAATGTTTCTTCTGTATAAAGAAGGGACATTGGAAGAGGAACTGCTCAGAGTATTTGGCTACTTTGAAAGGCAAGAAACAAGGTGGGACATTTATGAAAAATGTTTTCATGATTTCTTTAACTA
>JANZXR010000006.1:20530236-20550075 GCA_027575705.1 Erythroxylum echinodendron | reverse complement strand
GGTTGGTAGAGGTTTCGGTGAAATTTTTGTTTGGTGTCCAGTTCTGAAGTAATTCAAGAACCTGGGTTAGGTTTAAAAGTTGGTTGAGTGGATTGGACATCCCCCCAGTTTGGGAGGCGTCTGATGTTGGTGTTGCTTCCCCTGCCATAGCGATAGGTAAGTTTTCTTACTGGCAAATGAATAGAAGCTGCATCAATTCAGCGCTATTGATCGAATGATGGCTCTGATACCAACTTAGAATAGGATAGATTCTGTATTTTCATTGATGCTTTTCATTTTCAATGGTAGAATCCTTTATAGGATGAATAAGAGTAAATTAGAATCAATCACCATTGATGGTGATTGATCCAGTTCTTGGTTCTATGCCCTAATCTTAGCATTACAGTCAAAACTTTCCTTTCTTGCATTCCGTTACATGTTTCTCATGTTCTCACAATTGATTATCACTTTAATTTATTATTTTTTCAGGGTATTCAATTGTTTAATCTAGTTGCTAGAATTTAGCAGGACTAGTTGTCCCTGCTAAATTTAACAAGTTGTATACCTCATTAATTGTGCAGAGTTTGAAGTTATCCCGTTTAATGTTTTGTAATTCGTAGTTGGAATTGCTCTTATTCCTTATTTCCCTTCTTTCTTTACGGTTGCTATCTGGGCAACACTAGGTTGTCTTGGGCATGCAAAGAGAAGGGACACCGATTTCGATACCTATTAGCTTATCTTATTTTTTTATTTGCTTCTTTTTAGAAACAAGCAGTTGCTATTTTTTCGGTGCGCAATAAAACTTTACTGCATTTTGTACCTTATAAATTATACGTTTTGATTAAGTCATAGGACGAAAAACTCGTACAGTTAGGTGACGTTTGGAGGCACGAACTCTTAAGGTCTAAGTGAATCTAGGCTTAAATGTTTTAGGGGGACTAGATTGTCTTGAGGAGTGTAAAGAGAAGAGACACAGTTGCTACTCTTTGGTGGTACAATAAACTCTTAGAGCATGTTAACTTATAAATTATATCTTCCGAGTAAGTCCCTTACCCAGTCAAACGACAAATTTAGCCTAAGTGACCGTTAGGTGTAGACTCTTAAGTTTCAAGAATCTCTAGCACTTAAAAGTTCTAGGGAGAGTAGGTTGTCTTGGGGAATGTAATGAGAAGGGACACATATTTTGTTGCCTATTAGCTTTTCTTGTTAACGAGAGAATTCATAGCTTTTATTTTTTGGGTGCATATTAAATCCTCAGGTGCACGTTATAATTTGTAAACTACGTGTCCAGGGAAAGTCACTTATCAAGCCAAGACTTTGGAGGTCAAAACTCTTAGGATCCAAGAATTTGTGGCATGTAACAAACCTGTAAAGTTAATCTGACTCGAACCCAGGACATGAAACACTTGCAGATTATTAGAAACTCCTTAAACCAATACAACTCTGCCATCGAAATTGTTTTGTTAATATTGGACTGAGATCTTCAGGCCGGATGGGTGCATTGGCCATTTTGTTTCTCTCTCTTTTCTCTAATCCAGGTGTATAGAAACTGGTTTACAGGATATGGGGTAATGCCAGCCTCTATATAACCCCATCCCATCTATTTGACATTTAAGTAAATTTTTAGAGCATAACTCTAACATTTAGTTTTTCATGATATGCTACTTCTAGTTTAATTTTTGTATATTTTCTCTTTTATAAAAATTATGTAAATTGTTGCTATTGGTCCCGCTGGATGGGCAACAGAGCCAATATTCTTATCCATTGTTTTTCTCATTTTCTTGATTTTTTATGTTGACTTCTTGTCCGCAGTTGGAGCATCTTCCATCAATGGTTGCCGGTGTTTGGTCTGATGATAGTCATTTGCAGCTTGAGGCAACCACTCAATTTAGGAAATTGCTTTCACTAGGTGAGAATTTCTTTTACTTGTTTTATATTTGTGGAGTTAATTGTGCATGTTGAGTGCATAAAGAAGCACTACATCCTGTTTACCCTTATGTAGAGCGGAGCCCTCCAATTGAGGAAGTTATACGAGCTGGTGTCATTCCTCGGTTTGTTGAATTTCTGATGAGGGAGGACCTCCCGCAGCTTCAGGTTTTGTGAATGCATAGTTGCATTTGTTCTCAGGTTTTCGTCATTGGGTTCATAGGTTTCTGAGCAATTAAAAAACTATGCAGTTTGAAGCAGCTTGGGCATTAACGAATGTTGCTTCTGGAACATCTGAACACACTAAAGTGGTAATAGACCATGGTGCTGTTCCCACTTTTGTAAAGCTTCTTTGTTCGACAAGTGATGATGTACGTGAGCAGGTAGGGGGACAGATTGTGCACCCTTGTAGTTTCTACATTTTCACCATTGTAGTTCTGCTTATGAAGTGTGAATGGATGGGCTTAATACAAAGTTACTAATTCAGGTATTATGAAAACTGTAATACTTTATGACCTCTTATAATATCTTTATTCTCCCATATGCAGGCAGTGTGGGCTCTGGGTAATGTTGCTGGTGATTCTCCTAGATGTCGTGATCTTGTCCTTGGCCATGGAACTTTGCTCCCTTTATTGGCACAATTGAATGAGCATGCCAAACTCTCTATGCTCAGAAATGCTACATGGACTCTTTCAAACTTCTGTCGAGGCAAGCCACAGCCTCCTTTTGATCAGGTTTGTCAATCAGATGTCTTACTTCCGATTGCTGTTGGACTTGATATTTAAAACGTCGTTGACAGGTATCATATTCATTTTTGGGTAATAATGTTCATGTCTCTTAGTTTTTGATATCAATATCAACAGGTTCAGCCTGCACTTCCAGCTCTTGCCCGTCTTATTCATTTTAATGATGAAGAAGTCTTAACTGACGCATGCTGGGCGCTATCTTATCTTTCTGATGGTACAAATGACAAAATTCAAGCTGTAGTTGAAGCGGGTGTATGCCCACGGCTAGTTGAGCTTTTACTGTAAGTCAAATTTTTTGTTGCACTAGCTTTCTTGAAATTGGTTATGTAGCATGCTGTTATCAAAGCCTGAATTGTTTTAACATATGTCAGGCATCCATCTACATCAGTTCTCATTCCTGCACTTCGCACTGTTGGAAATATTGTCACTGGTGATGATATGCAGACTCAGGTACTGGGCATCATTAAGTTTTTGTTTTTTTTAATTTGCTTGTGTATTCATGTTTGTATTATTAGTCCTTAATTGTGAAGTTCATGTTATTGTTTTTTATGTAATCACAAGCAAATTCTTTTCTATTTTTATATTGTGTATTCTATATCTGATTGGGAACATTGGCTGACAAAATTTCATTTCTAGCTTCTGTTAGTCTTTTTAGACTTTGCATTAAGTAAGCCAAATAATATTTTGTGAAGGTTAGGCACAAAATTATATGGATTCAGTTGCCTGGACGTCCATGACATGCATGCATAAATGTGAACAAATTTGTACTGAGTAGTGGATATAAGCTTGTAACTTGGGCTCTCTTTTTGCTTCTGATTTATTAGTGAAGCAATGCATCTATGTTTTATTTAGATATCCATTGAAGCTAGCTATTCCCTGATCTGTGAGTTCTTATGAGCTCTGTTTATTTCAAACTAGTGTATCATCAATCACCAAGCACTACCGTGCCTTTTGAACTTGTTAACCAATAATTATAAGAAGAGCATCAAGAAAGAAGCTTGCTGGACTATATCTAATATTACAGCTGGAAATAAGGAACAAATTCAGGTACTAATTCTCTTCTCATTGGCTTTTCCATTTTGCTTGAATTTGATTCAAATGATTATG
Source organism: Erythroxylum echinodendron (assembly GCA_027575705.1). NCBI lineage: Eukaryota > Viridiplantae > Streptophyta > Magnoliopsida > Malpighiales > Erythroxylaceae > Erythroxylum > Erythroxylum echinodendron. Next base: position 20,546,317 of record JANZXR010000006.1, on the reverse strand, counting down.
GTTCTAGTAACTGAGCATCCTTTTTGTACAAACACTTGCAGGCTGTAATTGAGGCTAACATTGTTTACCCGCTGGTTCAACTGCTTCAAAATGCTGAGTTTGACGTTAAGAAGGAGGCTGCATGGGCCATCTCAAATGCTACATCTGGTGGTACTCGTGAGCAAATCAAGTAAAAGGAATCCAATTTCTTATCGTAACATGCTTGTATAATATCTGATAAATTGATGTGAGACCAGATCAGAATGTTAATCTGGGTGTATATATGTTTCAGGTATCTTGTTAGCCAAGGTTGTATTAAAGCTTTATGTGATCTTCTCATCTGCCCCGATCCAAGAATTGTGACAGTCTGTTTAGAAGGGCTTGAAAACATCTTGAAGGTAGGAGAAGCTGACAAGAATTTGGGCAATACTGGAGGTATAAACCTTTATGCTCAAATGATTGATGATGCTGAGGGCTTGGAGAAAATCGAGAATCTGCAGTCTCATGACAACACAGAGATTTATGAGAAAGCAGTGAAGATTCTGGAGACATATTGGTTAGAGGAAGAGGACGAAACAATTCCATCAGTGGATGCTCCCCAATCTGAGTTCCGGTTTGGTGGAAATGAGGTTCCAGCAGTTCCTTCGGGTGGATTCAATTTCACCTAAATGTAAGCAGATCACTCAATTCCCTGGATCATGTTCTTACCATACAAATAGAATTTAAAGCATGTGAGATATTGTTTTGAACTGTTGGATGCAGGAAGACTAGCCGGGTCTGCTATTCGAGTCCATATCGGGTGTGGGGCAACGGTTGTCAACTGTCAACGGTTGACATGTCCTGGTGTCAAGGTTGCTAATCTCACGGTTGAGGTGTCCTGCTCCTGGTGTCAAGGTTGCTGTCTCACGGGTCCAGTCATGGCAGTTGAAACATGCTGGACTGGCATCAGTTGAGGGCCGGATCGACGTTGGTGCCGAGAGATTTAAGAGTTTGATTGCATAATGAGCGTGGTTTATCACTTGATTTAATAAGTTGAGAAACCAAAATCTCGACGAGTGGTGCTTATCCCTGGATTGGAAACCATGAGAAACGTGCCAGTCTTTGTTAAATGATTATTGTCCTCGTCGCCACTGTATTACTCAACGTTGCTTGTACACGTTATATGGACTATGGCACTCATAAAATCCCGTATTTATTTTGGCTTGTAGTCGTGAGGAATATTGAGTGAACTTTTGGTTGCATTTATTTTCCTTTTTGGTGGTATACTGTCCATATTAGGGTTGTACAAATTTGTAAGGGTTGTTAATCCAAAATGTCGAAAGCTCATGTTAAAGGAAAATTTGGAGTCTGAGGCAATTGTTGATAGATGCCTTTTATGATGCTAGACAGCAGCATCAAGCCCAAATTCTTGAATACGATTCAATGAAAATGGTGCCTTGCGACCAAGTTTACAAACGAATAATCCAAGAAAATATCGGAAAAGGGTTTGAATAAATTTTGCGTTTGGTATAGGTATAAAATTATGCTATGTTCTTATAATAAAAAAAAATGTTAATTTTTATTTTTTGAAAAATAAAATGTATTGCCAAATCAGCATAAAAAATATGAATCAATGCTATACATCATATCAAAGGAACAAAGGAAAGAAAAATATATCGCTTGAAAGGGCAAGTGTGAAACAAACTTGGAATAATTATGAAAGAAAAGTATACTGCTCGAACGGGTCAAGTATGAAACAAACTAGGAATAATTATGAAAACAAAAGTGTTGCTTGAAGGTACCAATATGAAACATATATCAATGCAGTTGATGACAAACATATATGGAGGCACACCGATAATGACATAAGAACTAATGAGTCTTACAAGAAGTTCGTCTTTAAACATAAGCCCAAAACATGTTGGACCAAACCAATTTGGTGCAATTATATCAATCGTTGAGTTGCATTTATCTATGGATTGCAAGGAAAGATAAGCGTAAAATTGTTGACATAATCGATAGATAAATGCATCTCACCAATTGGTGCTCATTATGCCAAGAAGCGGAGGAAAATACTGAACATTTATTCTTCAAATGTAACTACATTAGAAGCATTTAGAAAGAACTTCTTAGAAGATGTTTGATAGCTGGAGAATTAAACAACCAGGTTAGTGTCAAATCTTGACATTCAACTAGCAAATACACCAATAAAACTGCTTACAAATGTTTCTGGTTTGTTCTCTCATCAATAGTTACAACAACTTGGGAAGAAAGAAACTACATGATCTTTCACTTCAAATGCCTCCTTAAGGCACAATTCAGTAAGCAACTTATGCAACATATAAGGCTTCAAATCATCATACAAAATCACAAATTGCAAGACAAGCAATACGCCTTTTCTTTTTGGAATATCTAGCTTTTTTTTTTTGTTCATCCTTTAAATTTTTACTTGCAATCATTGATAGTCACTAATCTTTAATGACATTTAGCATTGTATTTTGTATGTACAGTTATATTGCCTTTCAAGGCCTAATACATTAACATTTTTTTTAAAAAAGTATGAAACAAACTAGGAACATATGAAGGAAAAATATATTACCTAAGGGGCAAATATGCTATAAAGTAGGAATAATTATAAAGAAGAGAGTTCTTAGGGCAAAAGGGTTTAGGAGGAAGGCTCCATTCGGGTGCTTTCTTTTTACTAATATTTGTGTTAATCCCCTTGATTAAATTAATCCCCTCGATTAAAATGATTTCTCTAAATTAACAAAAGGTTTTTTGGCTTGATGCTTGTATATTGTGTTTCTCATTTTTGAATATTTTGTGGTTTCAATATCTCCATAGAACATAAAGGATAAAAATAAAGGTCAATTTAAATAATACAAGATCATCTTTGATGTGGAACTGATCCTTGTTTATTCAATTAGCTATGCTCATCCATTAATCCTCATTACAATATAAGTTGCATAAGTTCTTGCAACTTTTTCCATAACATTGAAGAGTAGTAGCACCTGAAGAAGAGATAGTTTAAAAATTCATTCTCTTGATTAGATATCTAGCACCATAAGTTATTAGTAATGATGTATTTAATCCTACGTATGCTCTTTACCTTTTGATTGATTGCTAACGAAAGAATAAAGGATGTTTATGAGAAACCATTAAACTAAACTAATTTTTTTTATCTAAGGGATTATCTGATTAGTGATTGAGAAGACCTTCAAGCAAGATTTATTTGTAAATTTCTTAGAAATGTGCCTTGTCCAAACAATTATGTCTTGTCCTTTCAATTTGGGACAGTAACTAGGTAAATTGTCATAACAGAAGAGAAGCCTCTAAACTTACAGATTTAAGTGTTACCTATTGGTTTACACCCTACAACCAATCAGTTGGTTATAGTTTAGTGACAAAATAATTTAAAGACATTTTTTTATCTATTACATTCTTAAATATATATGATAAAGTCCTTGAGATACATATACATTGCAAATGAAATTATGATGAGATTATAATTATGAAATTCATATTGCATTTATGTATCATCCCTAAATTGTTCTTAGTCATTGTTCTATTAAGACTGGACATTAAAAAGACTACCACACTTTATATTTTTCCTTATAAAGAAAGTAGTTAATCTCATAGACTAAAGTATACAAATACTTAAACAAACATGTAGATACTTGTTAGAGAATAAGTTTACTAAACTGAACACATATGAGAAATTTATTTGGAGCATTATTTATATGTTTATAGAAATTCTCATTGTAATGGTTATATAAGTGATCTTTTGACTTGAGATCTCTAAAGTTTTCTTGTATGGGGATTGTTAGACTTTGATAGTCAAGGATGACTCAGATGGTATTCATTAGATATAGTATGAACTATATGGAGGTAGTTGTGTGATGAAGATAAGATTAATCATCCTAAAATAATTAGGGAGAATGCTTCATTGCTCTCAATTATTATTGATTCGAAAAATCCTTGGTCAATGTAGAATGACATTTTGTAAATAATTTATAAATGTTATTAATAGAATCAGTAGCTAATGTTAGAGAACTAATATGATTGGACTTAAAACAAAGTGGACATTAATTATATGCTCTATTTCTAATTAGAATAGTATATGATAAAAGGATTGAATTATATGGAAAAATTATGCACAAAAAGGTTAGTTAAATCACTTTGTTATTCCTACATATTTAGGCGGTCATAATATGTTGCTAGACATCAATCTTGATCTATAGATATAAATTGTTTAATTAGAGAATTAAAAATAAGTTAAATGAGTTTAATTTATCTAATCCTAAATACAATTAAGGGTTATAATTTGTATCCAATGCCAATATATTTGGGAATCTAATGGTTACACGTAAGGAACAGGCTAAAAAGAGAAAAGATATTTTAATTAAATTAGACTTAATTGTAAAGTTTGAGAAACTTTATAATTAAATATGATAAATTTAATAAAGAATGATTAATATGAGATATTAGATCTTATTTGTGTATAACTGATATTTAATTATAGTTATTTTAATTAAATTACTAAAATATCCAAAACTTATAATATATAGACTTAAGCTCTAATGAAGCTAGCACTCCTTACCTAACTTTTTTTGCAACAGTTACAGAGTTCACTCAACTTGTTATATGGATACCATTGAAGTCCGAACACTTGTACGACTATGGTAGTTGAGATGGACTGATTTTAGAAACGATTCGAGGGATATGACAAGAATAAAATCAATCTTCAGAATAAAATACGAATTATGATTCATGCTTTATTAGAATTTATTGTTATCATTTTATAAAATTTGAAATGATCTTAGCTTTCGGGAAATCAAACAAAAAAGTTTTTCTGATGGCATTGTGTATGATCATGGCTTCTTCCCTTCTCAAAGTTGTTCCACTTTTCTTCAATTTCTTGTTTCCACTCATTAACAAACATATCAAGCACCCTTTGAAATTTAAAATTAAGATCAAATTCTTACTATAAACTAATCAAACATTCAAGCACATAAAATTATTAATAAAAACACAATTCTAAGTCAAACACAAGATTATCATCTAAGAAAATATTTGAAAACACAATCAACTACCTAGAAAACACACTATAATATACACCTATCAACATTCCTATACTTAAATCTTTGTTTGTCCTTAAGTAAAGCAAAAAACACAAACACAAACATAAACAAAACACGTAACCACATAATCATATACAATGTAATAATGTTACAATGGCATCTAATCTCATAGAATTAACTTAACCTCAAACATCAACCATTTAAAAAATGTCAACATACTAACTTATTCCTTTCATGTTTAAGTGCTTTAATTTGAATATACATATCAATCAAAATTTTAGCACCCTATTCATATACCTATTGCACTTGTAAGCATGCATTTATTATTATTGAACAATTAAAAAAGGAAAACTATCACTAAATAACCCTTCATGAAAATTCTTGCTATTTTTAAAAGATTAATGGGTTTAATTTTATTGTAAGCACTTTCTTTTTATATTTTCTTTATTGATAACCCAGTCTTTTGATGTAAAGGCAAACATCTTGTCATGAAGGTCTCCTAATCACTCAACTAGATTATGTCTTTTTTAGTTTGGTTGGATAATCATTTTAGCCTTTTGACGCAAAGGCAAACATTTTGTCATGAATACCCTAGTTACTTAGCTATATATCATAACTCTCAACTGTTTACTAGCTCTATTTTTAGCTCAATTTTCTTAGAAAGAGCCAGTAGAATAGGAATTTTAGTTAACAAATTTTAAAAATAATTTCTTAGTTTATCTTATTTCTTCTTAGTTAATCACTTTCATGAAAGGGTACTAATGATAGAAACTAATTTCATTAAATGTAATTATAAACGTATACAACAAGTGTCAAAAAGCGAAAGAAAATGTTTCACATCCTAATTAGCATACATATTCATCCCAAAGATACTTCAAACACAAAATTCACAAGTTACTATACCTTTACAATTTAAGTGACCATGTTCAAAAGTAAGCCAATTCCATTCAATTCATGTCCTGTACACATTCACACAATGCACACATCATGTAACAAAATATTCACACTATGCTAACCTTATCAAACTAACACAATGTAAATGCTAATTTCACACACAATTGATATGCAAGTGCATATACGTCTCCACACTTGAACATCACATTTTTCTCAATTTAGAAAATAAAACAATACAAATAAAGAGAAATAAAATTAAAGAAAAAGTAAGAGCAAGAAAATTTATAGTGATTTATGTGGCGATGATAATGGAGATGGAACTTGGATTCACTTCATGTCATGAGCATCCATAAATTCAAATCTCTACAAAATAAACATGAAGCATAAAAAAACAAAAAACTAACAAAATAAAATGAAAATAAAAAAAGAAACATATATTAATTCTTAGGTTGCCTCCCATGTAATGCTTGCTTAATGTTGTTAGCTCGACATATCCATCGCTTTTACCATCAACCTAGGTCTATAATTAATGACTTATTTCCACTCGTTTCTTTTAATGACAATTTATTAGCCTATGAATAAGCCACATCATGTAAGATAGTAAGAAGGAAATATTTGATCAAATCAAAAAATCCAAGTGATTATATTAATGCCCCTTTTTATAACAAATTGTCAATAAAATAAAGAATGATGAAACTCTCTGAATCTTTAGTTAACTTCAAGAGTTTGTCATCTGGGAAGGCAAACTAATCATTCTCGTCCTCATTCACCTTTTTCCACTCTTCTATTTTCAATTCTTGAACATATACTTCCTTCTCTTCTTCATCCACTTTTTACTTTATCCTCTATTCTTCATTCTTTTCTTAAATAGTAACTTCATTTGTGAGTTTGATATATGTCTCCTTTTCACTTTGAGGCATTAATAGGTTCTAATAGCATGTTGTATTTGACTCAGTATCAATATGCTCACATTGTGTATTTTGAGGCTAGTTTTGCATGCAATATGTTTTGTCCCAAATATAATTCAGAGCTTAACATTAATGGTCGTAATGGTTACCCCCACAAATGTCTCAACATAACAAGGATGTTGGTTGTACTTTTGTGTTACTTGGAAGAGACCTACATTCCTTGTTAACAATGCACCAATAACTTACCTAACTTGAACCTCCAAGTTATGAATGGCATAGGAAAGGCTCTTCATTATTAGATCAAATTTTACTTCCCTTATCTTTTAAATTTCATCTTGTCTATCGAGCTTAGAGCTTAACATGTCCATTAACTTGTCTCACTTGGAATCTAAAGATCAAAGCCTATCTTACTGGAAACTTGGTGGACCTTATGCTTTTATATTGTTTCTTGCATTCTTAGTCTAAAGATAATTTAGATAATTTTCCACCAAAGATTATATGAGGTTAAGTAACTCCCATTTATGTTGTAATGGCTTTACTGAGTTAGAACTTGTAAGTTGCTCAGCTTAAAGTTGCTATTTTTCGAAATCTTGTGTTCAAGCACCTGTAATCACACAAGAATTAGAACTTGTAAGTTTCTCAGCTTGAAGTTGGTGTTTTTCTAAATCTTGTGTTCAAGCACCTACAATCACATAAGAAAAGTAATATAATCCTTAAACCTATGGAATTCAAATCATATAAGATGCTAATTTAATCTTCGACAACGGTGTCGAAAACTTATTGGCAGTTTTATATAAAAACTTCAATACCATAAGTATATGGATCGTATCTTGTAGAATAAAATGTATCGCTCTCATGAGGATTAATTAAAAACCTAACAATTTGAATGCATTTTGTCTTGCCTAGTTCCTGTCCTCTGTCACGATTGTGAAACTATGCATAATTGTGGCTTCTTCCCTTTTGCAAGTTCTTCCTCTTTTCTTCAATTTCTTGCTTCCACTCAATAACAAAAACATAATTCTAAGTTATGGTTATCATCTAAGAAAACACTTAAAACACACTAAAACACCTAGAAAACATACTATAGTATACATCTAGCAATTGATTATTATGTTTAAGAACTATACATTTGTCAGATATGCTTTGGTTGGAGGCTAGTTAATGTCTTAGTAGGCCATATGAGAGACTTAAACTAGAGAAGTGAGAAGCTATCACCTATTGCTGCTTGGAGAATTTTTATCCTTGATTGTGACAAACACAAAGAATAGCCAAAGTGGCTTGACTGCACAAAGAGAAGAGGACATTGGAGCTTATGGAAAAATTTTCAAAATCACGTAGCTTTTACCAGCACATCACACTATGTTGCTTGGACTTCTTGTAGCTCGCCAGCGGCAAGCTACTACATGTAGATGTAGTGGCAAGGACGACGACGTTGGCAAATGGCAGAGTAAGGCAACAATAACTTCTTTGTGTGGTGGATAGGGTTTTATCTTTAAGAAACTATGGTTTCCAAGGAAGATGATATGGTTGTTTGGACAAGGAGCTAAGTTTATTCTAGTATTGAAATGAGCAGTGTTTGGGTAGAATAATAAGAATATCCAAAAGTTAGAACAATGGCTATTTGGTAATTGAAATAGGATATTGTAAGGTTAGAATAAGATATTCCATAACCTAGATTAAACAATGTTTAGTCATAGGATTAGCTTGTCCTAAATAACAAATAAGGTATTCTTTGTTTGCAGATAGGATTAATCTAATCCTGATAAATATCATTCTAAACATAAATTTAAAATTTTTCAAAATTAAAAATCAATTACAAAATTAAATTAATTATTTTTCTTAATATCATTAAGATTAATAATTATATTGTTTTCTAATTAATTTTAGAAAATAGCTTCTAAAATTAAATTTAATTTGTTTCAATTAGATTGAAATTTATTAATTAGATTCCTTAAAATTAAAAAATTACTTTCTAACATAATTAAAAAAGATGTTTCTTAACTAAATTTATTTATTTCAATTTGATTGAGATAAATTAAATTTGTAAATTTATTTTTAGAGAATTATTATTATATTTATTTAAAAATTTTCCTTATTTATGAATAATAAGCTTCTTGATTTATTAAAAAAGATAATTTCTTGATTAAATTTTGAAAAACTTCCATTTATTGATTAAGAAAAAGAGCTTTCTTTAATATTCTTTTAATATATGTTTCTATCTTATTGAAGAAAGATTTGTAGTTAATTAAAAATTAATCTCCAAATAAATAATATAAAGAATTTTTAATTAAATGAAAAGGTGTTTTATTTAATTTTCAAAGTAGTTTCTTTTTAGTATAAGAAAATAGTTTTCTAATTAAGAAAAATAATTTCTAATGAGATTGCAAATTATTTTCTAATTGGATTAGAATGTCTTGGAAAATTTGGAAAAAAGGAAATTTTCTAAATTATAATAAGTAAGAAGTATAATTTATTAAAAAATTAATTTTGTTAAAGAAATCAAGATAATTGAAAATAGTTTCCTACTGGAAATAAAATTAGTTTCAAATAAAATTAAATTTCTATTTGGAATAGGAATTTAGTTTATTTAGGAATCAATGAGTTTAATGTACTTTAATTTTTCCAAGGAACTGGAAATATTAAATTAGATTACAAAGATCAATAACTAGAATCAAACAAAGCTTGATATTGTATGTATATAATTTGATTGTGAGTCCATAAGTTACATATTTGAATATATGTTTGTTATATTATGCATGTTGAATTGTATGTTTTATATGTATGATATCTAACATGCAATTTGCTACTTACTGAGACAAAAAATTTAAATCTCTCGTTAAAATAGTAAGTACATATTAAGAATGTGATTCGTGCCTTTCATTGTTATAAAATAAACTAGAATTCTATTTATTGTTAGGCTTTTGAGCAAACTCAAGGATGCTTTAATCAGAATATGTCTAGTCTTATAACAATGAGTCCTACTTAACTAAATTTGTGTGATTTAGATAAGCAAACTCATGATCACATGAATTTAGGAGTCACATAATATGCAATTGATAAAGTTATCTACCTAATTTAAGTTTAGTTGGTTTATTGAGCAAACTCAAGATCAACTAAATTTGAATAGGATCCTAGCTTACTATAAATATTATATTAATTTTTAATAGTAGTGAGGGCTATTATTTTGAATAAAATAGTAGGAGTAAACAAATATACAATTAAAGTCCTGATCTTATTTGGTAGTTATGGCTTATAACGATAACTTGCTTTTCTTATATTTATATTTTATTATGAGTAAAATTTACCTTATTTAGTGTAGTTGATACTAAGTTAATGAGCATAATTTCTTGGATAAATATTAATTTTGACAAGAGATCTCAAAGTTTGATAGAAAAGTTATATGTCTGTTATGTAATTTTGTTATAATCCCTATTGAGGATCCAGTAACAAAGTTTTAGAGATATGTCAAAAACATATAGTAGAGATGAGAGGTTGCATAGAGTAGAACTGAAAGGTATAGTTCCTTGATGAAATTGTTTCACTCAATTTACTCTACTAAAAGCATAAATATATACATGAAATAACGAATTTGCTATAGTATAATAATAATTTTCATAAGAAGAAAATGATTGTATGACTTTTCTTTCCTATAAATGATATGATAGAGATCATAAATATATTTCTTATTCATGTTTTTGAGTATTTGATACTAAATTTGTATTCAACATTCATATTTAAGAAGTGATTAGAAATAGATTGTTGAGTAAAAGTAGTCGATCCAAGTTTATGTAAATATTTTGTATGTGTTAGATCAAAGGAGGCTTATGCTTAACATAAGTGGAAATAATGCAAAGTTAGATAATCGAGACAATCCTTTCATGCCATAATGGTTAAATCAACATAATAAGAATTGTAAAGTTACATACAAATATATGTGTATCCTTTTAATTATGAATCATATAACTATAAAACTTGTTAAGTTGAAGAATAACTAAATCAACCTTTGGTGAAAGGATGATGATGGTATTGAATTGTTAAATTTATACATCTAATGTATTAGATGGAATAATAATTCATAAAAGGATGATACTTTTATTTCATTAGATTAATAATGACTTTATATGATATAGTATATGTATTAAATAAAATGTTGATTTAAATATTATGTAAAGTTCAAATAGTTTAAATCTAAGTATAAATTAAGCATTGAGAACGTTGAAGCACTTTAATGAGATCGATGTGGTGAGTTATATATTTTCTGGTTATGTATAAGAAATAAGATTCTCAAGTGAATACCTTCATAAAAAAATTCTATAAGAGTATAAATTTATGTGAGGAAAATACAATATGAGAGATTGTATGTTGCAATATAATTTTTTCTATAACTATGCATAGTATAATGACTCACCTTCAATAGTTCTAACTGAATCAATTAACAAGATTTCATATTAGATATGAAATTCTAGTCTTTGAAAAAGCCAAAAGTTATTGATTTAAGGATGTAATTTTTAGTTGAAGCATGAATTATCTATTAAGTAAATTGAGTAATAAAAGGTTATGAGATATCTAAAAAGTTGGATATAATTTTACAGACCCATTAAACAAATTGCTTGTTTCAATGAGCATTTATAGGAGAATGGTTCTTAAGATAAGTAGTCTGAGTAAGATGAAAAGTTTAAATCTAATGACAATACATGCAATTGGAACTAGTGTCTTTATTGATATATTTGATGTATAGTTGAAAGGATACAGACATTGAAAATTTCACTTTCATAATGAATTCAAGTGGTTTGTTTTAGAGATGATTATGACTTTATCATGTCTATAAGAAGGTTAGTGGGCATATAGCTTTCCTCTTCAATGAAAGTATGTAGAGACATATTGCTCATAAAGAACAACAATTCTATTTTTCAATTGTTGTAAAAAAATTTTCAAAAACAACTCTTGTTTGATATGAAAAGGTAACAACTTAATTTGGGGAGTTAGATCTATAAAGCTAGATTGGTAGTTGTTTATACATAGATAATATACTAAAGATGTTTAGTATTTAAGATATCTAATACTTGAGAAGTATTAAAGATATCCAATATTCTATATCTGAGTTAAAATTCAGGTTCAAGGTTATATGGATATCAAATTTGGAAGTAAATCCTAATTAGGGTCTATTTTACTTAAGCAATATCATTTTAAGATTGCAAATGTTCCAATGTAGCAATGGATGTTAATTAAGCCATAATACATTTTTCATTTAGTAAAAATGATTAATCAGATCAACAAGTCTTTAATGAACTTGGTATAGTTCCTTGAATTGCTCGAGACAGTAATGTACTGTGTAACATTAGAGCCATTGCATATGTACAAAGAGCTAAGGTCTCATCAAAGATACAAGGATATATTTTGGCAATGATTTTCTTAATTAGGATGATAATTAAGACACAAGTTGTAAGATTAAGTAAGTTCTTACTGTAGAGAATCATATAGAATTCTCTCATTAAACGATTGTCCAAACAGTAGCATGATCATCATATAGTAATATGTGATGAGTATAATTTGCATTATATTTTAGGGCATAGTTTGATATGTGTTTAGCTGTTAATTTAATCATTTAGTATGTGTTTAGGTTAGAATTGTGTTAGTTTGTTAATTATTATGTTTTAAGTGTTTTATGGGTTAAAACAAGTCTTTGAGCTTAAATATTATATTTTTTAGGCACCTTGGTATGTTTGCTAGTGTTTTAGGGTCAACATCGAAGAATGGTATGGATAAGTTTTGGAGACATTCGTGCCTAAATAACGGACCACAAAATAATTTTTGAATTATTTGGAATGGTTTGGATTGCTAAGTCTTTTACTCTTTTGAATCACTTATAAGATAGGGAAACACTCTCAATGTCAAATGGATTTGGTCTCAAGACTGTCGTCATCACCACCTCTATCACTGTGATACTTTGTTTTTAACACTTTTCTTTTAAATTAATTTTTTATTTTTATATTTGTTTTATTTTATTTTATGTTTCTTCTTTCCATGTTTGTCTCCTTCTCACGTTGAGGATAATGTGTTGTTCAAGTGTGAGGAGGGTTATATATTTTGTTTTGAGTGTAGATTTTACATATTGTATGATAGTTTGTTAGGATGCATATTGTGAATTGTGTGAATGTGTCGATGCCTTAGATGGATTGAAATCGATTTAATTTTAAACATAATCTATTAGGTTATAAGGAGTCATTAGCTCGCGAAATTAGTGATCTAGGTTCTTTGGTTAAAATATGCAAATTAATTAGGTATTTTGACTAAAGTAGCTTTGCTAGTATTTTTTCATGGAAACGAGTGGCTGAAGTAACAATGTAGGCATTAAAAAAATGTTTGCTAATTTTTAAATAAATAACTATTTCGCTAGCCTTAGAGTTATGAATAGAGCTAGTATCCAGTTGAGAACATGATGTAGCCTAGTAACCAGATTGACATGCAACACAAATGTGTGCCTTCGAGGCAAAAGGCTATAATGACATTCCAACCAAGCAACTTAATAAAAACATAACTTAGCCGAGTAATCGAATCGACATTCATCACTAATGTTTGTCTCTGTGTAAAAAAGACTAGGTCAATTGCCTCTGTGTAAAAAGACTAGTCCATATCCACAAAAAGTAATAAATAAAAAATATATAAAAAATAAAAAATATTTCTAATAAAAACCTACCGAATTTGTAAATAGCTTGACTTTTCATGAAAGTGTACTTAGGATTAGTTAAAAAGTTTGAATGACCAAATAATTATTAATGTGTGTGTACAATTAAAAAGGGTGAATAACTTGACATTTAAGTTTTGATTAATATGTATATTTAGTCCAGAGCTCCTAGATGCAGATTTTGCATGTTAATGATTTGAAACAACTTGAATGATTGTGTTTAAAGTTAAGTTTATTGCGTGATGTTAAAGCCATTGTATCATTACTGCATTATGTGCTTTATGATTTTTGTGTGTTTGTTGTTTTGTTTGCTTGAGGACAAGCAAATGTTTAAGTGTGGAGATATTGATAAGTGTAAATTGCATCATGTTTTAGGCATAGATTGACATGTATTTAGCTGTTAGTTCAATCATTTAGTACGTGCTTAGGTTAGAATTGTGTTAGTTTATTCATTGTTTATGTTTTGAGTGTTTTATGAGTTAGTACAAGTCTTTGAGATTAAATATTATGTTTTTGAGGTACTTTAATATATTTGCTAGTGTTTCAAGGTCAATATCGAAGAATGATATGGAGAAGTTTTGGAGACATTCGAGCCAAAACAACGGCCCACGATTATGGCCTGCATCGGGCAAACACGCAGACACTCAAAAACATCAAGTTTTGAAGGATTTTTTGGACCTTTCGGACCCTGAAAAATCCTATGATTACCCAAAACATAAAAGGATGTTTAAAGAACAAGAAAAGAGGCAGAGAGGGGCTTTTGCATCAGCCACCTTGAGAAACCCTATAGAGAAATCATCAAGAGATAGAGGAAGAGAAGAAGGAAAAAAGGAGAGGAGAAGAAGTTGACTTGACGTACTTCCCAGATCAGGAGGTTTCCCGACGTCACTGCCTCCCATCATCCATTTAGATTGTATTTCCTATTTAATTTCAGTTTTATTATTGTATAGAATTAGATTGAATAGTTAATGATAGGATCTAGAATGTTGAGGATGTTCTAAACTAATTTATTCTTGAATTAATGAAAATCTGATTGTTTATGTGTTTATTAGATTTGTTGTGGTTTGATTCTACGATTGCATAATTTAGTAATAAACTGAGGGGGTGAATCAAACGAAAAATGATTAAATTAGACTAACGAGATTTAGGTGATTTAATAGAATAAGAATTGAATCAAATCGAGAAATTGTACGAAGAGAGATTCACATAAGTTTTTGATAGTTTATTAGAGAACTTCATAGCTAATTAGGGTTTTGGATAGGTTGTTAATTAAGAGATTGCAACTTTCATAATTTGATTAGGATTTATGATTTAGGGTTATTGGTTATAACTCGAGAGAGAGTAATCAATCCTAGGATAGTCTAGAACCAACAATCCGGTAATTTATAATCAGTTAGGTTAGCATTAAGGATAGGTAAAATTCCCTTTTTCTCAATTGGTAATTTCTTTCGGTTGATTCTTGAGCGTGTTGCAATTGCTTAACAATTAGTATTTTCGTACTTAATTCTTAATTTGATTGATTGAATTAAGTTCTCATATTATTTTCATACAATTTGAATTTATGTTATCTTTTCTGGCCTTAGATTTTAGGATTAGATTAACTCCCTCCTTGTAGGATCGATACCTTTGGTACTAGGCTAACGAACAGTGCACTTGCCAATTATCAAGGGTTAATAATTAAAACTTATACACAGCCGACCACCTAATCAATATGGTATATCATACTTAAATTATGCAAGTGGAAGAATATTAGTTTATGCCCTACAACCAATCAATTAGTCGTATTTATTTTAGTGAAAATAATTTAACATCATTCTTTATCTTATACATATTTAGATGTATATAATAAAGTATATGAGATAAATTGCAAATGAAATTATGATGAGATTATAATTATGAGATTCATATTGCATATACGTATTATTTCTAAATTATTCCTAGTTATTGTTTTATTAAGACTGGACATTAACAAAACGTAAAAAGACTAGCACACATTTTGTTTTTCATTATAAAGGAAGTAGTGAATCTCATCGACTAAAATATGGAGATACTTAAACAAACATATGGGTACTTGTTAGAGAACAAGTTCACTAAACTAAAGCCATATGAGAAGTCCATTTGGAACATTACTTATATGTCTATGAAAATTCTCATTATAATGATTGTATAAGTGATTCTTTGACTTGAGATTTCTAAAGTTATCTTCTATAGGGATTGCTATGTTTTGATACCTATTACCTAGAATCTAGTCAAGTATAACTCATTTAGTAGTCGTTGGATATAACATAAATTATATAGAGGTAATTAAGCGATCAAGATAAGATTCAATTAGGGAGAATGTTTCATTGTTCTTGATTAGTATTAATTTGGGAAATCCTTGGATAAGGTGGAATGACATTTTATAAATAGTTTACAAATATCATTAATATAATTAATAGCTAATGGTGGAGAACTAACATAATTGGACTCAAAATTTGTAACATCCCATCACCGATGGGAAGGGTAAAATAGTAAATTGGAACGGGTTATGAGTGTGTAAACTCATCTCGGCACGA
>JANZXR010000006.1:20488076-20530136 GCA_027575705.1 Erythroxylum echinodendron | reverse complement strand
GAGTTCTCTAACATGCAGCACAACACAAGTACTATGGGAAGGCATGTTAGGACATCCCTTCACCCCTAACAGGGGAGTTTGACAAGGGGACCCTATATCCCCCTACATTTTTGTCCTTTGCATGGAGCGCTTAACTCATGCAATTAACCAAGCTGTACAAGAAGGAAAGTGGAAGCCTCTAACCTTTGGGACTCAAAATGTAGTTTTATCCCACTTACTTTTTGCAGACGATCTCATCCTCTTTGCTGAGGCCTCTATTCAACAAGTAGACACTATCTTACATATCCTAAACACATTCTCTATCTTCTCGGGTCAATCAATAAGCAAGGAGAACTCTGTGCTGTACCTGTCCCCAAACACCCCTATCTCTTTTGCTCAATACCTAAGCTCCAAGCTCAACATCACCCTAGTTCCTCAGATTGGAAGTTACCTGGGTGCCCCAATATTCCAAAAGAGGATTACAAAAGCTCTGTTCAAGGATACAGTGCAAAAGTTCAAAAAAAGAGCTAGCTTATGGAACCCCCACAAAATATCTATTGCAGGAAGACTTACCCTCTGCAAAGCTGTTTTAGGTTCTTTACCCACTTATCAAATGCAATCTACCCTATTTCTTATTGGTGTATGCACTGAATTAGACAAGGTAAGAAAGTCCTTCCTATGGGAAGGGAAACACGGTGAAAAGAAACTAGCTCTGGTTAAGTGGAAAGAAGTATGTCAACCCAAACTCAGAGGTGGTTTGGGTCTAAGAAGAATGAGAGATGCAAATCTCTCCCTAATCCTTAAACTAGCATGGGACTTAGCTTCGGACTGTAGAAAACTATGGAAAACTATATTCATGGCCAAATACAATCTCCATCAAGACATGATTATCAGACGGTTCCCAAAGCAGAGAGGTTCTCCACTGTGGAATCACATCAAAAAGGTTTGGTCTATCGTCCAGCAAGGTATAAAGTGGAACATGTGTGCCGGGAACCAAATTTATTTTTGGCTTAACAACTGGACACTCTCCGACACTCCACTCCTACAACATTCCACTACACCAGTCCCACTAGAAGAACTATCCATGAAAGTAGACTTCTACACCACTGAATATGGTGGATGGGACTGGGGAAAGCGTCAAACAATGCTAACAGAGGAAAAGTTGG
Source organism: Erythroxylum echinodendron (assembly GCA_027575705.1). Taxonomy (NCBI): domain Eukaryota; kingdom Viridiplantae; phylum Streptophyta; class Magnoliopsida; order Malpighiales; family Erythroxylaceae; genus Erythroxylum; species Erythroxylum echinodendron. The sequence continues at coordinate 20,528,991 of JANZXR010000006.1, read as the reverse complement.
AGGAATTAGGAGCTATCCATCCACCTAATGAAATTATGGGCTCGGATAGAATTATCTGGAAATGGACCTCCAACAGGAGATTCACAACATCATCTGGCTATGACTCACTCTGCAATCATTCCTGAGATCCTAAGGAGACTTACTGGAACTTAATTTGGAAATTAAGGACACAGGAACGAGTCAAAATGTTCCTATGGAAGGTTATCAAACAAGCCACATGGACCAACTACAGAAAGTAAAAATGCAAAATCACGGATAGCCCGCAATGCCACCTTTGTAGTGAAGCTGAAACATCTATACATATCCTTAGAGACAGTTTCCACAGCAAAGAAGCTTGGAGGAGCATTAGCTCCAACCTCCCAGCAGGTTTCTGGACAGGCTGCTCCACCAAGAAGTGGATTCTAACTAATTTATCCTTTTCCTTTTTGCAGGAAAACATCCGGTGGAACATATGGTTCTCCACCACATGTTGGAAGCTCTGGAATGCTAGAAATGTCGAAACACATGGCACTCAAACCACAACCGGCATTCAATTACTTTATCAAATCAAAGGTGCTGTTAGGGAAATAAGTTGGAGTTTCAGACAGAACTTACCCCTTGACACCACTGCTCCATCAAGAGACACAACCTCACTTCTAACAACCCCTGTACGATGGACACCCCCACCTGAAACCTACTACAAGCTGAATGTAGACCCGGTAGTCTGTAGGCCAACAAACAAAGCAGCAGTGGCAGGTGTGCTCAGAGACAATAATGTAACCTGGCTACTGGGATTTAAAAAGAAACTAGGAAGATTCAATGTTACACAGGCTGAATTATGGGCAATCCTAATCGACATGCAACTAACATGGGATTTCAGAATCAGAAAGGTGATTATTGAGTCAGACTGTCCAGAAGCAATCGATCAATTAAATCAAGAGGGTTCAACCAATGAACTCACCGGTATTTGGCCATTAGCAACAATAATCTTGAACAATTATCGATGCTACTGGGAAATCTCCTTCAAATACTGCAACAAGCGGGCAAACTCAATCACCGATTCAATGGTCAAGCAAGCCCTCGGGAACGACCATTTCTCCTCCATCTTGTTCGACTGTCCACCTCAAGAAGTCTACCTTGCCCTAAAGGATGAACAAACGACCATGCTTCCTATCGCCTCCACTGATGGATTTTTTGGGCATATTTTTGCTCAGCCCTAGATTTCCCGTACCAACTACCGGTCGCAACCCTCCTTTGCAAGGGACTCCTCAGCCAACGAGATCTCTGGGACTATTTTTGCTTAATCCCAGACTCCCACCAACATTTGAGACTCACCTTTTGTTTTTTAGCATGATCTACTGAAACGCTCTACCCTAGTTACAGAGATAGGCACGACCGCTTCTTGAGTGCATTGCCCCATCTCACATCGTTTTGACCCTCTTAACAAGGCCGAATTGTAATTTCCTCTTTGGTTTTTCAAGCCTCCATTATATTAAAAAAAAAAGATGTCGTTGTGACGTAGTGGTAAGTTTTTTGCATATAAGCATCATTTTTAATTAAAAATAAAAATAGCAAAAGGTATAAATTATTTTGTAACTTCTCTTAAAAATTTTAAATTATTATTTACCATTATCTATCATGTTACACTTTAACATTTTTAAGTACTCAACTTTAATTGAATTAATTTTTTAATAGTTTTCAGTATATAAATCATAAATTTTCTCTATATTATTTCGCAATTAGATAATTTGAACATATTTCACTTTAACATTTCTCAAAAAGTTTAAATAACTCTTATTATTTTTCTATTACTACTTTTTAAGTGTAATAATTACTGTTTTAAAAATAGTGTAATTATTACTATTTTAATAATATTATAATGCAATAATTAATAATGTTGTAGTATAAAATAGTACAAAAAATCCCGGTAATAACTTACTTAAACTTTGCATGAAATGTTAAATGCAAATTATATATTTAACCAAATAAAAACTAACACAAGGATATATTGGCATATATATGGGATCTTGAAAGTAAGGCAGAGAATCAATGTTATTAATATCGTACCGATATCGGTTCCAAACTTTAGCTTTCTTTATAAAATTTGGTATGAAATAGATACTAGGATTAAAAAATACCTCAGCTTCAAACAACACAAAGTAAAGTAAATTTTCTTACCTTTCATTGATAATTCCAAGATAAGGTGTGTACAAAAAACGCTTATTTTTCATTTAACCTCTTCATGACATCATAAAAATAATTCATTATTGCCTTTTCGTCACTGTCAGCCAGACGAGGTATCCTTACCAAAAGCTCACAAACTCATATAACAATTAACATTAGGACCAAAATTTAATATCTTTAAGTATAATTCTAGAAATATCTAATTCAACATTAGACTTATAGTACTGAGATGCAACTCACTTATCACTTGTAAACATTTGTCTTACTCTTTCTTCATCATAGTAAAATACTAAAGTGATAGGAAATTTGTTGCAGATATTGTAACAATAGGATGAAACAAATTCCTACCATTGGTGAAATTCTTTCTCAATAAATTCAAGACTTATGTACGATTATATATAAACTTGGTCATCTTTTTTGCTTTTTCTACACAATCTCATCAATAATCGAAAAATATCTAGCATCTCTTATATTTTTCAACATCAAGTCAATGCAATGTATAGCATATGGAATCTAATAAAAAGAATTATACTTGTTTTGCAATCTTCTTTCAACCGTTTTATAAGTGGAATCATTTTCAGTAATGAACTGAACAATATTTTATAACTCAACTTCATTCACAACTTTAATGAATATTTCAGATAAAGTATCAACATTCTTAATAAGGCCAAATGCATCAATAGACTTCCAAACATTGCGTCCTTTGCAAAATAAACCAAAAAAATTAATAATAGACCCGTGCCTTCTATTTTTCTAACCATCACACATGAATGAAGATCCAAAAGCAACTCAAGTCATTCTTCTTTCATCCAAATAACTTTTAATTTCACAAATTGAGCTACTTAAAAGTTTACCTTTATAGTCATCAATTGAAGGAGTTTTGTATCGTAAATTGTAAGAGGCAATAACATCTACCATAAGTTGATAATAATAAGACTTAGAAACACTGAATGTTATACCTGAATCACACCACCATCTAACCATTGTCATATCCATATAATGAACCACTTCTCTTGATTGTAAGATACTAAGAATTGAAGGTTAAACTTAAGAAGTTGTTCATGATGCAAAAAAGTTAAATATCTATCTTCTTCTTTTCCTAACATTAGGTGCAACATTCACTTTTTGTTGTGTAGGAATACTACCACCTTCAACATTTTCACTATCATCCTGAACACTAATAAATGAACTTTCACTACCAATTTTGTTATTCAATCTTTACCTTCTATCTTTCTCGTACTAATACTCTTCAAACAAAATTTTCATTTGTCATTTCACATTATACTCACTTTTCAACAAGGCTCCATATTAGCTTTGACCCCATCTAAATGTTTTTTTTAATCTAGTGATTCCTCTACCTTTCAAATGTTTTTTACAAAAGAAGCAAATGATATAGTTCTTCATTCCGGGAACCAATCCAATATAATTTCAAGCTGGATCATTGTATCTTCTTGAAGTGGTTGAATTATTAAGAGTATTTGAACTTCCTTCCATTTATCTGTAAAAATAAATGAAGACATATATCAAAATTAACTTAATAACTTAACATCAAAATAAAGAACATATAGTTTCATAATCAACTACTATCACAAAATATATATTGTTTAAATCAAAAGTTCAAACTAGCATAAAAAAAACATATACGTCTTATACACAATTACACAATACACATATATGTCTGATATAATATAACTGATTTTGCATTATTATATCATACAAAATTCAATTTCATCCAACAAAATTTACCAATAAGCCAAAAATCAACGATGCAATTATTCAACATACATAATTACACAACACACAAATACATCTTATATAATGTAACTCATTTTGTATGATTACATCATACACAATTAAATTTCATTCAACACAATTCACCAGTAAGTCGAAAACTAATAATTCAAGTATTCAACATACACAATTACACAATACACATATAAATCTTATATAATATGACTCATTTTGTATGATTACATCATACACAATTCAGGTTTCATCTAACATAATTCACTAATAAGTCAAAAACCTGCAATTTAAATATTCAACATATAGAATAACACAATACACATATACGTCTTATATAATATAACTCATTCTATATGATTGCATTATTCAACCATAAATTAAAGATATACACTTACAACTATAACCTATTCAACTTTAACCATAATAAAATTCAACATACACAATACACATAGACATCTTATATAATATAACTCATTTTGTATGATTACATCATTCAACCATAATCTAAAGACAAACACTTACAACTATAACATATTCAACTTCAACTATAACTCACAACTACAAGTTTACAACTTACTTTATGTAATCTCATAATTCAACTATAAAATAATATAATTTGTTTACTTATACAATTCAATTTATAATGCTTATAATTATTTTTTAAAACTAATTTAATCAACACTGTTACTAAAATCCTAATTCCCAACTTTAATCTAAATATCTTTCATACACCAATTTTAATCAACGTTATTAATTTCTTACTCAAGTTGACTTCACAACGAAGAGTTAACATACACTACATAAATCAATTTCATCCAAAACAATTGACCAATAAGTTAAAAATTAACAATTCAAGTATTCATCATACACAATACACATATGCATCTTATATAAGATAACTTATTTTGTATTATTACTTCATTCAACTATAAAATAAAGACATACACTCACAATTATAACCTATTCAATTTTAACTCTAACTCACAACTATAAGTTTACAACCTATTTTTTGTAATCACATAATTCAACTATAAATTAATCTATTTTGTTTGCTTATACAATTCAATTTGTAATGCTTATCAATATTTTGTTTTCGTAACTAATTTTAATCAAAATTGTTACTGAAATGTTAATTCTCAACTTTAATTTAACAATCTTTCATTCTCTAATTTAATCAACTTTCTTAGTTTTTCAATCAAATTAACTCAATATTCAACATACACAATATACTACACAATTCAATTTAATCAAACACAATTCACCAAGAACTAACAATTCAACATACGGAATTCCTACATAACACAAAATCACAAATACATATTTCAATACTCAAATTAACAATCAAGTAATCAAGTGATCAAAACAATTCCACAATTCTATAATTCCATAATCAATTTGCAAATGAGTCCCTCAAATTCTGAAACTTTACGGAAATACTGGCTGGTACCAGACACAATCGATAGTACAATATCGTGTAACAAGATTTCATCCTATTTTTCGGCTAGTACGATATAAAATTTGTATCATTGCAGATAATAAATTAACTTGACGTGGATGAGTAGAAATTAAAACCGTTGCCAGAAGCCACATAAGGTTTCCTGGAAAATGCTTCTTTGAGATAGGAAAGGGTTAAAAGAACATTATGGAATGTGGATTTGAATTTGGAGGGTGAATTCCTATCAAAAGTTGTCGAACGTTTTCACATATAAAAAGACTATACTATGAGGTCTTTCTCTTTAGTCTGCTCATGATTTCAGGTTTGCTTATTTATTTTCCTTCAATTGCCCAAATTGAAAGTAACAGTTTGCAATGTGAATATATCAAAATAAAGTTCTCCACAACTCAATTTTTTAAAATAAAACAGTTTGTTTTTTTTAATCAAACAGCTCTCATAATATATTTTTAAAATTTATCTGTGTCTACTCACACATAGATAACTTATTTGCAGTGCACTTAATTAGAAAGCGAAAGATCTATCTGTGCTAGTTTAAAATCAAAGTTTTTAAATTGGCTTATGTGATAATTGTAAATAGTTGTTACTTGTAAATAATTCATTCCCAGAGAGGGAAATTAAGGCTGCATGAACAGAATTAAGAGACCACAGGTAAGCTTCCACGTCAAAATCATCTCGAGTAGCCAATTTCTTCCTGCTACCTGCCTATGCCTGTTCCCAGTTAGCATAGATAAACATATTTCTTCTTAAATTTGAAAATCTAAGAAGAAAAACATTTATTCAAGCTGTCAAGTAATCGTCAATGGAGTAGCATGTGTGCAAACTGAAAGATCTGTGCAACTTCGGATTAGTAAAGATTTTCCAATTCTGGTGTCTGCATGAGAAAAAATTATAATGTTGACCTAATCCCATATTGAGTTTGTGAAGGTGCTCTACGCGTTGGATCGTTTACGTTTTGATGCTTTGAATCTTCTTCTACGAAATTAAAGAAGCAGGAAGTACACTAATTTGCTTGCTTATACAACAGTAACACAGGCACCATCTTCGAATCTACGGGGAAACTTCCTTGAACCTGAAATATTTTCTCAACTCCATGACCTAGAAAACAGTACCGTAGCTTAACAGTGACTTCGAGTTGAATTTCTAAGGAGTGAGTTTTAGATCCTAATAATTTAAATTTCCAATATAAGGTAATTTTATATCGTTTCTCAATCACTACGATACAATAGTAGACTTAAGTGAGTCTCTTCAAAATTTTTATTCGCATCACATGTCGTGACGTTACAAAAAAAGGAGCCCATCGTGAATATTATATTTGTCATTCATACAATTAATTTAAAATTGTGATTATTGTATCGAAATTTGTATTAATTTTGATACGATTTGAAGTAATATATTTGTTAATAATAGATAAAAATAAATTAAAATAATTGTATTCATTAAAATTAATATAAAGATACCTTACTTTCAGACATAATATTTATTTTTAAAAATATTTTATTTTATAAAATTTAAACATATATTTATTTTTTAATTTAATCCTTTCAATTTTTATTTTACAAATTTGAATATATATTTTTTATATTTTCAATATTTTGTGATCAGCTCTTCTTCTGTTCTAGATAATCAGTTTCTACTAGTTCTTATCCCTTCACTCGGGCTAGTAAAGTCCAAAATTCTTTAATACAACCGGGTCCACAGTCCACTAACCACGTTACTTCCATCTTTGATAGCTCTTTTGATAGTTCTGCTCTCTAATTAAAAATGATAATAACTATAGGCAGTTTTGTAGCATTTTTTTGGTAGTTTTGCTCTCTAGAAAAAATAAAAGGAGCATAAGCACTTTTGTAGCATTTATTGATCGGTACAATATAAATTAAGAGCACCACTTATTAATATTAATATAGTTATATTTTTATACCAATGATTAAATTAAAAAATAAAATAAAAAGTATTTAATTAAATAATATTTTAATTTTTAAAAATATATATTAAAAATATTAACAATAAATTTAGTACATTATATTAAAAGTAAATAAGTAAAATATATAATTTTATTACATATTTTACTGTTAAAACTAATTTAATTATTTAAAATTTTAATAAATATTATTCCATATACTTAAATTTTAAAAATTTTAACATGAATTACAAACATGTTTAATACATTATATTATTTACAAGTATATTAGTAAATAATAAAAAATAAAATATATAATTTATGTTTAGTTAATGAAATTATATTATAAAAATGAAATAAAAATACTACTAATTTTTCATAATTTTTTATTAAATTTAAAAAAAACAAGAAATACTATATTAATTTAAATATGATTATTAGTCCACATTCTATAAGGGTAATATGGACGTCGTTTAGAATATTGTACCATGTCGGTATCAACATTTTCGATTAATATCGGTTGATGCTAGCTAGTAACTAGAATATCGATCAAATATTAGTTAAATACCAATCAAAATTATAACTTTTAAAAAATTAGAGCTAAATTGAAAAAACCTAAAGTTTCTCCTATATGAAAAAATAATTACATAAATAAAAAGGAATATGATAAAATTGTCTATACTTTATATAATAAGTAATAAAAATAAAAATGTATTAAATAATTTTTTTATGTCATTAGACTTATAAAAGGTGATTGTAGATTACATAACTAAGTATATTAGTTTAATACAATCAAATTAATCGATATTAGTATTGTACTTTATCAGAAACAAATTTGGTATCAAATCCAATACAATATTGATAACATTGATATCGACCATATTTGTTCCTACCATTCAACCCTTATAGTTCAATCAGTTTTCTAAAGCAAATGTCTTGTTACTTTTTGTTTAATTTTCGTCGTTTTGATATGAGAGTGTTATTGGTTCTTAGTTCTTAATAATCCATTATACCATGATTTCTTGTTTCACCTACCTTTTTTATAGCTAGAATTAAGCCCTTTCATCGCCTACTACTTGTCATCTTCTTCATATATTCCTCTTCTAGTTTTTGCATACTCTTTGTTTACAAACTTTCAAGCTTGAGGTCATTATCCTTTGGTCTTTACCAATTAACTGAATGTCAGAACCAACTCTGCTCTCCTTTATAAATTTTCCTTCTTTAATAAAGAGTGCTAACTTGGCAAACACAACAGTACCCACAAATCCCCCATTAAGACTTAGAAAAATGACCACCCTCCTGCTCCTATGCCCCTAGCCACTCGGGCATCCCTATAGTCCATCATAGGGTGACACAGGAAAACTATGACATTTTTCTAGATAACCCTCTCGGCTAACTCTAATCCTAAACCACCACACTAGTTGATGACATCGACTAACCAAAGTCGGATTGAAAGTGTGTATCACTACGTAGCTGTTCCAGTTATTGAAGACTTACACCCCTTCAACGCCTTTCCCTCGGCTAACACAGGACTTACTGCTCTCGCCTCTTAGGAACCCTACTTCACTCACACACTCTTACTCGTCATTCTCCGTTAATGCTTCTGACAATCAACAAGGCAGCAGAATTAGAAGCAACAGTTATTTCAGATTGTCATAGATTTTCTGATACGCATGATCCTTATACAAGGCAAGTGTAGAGCATACTCATCTCTGCAATCTTTGAACAAAGAAGAGAAGATGATTTCAGGTTATGGAGGTCATCTAGAAGAGATTAAAGAAAGAACTCTTCATTTTCCAATAAGATATACAAAGATTACAAATCCTAAATTCACTCGTGCTTATAAATGAAGAAAAACCTTGCTTTTATAGGCGAAGCAAGGGTTATAGAGGTAATTAAACCTACAGACATAATAATGAAAGCTCTAAAAAAAGCAAACCTAACCTTATCTCTAAAGAATCTACGTTATAAAAGTAAAGCTAATAATTCACCTAACTTTGAAAAAGTAAACTAGTTTTACAAAGTCCTAAAGTGAACAATACTTCTTTACAAAATGTGAACAGGAAGATGATCAGATGGAATCTTCAATAGGTGATGAAGGTGAAATGTGGAACCCATCTATCATCATTGTGCTTTTATAATGTCAAAGAAAGATTAAGGCCATCCATCAATTCCATTTCTCTGTCAACCTGAGCAATAAGTTCATCAATATTGGTCAAAGTCTAATTTGAAGGCCATGATGTCGTGACAGAGTCAGAGTTTTTGACTGGATCACAAGATGGACTTGTAACAGTATTTAAGACAAGGTGATTGAGATCACCTGCTTGAATATGGATTACATTACTTTCAACAGAAGTCCATTGTGTAAGTAATGGTGTATGGATAGGCTTAATCAAAGAGAAATCACCATAATATGGTACAAGGGAAGTGCACAAGGTGGAATATTCCTCGTCAAAAGTCTGATTAAACTGGTCGAGAAGTTGATAAAGTTCAGCTAATAAAGAAGTTTCATCAGCTGACCAAGAAGTTGTAGTGCGCCAGTGCTGAAGATAATTGAATGTGCACATTTGTCCAAAAATGCTCATCATATAGGGTCGGTGGAGAACATAGATAACAAGCACATCTTTGTTTTGTAAAGAACTATCCCATAAGTGATGACAGGTTAAGATATTGGAAATTTCAGTTTTCCATTTATCAAGAGGCTAAAACCATTCTAGGAATGTCCATAAAAGAGATCTGGACTCAGAGGGATCTGAAAGATGCCTATACAGATGTAAAGGTGAGAAAGCAACTAAAGAAGCATATAATGTTGAAATAGCCCAAAGATGCCATAATGTATAATCATCAATATCATCAAAAAGATAATATATCATTTTATATGGTGTGGTTGGATCAAAGAAACTAGGGTTTGGTATGATGTTCTCTTTCACTAAAACGAGATGTAAATAATAAAAAAGACTCTGTGGTAATAACGGATAAAGATCTTTTACAGAAGTGGGAGGTCTATCAAACAGAGTAGGAAACTCTTTACGATATCTAGCAAACCTAGAAAATTCCATAAGCCAAAAAAGTGGAATAGGAAGTTTAAGAGTAGAGGAGAAAAATAAGAGTGGCTTCGAAGGTCTAGAAAGATAGTTTGCAATGATATTTTGGTAACCTTTCAAGTGTTTGACACTGAATTTATAGGAAGAGAACCACTCTTGCCAGCGTAAAAGTTGACTACTTAGAATTTTTTTACCAACTTGCTCAAGTATTTTAGGGAAAGATGTATTATCCATTTCAATGACAAAATGAGAAGGAGTGAGGTGAATAGAGAATTTTTCTATACCTCTTTTTACTGCAATAATCTCCTTATATGAGATATGATAGTGACATTTAGATTGGCTGAAAGATCCACTAGCATGCCCGCAATAATAGTGTTGGTCATTGATTTCTTCAAGGAGGACTGCTCCCCAGTGTTCATCACTAGCATCAGTTTGTAAGATTCATTGTCCTTTCTTAGGAATCTTTAAAGGTGGAGGATCCCTACAAATCTTTTTAAGATGCTGAACAGCTATAGTCTGTTCTTTTCCCCATGTTGGTGGATTCTTACGTAAGAGCTTAGATAAGCTAGATGTATAGGCTGCCCCGTGTGGTATGAAATCTCTGATATAATCGACAATTCCAAGAAACTATTGAATCTACTTCATAGTGAGATTTTCATCAGGAAATTGCAATAATTTTTGTGCAATATGTGGGCCTGGCTGATAGAATCCATCCTTGAATTGCATTCCAAGAAATTCTATTTATGTTGTACCAATAGTACTTTTCAAGGACAAAAGCATTATCCCATACGGTTGTGTAAGGTCCAAAAATTATTGAACAAGGGCCTGATGTTCCTCATGGGTCTTTAAGAATAGTAAAATATCATTGATGTAGATCAAGGCACTGTTGAGGATAGGCTTGTAGATTATTGTAATGACCTTTTGAAACAGTGATGAAGTGACTTTGAGTTCAAAGGGCATCACGGTCCAATGGTACTGTGCATTGGGAATGCAGAATGCAGTCTTATAATGTTCTTTAGGGTGAATACCTAGTTGCCAAAAACTTGCTTTAAGATCAAACTTTAAAAAGATAACAGCTTCCTTGAGAAATAGTATCTGTGTACTGATTTTAGGCAGAGGAAACTTATCATCTTGCAGGAATGCATTCAGAGGCTTTTAGTCTATCACTAGACGTTTCCTTCCACGTTTCTGCTCTGAATGTTTATTGACATAGAACACTTGGCAAGCCCAATCTGACTTTGTGGGCTCTATCAATCCTTGCTGCAATAACACGGCACACTCATCTTGTGCTAGCTTCAAGTCATCAGGATTCATTCCTGGATGTGTGGCTTTCGTAGGATTGATATCTTCATTCTTCTTAAATGGTAGACTTATAAAAAATTCTAAGTTTTTCCACAGAGGATTTAGATGAGTAAAATGTGCATGAGACTCTGGATAATAGCTTAACAGTTTATCTCGAAGTCCAGTGTAACATGTAGGAATATGAGTAAGTTCAAACACATTTTTTATATTAGTGTAAGGATTCAAAAGGTTTAGATACCTGAGACGTGTGGGTAAGATCTGTAGATGTTTGGCTTTGCAGTAAACATCCATGCCAATCAGAAGATCCGGGCCTGGTAACTTGCTTCCAAGCACTTTAGTCCAAACTGTACACTGAGGAAAGAAATGAATGCCAATTTTGCTTCTTGTTTGTAACCCAATTTTAAAAGAATTCCCATCAGCTGCAGTAAAATATTCTTCATGAGAGGTCCATGCTTCTGCTGGTAGGATATTGGGCTTCATGATCGTACGACTAGAACCAGTATCCATAAACCTAATTACTTTAATGGGCCAATCATATTTGTCTTGCTAAAATATCTAGATTTGGACATATTATCATTGAATTGGAGTACTATCTATCTTCATACATGTCTATTGTAGCATGCATAAGGAATTATCACTGATAAAGGCAGATGATTGTGATGATACTTTTTTATCTATTAATACAAAAACAGCAAACTGTATTTCACTATCCTCACTAGATTTCTCCTCTAGTAGTTCTTCAATGTGACTTTGAGGATGAATGGGCAAAATTTTTCAAGTTTCTCCAGGAACTTGGCATCCTTCCTAGTTGCCTTAGGACAATTATTTGCGAAATGTTCCAAGCTTCCATAGACAAAACATTGAGGCTTCTGCTTGTGTCGATGTGATGACATTTTGAAGAACCTCATACGTTTGTACTTTTTGCTTATGTTCTTCTGTTTAAAGTTTTGCTTCCAAGGCTTTTTTCCTTCCTTCTTTCTGTGGAACTTTCTCCTTTCATAGTAGACTTGAGATTGATTAGCTTTCTTGCTGTTATGGCATTTGCAAGTCTGTTTATCTTTGCATTTGAATTGGAGATGAGGCTGTTCATATGCCTTTTTCAAAACTGGATCTCCTTTAAGGATATTCTCGAACAAAGTATGATGGTCACATAACTTGTCAACAGAAGCCATAGAAAGTTGATAGATTTCTCCAAGAGATATTGTAGTCCTGTCTCTGTGAAGAGAAGTTATGATCCGTTACAGTTTTGGTTGTATTTCATCTGGAAGGGATAAGATAAAAGTATATCACAAATTAACATCATTCTATCCATTCAAGAGATAATACCTTTCTGTTATGCGCTTGAAATGCTTTTGAAGATCTCTGTTATCAAGCGAACATCATTTCATCTTGAATTATTCTTGACGAATCTACTTGTCAATCAACTGGAAGTCACCAATAAATTCTTTGTGAATTGTGCCAAGTAGTGCTCCAACAGTTGTTACTTGTATATACTGACGACGTTGATACTCACTAATACTTTGCCTCCATTCTCGCAAAGTACCAATAAATTTGGATGTAAATTCAGACAAAATATCTGAGAGAGGATAATTAGGTCTGGTCATTTGTAGATCAATCCAAGAACCAAACTCATAAAGTCTGTCTCACCATTTCTTTGGAGGTAGATCATCAAAAGTAAACTAAGGTCCTAAAGTAGGCTTGGCCGTATGCTGCACAGCCGCAGCTGGTATTTGTTGAGATGCAGGTTCAGGTCTAAAAGTTTCAGTAACTGTGGATTCAGCTTCACTGATTTCTAGTTCTTCAGTATATTGAGGCACAGTCATTAGAACATTAGATAATTTTGAAAGATCAGTAAGATTAGATAAAGAATCAGTCGATGGTGAACTGATTGGCTCATGTGATGACTCTGAAGGTTGTTCTTCTAAAGCGACGAAACTTTGTTCATCTGAACAACTAGATGGTGTTGCAGAGACTTTAGATGTATTACTTTCCGCATCAGTTTTCTCTGAAAGAGAACTGGAATTATCTGTAAGAGGTTTAGAGGTCAGAGTAGCTATATACTCTATCTGCTTAGCTTTGTCCTTCCCAAGAAAAGAGGTGGAAGGTTGTATTGGTGCTGGTGGTGGAGATTGTGGAGGAGTTTGAATCCTTAATGGCTTTCTTCACTGTTCTTTTGGTTCAAAAGGTGTATAAGAAGATGATGCTTCTAGAACCTTTAAAGATTGATCAGAAACTCGAGATCTGGGCATACAATCAGATGTTGACTTTGTTTTTGATCGTCGTGATTTTTCCTAAGTTTTCTGAGGATGTACATACTATCTAATCAAAGGGAAATTGAATTTGAATACTTAGCTTCTTCTGGATACTGTTGATACATAAGCGAAGGATATGATAGCTGAAGAGTTGAGAACTCTGAAGAAGATGAGCCATATATCTGTTGTGATTGAGAAGCATGCATGTTTGCTTCCATTTAATGTACAGTCCTTTGTATCTCTTGTATCTTCCAAACTTTCAAGTCAAATTCTGGCCCCATGTATTGGGCTGAGATGTATTGTTTGATTTCAACATCAAGAAGTTGAATATGAGCTTTATACGAACGATACATCGTTTGTATCTGTTCCGCAATATAATTGACTTTTCGATGAGTAGCTGTATTTTGTTGACTAATTCCATCCAGCTTGGAATCAATCATTCTTAGAACTTTGTTCTGTACTACTGCATTAGATGTCTGTCAGTTTAACACTTCATCACTAGGATTAAACATTAGAGTTCCATGTGAAGTAATTCCTAACGTTCTGATATATGGGTTGAAAATAACCTGTTGTGATTCATCAGTACTCCTGGATAATTGAGGAAAGTTATCCTCATGTGGTAATACCATCATGCAAGGTATAGGAGTAGGAGTTGTAATAGGAATTGTTGGCTTTGTTCTGCACAATCCACCAGTAGATCTGCAGGCATCTGACTTTAGAAACATAGATGACATGAGCAACTCCCTAAGAGAATTTGGCCTAGATCTTTCTATCATGGATAGACCATTATGATCATCTTAATTTGGATCCTCTTTAAGAGGAGGATAGTTATGAGAAGGTAAGCATTGAGATTTGGGCTTTGATTTCTTCTTCCTTCTCCATTGATATCTTGGATTATCGTCATCTGTGTCTGACTTTGGGTTGAGACGGATCTCACAGTCTAGTTCGCACATGGATGGGACGACATCCCATACAAAGTGTCCACGATGATGTCTTATGTAGACTGGATCTCCATTAGATTTAAAATAATGAATAGGAGGACCGTCTTTACCTTTCGTATCAGAAGATACAGGCTAGATCTTAAGGCTTGTAGCCCCAATTAATAGATCTGATAGATCTTGAGATTCAATAGGCTGGATCATCAGGATTGAGCTTGATGTAGAAGGACCAGGCGTGACATCGCTAGGTCAGGAGGAGATGGATTTGACTAAGCCATCTCTCAGTGTCTTCAGAATCAAAGGAGTCGTTTTATGAAAAGAATGTCGATGAGGTGCGTGGAATACCATCTGGTAGTTGGTAATCCATTCTATAGGCATCAACTTTTCAAGCTCCTGTACAGGTAACTTCTTCGGGATCTGAATAATTGTTGTCTGATTATTGGCAACATCAGCAATCATATAAAGAGCATCTGAAGTAGAGTTGGGAAAGTTTATGTCCAACGTATAATTCTACAGACGATAGATCATCTGGTGATGTAGAGTAGCCATGATGGTTGTAGGATCTTAGTCCGCTCCAATGATCTGGATCTAAACTTGTAGACGTTCAGATAATGTATAATCATCCAATCTGATGTTGAAATCAGGTGCTATGGTCAAGATTACACTCCCTTTATCAAGAGTAGTCAGCAGGGTATCAACAAGAGCATTTGGTACATTGTGTAGGAAGTGTTTAAGAGAGATATCATGGCTCTAGCAGGAATACCTTTTCTTCCATGTAAGGTAAGAACAAGTCGTATAACTCCAACATGAAGATGTGTATGGCTATGCTCCCTCCATAAGGTGATCAGTTCCTTAGGGATTTCAAGCTTTACGTAATATTCTGCTGTCGTAGATCTGAGACCACATTGCTCCAATCTGGAACTTTGGATGATTTCCTTCACACGAGATCTATTAGTAGATAACACACTCCTAATACTTCTCATCCAAGAACGGTCACGAGAATATATGCTGTAAGGACTTAACAAAGGTAAAGAAGACTCACAAACACGATTTCTACAGGCACATGAGTAATTTCAATAAGTTTTTCTTTTTTTTTTAGATAAAACACGCTTCACACTTCTATTTAAACTAGCTAAAGACAAACGAGAAGATAAATGAACTGGATTTGATGATTTTCCATAGTTCTTATGAGACTCTCTTCTTACTCCCTTTTAACCTAAATTAAATATTTTCCCCCTAGGCAAAGATGCGAAGGTTGTTTCTAAGTAACCTATGGGCAGTAGTAAGTTACTAAGCGAGAAGTAGAAAACTTCAAGGGATACGTAGGTGTATTCAGCTTTACTAACTCTACCTGACCACAAACTCAACAAAAAAACCACTTAGGGTGTATAGGAAAGTGTTCCCAGCTTTGTTTTGCTCTGGCTCTGATATCATTGAGCTACCTAAAACTCAAGTTGAAGGTAACGTGTTATCAAACCACTTATACCCTTATCTTTCAACTACAGATATACCCGGCCGCGAAGGCAGCCCCACAAGGGACCTATAGCCCACTGGCCTCTAAATTCCTTTCCCACATTATTTCTCTGGGATTCGAACTTGGGACGTCCAGGCAACCTAGGACAAACCTGGTGGCAGAGAAACCTATGGACAATACCTAGGCCAAGAGAACCTAGAAACAAGTGCTAGATAACTCTTTCCATACACCTTAGCTTCACTTATGCCCTCTTAAACAAAATGATGGAAAAACCATAGTTGCTCTTGTCATAAACACTCTCAAAGAGAGTATAAAAAAGGGAGGAACCCTTTCTGGTTTTTTTATGAATAAGAGACCTTCTTTCTAAGTTATATTCTATGGAGATTTCTATGAGTTCTCTTAATCCCTGAATCTTCATCTACTAAACTTAATGGATTACCATGGGTCATAGATTGACCTCAAGATTTGTGGAAGACAAGAAAACCAAAAAGTCAATAAAATAAATAAACAAATTATAAAAATAAAAAATAAGAAATAATAATAATGGCTAGATTAATAAAATCTAGACTTTCATAATATTATATTCCCCAGTAGCAGCCCCAAAAACTTGATTGATTTGTTCTATGCTTATAAAGATTATAATTTTTAACTACAAGTACACAATGTAGTGGTAGCTAAGACTGGAAAATACATATCGATCCCTCGAGAAATGTAAATATTAATGTTATCACTTTCTTTATTATCTAATCACTAAATCAGGTTGTGAATTTAATTAAAATTAAAATTAAAAAACTAAATTAAAATTAACATAATAATGAATTGGCATAAAGAAAATTCTACAGTTAGTCGATATCAAATAAGTAGCGACTAGGTGATAAATCCTCCTAAAATATCTTAAACACTAACTATTTATCATGCAATTAAATTATTGATTATTACAATGTGAAAATTCCTATTTTATCTTAATATCTTCTCAAGACTATTAACAACTAACACTCCATTGATTAACTAAAAACTCTTTCTAACTAAAACCCATAAGATTGCACTACTTGATTCGTTAATTTCATTATTAGGTTTGACCTTCATTTAGAGAATTTATGTCAACTTATCTCTAGGTTTGCATGCAACTCCTTTCAACTATGTCAAATCTATGGAGATAAAGGATTTCTTAATATTAATCATATGAAATCAAACATTGGACTAATATTTAGGATATATTAGTTCAAAAATATAAATGTATAATTGAATTGTAATAAACCAATTAATAAAACTGTATTGAATAAAAGATTATATCATACTATTCTTTCCAACTAAGGTTTCATCACACAGCCCAAATTAGTTCCTAAAAATAGAAAAACAAATTTAATATCAAATATTTGGAAGAAAAAATAGAAATAAAAGAATTCTTATTCCATATCTCCCTTTTGTCTCTAATAAAGCCTTCTTTCAATTTAGAATGAAGGTTACTTTCTATTGGATCTTGTGATGCAATCTTTGTGTTTTCCTCCTCTTCTATTTAGAAATACTTCTTCTTTGGTGTCTAATATTTAGGCATTCTCCTAGGTTTTTCCTTCATAATTTCCTTTTATGGTAAAAACTAAAAATTTTGAAATATAAACGATCACTTAGACGACTATGTAGGAGATCGTGTATCTTAAAATTTCCTCTAAATTGTTACCTTACCCAGTCGAAAAAGCTTATATAGGCAATATACACGGCCTTATATGTCAACATATGCTGGCGTGTATTTCCGCATGGGCAGAAATAATGTCTTCAAAGCTCCACATATTTATAGTGACTTACATGACTAATGTACACGACTGTGTATCTCCAAAGTTGCTTCAAATGTTCATTTTGTGCCTCGATTTCACTTGAATTTTTCTCTTTTTGGTCTATGAAGACAAATTAATGCATACAAACAAACTTAAAGCAAAATAAGTACTAAAAATACTATTAAATAACAAATAAAACACACTAATTATGGTTATATAGTCCATTAATCGTTTATCACAAGTTCAAAGCAAAAGTTTAGCCTCCTCCTCATCTATTCAAAACTGCTCCATATATCCTATTCAAGACAAACTTTGGTCGACCAATATAGCCTTATGGTTGACCAGTCTTCATGATGTAAAGGCTTCCTCTTTCTCTTTTCTTTTATTTTTCATCTTTTATGTATATATCCTCCAAAACCCTATACAATTAACTCTTTTCCTTGAAAAATGTCAAACCCTAGTTCATAAAATTCTTATTAAAATTGCATGAAATTCAAATTTAGGCATTTTTAATCTTTTCTTAATTAAACACTAACTTTTTAAATTGATGCCTTTTAGTTAAAAAGTTAAAGAAGTTAAGGTTGTTTCCCTTTCAGTTATAACGATAAATCTTTAATTTTGTTTAAATTTATTATTTTGGGCACTTTTGTTTTAAATTTTGGATTTTTAAAAATTATATTCTTTTTATGAAATTGATTGTTGGATATTACAATTATGTTTTATTTGTTACAATTCCAACCACTAATTTTGTGGTAACTTGCCTTTAACATTTTTAATTGAAATTTTCAACTTAGGCGTCATATCAAAATTCAGAAAATTTCAAATTAGACACAATTCGGGATATCTATACAAAAATTAAACTTTTTTTTTTACTCTTTAAATATTTAATAGCACTTTATAATGAAAAGTTTTTCAATCTTGATCAAATTCATCTTTTTAACCAAGTTAGCTTGACGTATGACATTTTACATTGTGTATATTTAAATTTCTTTTTGATGGTTCTAAAAGGGAGAAAAAGTTTGGTGAAATTAGATTTAGGGAGAATGATAATATTAGGGGGAGTGATGAAATTTAAGGAGAGCCATTATTTTGTCATCCTTGTTTTTCTTACATCTTGTAGCTTACGTGATATGCTTGAGTAAAGTTATGTTATCTTCATAGACATTTCTTTAGCTTTTGTTCTTGATATTAAATTGTGGTTTAAGCATGAAATAAGGGTAATCAGTATCTTAATTTAATTTATATACTTAACTTCATTATTTTTCTCTAATATCACAAATATTTTGTCATCATCAAAAATGGGAGGCTGTTGAACCAATGGAGGTTCCAATTGATGTTTTGATGATAACAAAATAAAAATACTAGTTATTTTTTATTACTTTTATGAAAAGAAATATTAGAACAAATTGAACTCATAACTCAAGAAGATAGTGCATGAAGTTAACAAAGAGAAGTTAAAGTTTGTATAATGAAGATCGAAACAATAACAAAAGGAGACCAACGCTCATCAAGGTCATTTCATATATTTTATCATTATTTATAAGCTTAATTTGTTGATTTGATGATTAAAAAGGCTCACATGCATAACAATTTCATCTTACTGCTTTGCATAAGTCTTCACATTCATCAAGAGGTATTAAATCCTTTGATTTTAATATAAAGCCTCTTGATCTTCAAATAATCTTTGGGGAACATTTTGGGAATTTTTTTAGTCATATTTGGATTAAAAAATTATTTTGGAGCATTTAAAGTTGTTAAAATAATGTTTTTGTGGTGATTAGTTCAACTATATGAGTTAGTGGTCGACCAATATAGGTTAAAATTGTTAAATTTGATGTATCGAGAGTTTATAGAAAAATTGGTTGATGTATTGATCAATCAGTGTGCCATATTAGTCAACCAGTGTTGCAATGTCTAGTGAATCTAATGTTGTAAATGCATACTAGTTCACTAATGCACTGTATATAGTCATTGTAATGGCTATTTATTTGCTCTAATGTCTATTTTGAGTCCCAAAATACCATAAATAGGTGTTTTCTCATTGTTTTAGTATGAAGAAAGTTTTAGGTGTTGTATACACACATTTCAAAGAGTTTTATTAAGGGTTAACTACCAAAAAAAGTCTAAGAAAAGTAAACTTTCCTTAATTTTTCAATTATAGCATGAACTTTAAAAAGTAGTAATAAAATGCCCCAACTTTTAATTTTTTAGAGTCTAGCCCGATGTTAGTCTCACTGTTATCTTTGTTGATGTGGCATTGCTATATGTCAATGGACCCTCACTAATCAGACACATCAACGTCATTACAAAAGGTCAATATGATTAGTGAAACGACATCGTTTCTTGATGATACTAAAACAACATCGTTTCAAGCATCATTCTCAACCTACATTAGAATCCTATTCAACAATAGATAGGAATACTGGAGATGATGCACTGAGGAGGAATGAGAACACCAAACATACAACAGATTGAACAAACCACTGCCTAAACTAGGCAGATACGGCAAGATTGAAGGCGAGAATGTATTTTACTAGTTTCAGAACCATAAAGCACGCGAGAGACAAAAACAGAAGAGCAACAACCTTGGTAAAAGCCATAGTTCGAGAACACCAACCTCACTTACTACCATATCGCTAGACACTAGGGTATGTCATAGATCTTTAAACTTTGCTTCTTTCCCTTCAATGCCTACCTACCTAGCTAGTTTTAATTTTTGTTGTTACTGCATATTCCATAATACAAAGACAAGTATTAGAGAGAGATGAGGGTACTCCATATAAGAGAAACTGCAAAAGCTAGGGATTTGAGATATTGGAATTAGAAGAAAGTGATAGGTCATCATGTAACATCCCGTTACCCAGGTTGAGGCTAGAATAGTAAATATGAGAGATTATTAAGAAATTAGAAAATGCATTTCATGGTTATGCATTATATGATATGCCCATACTCTTGAATATTAAATTTTTGCACATGAAAATAATTTTACATGCATTCATAGACATTCCGAGTATAATTGATTTATAATTGAATTGTGAATGTGATTTTGTTGAAAATTGATTTGAAGAGCGTATTTAGTAATTTAGAATTTTTAGAGAATTTTAGAAAAATTTATGAAATTTTGGGTAATTTTGGACTAGGAAAAATACCAAGTGGCAAGACAGTTGATAAATAGTAGTATAGTTAAGAGTCAAATGGCAGTGAAAATTTTTTATTAATGACTTTGGGATTTAATGACATATGTCATTGAAATTTGGAGACAATTGGAGTAGAAATTGGAGTTAAATAGACTAGTTATTAAAAAGTTCCAAATGGGACCATAGGAGAGTGACAAGTGGCAGTGACATGTGTCACTACCACTCCCCTTTTAACTTCCACGAAAATTAACAAAAGAAGACCAATTAATTGTGTCTTTTACTTGTTTTCTCTTCTTCTCTTCATAACTTCCTTCTTCACTCTCACCTTTCACGATTTTGAATCTCCAAGCCTTCATTAACACTAAAGCTTGCTTTCATCTTTCACTCATTACTTCCATCTTGTTCTCTTCTTTGTTTGCCACTAAAGAACCTAAACCTACCACCTTTAGAAGATGAAGATCTTATGATGCTTGGGAAGTTAGGGTTTCTTGCTGTGTTTGAAGACATTGAAGATAAATCAAGTAAGTGATGCTTTAATCTTCATAGGTTAGTGTAAATGGGACATTATGATGAGTAATTTGAGGTTTTGTTTTGAATATGAAATTCCTTAGGTAATTTCATGGGTGTTTGATTTATAAAGCAATTTTTTTCAAAACGGTTGAATTTAGTGAGCTAACATTATTCATGACTTAATGATGTGGGTGAATGAAGAGGTAATGGAATTATGTTTTACTTTGGTGTTGTTAAATGGTGTATGAAAGTGTAAAAACGTGATGAATAAATGAATGAATTTTTGCCTTATTTTGTATTGATGATGGGTTAGAGCTAGCGTGATCATAAAAATGGGGTTGGAAGAGTGATGATTTATTGATAATTGATAAGTTGTTATTGTTGAGATGATTTTTTTGAGATAGAAAGGTCATTATGATGAATATGTATATGATGTGTTTTGTTTTTGGTGTAAATGATCAAGCATGGATTTTGAATTGTGTATCGATGATATTGAACTATAATTGGGGTATAAATGAAAAGGAAATGATGATTATATAAGTTAGAGATGATAGACTAAGCAAAAAAGATGAATTATGATGAAATTAATGATGAAGTGAGCTAGAAATGTGTTAGATGTAGTGTGTCTATAAAACATGCATATGTATTTTAGATATATCATGACCTATGGTTATCCAAATAGGATGATTGTTAATTTATATTAAACTAGAGAGGAATGGCTACAATTTTCATGAGAAATCTAGTTTGAATTCTATCTCTAAGAGTTTTGAAATTTGTCTTGAAATTGAGTTTCGGATTATGTCTCTGTTTATGAATAGTATGTAGTAAATTGTGTATAACTTTCAAAATCCTAAACCACATTGTATGAACTTAGGTTCTTTAGAAACTTAAAGACATAGATGAACAATTGTTTAGAAGAATACTTTGCGTAAAAACCTCATTTTCTAGGTTTAAAATGGAAATGAAATTCGAATAAAAATAAAAGAAAGAAGGAGGAGTGCAGAGGTTTAGAAGTAGGTCGCGATCGCGACATGCTGCGGCCGTGACTCTGCTGGACAAATGCGGAAGTTGCGATCGCGATACCACTGGTGATTTACGACAGTCACATTCACAACCCGAGGGTTGTTGTGCGGGTGATTTTGTATTGAACATATATTGGTATTTTGATGATATCTTGAGCTGTAGATGTCCAAATTAGGTGATTCTTAATTTAGATTAAATTAGAGACATAATTCTACAACTTGCTTGAAGAAGTATAAATTTTAATTCTGTCTCTAAGACTTTCAAAATCTGGTGTGAAATTGAGTCTTGATTGAGGTTGTAGTACTACCCAAGATAGAAATTATGTCTTGATGTTATCATAAAAACTGAATGGATGTAGGCTGAATCAAATAAAGATATCTTCACAAAAGTTATAGTCCATTCTCTTATCCTTCAATTGGTATTAAGTTTGTAATTTTTAGATATCTTAGTTGAAAGTTATGAATTGTACAATTTGAGGGTATGATCATGAACTAGTCAAAAGTTCAATTATACACAGTCTATGATATTATGAGCATAACTTATAGGATACTTAACCAAATTGAATGATATTGGTGTCATTAAAACTTAAGAGATAGACGAACAATTTTCTAGAAGAAAGTACCATCAAATTACTTCATTTTCATTATTATATGGATCATGGAAAGTTGAACCAAAAGTGTGTCTTAGGAAAAATATGAATTGAAGAAATGAGTTACGAATTTTGATTTTTATAGTTTTATTAAGGTATAACCATAAGTATAAATGATACTTACGTGAGTTTGGAAATATGTATGATTATGCGATAAGAATAATGGAAAGATACCTAGGATTGTCATGAACATACATTGTACATATTTCATATACATATATGTGCATAAATAAATACTTATAATTGTGCTAAAGTGTGATGTGTGTATATTGCTTGTTTTAAAGGAGCAATTGGAACGTTAACATTCAGACGTTGCCAGAACTTTGAGGCAATAGATTCGAAAGCAAGTGGTGAGTAACCTAGACGGTCTCACTCAATTATTATTGTGTTAAATTCTGTTTTGACTTTTCATATGAATGTGTAATGTTGTGTACTAAAATTCGGACACGAAGGTCAGATGATTGTGATGTATGGATGAGATATTGAAGTGCTACTTATATGTGAATGAGAAGAACTAATTGTTTCTTGAATTGATTGAGTGCTTATAAGATGCATTCTGTACATGAATGCATGATCATATAATGAGAGTTGTGACCTAAGTAGCAACCGAAAACGAGCTCAAAGCTCTGAATGTGATTAAGAGCCAAAGGCTTATTATATAAAATGAGCCATGTATCCCCAACAGATAAGGGATAGTAAAAATGAGCCCGGTATCCACAATGGGTATAGGACAATTTAGGCACTCGGTCACAACAATGTAATAATTGGTAAAGAGTCACATGTGCATTTCATATACATTTTTATTAAGTATATTTGATTGATTGAAATGAAATTGTCTTACTCTTAAATGAAAATGTGATATGTGATATTATATGAAAAATATGTCATGATGTGAAATTATCTGCTATGTGAAATGATATGTTGCATGAATTGACTGAACCATCGATGATGTTTACCTCATCTAAGTTCGCAAAACTCACCCAAAATTTGTACGTTGACATTTCAGGACCGAGAGAGGATTATAGCTACTGAGAGACCATACAAGAAGCTTAATTCTTATACTTTTATGAAGAAAATATGGATCAAAGGTCGGTCAATTAGACTGAAGGATTTAGTTAGATTCTTTTGTATTTCTTCTTTCATGTAGTATGTTTTGTATTAGGATATGATGATGTACATGTACAGATTTTTGAAAGCTACAATGTATGTGCATTTAGATTTATGAAATGAAAAGAGGAAATTTGTTTTTAAAATTTGGTGACTTTTTTGTATGATAGTAGATGCCATGATTAAGTGGGATAAATTTCCATGTTATAAAGTGAAGGTGTGATAATTAACACATCGTTGTTATAAGGTATGTACTAGAATGTCATAAGGGTGTTCCAGTATGTACCTTATAGCAGTGGGGGTGTTACACATCATGCAAAGAGGATCAAGGAGATGGAGCCCTAAAGCTCTTTCCATTGCACCCGGAAGGCAGATGAAAGGATTTGAACTTTGAACCAAAAAAAGAAAGTTATCAATTTTAGGTTAAGAAAGACGACAAAGTGAGAGTGATTTCATCTTCTTAAAATGACATCGTTTTAAGATTAGTGAAATGACATTGTTTCTAGATGATACTAAAACGACATTGTTTTAAGAAGATGAACTCACTCTCACTTCGTCGTCTTTCTCAACCTAAAATTTTAGTGAGGGTCTATTAACACTTGGCATGCCACATCAACAAAGATAATGGTGATACTAGTGTCAGGTTAGAATTGAAAAACATTGAAATTTGGGACATTTTATTGCTACTTTTTAAAATTCATGCTATAATTGAAAAATTGATGAAAGTTTGAGTTTTTTATAAGTAACCCTTTTATTAATCATTTAAGCATCATTATGTCATATTTGTATGAGTGAGTCATTTTGGAGTTATAAAATGATAAAGTGAGATATTTTAAGTTGTAATATTTGGTTAGGGCAATATATTATTGTATTTAGGTGTAATACAAGTGTTGTGTCTAGTTTCTATTGCTTTTAATTGCCTTCATATCTTGGTTTTGGTTACAATCCTTATGTTTTGATCCAAATGTAAGATAATTGAGTGAAAATAGCATGAATATTGCATGCATGTTAAATTGGAATATTTTGTGAATTTTGCATGAAAAATGAAAGTTACATAAATTTTGCATGAAAAGGAAAAAAAATAAAGAAAGGTGGTGACAAGTTCACTCACCTTCATGACAAGTTAGTTGTGGTAGTGACTAAGTTTTTCACCACCGTGATTCTAAATTTATATGTCCGCCATCTCATATATGATTACTGGTCGAACCAAAACAAAAAAACTTTTTTTAGTTGGTGTGATTCGTTGGACATAGATCCAATTTTTGGCTCTTTTTCTTTTTATTTTTATTTGAATATTAATTATTTAATTCCTTATTAACATTAACGAATTACCACTAGGATTTATTATCATTTTTTGCATGACCCTAAAAATTTTGAGTCGGTATAAATATATAATAAATAGAATAATATGATTAAATAGAATGATAAATAAGATATGAGAAAATTTATCTATTATCTATACATTCATATATCATTATAATAATTACCATATATCATTATATTAATTACAATATAGTTAAAAATGGAAATTAAATATTAATAAATATTAAATAGAATATATAAATAGAGAATACATTTATAATATATAAATAGAATATAGAATATATAAATAGAATAGAATTACAATATAAAACTATATATTTTATTTTATTTGATTTTATATAAATTAATTTATTTATTAAATAAATTGTTTATTAATTTTATTGATTTTATTAATTTTATTGTAATTAAATAAAATATATAATTAATTACCATTAAATTACGAAACAACTAAAGTAATAAAGAGAGATCAAAAATGGTCTTTTTCCAACTTTACGTGTTGTATAATGTAACAATTTAATTACTTTTTTTTAGAATTGGGAGAGATGGTTGAGTGGACTAAAGCATTAGATTGCTAATCTGATGTGCAAGTTATTCGTACCGAGGGTTCGAATCCCTCTCTTTTCGATTCCATTGATGACTCAAGTTAGCTTCTGCCACCTCAAGAGTTTGCTGAGCTGCTTGTGGATCAATGTCACTACCCTTTTCTGCATCATTTAATACCACTAATTGAATAGAATCTCAAGTATAATTGGATTCGAATACACCAAAAAATGTGTAGATTCGGAGATTCCCTAATAGGTCAACTATGTTACCACAAACAAAGACTGCTGCAAGTGTTGGATTTAAAGCTGGTGTTAAAGATTATAAATTGACTTATTGTAGTTCTGACTATGAAACCAAAGATACTAATATTTTGGTAGCATTCTGAGTTACTCCTCAACTCGGAGTTCCCCCTGAGGAAATATGTAACCTTATTCCTAAAAAACTCCAAAATAGTACATCCAAATTATAAGAAAGCCGATAGAGGTGACAGTTGCATAATTGAAATCGTTCCAATTTTATTTGTTTTTGTTTGAATATGATCCAAGTAATAAAGAAAGAAGGCAGAGAAGAGAGGAGAGAAAGCAGGGACCAGTCGGGTGAGGTGAAGAAGAAGAACAACAGAGAGGTAGAAATAACTTGAGCATCTGGTCATCTGGGTCAGAACCAAGCAGGAGGCAAAAGGTGAGAGCCAATGTAGAGAGCTTGAAAGTGCAGGAGTTCACCCCAACTCTCTCATATGAAAACTTGTTTGCTTATTCTACTTATTATCTCTCTATTGATTTACTGAACCTACTCCTCTGTTAGTTGAGAGACTCATACTCTGTTAGCTTTTGATAGTTCATTTCAGTTATTCACTTAGTTTATTGCTTTAATACTTCTCTTATATTATTAAGATGGGATTGAACTATTTAAGTATGATGAATCTTGTTATATCTGCGATGGGTTGATCTTTTTTCTTGAAGATTAATGTAGGTATTTTAGTCAAATATGCATGATTGAGGGACTATGATGTTGTCTTATGTTTGCTATAGTTTCTGAACTAAATGGATGTAATTACTTGACCAAACTTTGCATCATTTTGGTATTAAATAAAGGATCAAGAGAAGAAGTTTAATATGGAATGAGAAACTATAGACGCTTAAGCTAAAAACTAGAAATATATTAACTTAAGTGGTAATTAGTAGTTAGGTTTCCATAATTAATTCGGATGATAACTTTTCAAATACGAAAGTTAGACTTAGTTTATTATTCTAGTTGATCTTGGAGCCCAACTGCTAATTTTAGTGAGATGGCTACCCAATCATTTCCCTGTAGTCATGTATAGGAGATCAAATTAGTGAAATTAATTCTCAAGAGTTTTCCACCTCTATTAATCTATTCCTTTTTGCTTCCGGTTGAATCAGGTAATTTTCAATATAATTTTGTGATTTTCTTTAAAGCCTCAACTCAACAAATCGGGATAGAATGTTTAGGATTGCATCTATTTTTATTTTTTGTTCAAAATTAATTTGAGTGGACCAATTTCACCTTCATGGGAGCTGACCCTGGTTAATCAACCACAACTACCTTGTATATTTGCTAGTAGGATAGCCTAGGTGTTTCTAGAACTTATTTTGGGCATAACAACAAATGAGATTGGATCCTCTTTACCTTGAAAGAAAATTGTAAAAAGGATTCCTTTTATTGAGAAAGATTGTATAAAGGTTATTCTTTACCTTGAAAGAAGAATTATAGTGGAACTCCAAAAAGAGTCTTGGGAGTGGATGTAGGCAAAGTGTTGGACCCTAAATTTTTCTTAAAATTTATTTTAATAAACTAGCAAGCATGAATATAAATTGGAATTCTTGAATTAGCAATTTTTGGAGTTTAATTAGGTATATAATTAATTACGTGTGGTTGTATAGATTAAAAGGAAGAGTTAGAATTAAGTTAAGGGATTAGAAGACATTAGATTAAATATAGAAGGGTAAACTTGGAAAGACAAAAGTTTGTCTTAAATTAATAAGAAAAGAAGAGAAGAGAGTCATGCATAGCAAAGAAAGAAAATAGAGAAAGTCATAGAAGGACCTAGAAGAAGAGACAGAGAAACCGAAGCATAGAAAGGAGAAGGAAAGAAAGAAAATGGTTCAGTTGAAAATTTTTAGGTATTACTTATCTTTTCTTTTTGTTTTAGAAGAAGAAGAAACTAATGAAAGTAGGTTTTATGTTAAAAATGAAGAGAGAAAGAAGATAACCGAGAAATTCATTTTCTTAGATCTTTATGGATTTCTAACCATATCTTAGTTCTTCTAGCCTAGATAAAGCTTATTTTTGGATAATATAACTTTATGAAAGTTTTATTCGTGTATGTTGATTAAATGAAAATATGTTTGTTTGAAGGGAATCAAGGAACTTCGAAATCAAGAGCAAGAGGAAGAATAAACTTAAGCTTGGATTTATAAGTAAATAGGTGGGTAATATGTTTATAGTTTTTACGATGATGGGCTGTATTATTTGATTTTGTGTGTATAAATGCTTGTCTTGAATCATTGTGAACGTGGGAAAAATGTTATGTGACATTAATATCATGTTTGCTTTGCAAGAATTCTGCTACTTTGATGTTAATGAAAAACAAAAAAATTTCAAGAAGCAAGAAAATATGAATATGATATGAAATATGTAAGCATTGGAAAATTTGCTTATGTGGGTAAGAGAGATATCATTTTGTTCATCACAAGCACGTTGACATAAAGCCTTCTCCCGACTGTCTGCTTGTGGCACATGAGCTCGGAAAATGGACTCATTCTATTCATGGTGTAAACTTTGGTTTCATCATTCTGTTTTATGGGATTCTCTCGAGCCATTATGTTTGTGCATTGCATCTTGAATTGTTGAACATAAAGCATAATTGAGTGTTGTGGTTTGATTATTAAATGATTTTATGATATGATTTATGTGATTTTCTAAGACTAATATGAAATGAATATATGTGTGTGTCTGTGTCTGTGTGTCTGTGTTTGTCTGTGTGTGTGTGTGTATTTGTGTGTGTCTATATGCTTGATTGTGTGTGGTTTGTTATCGCTGGCTATAAACTTATTGTCCATTGATCTTCCCAGCTCACCCCATTATCTTTCCACTCCTCAAGTGCAGAATACGTTGAACCTTGTAAAAACTTCGACTAACTCTAAGAATTTCTATTTTTGTAACTAAGTTCATAAACTTTTGGAACTTTAGATGCATATCAAACATGAGCATTCATGATTGTATTTTTTTGTATTATGATACTATACTGACTCTAAATATGTAATGGAAGTTATGTATAAACTTTGCAACATCTGAGAGATGAAATTATGTCTTATGGAGAAATGAATGAAAGTGAGAGTTGAAGAATTTCTTATTTGTTCATGTTCAAAACCTTTTCTCTGTTCAGTTGTTAACTTCGGTTAGAAATACAGTGTGGATGTTTGATGGCTTTTGGATAGATCTTTTTAAGCAAATGGTTAAACTGGAAGTTTTGTATGAATTAATTGTGCTATTGGTTTGAGGTCTTTTGGAAATTTCACAGAAGTATATATTTACAGATGAGAGAAATAAGGGAATAAAGAGATAAAATGTGTTTTGAATCTTTAATGAATAAGCTATATTGATCTAGGCAAAATTAGATAAAATTGTCTTATAAAAGTTGTAGCTCTTTCTCTTAGCTTTCTAACGACATAAAGTTTATAATTTTTAGACTTCGGGATTGAAAGTTATGATAAATTGAAGTAGGAGTGTGCAGTCGGGGTTGCACGATTATGCACATGCACGATCGAGACAACCCCAATTTTTCATGAATGTCGCGATCGTGCACAAGCATGATGGCAACGAACGCCCACTATTCATGAAATGTGGCGATCGTGCACAAACACGACCACGACTCCTCTGACTCACGCCCGTGACTCCTTGATGTCATGACCGTGACATTCTCAAATACACGGTTGTGAATTTATTTTATTTTATTTTTTATTTATTTGTTTATTTGTTTTTTACTCCTACCAAGAAATTTAATTCTTTCTATCTTGATGTTAGTTTATCTATTTTTTATTTCAAAAGTTCCCCCAATTTTAGCGCCTTGTTGTCGCGAAATAAGAACCAAGACCCAAGGCTAACATCTGTGATATCAGAGCCCAAAGTTTATGAGGATTCTTAGGCTTAGAATAAGTTACACTATGAAATATATGATGTGTGATAAAGTGTTTGTATTGCTAAATTACTTGTTTGCACTGTCGAGTTTATTAAATGCATTAAGTGACATGTATATCATGTAAACATATAAGAAATAAGATAGCAACTGTAGGGCAAGATAGCGAGCCCTTTCAACCACAAACGTAGGAGTCTCCTCTTCTTCTAGAGCAAATGCTTAATCCGTTTGATCCTAGAATGTTCTAAGCCTTTGCTCAGGCTTTTGTTCAGGCTATAGACTAGATGCCAGCAACTTCTACCCTAACACCGGCTAAGAAAGGGAGACAATTTGATAAGCTGAGGAAGTATGGCGCAGTAGACTTCTATGGAACAACCGATCCAGAAGAAGCTGAACACGGTTAAGGAAGACGGAAAGAATATTGGAACAAATGGATTGTGAAGATGAGGAAAAGATTATGTATGATGCAGGCTTGCTACAGGGAGATGCCCTGCATTGGTGGGAAAGCATACTAGGGAGCCAATTAAAGCTGCCAATGTTAACCTGGAAAGACTTTCAAGCTGTCTATAAGAAGAAATATCTGTCTAAGGTGTATATCCAGTAAAAGCAGAGAGAGTTTATGATTCTCACCCAGAGGGAGATGACAATGAGTGAATATAAGCGCAGATTTACACAGTTGTCTCGATATACAGCTGAGCTGATGATGAGCGAGGCAGCTAAGTGCCGAAGGTTTGAAGAGGGATTACATATGGCCATCAAAGAAAAAAGGGTGGCACAAAATTTTTGTGACCTTCAACAATTGGTAGAAGTTGCATTAAGGGTGGAGAATGTAGAAAATATAAAGAGCGTAGTGAACAAAAAAAAGGAAAAGAAGAGAACAACTCACAAGAGGGGGGTAGTAGCAGTGCTTCTATACCAGAAAGGAGCACCAGGACCTTCCCCACACAATCTGATATTAGGACTAGTGGTGCAAGCAAGCCCAAACCAACGAGAACTATTTCTCTTCAAGCCTCGACTGTTGGAGGCAGGGGAAGAGGAGAGGGATAAAAGTCATATTTTCCCAATTGCGATCATTGTGACAAATTCCATAAAGAGAGTGCTATAATCTGACTAGCACTTGTTTTAAATGTGGAGAAAAAGGGCATATGGCTAGGGAGTGTCCACAGTATGTAAGACGAGAGGGAACTCAAACACAGGCTTCAAGAAGGATTGAGACTATAAGATTTGAGTCTACAACTAAAGTGGGCAGTTCCAGGGCAGCTAAGAAAGTAAATCCTCCAGGAAAACTGAAAAGGCAAGCACCAGTTAGAGTATTTGCAATGACGAGGGAGGAAGCAGAAGCAGCTCCGGAGGTTATGACTGGTATGGTTAAATTGTTTAATGTTGATATTATTGTTTTAATTGATTCGAGGTGTACCCACTCATTTATTTCGTCAAGTATGATTATGTATGATAGAAATTTAAGTCCATTAGATAGTCCCTTGATGGTTAGTATCCCAATTGGCCAGTATATTATTATTAGTCATGTTTATCGAGAGTGTAAACTATGTATTGGCGAGGTAAAATTAGTGGTGGATTTAATGTTATTGGAAATAAAGGGATTAGATATGATTTTGGGCATGTACACCTTAGAAAAATATAATGCCTATTTGAACTGCAAACAGAAGACAGTAGAATTTGAATTGGACAAAGGAAAAAAAGGTGGTATTTGTGGGAGACAGGAAGGTAAGCCCACCTAAAATCATTTCAGCTCTAACAGCAAAGAAAATGATGAAGAAAGGATATGAATCGTTCTTGGAATATGTATTAGACACGAAGGTAGATGAAGAAAAATTAAAAAACATTCCTGTGGTTAGGGAATTTCCAGATGTCTTTCCGGAGGAACTACCAGGACTACCACCACTAAGAGAGATTGAGTTCACCATAGAGCTTCTTCCAGGCATGGCACCAATATCAATTCCACCCTAAGATACACTCCAATTGATTTTATGACTCAGCCTCCTTGGGATTAGTAGTGCCTTAAAACTCCACTATGCCGATCTTACGAATCCACTCATATTTTCAGTCCACCCCATGTTCACCTTGGGCTAAAACTGTAGTCACAACATATTACATCATTTAAAAGAATTGCAACATTTGAGGTGGCACTGACATCTCTCCTCCTGTTTGATCCACTCCAGCATCCCGCTAATTAGGCACATCCAAAGCACAAATGAAGTATCATCTCATGAAACCATCCTAGAAAAGATAATAATAAATTATTAATTTTCTTTCTAATTCACTCAATTTGTCATTAGAAACATAAACTCGCTCTAATACCACCTAAATATAATGCTCTAAATTCCTTAAACTACAATTTAGCCAAATTTATCCACAATTATATAATTAATTCCAAAAATATCATTAGTCTAAAAAATGTCATTCATCAATCGCCAAAAATTAT
This sequence comes from Erythroxylum echinodendron, assembly GCA_027575705.1. NCBI lineage: Eukaryota > Viridiplantae > Streptophyta > Magnoliopsida > Malpighiales > Erythroxylaceae > Erythroxylum > Erythroxylum echinodendron. The sequence continues at coordinate 20,496,053 of JANZXR010000006.1, read as the reverse complement.
CTGTACAAGCATAACTATCCCAAACTATAACATTCGAAAGTATTTACAATAAAAACAATTGTACTCAATTTGATATCCTGGCCTTACTTAGACTCTACACTGTTAATCACGTGTGCTAGGGTTATTGAAAATCTCTCTATCACTTCAAAAAACATAGCAGTAAGAGCAGAGCTACTTACTCAGTAAAGGTAACTTGACCATACCCTTAAATCTAATAACTCAATATATGGTGAAAATAGTTAAATGATAAAATATACATATAACACTAAAACGCACAAGCAATAGTCAACCTGCCTAAACATTTAATAAATGTTCATAATCTTATTATTATTAATTATTGATACTAATATTATATTTATTAATAACATGTATATTTTACCTCTTTAATATTGAATTAACTAGGCCATGCCTAACCTTGTCGGTTTATATTTAATGGTCTACTGATTTATCTCTACTCATCATAAGCGCTCATTAAGTGGAAACATAATCAAATGTGTAAATATTGACATTGGGTACCTCAATCCTTCAATCTACCACTCTCGTATCCTAGTACAAATTTAATACTTAACCATCAGCAAAGGATATTCCCAAGATTTAGGATACCCAGGTAACACTTTGGTACCTAACCATCTCATAGGATATTCCAGGGATAAGGACGCCTCAGTAACTTCTCCACGGATAAGTACCTAATTGCAATTCCCTCATATCTTAACAGCCCATCAATCTATGACCATCGAATATACCCTATCTAAGGTAAGCCATAGATTCACAACTTTCCTAGTCTATTCTCAAACCATTATAAACCAATCTCTATTAAGTTTTGCATGTATGATTTATCTTACCCTAATATTTATAATTATACATATGCGTAACTGAAAATTATAATTATCATATTTTTTCAAATTATAAGGTGATATACTTCATAACACTTAAGAAAATATAAACACTAAACATTTGTACCTTGAAAATAATAATTATCATATTTTTCTATAAAAGTATTAGGCGATATCAATGTTTTGAATACCGTATTGATACTAGTACTGAATTTGGTTTTAGTATTGCACTGAGCTGATACCAGTCAATACTAGGTATCATTTTGGGTAATTTTTTAAATTTATAAAATAGTTCTTGAATTTTTTTAAAACTACAAAATAGTCCATTACTATATTGTACTGTATACTTTATAAATTTACATTAACCATGTCTTCAAAAATCATAATAATAGAAAATTAAAATAATAACAGTTTATTTATTTTTATTAACATTAATTTTCACATATTTCACATATATAATTCTTACAATTAATATAAAAAGATCATTTAATCATTATACAAATATAAAATTAAGAACAATACAAAGTATTTAAAATTTTACAATCTCATTATAGAATAAATAATAATTACGTCAAAACATCAAAAAAGAATAATACATGTCCTTGACTCTCTAACAATTACAATTTATAACAAAAATTTGTGCCAAAGAATCAACTAGAAGTGATACCTAAAATAAAAATATTTACAATTACATTGCATATATAGCATTTAACATATACATCAAATATAAATAAAATTAAAGGAAGGGGAGAAACAAAACTGAGAACTTCATTCAATCAGATACATGATACCCGCTATAATTGTATTGACCCCAATTCTCATTTGGTACAAAATGCTCATCATTGAGAGGAGCTTCGTCACCACCATCATTCAAATTGCACCAAATGACATATCAATGCTTTCCCATCTAAGATTATCTTTCAAGTCACTCTCATCTATCAAACCTGATTCCTTAAAATCCTAATTTGTCAAAAGATCGATATTATCAATGCAAATTGGATCTAATGAATTACTTGCTCTATTAAAAGTCATAGTAAATAATAAAATTAAATTATTAAAAATTATAAGAAATTATGCCTAACTTTATAATGATAATAGCAAACCTTTACTGAAGCTTTAAATTGTATCAAATAAACCAAGTCATTCAATCTTTTGTGCTCCAATATATTCCTTTTCTCAGAATGGATGAATTTGAATATGCTCTAATTCCTTTCACAACTTGTTGTGCTCACACATTGAGTTAGAATTCGAATTGGAAACCTTTACAATTCTAGAATACCATTTTCGAATCAAGAAACTGTAATTCATGGGATAACAAAAGTAGCATTACAAAAGATAAAGTGATAATTAATTTTTAACAAGAAACAAAAGTAAAAATATATATACCTGCATTAAGTTTTGCTCTTTTATGAATAACAATTGGCAACCCAAAATCCCCAGAAGCCTCCTTATAAATCTCCATTTGTGAGTTTAGGAGATCTTGCATCATCTCATGGGCAACAACTGTTGATAGTTAATAGCATTCCCCTATTAACTTTAACTTTCTTTATAAAACCTGGTCTGAAATAAACATTAGAATTAAAAAAAGCCCCAATTGCAAACAATGGAGACTCATTGATGGCTACTAGATAAGGTGTATATAAAGAAGACCTATTTTTAGATTGGCCTTGATTACTTCCTTCACCCTCACATCATAAAATAACCATTGTTGCCTTTTCATCACTATTAGCTAAACGAAGCACCCTCACAAAAGGCACACAAACTGGAATGACAAATTGGCATTAGGACCAAAATTCAGTATCTTCAAGTATAATTCTGGAAACCTCTAATCCAGCATTAGACATAGCATGTTGAGATGCAACCCACTTATCATTTGTAAACATCTGTCTCAACTATTTCTTCATCATAATAAAACATTCAAGTGATAAGAATCTTTTTGCAAATATTGTAACAATAAGAAGACATGAATTCTTACTATTGGTAAAATCTTTTCTCATTAAATTCAATACTCATGCATGATTGTAGATGAACTTAGTCACCTTTTTTTTATTTCTGCATAGTCGTATCAATAATAGGAAAATACCTAGCATCCCCTTTATTTTCCGGCATTAAGTTGATGTAATGTGCACAAAGAGTCCCAAAAAAAGAATTACACTTACTTTGTAATGTTCTTCAAACTGCTTTATGAGTTAAATCATTGTTAGTAATGAACTGAACAATATTTTCTAGTCCTACTGCATTCACAACTTTATATAATATTTCAAATAAAGTGGTAGCATTCCTAACAAGGTCATGTGCATCAATAGACTTCAAAAAAATTAAGCCCTTTACATAATAAATCAAAAAATTAATAATAGACTCATATCTCCTATTTGTCTAACCATCACATATAATTGAATACCCATACGTAGCACAAGTCATTCTTCTTTCATCCAAATAACTTTTAATTTCATAAATAGAGCTACTCAAAAGTCTACCTCTATAGTCATCAATAGAAGGAGCTTTGTATTCTAGATAGTATGAGGCTATAGCATCCACCATAGACTGATAATAATAAGATTGGGAAGCATTCAATATTATATCTGAATTATATCATCATCTAGCCATTGTCATATCTACATTGTAAGCTGCTTCTTTTGATTGCAGGGCACTACGAATTGAAGGATAAGCTCTAAGAGTTGCTTGTGGTGCAAAAAAATTCGACACCCGCCTTCTTCATTTCCTAACATCAGGTCCAGATACAATATTCACTTCTTACTGAGTAGAAGCACTACCACCTTTAACATTTCCACTTGTAACATTCACTTTTTGCTGAGTAGGAACACCACCACCTTCAACATTTCCATTATCATTCTAAACACTAACAAATGAACTTTCACTATAATTTCGTAATTCAATCTCTCCCTTTTATCTTTTTCATGCTAATAATCTTCAAGCAAAGTCATCATTTGTCATTTCACATGATGACTACTTTTTTACAAAGTTTCATATCTCCTTTAACACTAGCTAAATACTTCTTTAATTTGGTGATTCCTCCACCTTTCAAATGTTCATTACAAAATAAGAAAATAGTATGGTTCTTCATATTGGGGACCAATGCAACATAAGCCCAAGAGTACTTGAACTTTCTTCTGTTCATTTGTAAAAGTAAATAAAGAAATATATCAAAATAAAGGATACATAATTTTGTGATCAACTACTATCACAAATTATGTAAGTTTAACTCAAAAGTCCAAATCAATGTTATTACACAATACACATAGACATCTTATATAATATAACTCATTTTGTATGATTATATCATAAATAATTCAATTTCATCCTATATAAGTCACCCATAAGTCAAAAACCAACAATTCAACTATTCAACATATACAATTACACAATACATATTTACAACTTATATGATATAACTCATTTTGTATGATTACATCATACACAATTCAGTTTTATCCAACACAATTCACCAATAAGTCAAAAACCAACAATTTAACATATACAATTACGCAATACATATATACAACTTATATAATATAACTCATTTTGTATTATTACATCATACATAATTCAGTTTTATCCAACACAATTCACCAATAAGTCAAAAGCCAATAATTCAAGTATACAACATACACATTACATAATAGACATGTCCATCTTATATAATATAACTCATTTTATATGATTACATCATATAAAATTCAATTTCATTCAACACAATTCACCAATAAGTTAGAAACCAATTCAACATATACAATTACAAACTACATGCATACGTCTTATATAATATAATTCATTTTATATGATTACAACATTTAACCATAAACTAAAGACATACACTTACAGCTATAACATATTCAACTTCAACCATAACTCACAACTATAAGTTTACAACTTACTTTATGTAATCTCATATTTCAATTATAAACTAATATATTTTGTTTACTTATACAATTCGATTTATAATGCTTATAATTAGTTTGTTTTCTTAACTAATTTTAATTAATATTGTTGCTAAAATTTGAATTCTCAACTTCATTTAACAATCTTTTATTCACTGGAAAACACGCAAATACTAATAGAGAAAGTGCAGAAAATGTAAAAAGATTGAAAAAGAAAGAACAGAAACGAAAATCTATCTAAACCTAGTTTTCTTTGCGTGAACCACTATCTTCTCTCTTTTATACTTGTTTTTCCCCTTATCTTTCCTTGATTCTCTTCCAATACTGTATCCCCCAATTTTAGGTAGTCAATCCCCTTGAAAGATGGCAATATAATCTTCAAAGATTGTGATAATCTCGATTTTGACTTTTGAAAAGTGATCTGCAGATTTATTCCATCCTTAAGCGTGCCCATGCTTAGTCACAGAATTGTTGCCAAATTAGGAATTTCGGATTTTCTTCATTATTTTGCATCTTTTTGATTCAATTTCATCTCTAAGGTGTTGAAAAACCATCTGTAACAATTATAAGATAATTCCATTAATTTCGAATAATAATTTCAACACATTAGCGATAATTAAGTCCAAAATAAGTGCAATTTAATGACTTAATATTCACCAATTTTAAGCAACATTCTTAGTTTCTTACCTAAATTTTCCAGTGCATTAATTTCCTTTATAAGTTGACAGTATCTAAATTATATTAAAATTAAACCAACTTATGCAAACAATTTTGAAATTTCAAATCTAAATTTTCTAATGCATTAATTTTCTTCATAAACTGACAATGCCTAAATTATATTAAAATTGAATTAACTCACATAAATAATTCTAATTTTCAAACCCAAATTTCCCACACAAACAATTCAAAGAATTCTGACAATTCCAACCATCACAAAACATACATACAGAACTAATTATAATGCAATTGCTATTCAAATCAAAAAATGCACCCAAAAAATCAGAAAATGCAATTAAAGTTTGGGTATGTTCAGTTTAGTTTGGGTTTGATCGAGTTTGTATATGGACCAAAAATTGAGATTCCAGATCTGCAGATTTTGCTACACTCTACACGCATTGGGCATGACATTGGACAGTTGGAAGCGATGGTTGAAGATCAATTAGGCACTGGATGATCTGTCTCCATGACTATGAGGAAGAAAGGAAATAGCAGAGGACCCGGAGAGGAGTGTAACACCCCCTTATTGTAGGGTACGCACCGGGACGCCCGTAGGTCATTCCTGTACATATCCAATGATAAGGGAACGCTACGTGCAAGCATTCATAAAATCATCCCATTTCTCATGTCTTTCACGACTCTTACTAGTAACTTCTTCTTTGTTTCTTTTTATTAAAGTGTTGAATGTGTGTTTGAATGAGAATTTGCTCCATCCGAAGGTGCTCCTCTCTTTTGTTCTTCTTTGAATTTTGCTCACCTTCTTCCACTCTTCTACACCTTGTCTTCTTTCCTTTGGTTCACTAAAAATATCAACCTAAACTCTCACCCATCAAGATGATGAAGATGCCGTGTATGGTGAGTAAGAAAGTAATTCCCGAAAAATTTCTAAAATTCTCTAAAAATCAGAAAACCCTAATAACCCTCTCCGATACAATTTTTCATTCACACAAAGCAAATTTTTCATAAATCACATTTATTCACACTAATACCGGGAAATGTCATTAATGCATGTACAGTCATTTACATGTGCAAAAATTCACTATTCAGTATTCATGTGCTTATATGAATGCATGAGCATAGCAAAACAATTTTAAGCACCCCTAGCCCGTTCCAAATTACTAAATTACACTTCCCATAGGTGAGGGGATGTTACAAGGAGAGTAGCCACTGGAGAGGAGAATCGAGAGAGAGAGAGTGACTGATTGAGAGAGAAATGTGTGAGAGAGTAGCAGTAACAGATAGTCGAGATAAGGGGTAAGTTAAGTAATATTTTTTTTACAAAATGGTCCCTAGCTTTTTTAAATTTAAGGTACCGGTACCATGACAAATCGTTGATACTGACCATTGTCGACGACCGGTATCATTAAACCAAATTTCGTACTATTTTCAGTCGGTATTAATCGGTATAGTACAAAACACATAATATTGGGTGATATACTTCATAAAACGTAAGAAAATATTAACTATAAGCATTTTGTAAATTATCAATTATTTATTTAATAAATAAATTCTTAAAATGCACATGTCAAAAATCCACATACTTCTTTATTAATCATTAATTTAATTAATTACTAATTAAAAAATTCACCATAAAATAATTTGTTAGTAACAAAATTCACAAATTTATGAACTGCACATAATTATAAAGGTACAGTTTAAGGTTCTGTTTATTTGATCTCTTCTCTCAACTATTTTGATCGATCCAATCTACTTCTTATTCCATCCTCCAAACTTAGACATTGACAAAATTTTATTAGATTTAATTTAGAAAAAGTTTAAAAAACCAATTATAACCACTTTGTTCTTAATTATTAAAAACATAGTTATTTTATCTTACCACCATAATCATTAAAATTCTTATTTTAACCTCACATTATTTTATTATTATAAAATTATCCTTATGGAAATTAAATTACAATATTACCTTTAACTATTCTCATTTTCTATTTTGCCCTTTAATTTATTTTAAAATTTTCTAAAATACCCAATTTCTTTCTTTCATTTTTCTTTTTGTTTTAAATTCTCTTCTTCTCTACTCCATCGTTGCTCTTTCCTCCTCCTCCCCTAACCTCCTTCTGAGCCACATTTTTTAGAATTTTTTTCAATTTCATCATATTTGTTATTGCAAACAATCGCAATATAATTCAAACCACAAACTATTTAACGAAGAAAGAAAATCACTAATAAAGGGAATGAAGAGGTTTGTCTGAACATTAATGCTGAATCATTAACATAAGAAGATAATCATTAGCAATAATTTAAGCGTTGACAACTAACGATTTTTCTAATAAATATTTGCGGACGATGGAGATCCTATCAACTGTGGAGATCACGGTAGTAAGGTACAGCCCCCACTCCCAGGGGCGGACCTACCCCAGAACATGGGGTTGCATATGCAACCCCAGAACATGGGGTTGCATATGCAACCCCATTCAAAACAAAATGAAATCGAAATACCTATGTTCTAGCGTCATGGTTGAGAATCGAACCCATATCCTCTTAGTTAAGAAACAAACACTCTACCACTA
>JANZXR010000006.1:20474420-20487976 GCA_027575705.1 Erythroxylum echinodendron | reverse complement strand
TTAGTTTAAGTATGCCTTGTAATACATTCTCAGTTAAACTACGCAACCCCATCTTTCAAATCCTAGGTCCGCCCCTGCCCACTCCCCGTGTCACGCTCGCAAGACTAACATCCTGTCATATAATAAAAGAAATCCAAAATCATACGTTCCCTTTTTCTGGAAAACAAATCACACGTAAATATTGATCCTTTTCATGCCAAAATTTGAAAAGATCCGATGGGTCAGTTCAGCACGCATCAAATCGCTACCTGTCGTGTAAACAAAAAGGTTACTATCATTTGCCAATGCTGGTCGTTGACCCATGAAAATTCATCGGGTCTGATTGATTGAAGATTAATATAACAAAAATAAATAGTTTATAATAGAATAAAATATAATATAATAAAAAATTATTTAGTTGGGATAAAATAAAATGTAATGTATAATAAATGATTATTATATTTTTGATATTAAAATAATTGTTGTAAAAGATTTAACGTTATAATTTTAAAATAGAAATTATGTTCAATTAAAAAGTTACGATTATTCAAGTCACAACTGTGATAAATAATTTTTTATATTTTATATTTTAAAATAATAAAAATTTTACTATTTTATTATTAATTATATACAATTTATTATTAATAATATAAAAATATTATTATTAAGGTAAAAAATAATATAAAATATTATTAATTATATACAATTTATTATTAATAATATAAAAATATTATTATTAGGATAAGGAAAAATAATATAAAAATATTATTAATTATATACAATTTATTATTAATAATATAAAAATATTATTATTAAAGTAAAAAAATAATATAAAATATTATTAATTATATATAATTTTTGTAAACCCTAATAAATAAATATGAAAAAAAGAAGTTAAAATTAAAATAAATAATTAATATTAAAAAATTATTAAAAACATATTAGATAATATATATTTATTGTTTTACGTCTTATCTTAAACTCTTCCTTAAAATGTAATATGAAATTTTGGACTTTCATCTCCTTCTATTTTATTCCATCGTAAAACCCTCGATCAAATAATAAAAATATGTTACGTTACATGTTATTCTATTACTAACTCCAATCAATCAAAGCCTTAAAAATCCCGAACGTAGTTAGCAGTAGGGAGGAGTCGCATTCAGCTTCGTAAGCTTCTCTTTCTTTCTCTTTCTTTTACTGTTTGGTTCCTAAGAAACTTAAGCAAAGCGAGGCGTAACGAAACGAACGACCAAATTACTCAAAGTTTTTCTTTTATATCGTTTTAACTTTTGCATTTCGTCAAGAGCAGAGTGTCTGTTTTCCGTGTTCTTCCCTTTTTTTTTTTTGGGGTTTATTCTCGTCTTTTACAATCTTGAATTTGGTATTCTCTTTGGTTTTCCTTGCATTTCATGGGCTTCCAAACGGGTCCTTAATGTTCGCCTGTAATGGTCTGAGAAGGCTTTTGGACTTTATGCTGTTGTATTGTGATGAAGGTTTCCTTTTTCTTCTAAGCCATTTCATTGCTTCATTCACAGTTATCTTATGCGCTCTTCTTCTTCTTTGTTATAAATTTACAGGTATGCGCTTATCGATTGATTACAATTGTTGAATCACTAATATACTACTAATTGCAGCATTTAATATGGTAGAAGTTTAATATGTTATTGTAATGTGATTTTCCATATTGGGAAAATAATTCATTTGGTGAATCACTAATATGCTACTAATTGCAGCATTTAATATGCTAGAAGTTTAATATCTTGTTGTAACGTGATTTTCCATATTGGGAAAATAAGTGTTTTTGGGTGATTTATGAGAGTGATAATAACTTCAGCTAATTCTTTTGGACTAGGTAGTTTGAGGTTCATTTGAAGCTGTTGGGAACTATGTTTTTGGATTGTTTCATATATTAACTACAGTAACCAGCTTATAATTGTTATTCCATACCCCCTTTTCATTATATCGAAAAGAAAGACATGGCATGAACTGTGAACGGATTGGTGTATTTGCCTTATGCATTTCTGCATTTAAAGAAATATTCTACTGATAAATGTTGACCATTAACAAGAATGTGCTGTCAAAATGATTTCATTCTCATAATATTGTAAATCACACTGTAAAATGCTGATAAATTTATCCTTTTGTAATAATCAAATAACAGGGTCTTTTGGGGCTAAATTCATATAACACGTGAGGTTTTTTCTGTAACAACAAATTGCTGGGGTTCTTGTAGTGAATAACTTTATTTAGGTTTGGTAACCAGGTTATAATATTGTGTATATTATCACCGAGGCAGTAGAGAAAAAATTTCACTGAGAAAGAAAACTAAAACTTTTTTGAGAAGTTATCTTGGTTTATAGGGTATAGCAGCGATGGCAACGATGGTGGCTTCTAAACTGTAAATATGCCCTTTTAGTTAATTCATGTTTCTAATGGAATCAATGTTTATATTGTTTGTATTGGAAACACAATTAAGGCTTTGTCAAATTGTTTGGTTACCTTTTAGTTAATTCATGTTTCTGATGGAATCAATGTTTATATTGTTTGTATTGGAAACACAATTGAGGCTTTGTCAAATTGTTTGGTTCTAGCTGCCAATGAGAAAATTCACATATGAGAGGCAATGAGAAAATTCACAAAATCTATGAGAGCCAATGAGAAAATTCTCAAAATCTATTGTCACTGTTTGATTTATGCTTTAACATGTAGGACCAGTGCTGTTTAATTTTGGACATGGGCTTAAAGGAGATGGTTCCAGAACTTCTGACTAAAGAAGATCAGATAAATCAAACATTATGCAGGCATTCCTTTTCTAATTTAACACATGTTTCTCCAGTGGTATTCTTGTACCTCCTGAAAGAATGTTACACTCATGGTAAGATCTTTTTCCTTGATAAGGTATATTCTACATTCTGACAGTTTTTGCTTCATTTTCTATTTTGATACTGTGTAGAATGATTGATTGCTCTTTTTCGGGTCGAAATGAAACTGAAATCTTTATGAGTTAATGGGGCAGGAAAGTATTTCATAAGTGTCATTTGTCTTCTTTTTTCTCTCTCTCTCTCTCTAGTTTGAGCTATTTCTTTATTGATTGACTGACCAAGCAATTTTTTGGGAGTTGGCGCCTGTTTATAATTCTGAATGATGTTCATAAATAGCATGTCTAATTTATTCTGTTAATGATTATTGATCTTCTCCAACTTAAGTTGTCCAGTAAAAAGTTAGACGGTTCTCAACAATCACATGCCACAGGTAGGTTGAAAGCTACAAATAAGTTCAGAAGTCTTCAAAATCAGGTCCACCAAGCACTGTGCAATTTTCCCCGGCCAGGACCAGCTACTTTTGTGCTTTGGTGCTTGCGTATCCTGCCCATGTTTGGAATTTACTCTGAAGGACTTAGCCACTTGGTTATATCTTCTCTTCATCGTTTATTAAAACGAGAAACAATTTCAGAAGACACCTTGAAAGCAAAAGTTCCAGCAGCTCACTTATTCATAAATATGGTAGGTGGCATAGTTAACCTTGATGAGAAAATTATTCTGAAGGTAATTGAAGTTTTCGACATCAAATTGGTAGACATCAAGGAAGCCTTATGCCAGTTAAATGCTGCAAATGCTTATGGGATCGATGAAGCCAAAGCATTTGTGGAACAATATATTTTCAGATTGTTAGAAAATCGATCATATATGGCAGCTGTCACACTATTAGAACACTTCTCCATCCGCCAGTCTGGGCAGTCTTTCCTTGTCATGATGATGGATAACAAACAATTTAAAGCAGCTGAAAAATGGGCAACTTTTATGGGCAATTCGATGCTGTGCATACTTGTGCACGAATATGTTGATAGGAACATGCTACAGCAAGCGTATGACATCATTAAAAAAAACAATCTGAGGCAGGAGTTCCCAAATATATTCCAGAAGTGCAAAGAAAGGTTTTATTTATTAACTTGCATCTGCTATAGCTTGTGCTATTTCTTTTCATAGTTATGTGGTTGATCCACTACTATAAAAGCAGGAAAACTAATTCAAAAATTGCACTGTTTGAAGCTTATTGAAGAAATTAGCTGAGAAAGCATTATGGGACCTTGCAGAGGCAAAAACACATGGAAATAAGCAGCTTATTCAATATTTGGTGAGCAGACATTAACATGCATGATGATTAAATATCACATATGTAATCCAATTTCCCTGAATCTGCAACTTTATCTCCTATACGTATCCGTATTTAGTTTAGAAGTCTTTCGGCAATTATTTCATTTAAAATTTTTCAGAATTTGATACTTTATTCCCCTGTTTGAATTGATGATGATTCTTTGAATATCAGCCTGAATTAAAGATGTTAGCAGTTTTATCAACATGAAAGAAAGGAGGGATTAAGAATGGTAACAACTATAAAATGTGCATATAATCTAGGTCACTTTGTCATCATTTCTTGGTGTTCTTTTATGATGTTTAATGCTTCAAAAGCATGAAAACATATTCCTTTTTTTTTTAATTTCTTGCATTTAGTCAGTATTTTTCTCCACCATATATTAATTTCTAAGACTTGCTCTCAAACACACCACAAGGTCTCTGAAACCTCTGTGATTCTTAACTAGTTTTCTTTCCACACTATTTTGGTAATTGTGTTAATGGAAGTTCCTTGTGGTTTCTTTCCAAGGGGTTGATTATGAGATAAGTGCTCCAACTCTTCAGTAACTATGGTGTCTGTCCTCTGTTTGTTAGGACTTTCTATTGCCTTTTCTCGTTCCATCTGGAAAAGCTTGGGATTGTATTGACCTCATTAGGGCTGGTTTAGGATATGGTTTCTCGAGCAAATATGTTTCAGTACACCTGTAATTTAAAGCTATATTTGAGTTTTGCTTATTTCTGTTTAGAAGGTTAATGGAAAAGGATGATTACCATTTTTAACTGTTTATGATTTTTTATATTTTTCCTTCAAAGTAAAATCAACTTAAAGATGATGGTTTGTTATAATTTTTAAGATTTACTTGGCTATGGAAGCTGGTTACTCTGAGAAGGTTGATGAACTCTGCAATCGTTACTCTCTTGAAGGATTTCCCATACCAAAAGGTAGACTTTACTGTTGCTCATTTATGTTCACATCTGAGCTTGACAGATGAAGATGCTAAATTCAAATGAATGCTCATGTCCTTTCCTTTCAGTGCAACTACTAATTGTAGAATTTGGACAATTTAGAATAGAATGCATAATGTCAACTGTTTACAGTGTTTATGATGGTTGTCATTGTCGAAAGGTTTCTTCAATATGATCTCCTTCAACCACCAAGGGTTTAGCCTGGTGTAGAGGGAGCTAGGAGTACCTCTGTATCTACTACGATTTTTAATCTTCGTAGGTGCATGGGGAAAAGTACTCTGTAAATAGTTATGCCTACCAATTTACGAAAATAAAGGAAATGTGTGTTTATTAAATTCTTTAACCATATCACAATGCATTTAGTCAGTGAACAAGATGTGTGTAATTGTATGCTACAGTTTTCTGTTTATAATGAATTGAAAAGGCTTTTAATATGCTTTTCTAGAGAGTTACTTAACAGCAAGGAATATTCATAAAATCCTCATTCTGCTTGTTCATACAGGAAACTCAAGTTTTGAATGGCTAAGAAAGTAAAAACTTTTCCTTTATATTTTATTCTTTTGAGTGTTTTACTCTTCACACACATATTTGGTTTCAATTTCATCAATGGACTCAGAAAAAACTGATTTAAGCCCAACCAAGGAATGCCTTTATATTGAAGAAACTTTCTAGTGTTGCACATTGTTACTTTCGCCATTATGGGAATGGTAGGTGTTGACTCTATTCTTAGGGATGAAGCATATGCATAAACACTGTGCTGGACTACTCCACGAGTCTTGTTTCCAGTTGTTTACAAGGTGATAGTTATCAACTCTTCAATTAGTCATATAAGGAATGCTCATGGTGCTTTACATTGTGCTTTTTAGGACCTGAGGCATGCATTTTGCATGATAGATATTTAGACCTGAATGAGTTAAATGTTGAAGACGTTATTTGGGTCGATGAAGTTGATGGTTTGCGTGATGCAACGTGGCACATTGAGAATTGTAAAGTTGTGGGTGTTGATTGTGAATGGAAACCTAATTATCGAAAGGGCCGAAAACCAAGCAAGGTAAATACCGAATTGTCTCTATATTCTTTTGCAGATCAATTGTTTTGTACATCCTTTTACAGATTTTGAACTTTGATTTGGTAATGTAGAACTAAGGAGTATGATGGTGTCAAATTGTAAGTATTTTGTTCTGTAGATTGATCTTCAGAAGCTTATATTACCATTTTCACTTTTATGCTTTCTTATCTATTACAAATGTCACCTGGTACAAAGCTTGTTTCTTCTGTTCTGATTGTCTCTGATCGCTAGAAAGTTAAGCTAGAACATCAGTTCTTCTTTTAACTTGGAGTGGTGTGATCAATTTAACAAACTCTATATCAAATAACTGTTGAAAATTCTTCGTAATAGAGGAAGAGAAGAAAATAATTTTTGAAATGTTGAGCTTTCAAGTGAAACTGCCGTAAAATTCTTTTCCCCGAGTCAGTAGATGACATGCAAACCTTAAATTTTACTTAATGGCTTTTTGCAATCATAGTGCTGTCATGTTGAGAATTCCTCTCTCTCTCTCTCTCTCTCTCTCTCTCTCACACACACACACACACACACACACACACACACATGCTCATTTCACTTGTCAATAACATCTGGTATAGTTGCATGCTCCAATTTGAATTGTGGTCTGAGTGAAACATAAAGCTTTCTGTAACCAGTGTTTATCATTTCACGTTGTTTCTTTCTTTGATGCAAACAAGTTATATATTTTTCAGGTTTCCATCATGCAAATTGCTTCTAAGAAGGTAGTTTTCATCTTTGACTTGATAAAGTTATTTCGAGATGCCTCTGATTCACTAGACAGCAGCCTAACTCGCATTTTGCAGTCCCATAGAATTCTTAAACTTGGTAAGTTTTATTTTCATCTTTGACTTGATAAATTTATTTCGAGATGCCTCTGATTCACTAGACAGCAGCCTAACTCGCATTTTGCAGTCCCATAGAATTCTTAAACTTGGTAAGTTTTATCTATACACATTTCTGAGTGAGAATCCTTCATTGCCCATGTATTAAATTAAGGTCTTTTAGGATGGAAATATCTTTATGTTTATAGGAACCTCTTTACCATGCTGCTTGTATAGTTTCCAGAGTCATTTACTGTAGGAACTAGGGACAGCGAGAAGTTGAAACTCTTATACTGAGCTTGATTAGTACTAGGAGTAACTGGGCCATTCTAATAATGACCCGTACCATGTGATTCTGCTATATGTTATGGATCATTTCCTTGTCAGACATGAATCTTAAATTATTCTAAATTATCTTCTGATTCTGTGTTGACGACGTGATAATTTATATATAGAGAAGAGGAGAAGAATGTAGAAGGTGCATATGATACTAAATTTAATGCTTGTTATTGATTTGTAGGTTACAACGTCCTGTGTGATATAAAGCAGTTAGCTCATTCTTACGAAGAGATGAAGTGTTTTAAGCATTATGAAATGTTACTGGACATTCAGAATGTATTCAAAGAACGACAAGGTGGTCTGTCAGGGCTTTCAAAGGTAACTTTTAAGATAAGAATCCTCCCATCACCTCCTTTCCCTGTCCTATCTCTCGACAATCCCCTTTTTACCTGACATTCTGTTTTCCACTTATTAGAAAATACTGGGAGCGGGTTTGAACAAGACAAGACGAAACAGCAATTGGGAACAAAGACCTTTGAGCCAGGAACAAGTATCCCTTTTCTCTCCATTATGATTTGATAGATTCTAGAAGATAGGATGTTACTAGTCTGAATATTATCACTCTAGAGATGTAAATGTAATATTATCACTCTAGAGATGTAAATGTTCTCATGTTAATAAGTTAAAAGGAAGGCTATATGCTCTCATGTTAATAAGTTAAAACGAAGGCTATCTCCACTTCTATACACTCGCATGATCTAGTATTTTTGTAGAGGTGATAGATTTTCAAAGAATAGCTTGTTGTGTTGCATTATTTGTCTAGTGTTTTGGATGATTCACAGAGATTGGATAGGCACTTTCCTTTGGTATCCGGAATCAAACCTTGTGTGTCTATCTCAAATTTCCATTGGCAAAATCTTTACTTTCCCTGGATTTGAGTGTGTTTGTTATACATTTGTAAGAGCTGAAATTATACCGAATCAATTGATCTCTAGTTGACTTCTAGTAAGAACTCAAGTAAGCTGAAGCAATGACATTTTGCAGCTGGAATATGCAGCTCTTGATGCCGCTGTACTTATCCATATATTTCGCCATGTTGGCAATCAGTCTCAGCCTACTGGAATCCCCGGGGACCCTGACTTCGAGTGGAAATCCCATATTGTAAGTACAGATACTAAGGTATCAATATGCATTTGTGGATTGTGGTCCTGAGTGTTTTCTGGCTAGCGTTACTAAGCCTGATTGAACGATTCCTCCACTAAGAGACTTTCGTTGAGGTAACGTTCTAATCTCTTCCTATTTTACGTACAGGTTTCTCACATGGAGAAGCCCAAGGGGGAGGGCAAAAAAAAAGGGAGAGAGAAACGGAGAAGTAAAGGATGTGTAGATCGCGTTTCAGAAACTTAACTGCCAAAGTTGGGACTTGGTTTATTCCCTTCTCAATACATAATTGTACATATCATCTGTTCTATTTAATCTGAACAGTGAAGGCTGCTGTGCATGAGGACAAGGTTTTAATTTTGAAGACATGGGGATTCGTTACCCAATATGCAATGTGTAGCAAATATTAATTATGTAATACTTGCGGGCTTGTTACGGTGATAGGTCAATTGAACAGGAGGTAGGTCTAACTCACAGATGCTCTCTCTGTCCATATTGCACCTGCTCGCCGGTGTCCTGCTGCGTACTCCGTTGCTTGTTCATTTGTTCTACCGGAAGGGTATTAGGTCTGTCTTGGAATAGATCTCAAATCCCAAGGGTAAGTTTGTCTTTTTACTGGCCAACTTTTCTTGCTCCTGTCCTGTCCTTTATCGTTTAAGAAACGATTTTTTGAATACCATAGTTGCCAATTTCAACTTTTCCCTTAACAAGTATATGGCGCCCATTGCTTGTGAAAAGATATTGACAGTTTTAGACGAATTGTTCTTCCCGCCCTTACGCTCCATCCCAACATCCAAACTTGTGGTTTCCTTAAGAGATGGACCCTCGGTACACCTAGATACAACGGAGGAGGCTTCTCAACCCAAATTTATAAACCCCGAACTAAGCTGGGGATAGATGCTGGGGAAGAAAATGAATGAATATTAGAGTACCATCCCCACTCGTTGATAGATAGGAGAGCCATGGTAGCTTCTATAATTGAGGTTTTGACAGAAGGTGCAAGGTGTTGGGATACCATTGTTTCTGCAATTCTGGAAGCTTGGAATGAGGTTGAAAAACGTAAAAAAATGTGCCGCTGTGGATTAATTTGTATAGGGTTCCATTGGAATTCTAGTCTACTAAAGGCTCAAATATGCTTACAAGCTTCATTGGGAAACTAATAAGCACAAATGAAACCAAAACTCAAAGAAGGAGAGCTGGGTATGCTAGGCTGTGTGTGTTTGAATTTAGGAAATGAGCTGCCTAAGCTGATTCTTATATTGAGGCTAGGTGAGAATGAAGCGCTCTTAAAAGGACTCAGCGAGTGTGGTTTATTATTGGAAGCCTTATTTGAATGAATAAGGGAAAAATAGATAACAATTGGAAGATGTTTTATCAAAGGGTAATTACGTTGAGTTAAAAGGGACCTGATTTACTATTTGAGCTGATGGTTCTGGATAGTAAATAGAGTCATAATCAGGAGGGTCCAAAGGAAAATATGGAAGCAGTTATTAAGATTGGGGAGAATTGTTACCAGGGGGGGAACATGAAATGATAGTTTGTTGTGTGAAAGTTAAAGATGCCAACATGGAGGGGAAGGAAGATAAGCAGGAGGGGAATAAGGATAAGGGTGGAAGGAGGTGTTGGTAAAAGTGACTTAAGGAGGGAAGTCTAACTCTGCCTAGTTGTAAGGATGGAGAAGGGAGCCTTCACGAAGTAAGGAACTATCATCTCCTATGAATTTATTAGCAAAAGAAGTGATAGGAGCTAAGGAGAATAGGGGGTACACAACTGTCAATAAGAGAAAGTTGGGTAGAAAGAAAGCACCTAAGGTCATAAACTCTTCATTATGTGAATAATCTCTTGGAATGTTAGGAAATTAAATAGCCCCTCTATACTACAAATGATAAAGGATTTTTTGTTAGAAAATAAGCTTGAGATAATGAGGAAACAAAGTTAAGCCATGATAAGGTTATAAATTTAAAGCTTTCCGAGGGCAAATGTACCATACAATCCAATCAGCAACACCGCCATTATGGGAGGATTATGATTGCTTTTAATAATTAGCTTGGTCAATATTTTGATGCTTTATAGGATTAATTAACTAATACATTTAGAAGTCTAATTTATCTGTGATAAGGTTAAGGCTTTAGTCTTGGTGATATATGATTCTATTTTCTTCTAATGAAAACAACTGTGAAATACTTTACAGGATCTTCAAAAATAGATTAGAGATCTATGGTTAATAGCAAGGGGTGATGCATGTGATATTAAATATTTTAACCGCAAGTGAACAACGTAGCTGTAATTGACACTAATAAGTATGGGTTGATCTTACAAGGACTGTAAGTACTACTATTAACTCTTTTTCTATTATTTAACTGCCGAATCAAGTTGTAGATTTAATTTAAAACTAAACTGAACAAACAATAATGAACTAGAATGAAGAAAGTACTACGATTAAACAATATCAAAAGCAACTCTAGTTTTTTCAAAATTCAAGATCGAGGCATAAAATTGTTTTTCTTTCTTTTCTTTTCTTATATTTCACTTTCTTTTATGTTGGTTTGGATTATTAAGATGTTGAATGTGATTATGGGTTTCTAAATCTATGTTAGGTATTGTTCTTGAATTGTTTTGTCTAACCTTATTCTTGTTGAATTCAATAGACATATTAATGCTTGGTGATGTTTTTTTAGACAAGTTGAATTAAATTAAGTCATAAAAGGCAAACATAAACCAGTATCAATACAATCACCTTGTAAATATAAGAGATAGAAATACTATAAAATTACATCTGACGTATATTCAAAGCATTACAACTTAATGAAATATTTGTTGTTCTTTTTATCCCAAACTGCTAAGATAAGGAAAGAAAGAGAGATGTAAAAGCACCATTTGATCGTTTTACTCTGAATTCCTAGATCAATATATCAATGCTTAATTTGACTTAAAACCTTAGGAAATTCCCTTAACTAGCACTTTAGCATTAGTGATTTCTAGGCATCTCGGACATAATTGCATGTAACATCCCACTACCATAGGGTACGTACCTAAGCTTTTAGGGACATAACCTACGAAAATGGTATGTTGGAGCAATGGCAAAACTAACTTACATATGGCTTTGACCAGTATACTCGAAAGGCATTATCGTTCAAACATTTATTTCATTCACTAATAAAGTTTACACTGTTCTTCTCAACGATTGTTTACAAAACTCTATACAGGTTTTAAGCACATGACAAAATGATAACAACGAGTTTTCTTCGGGAGTCAGCTGACGGATCTCTGATCCATCTCTTAGTTCTCAGACACTCTATGTTCTAATTACACTTTAAGTCTCTTGTCTCGTACTTGAAAAGTCACAATGCAATTTTGATGAATTTTGCAACTCAATGAGTGAACCATCATTGATGGATTCACCCGATCACACAGATATAACACATCTCAGCGTTATTCATTCAACAGATAAGCATATATTCAGGAGTAAGCATAATAGAAGATTAGCTAGTTCAGCTTGCGTATCGTCAAATAGTACACACGTACTTACATGGGACATGCACGGGATGCATATTCATTCATTCAATCAGATAAGCATCTATTCTGAAATCAACATAACAGACAATCATTTTTTTCAACTTGCATAGCGTTCAAACATTGTGCACGTAATTGCATGGGACATGCATGAGACTCATATTCGTTCTTATTGTTGTGACTAAAAGCCTTTCACAGACAGATACAGATGTTTTGGCCCATAGGGCTCAATCAGAATATATTCACGTAGCATAACTCAACGTGCAGAACATATTTATCACGGAGCAAAGCTTTACGTGGAAGCGCTTCTAACTGGCATCTCAAGTCACAACGCCTTTATCTGAGCATGCATTTTATGAAATACACCAAACTGAACATATCACACACAAAATCTCATACAAGTATTCAAATGATAGTTTCATACTCATCGGACCTCAGTCCGACATTTAGCTATTGATGAGAATCAAATATTATTCAGAAATTTATATCAAAATATCAAATTAAACACTTCCAATACATGCCCAACTATTAAACTCCTCGGACCTCAGGTCTGGAATACACATACAAAGTTCAGTGGTATTGGGATGTAACAAATTGAATACACACAATCAAATAATCCTAGGAATTCATCTAGGCTGACTCATAGTGTGCTCCCAGAAGCAATTGCTTAGATGGTCTGGTAATATCTGTCTGTCGTCCAATGCGTTCCTCTAAAACAGATAGAGCACATTCGTAATTACCATCTTTTGTATAAACGTATCAAAAACTATCGAAGTATAGGAAATATGCACGATGCATGTTCAATGGCAGTTCTGGGGTCTCTTCACAACCTCTCTCTTTCTTATCAAAATTTATTCGCGATTCACTCCTTATTGGCCCCTTTGGATGGCACTCTCTCAGGTCTCTCATAAACTTAGGGTAATATAATAGGTATAGGTTTATTTACGGAAGGTATATCTTTACAGATGATGCACCCTTACAGAAGAAGATGAATTACAGAAGAAGACGATTTACAGAAGAAGATGACGTTACCCAGACGAAGCTGACGTCATCACAGAAGAAGTTTCCCTCTTAGCATAACTTTTTCTACAGAGTTCGGATTCAATTGTTATTTACATGATTCGAAAGAGGGAATCAAGATATACAAACTTCATGAAGAGCTCAAAGGTCAATTTTATCTTCTGAAGGGTCAAAAATAGGACAGAAGATATATAATGAACAGTGATCCAGAAGAAATTTGGGAACAACAACACAGACGATATTTTACGATTAACATAACTTTCTTTAGAGGGATAGGATCAAGATGTTCTTTATATGGTTTGAAAGAGGATTCCAAGATCTACAACTTTCATGAGGACCTCAAATGTCAATTCTATCTTCTGAAGGATCGAAAATGGGACAGAAGATAGGCATAGACGAACATAGAAGAAGCAAAACACAGGAATTTATAAACAATAACATAGACGAAGTTTATTCGTTTGTGAACAGTAATACAGACGAAGGGCATGAACAGTAACATAGACGAAGTTTATTCGTCTGTGAACAGTAATATAGACGAAGAGTATGAACAGTAACATAGACGAAGTTTATTTGTCTGTGAACAGTAATACAGACGAAGAGTATGAACAGTAACATAGA
>JANZXR010000006.1:20464280-20474320 GCA_027575705.1 Erythroxylum echinodendron | reverse complement strand
ACATGCTTATTTACACAGTGGAAGCAACATTATAACCACTTACTCGCTTAGCAAGTGCTCAGTGTAAGTGCTTTAACGCTGAAATAGGAATCAGCACCACAAGGACTGCTAGATCACTATTCGGTGGTGAAGGTCAGGGAAGAGAGTTGCTATATAGAGTATTTCAGGTAGGAATGGAACTATGCTAGGTTCTTCCTAACTTAAACAATATAATACGTGAGTTCATTCTTTGCCCCTCATGTGTACTATTCATCTCCACTGACTCACCATTTGTCATAATTACAACCTGTAATGGAGCCTTCCTAACTTAAACAAATTATCCTCATGCTCCTCACGTGTACTATTTATCACCATTGATTCACCATTTGTCATACTTACCTGGAAAATGCCAAATGAAGGTCTATATATTTGGATGAATGTGCCAACCGATATATATGTCACAAATAACTTATATTTAACGTTTATTTAGCTCGAGTCATATAAATGTCTCACAATTATGTGTTCTAGCCGTATATATACGAGACGGGATGTTACATTGCATTTGAAGAAAAGATGGTCTACGGTTTTCTCATCACTTCTATAGAGACAACACCAATTAGTACGGTAAGTAAACCTTGCCATCATGTCGATAGTAGGTAGCTTGATTAGCATTGTAAGATAAGGATTGTTGATGCTCTAGGCTGATAGTAACTGGACCAGACTAATTTTGTCCATTTGAAACTTTCTGTCATAATCGTGCCCTTGGAGGCAAAATCATGCTCCATGATTTTTCCTCTCTGGCACAATCGTGCTCTTTGAGGCATGATCATGTCAAAGCAATGCAACCCATGCGCGAACATGCTCCAATGTGGCACAATCATGCCTTACTTCCCACTTACTCCATCTTCTTTATTCTTCAATTTTTTAATTTTCAACGCTTACAAACACATTAATGACCTCATGAAATATAAAATTAAGATCTAATTCTTGCTTTAGACCAAACAAACACTTAGAATACATACAAACAATAACAATAACAAAATTTTAAGCTTATATACATGATAATCATCTAAGAAATACTTAAAACACACTTACACATTTAGCAAAACATAATACAATTTATACCTATGACCTCCCATTTGCAGACCACAAGAAGAAAATTAACCAAAAGACACAACAAAATCTAACAAACAAAAATGGGTACAATCATTGAATCAACCAAAAGTAGATATTATTATTAAAGCAGGCAAAACTACATAAATAAGAAAATTGAAGCAATCATGAATGAGAAGCAATAACAAATACTCGGAAAAGAAACAACAATAAACATAAGAAAAATGAAGCAGTCAAAAGTAGATACAAATAGGTAAACACGAACAAGAAGCAATAAAAAAGACATGAAAGTAGCCAAAAGAAAATACAAAACTGAAACAACTTTTTATCAACTCAAGATGTAGTAAAGTTGAAGATGGTGAGGACTTCGTTTGTGACTAGTGATGGACAAACATTGTAAACTTCAATACCGTGATGACTTCTCTGATTAACAACAACAAATGTCATAGGATGATTGGTGATAGTAAGGAAGGATGGTCTTGACAGCTAAGATTGGTATTTTTTATCAGCTTTATTAGGACACACGCTTTTATTAGGAATTTAAGTTTCGCTTATGAAAATATGTTAGGTTAATTAATTAGTTAATTTAATAGGTTAATTGGTTAAGTTAATTTGTTAGGTTAATAATATTTATGGCTAAATTATCTATTAAGTTAATATGTTAATTAGTTAAGTTAACAAAAATTAAAGTTAAATTATTTGATTAGGTCCCACATTTTTAAATATTAATTTGATTAAAAATTTTAATTTAAATATATAGGTCCCACATCGTCATACCATATTAGGTCCCACATCGTCATACCATATTCATGTGACAGCATGAGACCTACATTAATATTAAAATATTATAAACATATGCCAAGTTACTATGCATCTACCCTTGGAAGGAGCTACACCTTTGCCCTCCTCATTTTTTGTGAAACTTGCGAGTGTGATTGCAAAGATGCAATAGTGTGGCAGATGTAGGCTTATATCATAATTAGTTTTAGGACATAAAAAAACACCTTAACATATAAAGGAGGAAGTAATGCCAAAAACATTCCTCCGTCTATTCACCTCTCACTTTATTAAATTAACTTTATAATGATACGTGAATTAATATGCCATTATTAAGTATGAAAAATAACATGAGATTTCTCAAAAAAGAAAAAGTGTTACTTATCTATTATAGAGATAACATTTTTTTCTATATAAAAATAGTATTGAATTTATGGAAATTTTGTATAATTTATATGGAAACATTGTATTTTTAAGGATTGAACATAAATTCTCATATAAAAGGGAAGGTAAGAAAACTTGAAACGGCACACCGTTTTAACTTGTATACATTTATATATACTCTTGTTCCCTCGGCCCCTCAAAAGCGCGGCAAGAGAGAGGTTTCGAAATCGGAAGTCCTCCCCAACTTGGGTCACTCTGCTATCGGAGGTTCACCGAAAGATGGGGAGTCAATTGGAGAGAGCTCGGTTCCTAAGCTTAGCTCTTGATTGTGGCTTCGACGAAGATTCCGCAACGAAATGTTTGAATCGCCTGCTTTCTCTCTATGGTACTCTTCTTCTTCCTCAACGCCACAATATCCCATCTCTGCTTTTGTTTCACTCGAAAGTAGGAAATAAAAACAGTAAATCAAAAGAAGACGAGAAATCAGCATTTGGGCGCTGAAAAGAGTTGCCCAATTTATTGCATAATCAACTTTGCTTTCTATCATCATGAGGTTTGTGGTTGAGTTTGTCTACTTTTTGTGGGTCTTCTTTCTCTTTCAGGTACTGATGGCCAAGATTTCGTGACTGTGGAATGCTGTGGTGATGATTTTCTGGCAATGCTTGCTGAATCTATGCAAGATACTGAGGACTGGGGCCATGATCTTCATGCTATTGAGACTGAGGCTTGTGGGGCTTTGAGTAAAATGTTTGACAATCAGATTGGTGAATTTGATAATAAAAGAGTGTACATCAATATCACTGATGATTCACCTGAACCCAGAAAACAACGCAAGTTGAATTCTTCTTGTGGTGAAAAAGATGTAGAATGCACAACACCCCTAAGTAATATATTCTCAGGATCTATGGTAAGACCATTTCTTCTACTCAAAACAATTTGGATTCTATGTTGAGAAATGGAAGAACTTTAGCACTTTTGGGGCAGCTTCATTCTCTTTTGTGATTTCACCCTCTCATTTCAGCAAAATAACCACCCTTACATCTATTGTGCTCTTAGGAGTGACAATATCCTAACTCAATATGGTTGATTGTATGTGCATTTTTCCTGTCACCATCATTATTCCTTTGAGGAGCCTAAGAAATACTTCCAGGTTCTGATATAGTTACTTTGCTTTGAAGGGTTGCAACAGCAGTGTTACACGAGGCTCGTCTGCTTCAATTAGCAGCAAAAAGCAATGCCCCAGGATGTTGAAGGACAATCAGCAGATTCTTTGTTATGAAGAATTACATACTTTGGATAGCTTTGAATTAGCAAATATTGTAATATTTGGAAACTTGTCGTTTCGTCCATTACAGCATAAGGCTTGTAAAGCATCAGTGTCAAAGCAAGACTGTTTTGTACTTATGCCAACAGGAGGTGGTAAAAGTCTATGTTACCAGGTCAAACATATAACATCTAATTCAAGGCTTCTCTTTCTCTCTATTACGTATTTTTTTATTGTTTTTTTTATTGGATGTTGAGCAGAGGAGGAAGTGTGCTGCAGTGTTCTAGGTTAGGGACATGTCCACCCGTTGCCTCTTGAATGTTGATTGATATTAATGCTAAAATATTTCTAGGATTCACTTCTGTTGGGACTTTAATGGTTTTCTTATTGGACAAGAAAGATAGTATCTTAACACCATTTTTGGAGAAGTTTTTCAACTCCCTAGTTCTCTAGATAAGAAGAAATTCATGGCTTTGGACTCTTCTGTAAATTCTATATAAACTGCAACATCGGCTAGAATGCTCCCATTATTATTATCATTACAAAACAGTACCCTTTCCCATAAATTCCTGAGAGAGCCTTACTCAAGCATCTAATGTATGTCAACCTCATTAGCAGTGCAATGGCATAGTAGAACTCAAGTTGACGATCAGTGTGTCCAGCATTTCCTGCTTGCAATTGACAGTAAACAATTGTTTTTAATCATCTACTCAAAGTTCCTGTATAATTTTTGGACACGATAACCAAGCTGTGTAAATTGATTCTTTTTCATTATTACATTGTACAGTTTTTTTATTAACTAATGTTCCTGATGGCACGCGTTGCAGCTTCCAGCAACTCTGAAACCAGGTGTTACGGTGGTTGTGTCTCCCTTGCTTTCCCTGATTCAGGATCAGATTCTCACTCTGAACCTGAAGTATGGAATAGCAGCAACTTTTCTAAATTCTCAGCAAACTGCTTCCCAAGCAGCAGCTGTCCTACAGGAGCTTAGGTGAGGATGCATTCTGATGAGAAATTATAATAAAACTTTTTTTATTTTTTTGGCTTTTCGAATTTTCTGTTCTGATACTTTTTGTAATTGGTATGCTTAGAACTACTAATTTCTCTCCCTATGTGGACACCTTTTTTTTGTTTTTTTATCCATCTTTCTAATAATATGAACACAAATCCCCAGCCCATGCACCTGCAACGATTTGAATTCTGGTGGTTACTTGAAACCTTTTCTTCCAGACAAATATGCTCATTCATGTTCTTCTCCTTTTCTATAGGAAAGACAAACCGTCATGTAAGCTCTTATATGTAACTCCTGAAAGGGTTGTTGGAAACATAACATTTCTTGATGTACTGAAATGTTTGCATTGCAAGGTAAGCATTATATTCATGTTCTGAGAAAATGTGCTGAAAGCTCTTTTTGCAGGAATCTCTTTTATGTAATTAATGCTCTCACAAACATTACAGGGACAGTTGGCTGGTTTTGTTGTTGATGAAGTACACTGTGTAAGGTAGGATCTGAATTTATCATATACTATTGTTGATCGTCTCAGTTTAGGGTCACACGTGCTCCAAGGATGCATGTCTTCCCGTGATTGTTTCACTAGGGTTATTTCATTCATGTTACACCATCCTTGCTGGTTTTTAGCAAAGCTTAAAATAATTGTTCTAGAAATGAATTATTGACATTTGTCCAATATCCTTCAAAAGTGGGGCTGTTCACAGAAAGCATTGCTGATGTATATCTTATTTATGTATGTTAGGGTTCATATTTTTTCAAGCTGAAGTTGATTAACATTTAAACTGGACCTATTAGTTATTAGAGTTCAAGATTTTCTTATATTCTAATGGGACTTCCAATATCAATCAAGTTTTACTTATTTGAAAATTTTCTACCAGCCAATGGGGGCATGATTTTCGCCCAGATTATAGGGGTTTGGGATGTCTCAAACAGGAGTTTCCAGATGTTCCAGTTATGGCTTTGACTGCCACAGCAACCAAGACAGTGCGTGAGGTAATTAGTTTGAGTAGTTACAAATATGTCGTCACCTTTCTGAAAGTGATGTTTTCCAAATTTAACTGAATCCCTGCAGGATATACTTAAAACTTTAAGAATTCCTCGTGCTATTGTTCTTGAGACAAGCTTTGATAGGTCCAATTTGAAGTATGAAGTCATTACAAAGACAAAGGAATCACTAAAGCAGCTTGGACAGCTTTTGAAGGATCGTTTCCACAATCAGTGTGGAATTGTATATTGTCTTTCAAAAAATGAATGTGTTGAGGTCTCTAATTTTTTAAATGAAAAATGTAAGGTCAAGACAGTATATTATCATGCTGGGCTGGCAGCTTGCCAGAGGGTTGATGTGCAGAGGAAATGGCATACTGGAGAGGTCCGTATTGTATGTGCTACAATAGCTTTTGGGATGGGGATTGACAAACCAGACGTTGTAAGTTCGGTGAATTCTTATATTCTTAAAAGCCATAATTTAAAAGGGGGCTTGCTTGTTCCTACAATATACAAAGTAATCTAGGCTTGCTTCTTCCTACAATATACAAAGTAATCTATCTTTGGAAGTCAACTTCCAGTGTTGAAGCTTATTATCATGTAACTTATTTTTAAAATATTTTTTACATGCTGATGGATTTTATTTCCCAACATTATGTCTCTGGTGCTGAGAATGAAATACAATTTTTCTTGTCATGCTGGTATCGGCCTAGTGTTATGTTGCTTTCTTATATTTGCCGAGCTTCTAAATAAAGACCACTGCTTGTTCTGGACTTAAAAGAAATAGTGAGCATTAGTTTCGAAGTTATAGTTTAGGATGGTTCTTGCTCCAATCTGGCCACTGCGATTTTCCCCTTTGTTCCATCTGATCTTTAAGTGATTTCTTGCTTTGGTTGCTTGGTAAGAGAAAGCTTAGAATTCTTTCCTTGTTTGAATAAAGGTTAAACTGTTTCTTTTCATTGTTAGCGTTTTGTTGTCCACAATACAATGTCCAAGTCAATTGAGAGCTACTATCAAGAATCTGGAAGAGCTGGAAGAGATAACCTTCCTGCTGTATGCATTGCTCTATACCAGAAGAAGGATTTTAGCCGAGTGGTATGCATGTTAAGGAGTGGACAAGGAGGCTGTAGGCAAAACTTCAAGAGAGCAATGGCTCAAGCTCAGAAGATGCAGCATTACTGTGAACTGAAGGCAAGTAATTATGTCAGAGACTTCTTATTTGGTGATCTTTTATGGACCCAGTCTCCTTATGTAGATAATATCATCAATTTCTTGCTTTGTTGACCTTTTATGGAAATTTTCTAGGCTGAATGTCGGCGACAAACCTTATTGGAGCACTTTGGAGAATCTTTTGATAGAAATGTATGCAAATATGGCGCCAGTCCTTGTGATAACTGTCGTAATACATCCTAATGAGCATATTTACTGAGACGTGCTGAATTTTGTAACTTCCAATTGCACAAATAGCATAATTGTGCCCACAACGATTCTTTCATTCACTTAGGCCTCGTAGAACGTGAGTGGATGTGAGAATTTTGACTTGAATTGGGATAAAGAACGCTTTGGCAATTAATTTTTTTTAAAAAAATTTTAGGCTTCAAGTTGAGTTTAAGCTTTGATTCTAGTTCGGCTTAGTTCGAAGTTCGATTATATAAATTAAAGACCAGAAACCCCAAATTGTTATTGCCCATTGGTTTTGTGCTCCTTCTTTACTGTTGTGCTTTCACTCTCTTCCCCTTTTGTTTCTAGTATTCTCTCTATTAACTCATGCTTTGTTAGTTTTTTATGATGCTCTTTCTCTTTCTTAAAGTATTTCCCTTTTTGTGTCCTCGTATTATGCTTTGTTGGTTTTCACTACTTGGTTATTTGTCGTTTTTTTTGGTTGTGTTTATGAATCTCTTCTTGTAAGGATGATATTGGGTCAGGTTAGACTCGAGCCCTCTTTAGCTTGAGCTTGACCCAAGAATTTTCATAAAGAAGGTTTATTTGAGACTCACAATTTGAGCCTAAGTTCAATTGGGCGTAGGTGGCCTAAAGCTCAATCAAGCTTAGGCCCAGCATAATTTTTTAATTTAATTTGATGTTATTTTGAAAAACAACATTGTTTATACTTGGTATATTCTCAGGCCTTGAGTTGGGTCAGAGTTGTAGAGAATGAGTTTGAGCTTAACTTGAAGCTTGAAAATTTTGCAAGAAAAAAGCTAGAATTTAGCTTGAAGTTCGATCAACTCAGAATGATTCTATTGACTTTAGTGCATAAATCAAAAGGAATTAATAATAAATAAGAAAAAAAAACACAAGAATTCATTCTCTCTTTATTGCCCTAAGATACTTTAATTCGATTCTCTTTTATATTTGTTTTAATTTTTGGCTCTCTTTTTCTTTTTATATCACAAACTTATAAAATTTTTGTAAAATTTAATGGAAAAATAGGGCCAATACAAGTTTGTTAGTTCATCATGTTGTTTGACTCCTCTATAGAATTTTTTATAAAAATCACCTCCAACATTGGTTCAAAACATAATACATTGTATAAAGCTCCTTTGTTTCGCATTTGACGATTCGTCTTAGGAACATGGGAGCTGAAGGCAAGAAAATATGTTTACGTATAAACCGTATTATTGAACATGTGCTCCGAGTTGAATTGTGTTCTTCATGTTGTAAAGTATGCCATGAAGTATACTGTACTGGGATGGAATTTAGGAAAGTGTTTGTATCGTGCTTTTTCATGTATAAAGTTATCGAAGAAGTAAAATGTACCATTAGACTATGTGGGACCATGTTCAACTTGTGTTCATTGAAAATCACTCTTAACTTGGCTTCAACTTTTTAAAATTCATTCTTTCTTTATTTTGAGGGCTAGAATAAGGCTTGCAAACCAAATTTAAACCACATTGAAAATCAAATCCTATAAAAATAATCTAAACACAAGCAAAATACTCTCAAAATCATGTTTAAAATATAGTGTAATTAGTATTTATCAAATTTCTTTATACTTAAGTATTCGCATTTCCTCGAATAAATCAATCTAATCACTTTTAACTTAAGTAGGTGGCAACTTTGAGAAAGAATTCGACAAATTAATCACATCAGTTAATATTTTTCATTTTTTAATCTAATCGCAAAGTTCATCAAATAGTTAAGCATTTAATTACTTGCATCAAGTTATGAATATATTTAATTCACTTTACATTCCTTCAAACTTTAAGTTAATCCACAAAATTCAACCTAATGTATAAAATTGATATACATGAAAAAGATATTTTAACATTCAAACATTTCATATCCTTTGTCGAAAGTAAAGTAAAATACTAACTTGAAATGAACACACAAGAGTATTTAGAAATTTCTATGGTTATTCAATTAGGTCATAATTTCAAATTGCTATTAACACCACTATTTCAACCTTTTTGACTTGGATTGACGCCAACATAGTGAATATATTTAATGCTTACATATTCAAACAAAATAAAATTCTCTTTTTATTTTTCTCTTTTTATATTAGATAATGAAAATGCTTAAACAGAATATACTTCTAACGTGTATGTCCAAATTATAAAAAATTATCATAGTAAAAATCAAATATTAAATTTTGAAATTAATAAAATAAATTGAAATTAACTTAATCATCAATGCTTGTAATTATTTTCCTAACTAAACAAATAAAAAATAAAATTAATATTAAATTACCTTAACCAATGTTCTTTAAAAATATCATAAATTTCTTATTAAACTAATTATATAAAAATTAATAAGCATAATAGTTAATTCTTTTCCCTACACTTAAGTTGTACATTATCAAGGCGTACACATATAAAAATGAAAAAATAAAAAAATATAAATGAGGTTTGAATAACTAGTGCTACCGGATAATAAAAGAATTATTCATCTTATCTAATGTTATCAATATCTAGTTTAGGTTGATGAAATCTAATCTCTACTTTTACACGTAGGGAGGTTTTATAACTTGGGGCAATATTTCCTTTATAACTTACAAAATTTCATCAATTCTCAATCCAAATAAAATAACCATGATCTAACATCCATGGCTTTAAAATTTTTAAAACAAAAAATAGATTCAATAACATTAATATCATGCAAAAATAAATTAAAGCTATTAGTAACGATCCTAAAAACTACCAAATTAAAACAAAAACATCTAAATCATTTGGTTGCCTCCTAATAAGTGCTTTTTTAATGTCTATAACTAGACATAATACTTAAACTCTTCATTCATCTAGTGTACTCAATTAAATGAGCTTTATTATATTCTTGAAAAAACTTAAAGAATAAATAATAATATGACAATCATTATTTTCTCTTAAATATGCATGAAATAAATAAGGAAGTCATTGGTTTAAATCAAGCCTAAGTGCTTCTTCAATAAATGGTAGGGTTTTAGGCTTTCATTCTCTTAAGTCCTCGAAAACACAAGAATATAGGGGTCTATATGTTGGGCCTTGAATTTTTGTTTATTTTAGTAAACATGATTTGAATGAATTCTGGTATTGTTAGATAAATTATTTT
>JANZXR010000006.1:20441871-20459943 GCA_027575705.1 Erythroxylum echinodendron | reverse complement strand
ATCATTACCACTTTTGTTTCTAAATCTTTCCTTATCACAACTCATACCAAGATCATCTTCTCTACTTCATTTTCAACCCCATATCATCTATAAAGATATTATAGTCCATGATTAATCATAAACATCAATAACAGAATATACATATATATATATATTCATTGTCTCTCACTACCAAAATCACCAAAGCAAAACATGAACCTATCCACACTTCTCATGTACTGCTCGAAATTTTTAAGAAAAGTTTCAGGGTCCAACACTAAAAGTCTGAAATAACCCGCGAAAACTTAAGTTAAGGAGGCTGGTCTGGCGTTTGTCTATGCGTAGGCCGTAATCTAAAAAGTGCAGAGGTGATTCCAGGCCGATTTAGAGCTTAAGGAGCAGAGACGTGGAGTTTTTATCCACAAGATTTATTAGAACACAAGATTAGACATCCACATTGTCGGAGTACTCCAAAAAGAACAATTAGGGAGATTTAGAATTATGATTTCGTTGTTTTCTATTATGTTTTCTATATACATGTATCTAATTTCATGTTCATCGATGTATAACTAATTTTTTTGTTAGTATTTAGGCTAGATGAACCCTATTTGATATCGAAACATGTTTTGATTATTTTGTGAATGCAATTGAGTTGTTTGATTATTACGCTCCAATTATATGTTTTTATTATTGTCTATTAAAATGATTTATTAGACTTTGATTTCATGCTTAGAGAATGAGAAATCTTATGTTTGAATAGATCTATGATAATTGAAAAGAGTTGACTATAATCCTAGAGATAGGTATATAAATCTTTCATATTATGGTCAAATCTAATAGTGATTTTCAAAATACGGAATCGGAATCCTATAAAATTTAACCTGATCAGTAATTCGGTTAAAATCTTTAGGATTAGTTGTTAATAGACTCAAGGTTAGCTATTAACATACCTTAGGAGTCTCTATGGTCCAATTAATCAACAACACAATTGCATGACAAATGAGCAATCGATTAAAGGTTTAGGGGGATTTGACGCCTAGATACTAATTATTTGATATTGGTAATTAATTTAATGTTTCATCAATTCTCTTCTTTAATCGTGCAGCTTGTTATTTTAATTGCTGAACTTTAGTTTCTTTTATTCAACCACAATTAATCCCTAGGCTAGATAATAGAATAAGGTAACTACTAGTACTCACCGCCCTCATGAGATCGACTCGTATTTGCCATTACTAGTTACAACTACACTGTTCACTTGTAGTATTATTGTTAAATATTAACTACTCACAAAAAAGGCTAATAAAGCCTCAAGGTAGAGTCCCAAATGGGATTAAGGGAAGCTAAACTTTTAACTCTATCAAGAGTGTTAAGGCAACTCTTGGCTACCAACCATACTATAATTAAGATCTTAGGAGATAGAAACTTACACCACACTAAAGGAAACTATATTGTTCTATGTGTATAAGTTCCAAAAATATATGTAAGATTTGATAGTGAATATTCCAAATAAGTGCCTTAGCTAAGTTGCATTATCCTCCATGTTGATATTAGGTTGATAAGTAGGGAAGTTTCTCAAGAATAGTTCACTCATTCTGTTATTGCAACACTAATTAGTACAATTGATAAGTAAATTAACACAAGCATTGTCATAATAGAGCAACCTAATGGTTCGATAATAAAGAAGTAGGTAAGAGGCCCCAAATTTCCTAATTGCTAAACCACATTTAGGTTGCATCACCATTCCTTACCCTAGTTTTGATGAATGGTTACAAACAATCTCTCATCTTTAGTTGTTCACCATTACTTAAGAGGAGTGTTTTTAGGCTTAATGGTCTAAAAGTTCCTATTAGCCGAAGAGTGTTCATGTATCCATTTAACTTATAGTAAGGCCTTACCACTTATAATCCTCCATAATCTTTTTACTATCATCACCTATTGAAACCCCCTTCTTTCTTTGGTAAGTGAGATTTTTCTAACTAACTTTTGTGAATGGTTTCATCTGAGCATCCTCAGTCTATAGAAATTCCTTAGAAATTTATTAACATCATTGCATAGGCTTTTAGGAAGAATGATGTGAGAGGACCAATAAATATGCAGATTGTTAAGTACTAAATTAAGGAGTTGCAATCTTACAACAAAGGTTAAATTTAAGAAAATTTTTCAAAATCAAGTATAAAAATTAGTATGTCTATTATACAATTTTGCTGCTAATCCATATTGACTATTTCTTGTTAAAGTTTTAGAGATATGTCAAAATCATATGGATGACAAAATGTAGTGATATTTTGAATTAGTTAATGTCTCAAAAAATTTGATGGCAGTATTTTAGATGTATGTAAACACTATGATAGCAAGATGCAAGAGGTTGCATAGAGTAAAGTTGAACGGTCTAGTTCCTTGATGAAATTGTTCCATTCTATTAGCCTCCTAAAGGTAAAAATATAGACTAAACTTAAATGATTTACTATAATATGATAATAGTTGTTATTAGAAGAAATTTGATTACATGACTTTTCTCACTAGTAGATGGTATAATAAAGATCATATATATTTATTGTTCATACTTATGACCAATTGATATTGAATTTAGATTCAAAATTATTAAAATTTTTAAGGCATGACAAGAAACAGATTATTGAATAAAGGTAGTTTTAAGTTTAAACAAATAGTTTGTATTTATTGGATCAAAGGGGAATTATGCTTAACAAAAGTGGAAATAATACAAAGTTGGATAACTAAGAATATCTTTTTATGTCATGTTAGTTAAATCACCATGATGGGAATCACAAAGTTATATAATCATGAATTGTATGGAACTTGTGAAACTTATTAGGTTGAAAATAACCAAATCAACCTTCGGTGAAAGGATGATGATGATATCGAGTTGTTAAATCTTATACATGTGATGTATTAGATATAATAATAATTCATAAAAGGTTGGTTCTTATATTTCATTATAAGTAACTATATATAATATAGTCTTATGTATTAAATAAAATATTGGTCTAAAATTTTGAAATTCTTATCTGTGAGATTTATTCTAACTGTTGATTCTGGTGAGAATCTTATCAGTGATAGCTCTATAGTCTAATTGAATTAGATTAGCCGAGGAGTTTGGGATGCCTAGATATTGGAGTAGTAGTTGTTGCACCTTGAATCCAGTAGTGGATGATAGCAATGGGCTTAGGCTAACATCACTTTTAGAGACAAACAAAGTGCATTTGCTTTTATTGATAGATAATCTTGAAATTCTATTGAACATTTTAAGGTTAGTTATGAGTGATGAGAATAAGTTATCATCAGCCTTGGAAAAAAGAAACAAGTCATTAACAAAGTTTAAACTTGCGATTTTAACATCTTACATTTCCCATATAAATTGAAGCATGGAGATGATTGTGAATTTGTCATATCTACATGAAGGTTAATGAGAGTGTAGTTGTCCTTTTCAGTAAGAGTATGTAGAGACATATTGCTCATAGAGAACAACAATTCAAATTTTCAATAGTGGGAAATATAATTGTCCAAGAACAACCCTTGTTGAATATGAAAAAGTAATAACTTAATTATAAGAATCAATCTATAGAGATAGATATGAAAGTTGTTTATCTATTCTACTCTAAGTATGTAGATAATGTACTAAAGGTGTTTAGTATTTGAGATACTTGATACTTATGAAATATAAAGATATCTATTATTCTATATAAGTTGATATTTGAGTTTAAGGTTATATAGATATTAACTTCAAAAGTAAGTCCTGATATATATTTTATTTAGAACAATATTATTTTAAGATCAGAAAGGTTCCAATTTTGCATTAGTTATTAATCAAGCCAAACACATTTTTCATTAAGTAGAAATGATTAAATGGATTAACAAGTTCTTTAATGAACTTGAAATAGTTTTTTGCATTGTTCAAACAGTGATGTACTGTAGAATATTAGAGTCATTGGGCATACGAAAGGAGATAAAGTTTTACCAAAGATTTGAGTATGTATTAGGTAGTTATCTCATATAGGAATTGTCATATTTTAATACTACTTATGACTTATTCTAGTCAATGGTAGCTCAGTTGATAGTCATTAGATATTGCATGAACTATATGGAGACAGTTGAGTAATCGATACAAGATTCATCATCCTAAAGTGATTAGGGAGAATGTTCCATTGTTCTCGATTAGTATTAATTTAAAAATCCATGGCCTAGATGGAATGACAGGTTAAAGATACTTTTCAATTGTCATTAATTAAATCAATTACTAATGGCGAAGAACTAGTATGATTGGACTTAAAATAGAATAGACATTAATTTCATGCTCTATATCTAATCAAAATATTGTATTATGAAAGGACTGAATCATACAAAAAAATCATACATGAAAAAATTGGTCAAAACTACTTTGACATTCCTAAATATTTGAGTGGTCATGATGTATTGCTAGATGTCAATCTTGATCTATTAATACAAATTGTTTAATTAGTGAATTAAAAACATATTAAAAGAGTTTAATTTATCTAATCCTAAATATGATTGAAGGTTATGATTTATATTTATTGCTAACATATTTAGGAACCTAATAAGTTACATACAAAGAATGGATTAATGAGAAAAGAAGTATTTTAATTAAGTTAGACTTGAAAGTAAAGTTTAAGAAACCTTTAAACATTCAATATAAAATATTTAATAAATATGGTCAATAATCCCCTTAAACAAGACAAGGATATAAATGAGAAAAGTTACTCTAACATTAAAACTTTTCTTAAGTTGAAGTTTAATAAATATAACTTGATTTATTAACTCAAAATTCAGATTAATTTAGTGTAATTGCTGATTTTTTAAATTTATTTTTAATTGAGTCTGAATACTTAATTTAAATTCGAGCAAAAACTAATTTAACATCTCTAGAAACCAAGTAATAAGATATACTTGATCCCTTCTCGTAGTATGGCGCGTTGCCATTTGCAATTTCAAGAACTTGCACCTACTGCTCTGTACAAAGTGCTTTTTCGAATACAATAATGAATTTGATCAAACTAGTGAAGAAGTCTTTTCATTCGTTCAGATTTGGTGGCGTCATAAATTTAAATGAATAATAACAATGATCTGTAAGAATTCTATTACTAGGAGACCCAATGCCTCAACAACTATCCTCTCTTTTTATGTCTAGTGGGAGCAGAAAAAAAAAAGAGGACACCAATGTCTTTAACCAACTAGCAATTATAGGGAAACACGTTATTTGCACTCCATTGCCTAAAACAATAAGTGGGTGATTAAGAAAGATGTAAATTCAAGCAAACTTAGGTAATAATTAGTCTAAATGATAGGTTAACACGAGTATATTAATGGGTAGTTGATATGTCATAGTCCTAGTGGATCTAATTGTCTTTCTGAAGTGGGAAATCTGAGTTTCTGATACCACCAGAAATTACATGGTAGTTGCATGCTTTTTTCAAAATATTCTCCAAGGTTTTCATGGCCTCGTAGATCTCAGATTTGTTATCGACCGAATACTAGCTGGCAACGTTAAAGACAAGCGGATTGGCAATGATTCTCGATTTGGCTCAAAGTCGATGTGAATTTGCAACGTGTCACAAGTATTTCAATCTTGAACATAAATGAAGAAGCATATACCTGCCGATTTACAGTACGAAACCAAGGCCACGCAGTGGTGGATAGAACTAAATCAAATCACAGAACTTTGATTGTGGTTGGAATTGGCCGAGTTGAGCTGACCTTCAATAACAGAACATATTCAGTAGTTGAGTGAAAACTAACTAAACCTTGATCCACTTTCGTTTCCATACAATTGAACCAACCATGTAAGCAAATCTGAATCTAAAACATTAAGATAAAGTATAATAAAATTTCAACACTTCCCATATGCTAAAATTGTGGATTAACCACCAGCGGGTGGCTCGACACATAACAACGGATAGTTTATCAGTACTACGGTTAGGAAGAGACCACATTGCACGCATTTCGAGATTGTCATAGGGTGAAGCCTTTTTGGCGTAAATTATATCCTGTGGGATTGGAGTCCTCCTTCTTCCAGTGGCACGAGGCAACTTGGTTGCAGTACAATCTGTCTAATACAGTTCCGATGCAGGTGGACAAGTGAGCCACAATATTTTGCGTCTGTTGCTGGTTTATATGGCAGTGGTGGAATAGGTGTATTTTTTAAGATGATTTTTAGTGGCCGGAAGTAGGACATAGCTTAGTACTAGAGCATATAAATTGGGTCAAAAAAGCCCAAGTGGTAACTGGACGAGTCGCCACCACATTGAGTTTGCCCGTAGTTCATAGATGGACACCACTGTCAAAAGGTTGGATCAAAGTAAATACAGACGGTGCGGTGCACCCTAGTTCTTCTGTTGGTACGGTTGGGGGATTACTTCGAGACTGCAACGACCAGTGGTGTGGAGGATTCTTACACAATTTTGGAGCATGCCCATCCTTGATTGCTGGATTGAGGGGAGTCTGCGAGGGTCTTCATTTGGCTTGGGATCATAGTTATCGGAAAATCATCCTAGAAGTGGATTCATTAGAGGTAATCAATATTCTTTCCTCTTCTGAACGGCTACTTACAGAGGACACTTTTTCTATGCAAAGCATACAGGAGGTGCTGGATCGAGTTTGGGAGGTGCAGATTCAACACGTATATAAAAAGGGGAATCAAAATGCTGACAATATGGCTCAGTTAGCTATGCGAGTACGACCAAGATTGCATGTCCCTTCAGAACCTCCGCTGGAAATGCGATTCTTTGTACATCAAGATCGGCAAGGAACTTTGTATTGCCGGGGCATGCGTTAATATAGTAATTTAGGTTTCTTTTCCTTTGTACCAAAACAAATTTGTGGTTTAACCAGAAATAACAAATGATTGAACTCAACCATTCTACTTATGTTTCTTGATAGACATGTTGATTTATACCTTATAATCAATTGATTAATTGCAATTTTCGTATCATTATTAATTATATATATTCTTTATTTTATGTGTGTTTACTTAGTTAACATAAAAGATAAAGTTCATAAGCTTTACGAATGAAATTATCATAAATCATAATTAAGATAATTATATTATATTTAAGTATTATTCTTATATTATTTCTAATCATTATTTTATTAAGATGGGATTTTAATAGAGTGAAAAGATCAGTACACATTACGCTTCTTTTTTATGAATGAAGTAGTTGATTTTAAAAACTAAAGTATGAAATACTTAAAAAAAGTTTTGAGTACTTGTTACATAACAAGTTCACTAAAAAGACCCGATACAAGAATTCTATTTAGAACATTACTTGTATTTTTATAGAGATCTTTATTGGTTGTATAAGAAATTATTTGATTTGAGATCCCTAAAGTATCTTATATATGAATTGCTAGGTTCTAAGACTACTGATGATCTGTCATATTTAAGAAAAACTCACTAGATAATCATTGGATATAAGACGAAGTATATAAAGGTAGTTGAGAAATCAATATAAATCTATCATCCTAAAGTAATTAAAGAAAATATTTCATTGTTTTTAATTAGTATTGACTTGGAAATTATTGGTCAAGGTGAAATAACACTTTAAAAATACTTTCAAACGTCATTAAAAGAATTTATTACTAATATAGATAATTAATATGATTGGACTCAAATAAAGTGGACATTAATTTTATACTTTATATTTAACCAAAACATTGTATACTAAAAAATTGAATTACATAGAAAGAACATACACAGAAAGGTTAGTTAAAACCATTTTGACATTCTTAATTTTTAAGTTGTCATAATATATTAATAGACACTTGATATATAGATATAAATTATTTAATTAGAAAATTAAAGATAAATTAAAGGAGTTTAATCTATTTAATCTTAAATATAGTTTGGAATTATAATTCATATTCATTGTCAATATATTTAAGAACTTAATAGTCACATATATAGAATGGTTAAAAGAGAAAAAAGGTAATTTAATTAAGGTAGACTTGATTGTAAAGTTTGAAAAATTTTAAGATCAAATATAAGATATTTAATAAATAACGGCCAATATTATATATTGAATTTTATTTAAAATTAATTGATACTTAACTAGAATTAGTTATAATTTTGATTAAAGTTTAATTACAAATAGGATTATGTTTTAATTAAATTACCAAAAGATCTAACTCGGCATAGGCTCTTTAAGATCAAACAATGGTATTAGAGTCATCTTTAATTCTATAACTTAATCATTGTTTGATCGTTATTAATATAAAATTTTAGAATTGATTTTATTGCAAATTCTAGTTACTAATCAAATTATAATCTGATTAATTTTTCTTAGAATACAGTGCCCTTGAATTCCTAAGCCTTCCAACCGAATTTGATCTAATTATTAATAGTAGAAATTTCAATCACTTGTTCTTTTTTAATTTACAATCTGCCATAAGTTTCTGCTTCCTAACGAATATTAGAGATGAAATCTAGAAGTCTAAGTCGGGAGCTGCTAGGACACGAAACTCATGGTACCCTTTGACTTTAGGACCTATGTTGTCCAAACTTTAGCTAGGACAATATAGATTACAAGCTAGTTATTACTACATGGGCCACATTTGAAGAATCAAATGGGTTGATGAAGAAACAATCCACAAATACTGAAGTAGGCTGAGAGTTTAGTTTAGCCCAAAATAAGCCTAAAGAGCTAAAATCCGTTTAGTTAGGCTATAAGATTGCATGTGAGAAGGAATCTTTTTATTTGATTATTTAGCATAGGAGATTTTGACAAGTGTATGGATCTCCTTTAAATAAGGAATCAACTATTATATTTAAATGTGTTAAAGATATGATTGAGAAAGGGTGTAGACTTCAATCGGTTATTCCTATTGGTGCTCTCGTCACTAACATGCCTCCTAAGATGTATGAGTTAATGTCAGTAATGGTACAATATTTTTCCTAGTTATAATCTTAATTGGGAGTTTAAAAATTTGAGCCTAATAGCAAACTTTCAAGAATTTTAAAGCTCTTGTCATTCTTTTATGTGTGTTATCATTGCATAGTAGGATAATTCTAAAACTTTCTTTATTATGCATATCGAGGCCACATTTTTTAAATTAAAAGTATTAACATGATAGAGACACTTAGATTTACCAACTTGTTTAAGCCTTTTTTTAAATTATAATACCCTAAAAAATTTACCTTTAGGAATAACCAAGTTGAGCCTTAGCCTTTTTCATTGATTTAACCCATATATTAACCTTTATATTATTTTTCTTTAAAGACTTTTTTATTGTTTAAACTTTGAAGTTTACATTATTCACGTGTTGAGACTTGAAATTTTTAAAAGGTACAATATGTCTTGAATTGTGGTATTGAATGTATATTGTTAAAACGTGAACAAAAGGAACAAAAAGAACAAAAAAAGAAGAAAAAGAATAAATTTATGGTACCAATAGTTGCATTGAAAGGACCTATGTGTATTTATAACGAGTCTTGAAATATATTGTGTAATAAATTTCCTTCACCTTTAATCATTTTCTTAACCCAGTCATACTGCACCTAAACCCCATTAAAACTTGTATAAAAGACCTTTTGATTTTTATTTCTAATTTATACATAAGTGGTGGAGATGTGATTGTACTGTAAGCCTATGGTAGGAATTTTGCCATGCATTGATTGAGAATTTGATGCTTTGTACCCTGAACACTTGAGCGTATTGACTGAAATCTTAGTGAAAATGTAAAGAGTTATGCTTTTGATTTCAACATGATTACTGATGTGATTATTATTAATATTACTTAGGATGTTACTTTTGGGATAACCTCATTCTGCTTGTATATTAATTGGATTTGGTAGGATATAATGATGTATAGTATGAATAGATCTGTTGAGATTGATGTTAAATTGATGTTGTAAATTTATAATTTTAATTATAGTTTGCTTGAGGACAAGCAAAAACTTAAGCGTGGAGATATTTGATAGATAGTTAATTAACTATTTTTTGACCCATATTTAATGTATTCTTGCTTAATATTTTATAATTTTGTTGTACATTTGGTGCTTAATATGTTTCAGTGTGTTTACAGGTGATAATTGCCTTTATGAACATAAAGGAAAGGAATTCGGGCGAAAACACAGCTAAAATAGGAAAAATAGCAATCTAGAAGAAATGCAAGGTCGTGAACTTTTACCCACCTGTGCACTTTTATGATAGTCGGCAGATTCTGATTATGCAAGTTCCTATGCATGGTTGTGCACACGATCGTGCTTAACCCAAAAACCTAGAATTCAATATAAAAGAGACGCTTCGTGAGCAGAAGAAAAGGGGAGACATTGGGAGGCGATTTATAGTTGTGGTGAATGTCCAGAAGGGACAATTTGGGTCCAGAGAAGCCAGAAACACGAAGAAATT
Organism: Erythroxylum echinodendron; assembly: GCA_027575705.1. Lineage (NCBI taxonomy): Eukaryota > Viridiplantae > Streptophyta > Magnoliopsida > Malpighiales > Erythroxylaceae > Erythroxylum > Erythroxylum echinodendron. The sequence continues at coordinate 20,449,585 of JANZXR010000006.1, read as the reverse complement.
ATCAAAACATCCATCGGAATTCAAGATCAAGCCTCTATATTACAAGAACATTTGATAGAAGACAATCAAAGAGATTTAGAATTATTAACCTATTGTTTTTGTTTTGTTTTTCTTTCATTGTATGTTTGATTTTGTATTCAATCATGTGTAACTAGACATCCAATTAGTATTTAGGTTAGATGAACCTTATGTTAATACTTGATATGAATTGATTTCTTTATTAATGCAAGTGGTTTGATTGATTATTGTGATAGGATTATGTGTTTTATTAATAATCTGATTTCATACATAGAGATTGAGAAATCTTAGTGTGAATAGATCTACATAATTAGAAGAATTTGATTGCAGCCTTATAAATAGGAGGACATAAATCCTTTAGATTAGGGTCAAACATAATAAAGGGACTCATAAATCGGTAAAGCAATACTATAAGATTTAACATAAGTAATTCAGTTAGAGATCTTAGGATTAGTTGTTAGTAGACTCAAGGTCAGCTACTAGTATATCATAAGAGTCTTCATGGTCCAATTAATCAAAAAAAATTACATGATAAAAGATCAATATGTTAAGGTTTTAGGAGGATTCGAGCCTAGATACTGATTTCTGATAATGATAGCTTTCTAAATGAATTCCACTATCTCTGTGTTCATTATTGTTTCCTATTTCTTTAATTGTTTTAATTTTTATTTTCTTTTTATTTAAAAAATCAATTCTTGGGTTAGATAATAGGGGAAGGGTAAGTACCAGTAGTCATAGTCTTCTTGAGATCAACCCATACTAGCCGGTACTAGCTACAACTACGTCGTGCACTTGCGATTATTAAAATATTGACCAACGAACATGAAATAGGTCAATTAGATGGCTTTAAGAGCAAAATAACTTACGTGTAGGTTCGAACCTAAGGGCAAGACAAAGGTATCCAGAGTAGTGCACACAATTTGGTGACAAATTTTGGAGCTCCCTTCCTAATCTTCTTACAAGAAGGTGAGAAGTTTCAAAACTTAATTCCAAACTATAGTTGCACCTAGATATTTTGATTTCCAAATTTTGGAGGACTTATGATTGAAAGAAAAAAATTGAAGCTTTAAGTGCCAGAATTTTTTGGGATAAATTCATCCGTAGTGATTACGTTGAATATGAAGAATTAACCCTCAAATTCTGCACTACATTAAGTTATGTGCCTAAAAAGCTAAATAATTTTTTGTTTAGATTAAAATGGAATCCGTGCAACTTAGATTATTTTATTTTAGAGGAAATATTTGGATTCCCTAAAACAAAATAATCAAAACACATAATGATTTTTGTGCCACCACTTTTTAGACTAAATTAATTGGTTTAGATGTGTTTGACCTGCATAATGCATCAAATAATGTCATTTAGAGTCTAGAACATTTGTTACTGCATAAATTTATACGTCACACTATTTTTTCTAAAAGTCAAAGTAATAAATATTCTAAAGGGATTTATTCTTACTTTAGTGTATGGAGAACAAAATCAAGGTATGCACATTGACCCATATTTTTCAAATGATAGTTACTTCAATTACAAAAGAAAGTAGCTAGTTATGGATGGGATTTTTAGTAACTGCTTTAGTTCAATATCATCATGTTGTTGTTGATGGATTAACCCTATTTTGCCTGAAAGGTTAAATAAAACACACTTGAGGAAGATTGATATCTTGGAGTCCTATGATATGGAACTCCAAAGTCCAAGCTCTAAATTTATAGTTATGCATAGGACAGGATAAGTGGGATCTATTTCTGCACCGCCACAAAAACATTAAATGGTATCATCGAGTGAAGATTTTAAAGAAGAAGAAGGCTAGGAGACGATGCTCAGTAAATTAGAAGAGAACAACAAGCAATTAGAGGGCCAAATTGATGCCATTGATACATAAATGAAGGAAATAGCTCAACATTAGCATTACTAAACAAAGAAATTACTAAAATTTTTTGTAGTGCAATGCATTCAATTCATGTCTCCATAACCACCACAATCCCCATAAGTATTCTTACCCTTCTTTTTATTTGTTTTTTTAATTATTTATGTTTGAGTTATGTTTTGTTTTCATATTAAGGATAATATATTGTTCAAAAATGGGGACATATATGTAATTGCATGTCATTTGTGTGTGATTTTGAATTTGCATTGTATTAGGTTTTTATTATGTTAGCATTGTGTAAATTTTTGTTGCATGATGTTGCATTTTATATTTATGTGAATTTGTTAATAGCATGAAATTGAATGGAATTATATTATCTATAAAAATGATCATTTAATTTTAAAGAAATATTAGCTTATGAATTTGTCTTTTAAGTGTTTTGAGGTGAAAATGCTTGTTAGTTAGAATATTGTAACTATTCTTTCATTTTATGAAACTTTTTTTTTGTGTAGTTATAACTAAATTCATTTAAATTGATAAGCATCATTAGTAGCATTTCATGGGAGTGATTGATTAGGAAAATATGATGTAAGTTAAAAAATGTGGACTAAATGTGTTAAATAAATTTCCTATTATGTTGGCCCTTTTTTGAGAAAATGGGTTAAGAATAAAGTTTGTAGCCAATTATGAGTTGCGATATAACTGAGTAATTAGGGGCATTTATGATAAAATATGTTCTTCATGTTAAAAGACTATAATGATACTCCAACTAATTTTGATAAAACATAACCTAGTTGAGTAACTAAGGGACATTTATGAAAAAGTATTTGCCTTCATGTTAAAAGACTATGTGATCGTTAAATAAAATCTAAAAATATGGTGTTGTTGACAAAAATGAATCTATTGATCTTCTTATTAAATGTCGAAAACAATTTCATGAGAGGGTATTTAGAGTTGGCCTACCTCTTTAGTTCGTAAATAAAGAATAAGTGCATGCTTACAATTGCGATTGATGTATGAATAAGGTGTCAATATTTTGGTTGAAATGTGTATTTAAATCAAATCACTTAAACATGAATAGGAGAAGTTAGTATATTCAATCGATTTGAGTGATTAATGTTTGTGGCTAAGTTAAATTTATAAAATTTGATTTCATGGTTCCATTATTACATTGTAGCATGATTTTTTTTTTTTTTGTGTTTTGTGTTTGTTTGTTTTGTGCTTTTAGTTTTACTCTAGGACAAGCAAAGATTTAAGTGTGGAGAAGTTCATAAGTGTAAATTAAAGTATGTTTTTTAGGTGTTATAGTGTGTTTTTTTAGTGGTATCTTAGATAAAATCATGTTTTTAGGACTAAGATTTGTGGTCTTGTTAGTGTTTTGTGTGTTTTGTACGATTTATTATTGTTTAGGGCAAGAATTAGATCTTAATTGTATGTTTTAATGATTGTTTGATGTGTTGGATGATGAGTGGAGATAAGAAAATTTTAAGAAAAGATGAAGAGCTAGATAACAAGATTTGGCACAATCATGTATGGGATGCATAATTGTGTATAAACATAGTAAAACTTTGGTGAAGCTCTTTAGCACGATCGTAACAGAGAGCTGGAGTAAGAGTATGCAAGATCGTGCAAAGAGCAATTTTTTAGGTTGCGAATTTTTTTATACTTTTGATAATTTGGGGCAATTATTGCAACAAAAACTTATAGAGAAACTTTAGAAGGAGGATGAAGAGTACAAAATGGAATTTAAAAATCAAAATTACGGTTGGAAACCACAAAAGAAAATGTCAAAGAGCAACGTCCTTGAGAATGCAAGCTGCAGAATTCCAGTTTAAGGCAAAGAAAAGAAAACATCTAGAAACCAATTCTCTACTCTTCTTTTATTTCATCGTTGTAGTTGAATGTTAATGATGACTCATTTTTGATATATAGTTACATTTATAAATTGTTAAATTTCTTTTAGGAATTATTTGATTTATTTGTTAAACTTTACATTCTTAATTTAATGAAATATGCTTGCGATGTTTATTACTTTATATTCAATTTGAATCGAGAGATTAGAATGGATCATTTTTTGTTATGTTGCAAAATGAGAGCTGGCACCTAAATAGACCTATAAACATCAAATTAATAGGAAATTGAAGAGAGTTCTTAAGTTTTTATTAGTTATCTATAAGATTACTTCAAATCCAATTTTATAGTTAGGAAGAGTTTTAATAGATTGAGAGGTCATAATTCAATTTCTATCTACTTCGATTAAGATTACATAATTACATCATGAGAGACGATAATTATAATTATTGGATATCTAGGTTCAGGTAGTATTAAATCAGGAAGGTGAAGTGAAAACAAATAAGGATAGAAGTAATTCCTAGCTATTATCATTGGTCAATCAACTGTTTCACTATTGCTTATTTCATTATTTAATTATCAATTCTTTGTTTTTAGTTTAACTTTTAGTGATTTATCTTATTGTTTACCTAAAACAAAGTTTACTAGAATTGTTGGGTGACTACTCCAATCCTTATGGGATGATATTTTTATGAGATAAGATACGATCCGTATACTTAAAGTAAAGAAAGTTTTTTATTCAAAACTTCAACGAGTATATTTCCCATGTATCCATAAATATGGAGATGATCTTAAATTATTATAAATATCCAAACTATATAGATATCTATATGGAATATAATGAGATAAGAATGATCCTCTCTCTAATACTTACAACTATTTTAGATAGAGCTAGGAGCTGGAACAGGTAGACCTATAGGACCACCTAAGTTTCAATAAAGACCTTTATTTCAACAATCACCATCTTTACAGAATAATGGGATGGAAGAAATGCTCAAGAAATATATCTCTTCCATTAATGTAAAATTGGATAATTTAGGTAAATTTGAGTCTCAAGTGGGTTGACTTGAAAGATTGTGCAATTAAATTATGCATGCATTCACAACTTGGAGAGGCAAGTGAACTAACTAACCAAGATTGTTAATGAAAGTTATCAAAAAAAATATTCCAATTAACATAAAGGTAAAATCAAGAGATTAAGTGTTGTACATTATATTAAGAAGTGATAAAACATTTGATGTTCCAGTTTATAAAGAAGAGGAAGTGCAAAAGTCAAACATAAGCAAGAAAAGAAGTGAATAGAAGCATATCAATGTCAATCTCATCTTCATCTGATGTCGTTCTTGAGCTATAGCCTTCATCCATATTTAGATTATATGCCCCATCCATTCCATACCCTCAAAGGTCAAAAAAATGGAGGACGAAGACAACTTTAAGAAATTACGTAATATCTTCAAAAAGTTATGCGTTAACATCTCTTTTGCCAAAGCATTACCCTGATTCCATCATATGCAAAAAAATTTGAAGGAATCATCTCCAATAAAACAAACTTGAGGAGTATGCTATGGTACCTTTAATTGATGAGTGAAGTGCAATTTTGTAGAACAAATTGCCTCTAAAGTTAAAGTTTCCAAAGAGTTTTGCTATTCCATATTATTTCGGTGCTTTTAATATTCATAAATATTTATGCGATTTAGGTGCAAGTATCGATCTTATATCTTTATATTTTTTTAGGAAGCTTGGAACATGAGAACTAAAACCTACATAAGTTTTATCCAATTAGCTATAGATCTCTTAGGTACCTAATTAGGGTAATAGAAAGCCAGTAGGTTAAAGTGGGAAAACTAATCTTTCCTACAGATTTTTTATAATGAACATTGTTTATGACATTAAGGTTCTCATCATCTTAGGGAGATCATTGGCAACTAAAAGGGCACTAATTGATGCGCCCAAGGGGAAGTCGACATTTAGGATGGCGATGAAAAGATGGAGTTCAAAATCTTTAAAGCTTTTAAAAGTTCCCATGCCTTTGATGATACCTATTATAGGATGGATCTCTTATGTTATGCATAATGAATTATCTAAAGTTATTTATGATGATTCTTTAAAAATATGTATAACTTTATGACTTAATGAGAAAGAGGAGGATCTAAACCTGGTTGAGTGTGCTTTTAGGTTGGAATGAGTGGGTTATAGTGTTGGGACCCACTCCCGGACCCCGACTTCCATGCAGAATATCGTAGCCATGCAGAATATCGAAATTACATGAGTGTATCTCCCATAGAGAACACCTTGATCATTATCGGATTATCTTTTTCTCTCTGATACCCCAACTGTCCATTTATCTATTTCAACTTGAATATCTCAAGGAACAGCATTGGTGAATCGCATGCTTCAGGGCTGTTAGTATATCTTTTGCTGTAGACATCCAATTTAGGGTTTCTTTGGATAGTTTGATAGAGGACTACAAGAGCTACAACTTTCATGAAGACCTCAAAGTCCAATTGTAAATTCTGGGTAGTCAAAAAGATGACAGAAGAGAACCATGAATAGTAACCCATACAATAGCGTAAACAGTAACATAGACGATATCTGTGAACAGTACCACAGAGGAAGTCTATGAACAGTAATACAGACAAAGTCCGTGAACAGTAACACAGAAGATATTCTTCGATTTATATAACTTCTTAACTCCTTCTTATAATCCTTAGCCCATGATATATCCTTTGCGTTCTATCCTCTGTGGTTGACTTTTATCTTCTGGGTTGACCACGTATCGTCTGTGGTCTATCCTCTGTTTTTGACTTTTATCTTTTATGTTGACCACTTATTGTCTGTAGTCTATCCTCTGTGTGATGACATGCCCACTGTGTTCTGACATCATCATAGACGAATACTTCTAATTCTCTACTCCTCTTTTCCTCTACATTCTATCCTCTATGTGATGACGTGTCCTCTATGTTCTGACGTCATCACAGACGAATATTTCTATTCTCTTTAGTATTTTGATGTCAGTATAAAGGATACTTCTACTCTTCATTCATCCTTTTCTTTGGGTTCTGACGTCAGCACAGAGGATACTTCTCCTTTCTATTCCTCCTTGCCTCTGTGTTGTGACATCATCATAGACGAATCCTTTCATCTGTGTTTTTCACTCGCAATCCTCCCAACTCTAACGTGCTATTCTAAGACTAATAGAAATTGAAAATTTCATCAAACAACTCATGCACATACACATTTCATTATCCAAATCTTTAAAGTAACTGAATCATACCAAAGAACTTAATTTCATTGTGTCCATTTTAAAATACTATCAGAGTTATTACAAAACATATTACACAACAACTTAATTCAAAATACAAAAAATGCTCCATGCTGATATGCTAAATGAGCTATTACAGGAGTGACTTAGTCCAAATGTCTTTAACTAATGAGGAGGTTTCGATGCCTTGCAGGGATCACTATCGTCTTGGTTTGCACCTGAGAAGGGAAGAAAAGGGGGTTGAGCTACATAGCTCAGTGACTAATATATTTACAGTCATCAGCAATTAGCACAAAATCAAGCATATATATATATAACTATAATTGTACAGATACTGAACAATTGAATTAATATCAAGCAAGCAGAACAATGCAGAACACATCGCACCCAAGTGCATCATACTTAACAATTTACAGATGCAATGTACAACAAATGGCTCGAGGGTTCCATGAACAGAATGGAGAAACTGAAATTTACACCATAAACAGAATGAGTCCTTTTTTTGGAGCTCATATGCCACAAGCGAGCAGCCGAGAGAAGGCTCTTGTCAACGTGCACGTGACGAACAGAATGGCTCCACTCTTGCCCAAACAAAGCACATATTCATTTACTCATATGTTCGGATTTTATACTTGTTTATCTTTTCATTCAAACAAAATGCCATGACATATTTCAATGGCATAACAGAATCAAAATTTATTGTCAATCATCACACATTT
>JANZXR010000006.1:20423716-20441771 GCA_027575705.1 Erythroxylum echinodendron | reverse complement strand
GCATTAAACAAATTTGTTCGTTTTAAGTATCCCTGGTGGGGAATTCCTCCCTCGTGGGCCACGGGTCCAGATGTCACGTAAGACGTCAGGCCGTGGACCCGCCCGGGGAGGGTTCCAGCATAGTCTGATCAAAGGTCCAATTGGCAGCCAATTGTCGAACCAAAATATGGTGCTTTCTCCATTTCTAATAAGGTTCATGTAATGAGTTATCATCTTTTGCCCCATCCTAACAATGTATTGGAAGCAAAGTAATCTACATTGAATTCCCACAGGCTCCTATTCTTTATAAAATAAGTGTGGATCCATCTGTACCAAAGTATCTGCTTCTCTGTAAGCAGTCTCTATAGTCTCTTGTTAATTAGGACAGTATTGAGGGATTGGAGGGAAAAATACTAAGACCAACTTACTTTTTGGATAGAAAAACATAAGCTGCCCAGTACATACTGATGGAGTTCAAAATGGATATGATAAGTTACTTCCAAACAATGAGAGATTTCTAGAGATCCAACATGCAATTTTGAAATTGATTTTATCAATTACACAAGTATAATCCCTAAAAACCATCCTATCATTTGTCACGGGGATACCAAGATACATAAAAGGTCATTGTCATTTAGGGATGCCAGTAATGGTGGATAGAGTGGATTCTAGGTTAGAGGCTTTTTGGGATGAGAATAAACTACTCTTTGAATAATTAATAATAAGACCATACATCCCACTAAACATTTTAAGGTCTTTCATAAACACTGATACAGAAGAAGGATTAACTTTAGATAGAAAAATGATATTATCAACATAACACAAATGAGTTAGTTCAAATCTTCTACATTTGAAGTGAAATTTAAAACCCTGGGTACCCTTTACCACTCTCTAGAGCAATCAACTAAGGGTGTCTATAACCAATCCAAACAAAGAAGTTGTTATAGGATTACCTTGTTTAATCCCTTTGGAACTTGTAAAAGTGTTTAAGGGTTGACCATTGACTAATATTAAAACAAGGTGAAGAAATGCACCGAGAGATCCACTATATGAATAAGCTTGGGAAATTCAATGTAGTTAGAATGTTTCTGATGAACTCCTAATCCAAATTATCATATGCCTTTTTGAGATCTATTTTGATGAAACAATTGGCTTTCCCTTTTCTCTTGTAATATGATTTGATCAGTTCTTATAGAATTAATACATTATTCCCAATTGTTATACCTAGAAAATAAACACCTGTGAGTCTCCAATATGATTAAGTAGTACTTTTCTAAGCTTGTGAGCGAATATCTTAAACATTAACTTATAAATAGAATTTCAACATGAAATGGGTTGATAGTCAGAGAAGTATTTGAGTTCCCCACTCTTAAGAACAAGAGTAATAAAGGCTTTTATTAAAAGCAGTTAAAAGGGAGCCATTGTTGAAACATTTCAGGATTGCTTCAGTCTCCATATTTCCTGTTAGTGGCCAAGTCTTTACAAAGAAGTTCATATTGAATCCATCAGGACCAGGGGCTTTATTGAGGTGTAAGGATTTAATTGATTCTTCAATCTTCTTGATAGTAACAAGTTGGATAAGAAGGTTAACCTTTTTAGAAGATAATCCACTTTATAAAACCTACTAGAGAAGAAGAACAGAAGAGTGAGCATTAGAGGGTTTGTTCATCAAGTCAAAGAAGTATTTAAAAACCCCTTATAGTAACTCATCCTAGGAATTTAGCTGAATATCATCAATCTTAACTGAAATAATTTTGTTGACAACCTTCCTAACAAGGATAGATCTATGAAATTGACAACGCGCCCTAACGCTAGTCAAAATAAAATAACTGGACCTACTGTTGTAGCAGTGGTGAGTCTAGGTCGATCCCACAAAGAGTGTGTGTAAAGTTTCCGGAATGAAAGTAATTGGTGTCTAGGTTTAATAGGGGGATTTTGGATTTTGGAAATAAGAAAATAAAAATGAAACTAGACTAACAAAAACAAATTAAAGAAAATATGCACAAAATGATAAAAGTGGCGAATTCGATAGGGACCTAGTTTTTAGTTCAATTTCGACCTACACGTTAATTAAACATAGTTCATTGATTTTTTGTTCTCAAACCTCTCCTAACAACTATTAATCGTGGTTTAATAATTAACCCGAGTTTTCCCTTAAGTAGTGTTTAATCAAGATACGATCGTTAATTAAACCTAACCACTGAATATCTTGAGATACGATCTCTAGATTTAATTAGGTAGTAACATTATGAATTAGGAAAGCTGATTAATTAAGGCAATAACCACATATGATGCATCATTTAACTAAGGTTATGTTATCCCTAATGATTATGAATCATTGGTCGCTACACATGAATTTCAACATAACAATTAAGGATTATATCAAACATTTTATAATGGGTTTGCAAATAAATGATTCAATGAACGCATTAAAATCATCTTTTCACAATACCCAATTAAATCAACACAAGATAACATAATTGATCGCAGATTTCCGATATGAATAAATTTTAATAATTTATCTTCGATATTTTGCAAACGTAAGGGTCGTTCATATAGTACCCAAGGTGCTGATCCCACGAGAAGGTTTAATCTAATCCTAAAATCTAAGGCCAACACAATTCATAATAATTCAAAAGTAAACAAAACTAAAGTAAGAATTTGTTTCAATCATGCAATTAATTCTAAGAATCAAATTCAGAAATATAAACAAAATAGCAGATGCAACACCCAATCAAGAATTAACCTAAGAACTACCAAATGATGAAAAGGGGAATCTTATCTAACTTTAATGAAAACCTAACTGATTATGAATTATTGGATTACCGATTTTAGACGGTCCTAGGGTTAATTATTCTCTCTCAAGTTATAACCATTAACCCTAATTTATAAATCAGATTATGAGAATTACAATCTCTTGATTAACAATCTATCCAAAACCTAAATTAGAACTGAAGTTGTCCAAAAACTACCGAAAACCTATGTAAGATCTCTCTTCGCAAAAATTTATCGATTAGATTAATTCTTGTTCTATTAAATTACCAACTTTTGTTAGACCAATTTAATGATTTTTCACTTGGTTCACCCTTTTAGTTTATCAGCAAATTATGCAAGTGTAGAAATTAAATCATAAGAGATCCAATAAAATGTAACAATCAAATTTCATTAATATCAAAGATAAAATAACTCGAAGGTGAGTTTAGACAATCCTCAAAATTCAACAATTCTATCATCAATGGCTATCCCAAATTCTATGCAATCATAAAATTAAAACTAAAAAGAAAATAGAATCGGAATGGACGTCGGAGGCAGCAACGACGAGAAACCTTCTGTTCTGATAAGTACTTCATATAGGCTTCTTCTCCACGTCTCTCTTCCTTCCTTTCTTTCTCAATCTCTTGATGAACTCTTTAAGGTTTTGAAATTTTGGCTAATGCAAAAGCTCCCAATATGTATTCTTTTTGTTTTTTAAACACCTTTTGTGCTTCGAGCAGACCTAAGGTTTTTTCGAGGTCAAAAAGGTCCAAAAAGTTCCTCGAAACTTGACATTTTCTCTTGTTTGCACGTCTTTTCGATGTAGGTCATGCCACGATCGTAGGATGCATCCAACTCTTTCTGTCATAATCGTGGCAATCAAGCCACGATCATGGCTTGTGGCATAGTCTTCTGTCACATTCATGGAATATGGGCCACGATCATGGGCTAGCTCTATTGCTTTTGTCATGATTGTGTCCTATTGTGCCACGAACTTGGGCTATTGTTTCAGCCCGAATATCTCTAAAGCTTCTTCATTCTTCAATGTTGACCCTGAAACACTAATAAAAATATCAAGGTACCTCAAAAACATAATATTTAAGCTCAAAGACTTATATTAACCCATAAAACAATTAAACACACAAACTAACATACTTCTAGCTTAAAACATACTAAACACTCAAATTAACACTTAATACATAACAAACTGAGCCCTAAAATATGATGCAATCCATACCTTTCAACATCCCCACACTTAAACATTTGCTTTTCCTCAAGCAAACAAAACAACAAACACACAATGCATAGTGCAGTAATGAAACAATGGCTTTAACTTCATGAAATAAATTTAATCTTAAACACAATCATTCAAGTTATATCAAATTATTAACATACAAAATCTGCATTTAAGGTCTTTTAACTAAATATACAAATTAATTGAGATCCAAGTGTTAATTTATTTACCCTTTTCAATTGCATACACACATTAATAATTCTTTGGTCATTCAAACTTTGTAACTACTCCTAAGTATGTTTTCATGAAAAGTCAAGCTATTACAAGTTCGGTAGGTTTTTTATTCGAAAACACATTTTCATTTTTCATTTTTTGTTTTTTGTTTTTTAGTGAACGTGGACTTAAGTCTTTTTACGTAGAGGGAAACATTGGTAATGAATGTTGATCCGGTTACTCTACTTAGTCATATTTTTATTAAGCTACTTGTTTAAAATGTCATTATAACTTTTTGACATGGAGGCAAATGTTTGTGATTCTTGTCGATCCGGTTACTCAACTATATCACGTTCTCAATTAGATACTAGCTTTATTCATAACCCAAAGGTCAGTAGAATAGTTATTTATTTAACAAACATTTTTTTGCCTACCTTGTTGTTTTAGCTACTTGTTTCTATGAAAAATACTAGTAAAGTTACTTAAGTTGAAAGGCCTCAAATTATGAATGAATGTGACAATTTAGAGGGTGACAAACCTACACTAAATCCTAATTAAGCTATATAGTTATCCAAAGACCCGAATTCACTAATATTTGTGAGCTAATGATTCTTCCCAACCTAATAGATTATGTTTAAAATTAAATCAATTTCAATCAATCTAAGTCATTGACACATTCAAACAATTCACAAAATGTAACCTAACAACTATCATACCATATGCAAAATCACATACAAAGCAAAACACATAACCCTCTCCACAATTGAACAACACATTGTCCTTAATGTGATAAGTGAATGTGAGAAGGGAACAAATAAACACAGAAGGAAAGAAGAAACATAACTTAAAGTAAAACAAAAAATAAAAATAAAGATGAAGACTAATTTCAATGAAAAAGGGGTTTAGACAAAATCTCATGGAGATAGAGGTAGGGATGGTGATGTAGGTGGGGATGGAACACCCTAAACCTCAAAATATTGATGGATACGATGAATATCCAGTTTTGACATCGTTGAGCTCAGGCCAACTCCCTTGTCATTCTGGAGTTCTCCGCCAGTTTATTTATAATCACCTTGTTGTTTACGAAGGTTGTATTCAGAACTTTCTTCTGGCCCAGTTCTTCTGTCTTTTTTCCTCCTCAGACTCTTCACTAGTCAAGTCCTCTTCTGCCTACTGAGGTGGCACTGAACTCGAACTCGCCTAATTGGCCCTAATCTTAACATGTGTTTTTTTTTACTAATATCCTGAAGTTCCATGTTGTGGGACTTAATGATTTCAGCCCTCTATAAATAGTGATGATTTTGGAAGTCAGGGAGATGGATAGGTAACTCACTATAATCCATGCCATAATATTCAACAATGGCAGAAACTAGGTACCCCATACCTAAATTATTGCTTTACTTGTGTGGAGTCGCAACAATAGCATTTAGAACACGTGTGACGATGCACCTAGAATGTTGTGATCTATACACCACAACATAAAGAGTTCCTTTGTTAATTACTTCTTGGTTTTTGATTTATCAAAAACCAGCTGACATATGAATTGGTGCAGCAACAAGTGCTCGTGGGTCCTTATTATATTATTGTGTGCATTTTTGACATCAAATTGCTCTAACCCAGTGAGCTCGTTCTAGTAGCGAGAAGCATAAAAATCATCATGCTGATCGATAATGGAGGATTTTAGGAACCCACGCATATCGCACATGATTTCTGTGTTCAATTTATAAGATCATCCCACCCAAACCCCATTTCCTTAGGTTTCCTAGGTTCATAGGAAAGGGAAGTGAAAAGTCTCAAAATGAGCTCCTAGTACATAGGAAATTGGAAATGTATAAATTTGGCCTACTGAATTCTTTCAGCTAAGTTGTCTGCCCTATTGCTTGTTTCTAACCTATCAAGCATTTCAAAATCAAATTATTTACTACTATTTGTTTAGCATTTAGGGATTGAAAACAAATACCTTCCTCCTTTTTGTACATTGGGAAGGGTGCTCTGAAGTTTATTGCTCTATTCCTTCTCCCTCATTCAGAAACTTGATTCCGTCCTGATGATTGCTCTTGTCTAGTTGATTGCTTAATGTGTGGCATATTGGCTTATGAATAGGTAGAGATGGAAGAAAATTGGAAGTTTGAAATTTTTGTAGAGAGATGTAAGAGTGTTTGGAAGTTTCAAAGCTAGAGAGATAAATTAAAAGTGAAAGTGAATGAAAAAGTGAAGTTAGAAATGAATATATAGGTGGTTGGAGGGTAAAATGGTAAAATTTTCTTTAAAATTCACATGTTTCCCTTTTCTACCCAGTTGTCGGCCATGATCGTGGCCTGCAATTTTCCTCCAGTTTTTCATTTTTCTTCTTTCGTTCTTTTCACATTTTTTTTGAAATCACTTTTTAATTATTTTGTGGCCCTTTCATCTCTCTTTTGCTTACATGATGATCATCCAATTTATCTTGAAGTCTTATTCGTTATCAATTTTATTTGGAAACAAAATAATCCTAACTACATAATTCAAACTTCCAAACAAAAAAATCAAAGGAAATAAAATTCTATGGGTTGCCTCCCATGCAGTGCTTCTTTTAACGTCGATAACTTGACGCTCTTTTTAGCTTATGGTGGGTCGAATCAAAGGTGCAATGGTAGTGTAGTTACTGATCTTACAATTTGCACATGAGCTACCATGCTATGGTTTCCACCTTCCTTATGATTTTCCTTCCTTCAGTTTCTTCTACAAGACCATTTCTTTCTAAATGTATTTCCATAATCCTCAATATCTTCTCATTCTCCCCGAGGTTTAGGTTCCTTGATATTCGTTGGTGGTAAAAAAGAACAATATTCTTTCTTTGACACCTTGAAGGTTATTTGTTGCTTTCCTACACTCATAGTTAGTTCACCCTATCCATGTTATTGATTGAGCGAGCAGTGGTTAGGAATGATCGTCCAAAAACCATAAGGGTTACACATCTTCTTTAATGTCTAGTATATAGAAGTCTTTGGAAAAGGTAAAATTATCAATTTGTACATGCTAGCTTTTCCAAGATGGTATTCAATAGTGCAATCATAATCCTTAAGCAATTCAATTCATTGCCTTTGTCTCATATTCAGTTCTTTTTTACTCAACAAATATCTCAAAAGTTTATGATCTGTAAATATCTGAAATGTTTCACCATATAAATAATGTATCCAAATATTCAAAGCAAACACTACTACAGTAAGTTCTAAATCATGAAATGGATAGTTGAAGTTATGAGACCTTAATTGTCTCAATGCATATGCAATCACTCTACCATAATGCATCAGAACACATCCTAACCCCTGGTGTGAAACATCACTATAAACAACTTATCCTCCAAATCCAGATGAAATAGCTAACATTGGTGTTGTAGTTAATTGATGTTTTAATTCCTTAAAATTTTTTTGGCATTCATCAGTCCATCTAAAAGGTACATTCTTCCTCAGAAGCTTTGTCAAAGGGGCTGAGATCAATAAAACTCCTCAATAAACCTTTTGTAATAACCTTCTAGTCTAAGAAAAATCTGAATCTCAGACACATTTCTCGAAGCTTCCCACTTCATCACTGCTTCAACTTTCTTTAAGTCGACTTGTATACCCTATCCAAATACTATATGACCTAAGAATATCACTTGATTAAGCCAAAATTCACACTTACTGAACTTGGCATACAATTGTTTCTGTCTTATTATTTGTAGGAGTAACCTCAAATACCCATATCTCGTCTTGAATGCACTCTTTGGTACATCAGCTTCTACTATGTTCAACTGATAATATCCTGATCTCAAATCTAGTTTAGTAAACACCTGAGCTCCTTATAATTGATCAAGTAAATAATCTATTCTCGATAATGGATACTTATTCTTCACTATCACCCGATTCAACTGTCTATAATTAATACATAATCTCAAGGTCCCATCTTTCTTCTTCACAAATAAAACTGGGGCTCCGTAAGGTCACACACTAGGTTTGATAAAATCCTTATCTAACAACTCTACAACTGAGCCTTAAGTTCCTTAAGTTCCATAGGTGGTATCCTATATAGAGGAATAGATATAGGAGCAGTACCTGGAACAAGGTCAATAGTGAACTCTGCTTCCCTATCTAGGGATAAATCGGATAATTCAGTAGAAAACACATCCAAGAAATCCCTAACAATACAGATATCCTGTACTGTCTACTTAATTCATTTATCAATCATATAGGCTAGATAAGCCTAACATGTACCTCGAATCAGTCTTAAAGCACTCATTAATGAAATCAATCTAGCTGGCACTGCTTGACTAACACCTTGAAATATTACTCTCGGTTGATTAGGAGATTCAATGATCACCTCTTTAGTATAACAGTTCATCACGGCCCTATGTGCAATAAGCCAGTCCATACCTAAGATAAGATCTATGTTTTTCAACTATAACACTATCATATTGGCTTTCAACTCCGTCTGATCAACCCAAACCAAACACCCTTTTACACACTTCTCCAATCACTATAGTACTACTTATCGATGCACTTACTTCTAAGCCACATTTACATCTCTCTTTCACAATGCAGTTTAGATGCTAGATGTGGTGTGATGAATGATGTGTAGATCCTTGATCTAATAATGCAAATGCCTCAAAATTAAAGACATTTAACATACCTACAACAACAACTGGGGAGTTATAGGCCTCCTGTCTGGTAATAGCATAAATCCTAGCCTAAGACTGCGGTTGATTACTCCACACCTTAGTCCTAACATTAGGACTTGCCAAACTTGTTCTTCCTTTACCTCTACCTTTTTGTTTTGATCCACTAGCTCTGGTCTGCTGGACAATTGTCTCAATCATTGATCTGCCTCTCACTCATGACTGTGCTTTGAAAGTTGTGAGACAGTCTCTAATCTGGTGTTCAAAAGAGCCACAACAAAGGCAAACTTATGATATCTTCTAACATTCACCACTGTTTTTCTTTCCACAATGCTCACAACTAGGAATTTATTGTGTCTGCTCTCTAGATACTAGACCTCTATTAACAAAACTACCTTTTGGTCTAAACCCCGACTGTCTTGATCTAGTCAGTGGTTGAAATGATCTATTTTGGCTTTTATCAAATCTTCTGCCAGAATCAACTTGATACTCACGATATCTCTTTATTCTGAAATTCTGTCTGTACTCTCCTTTTCCATCTTTCAATAATTGCTCAATCCTAATTGAGGCAGCTCACAGTTTAGTAAACCTGCTCAAATTAGTAATGGCTAATCTCGTTCTGATCTCCATATTCAATCCATTCTCAAATCACCTGCACGTATCCTACTCAGTTGGAATCAAAGCAGTAGCATACACCATTAACTCATTAAATCGAATCTCATATTCAACTATAAAGGGACTTCCCTACTTTAGATCTAGAAACTCCTTCATCTTCCTATCCAAGTATATACTTGGCATAAAGTTCTCCTTAAAGATCCTCTGTAAGTCTTCCCACATTAAATTACAAGGACGGTTGGTACTGTTGGGAATAACTTCCACCACTGATAAGTTGGACTTGCAGTAACGAGACTGCATAGTCAAACCTTTCATTTGACTCACAGTCTCTCTGATCAAATACCCTTTCTATTCTCTCTAACCAACCTTCTGCCTAAGCAAGGTTTGTACTTCCATAGAAGTCTACAGCCCCTTGTTTCCTCAGTTTATCATACATCCTTTCTTTTCTCTCAGGAATTATCTAAGGCATTTGGTCAGACCAAGGTACCGGAGACTCTCTATTGGCTCCTACAGACCCTAGGTTAGCTAACTCTACAACTTGATCTCCTAGAGCAGATGACCTACAATAAACAATAATCATGGCCACTCTATGAGTCTCTCACTATATATCATATCTCAATGTTCTTATATGTCTTTATGGGTGCCAAAACATGCTTGATACCAAAAACTTCTAACACCCCAACTCCATAGAGCATATGTCAGAATATTCAAAGGATATTCAAGAATATACCCTATGAAAATGACATGTTAGAGCCATCACATTCACTTATTATGGCATCATACAAGACATACATGTTCAAAAGATCAACTTTTACCATTTCATTCACAAACATAATTTACACTGTAGCATTACACTATGTAATACATATATGTACAGTATCAAAAACATCTGATAGTTTACTACTCTTTTACAAGATGTTCTACATGACATAACAAACTAAACAAAAGTATTCTATATAAATTTCTCAGTATTAGCTGACTAGAATTTTGAGCCATTCTTAATTTCCAAAATTTGATAGAATAGACTTCTAATAGTTTGCCATAGGAACTAGATCTCCCTTATACCTAAAATTCAACATTGCAATTTTGATGAGTTTGCGAACTCAGTGAGTGAACCATCCTTGATGTGCTTACTCAGTCAGAACATGAATATCACAAATATATTTCCAAATTCATAGTATATCTCATCTCATCAACACATAATGAATTTTATACATTTCATATACTCATTTTAAAATAAGTTGATCATTTATCTCAATCATTCATATCATCACAATTCAATAATTCATTGTAATCTTTCACACAATACATATATATATATATATTTGCAAATGCATATGCACATGTAACTTTACTTTCATTTTTATTTTTTGTGACTGAGTGCCTTTTTACTGTCCTATATCCGTGGTGGATATCGGGCTCATTTCATAAACTATCCCACATCCTTCATGGATACTGGGCTTATTAATATCTGAGTCTGTGGCTCTTTGTGCACATTTTTGAGCTTTAAGCGATCACTCCGGTCACAGCTCCTTTATCTGATCATGCATCATAATGTAATGGAACGCATCAATTCTCATTATATGCAATTAATATTTTTTATTCATTATGCACAATCAATTTTAGAAATTCATCGAATCTAAGTCCGACGTTCAACATGTAGTTGAGTACACATTTTTTCAGATTCATATACAATTTTGAAGAACTCCCAATATAATCTCAATTATCAAACTCCTCAGACCATTAATATCTGGAATTATCAAATTCATAACAATAATAGTTCAATAACTGAAATTTAAACAGAGAAAATCAAATGTAGTGAGTAAACATCTAGGTTTACTTATAGTACAATCCAGATTAGTTATTGCTTTGACGAACCCGTAATGTCTAGATGCTAGCGTTTGACTTGTACGTCTAAAATCATGCAATACACACATGCAATCAAAAGTTGTAACTTGTATATACCTAGTTTGCACTTAGGCTTATACCTCAAGTAAACTTGATTATCTAATTTCATCATTTATATATTCACGAATCCTTTTATAGTATTATAAAATCACACAAAATCCTAATTTTCATTCATTCATACTTAATATACCTTACTCGTTCCTTTGGATCACAATTGCATTCCTAAGAACACCTTCATTCTTATATCATTCATAAATTTCCAAATTTTAAACACATTGATATCAATAATCCTTTCCTTAGGTTACAACATCAATTAACAACCTAAACATATCAAACACTTTAATCAATTAATCAAGCATCAAACTGGGTTCATTTAAAGCCTCAATTAAGTCTAAATGCACTAAAGGAAAGTAGCTTATCCTTAGTTTGTTCAAATATCACACAAAAGAGAAAATCTCACTTTCAATGCATTTCTCATGATCGTGGAGGCATTCCCAAGACTGTGGGATGTGTTATCTGAAATTTTTTCTCTCCATTCTCCTTCAATTTTTCCATATATTAACCCTTACATACTAAATCCAAAACAGTTTCTTCCTAATTCATCATTTAGACCTCAATTCCTCATCATTTTTCCCTCAATTCTAACTTAAAATCATCTATACTACAATTCATAAATTTTTGTTTATCATTTACATAAAAATAGAACATTATTATATCCATGTATTCATCAACTTCTAGCATACATCATCAACACCATTTTGAATATCAATCCATCCTTAAAAAATCATCATAAATGTTTATATTAAAACAAGCCATGAAGATTAACATCATATTTCTTTAACTCAAAAGCTTCCTTAAATACTCAAGTTAACCTAGCCCCTGAGGTTACACGATCATTATAATTTCAAGGAGGAATAGGTTAGGTTTTAATTAACAAGAAGAAGATAACAAAGTGTTGAAGTGGTAAGTGAAAGATTTTATCAAAACTTAACATTGTGGTTTGGGTGAGAGTATCGTGAGTTGAGAGAAGAAAGAAGAAGAACAAAAAAGCATATAGCAAAAATGAAAGACAAAGATGTTTATGTCTTGTATGAGTCTCGTGGGTTAAGGTGTGTGGCAAGTGTTATGACACTTTTCACTTAGCACATGTGTTCTTCTTATAGTTCCAAATGTCTCTTAAAAGTTATTCCATTTGTCTATCAATCTCTAAGCCATTTGTCACCGATTTATCTAATCCATTTGTTATTAAATCCTAATGCCACATTTCACTAATTTCTACTGACATGTGTCAATTTGTCTTGTCACTTGGCAATTTTCCTTGTCCAAATATTCATATTAATTCATAAATCTCCCAATTATAACAATAAATTCAAAATTAATAATTAAAAACCATTAAACCAAAATTCAATACATAAAAATTCATAATCATATCATGATCATTTTAAACCTTGCATATCTCGAAATATGTCAATTGAGTGCATATGCTATCTTTGTAATGTGTACAAAATTATAATTCATGTATGTATGCTAATAATATGCACGTGTATGAAATGCATTTCCTAAATTACTCAATACTGTTACTCATGTACAATGGTTTAGGGACCTTTAGTATGAAAATGGACTATTACAAAAACTCCCTGAATCTTTCATCGAATTCAACAGTTTGTTCGATAAGAAGGTGAACTGTTCACTTTCTTCCTTAATCACCTTCATCTCCTCTACTTCTTCCGTTTCGCGAATAGAGACATCTATATCTTTTTAAACCTCTACCGTCGATGTTATCTGTTCATCCTACTTTTGCTCCTTTAAAGATGCAACCACATCAATTTACATGAATGATACGCTTAATGGGTAAGGGGGAGGAGGAACATTGGGAGGGTCCTTATTCTTTTCTTCATCCTTTTTATGCTTTTGTTGTTCCTCTACAAGATAGGTTTCTACTTGGCTTTCTAATGGTTCTTCTAGATTTTTCCCACTCCTAAGTGTGATAGGATTAACTTGCTCTTTTAGATATACTTTTTTGTTGCTTAAAAGACTTCCCATACTTCTTGTAGATAATGCATTGGCAAGTTATTCCACTTGAACCTCTAGGTAGAGGATAGAAGAGGTCCTTATTACTTAGGCGATTTATCCTTTTAACCTCATATAGGCCTCATCTATACTTACGAGCTTTTCCATGATTTTTCCCAGTTTAGAACCATAATCATTGTATTCATCCTATTGAAATCCATGTGACTTTTGATTTCTAAACTAAATCCCTACATTATTAGATTAATAAAAATTTGGGTGGTTCTACCACCCTGAATTGAATATGTTTGAATAAGGATTGTTATTTCCTTGATCAACTTATGCTCCATTAAAGTTGAATTGCTTCATATTGCTATTTTCCCTAATAAAGAGTCAATTATGATATAGCTATCTTGTCCATATAACTCATCGTTGTGCTAAATTGCATTGAATGGAGAGGAAGAGGTGGCTTTTAAGCTATGCAGTTGCTTGGTTAGGTTATCGATCTCTGCATACAACGTTGTCACTGAATTTGTAGCAATCATTCCTTTTGGATCCTGAAAGGCTAGATGCTGTCTGCTATGTTCTAATGTCCAAGGACAACTATTGTATGGCATCTCTTCTAACAGATCGTGTGCTGCTTCAACAGTTTTTGTCATGAATGATCCTCCAGTAGTTGTATCTATGGTGCCTGATAAGTGTAAATTGTATCATATTTTAGGGCATAGTTTCATATGTGTTTAGCTATTAATTTAATCATTTAGTATGTGTTTAGGTTAGAATTGTGTTAGTTTGGTAATTGTTTGTGTTTTAAGTGTTTTAGGGGTTAGTACAAGCTTTTGAGCTCAAATATTATGTTTATGAGGTACCTTGATGTGTTTGCTAATATTTCAGGGTCAATATTGAAGAACGGAGGAGTTTCAGAAGACATTTGGGCCGAAATAATAGCCCACGATCATGGCATAATAGTAAACGATCGTGACAGACCGAGTAGATGTGCAACCGCTTCCAAACTTCGAGTTTAGAGGGATTTTTTGGCCTTTTTGGTCCCCAAAAAAATCCTATTTCAACCTTAAACACAAATAAACATAAATAGAACAACAAGAACAAAAAGAGGGAGCTCTTGCATTAGCCAAAATTTGAAAACCCTATAGAGCTTTATCGAGACATTGAGGAACGAATCAAAGGAAGAGAGACACGGAGAAGAAGCTCAAGCAAAGTACTCCCCAGAATAGGAGGTTTCCCGCTGTTACTACTTCCATCAATCCGTTCCACTCATATTTTTCAATTTTATTTCAATTTTATTGCTGTATAGAATTGGGATAATCGTTGAGAATAGGTTTTAATGAATGTTGATATTTGTCTATACTCACCTTTGGGATTTTTTCTTTGATATTAATGTAAGTTGATTGATTGCATTTTTATTGAGTTATTTGTGATTCAATTTCTATTCTTAATAATTCAGTAAGAAACTAAGAGGATGAATCAAGTGAATATCATTCAATTGCTCTAACGAGAGTTAGGTAGTTAATAGATTGAGAATTGAATCAAACCGATAAAATTATGTACCGAAAGATCATACATATGTTTTTGATAGGTTATTGAATAGTTTCATATCTAATTTAGGTTTTGGGTAAATTGTGAATCAAGAGGTTGCAATTCCATAATCTAGGTTTATAAATTAGGGTTAAATATTACAATTCGTGAGAGAGTAATCCACCCTAGGACCGTTTGGACCCGATAATTCCATAATTTCATAATTATTTAGGTTTTCATTAAGGTTGAATTAAAACCACCTCTCCCTAAATTGGTAGTTCATAGGTTGATTCTTAAGTTGGTTATGCGACTGATGTTTTGTTTATATTTTTGAATTTAATTCTTGAAATTGATTTCTTGATTGAATAATTTTCTACTTTAGTTTGTTATTTTGAATTATTACAAATTTGAGTTGAGCCTTAGATTTTAGGATTAAATTATTCCTTGTGGGATCGATACATTAGGTACTTCACGAACTTCATATGAACTTGCGGTATTGTTGAGGTTAAAAATATTAGAACTTTATCATATAGAAACTTACGATCAAGTTTTTGGAGTCATTGCCGGAGAGAAAATTAGTTTAGTTCTTTAGTCTAAGGGTTTTAAACTATCTTTTGTGTTTAAAAAAATGGGCATAAAGTAGACGACACATCAACTTGGATATCACCAGATAATAATGGGAAATCTTAAGAGTTGAACGCTTAAAAGAGATGGAAAGAACGATGGTGGAGGAAATACATCTTAGAAAATAACGACCTTATGGACATCATAAGGCCACAACTCAATGCCTATCGTCAAAGGATTATATGATCACCAGTGTAAGCTAATATGTTCGAGATCAAACCATCATTGCTAAACAGTTTGTGCAAGTTTTTCTAGATAAGTATTTCTCTCTAAACAAGACAGCAAGACTAATAAAGGAAGCTATCAATTTCTAGTAAAATGACGGGGAGTTTTTATATGAAGTAAGGGAGCAGTATAAAGAGTTACAAAGGAGTTGTCCTCATCATAACCTACCTAACGAATTCCTATTGCAAACCTTCTACACTGGAGTTAATCCACCCACAAAGAGCACCATAGATGTAGATTCTGGGGGATCATTCATGAGGAAAACAATTTAAGTAGTATTCGATCTGTTAGAAGACATGGCAGACACTAGTTGTCTTTAGACATCCGAAAGAAGTAGAAAGCGATCAACCTTTTGGGACCTAGGAGGACTGATTATTGCTACAAATTTAATGACAATATCGCAGGCTGAGATTGACAACCTAAACAAGCAATTGAATAGCCTAAAAGTCACCTCTACCTCTCCATTCACAGCAATGTAGCTCAAATATGAGTCATGTGAACAAAAAAGCTATATCGTAACAGATTGATTCTTAGGGGAAAATAGTAATGTGGAACAATTCAACTTTAACGGAGCACAAGTTTATTAGGAAAATAACAATCCTTATTCTAGCACATACTAGTCAGGGTGGACCACCCAAAATTTCATTGGTCTAATAATACTGAGATTTAGTTTAGAAATCAAAGGTCACATGGATATCAACAGGATAAATACAATGAACATGAGTCTAAACTAAAAAAGATCATGGACAAGCTCATAAGTATGGAGGATGCCCAAAAGGGGTTAGAAGAGCAAATTAAATAAGTAACAAGGACTCATGTCTCTTCTATTCTCATCCTGGAGGTTCAAGTGGAACATCTTGCCAATGTGTTCTCTATAAAAAGTGAGGGAAGTTTTTCAAGCAACACAAAAGTATATACAAGAGAGCAAGTTAATACTATCACACTTAAGAGTGGGAAAGAGTTAGGAGAATTAACAGATAGACCAGTTGAAACCCACTCTGTAAAAGACCAAAAGAAGCAGAAAAAGGATGGAGAAAAGAATGAGGACCCCCTATATTCCTCCTCCACCTTACCCATCGAGAATACCATTCATAAGAGTTGATGATGTCGAATCTTCAAAAGAGCATGAGGATGAAGAACAGTAGACAATGAACATCGATTTTGAAGAAACTGTGGAATTCCAAGTTCGTGAAGCAAACGAAGAAGAAGAAAAGGGAGTGACTAAGGAAGAACAAGAGCAGCTCACCCTTTTTCCAAACAAACAACTAAACTTAATAAACGATTTAGGGAGTTTTGTTATTCCCTATCTTATTGACAGTTTGTTAGAGAAAAGAACATTATTGAAATTAATTGGTTTTCATAATTTTATCAATATTGTCCTTCTGATCATTTTGTAATTTGTAGCTTACTCACAGGCTACAAAATTGATGATGAACGAAAAGGGTGGAAGCAAGTCGCTCATAATTGATCCTGACTAAGTTTTAAAGGATGAAGGTCAAGCTAATGACCATAAATTAGCACGTCTAGTAGTTAGATTTAAATTATTGCGTAGTTAGGCTTATTTTAAATTCTTAAATAAGTTTTGAATGATTTCAAATGGTTTATATTGCTAATTTTTTTTGTCTTTTGAATCACTTATAAGATAGGAAAGCAAGCATATATGGTCTCCATCTCTGACACTGTCACTACCTTAGTCACCTTAACGATTTCATGTTCTAACCTTTTTCTTTCCATTTCTCTTATTACTTTCTTCTTATGTTTTTTTTTTGTATATTATGTTTTATTCCCCCTTTGGTGTGTTTATGTACCCTTCTCACATTGAGGACAATGTATTGTTCAAGTTTGGGGAGGGTTATGTGTTTTACCTTGAGTGTAAATTTTGCATATTGTATAATAGTTTGTTTAGGTTGCATGATGTAAATTGTGTGAATGCGTTAATGGCTAGGACTTAAACAGGATAGATTTATCCTTAAACATAACCCCTTAGGTTACGAAGATTTATTAGCTTATGAAATTAGTGACCTAAGTTACTTAGGCTAAATATATTGGTTAATTAAGATGCGATGTTAGTCCATTCACCCTAGGAATTTGCCATACTCATTTATAATTTTAGGCTAATCAAATAAGTGGCATTATTAGTGTAACATCCCGTTTTCGTATAACGGGTTGAATTATAAAAACAGGTACACATGAGATCATTAGGAAAACACATCTCATGCTCATGCATTTGTGAACAATGAGTTTTGCACGTGAAAAATATCTGTACATGCATTCATGACATTTTCCCGGTATAATTGTGAATAAATGGGAATTTTTGAAAAATAGGC
>JANZXR010000006.1:20402870-20423616 GCA_027575705.1 Erythroxylum echinodendron | reverse complement strand
TGATGAATCTTGGGTTAAGGATGTTCTAACTTCTTTTAGGGATTTATACTTGATTTAATGTTAATCTAGTTGCTTTTTTTGTTAATGATCTTAGATGTTGTGGTTGTTTGATGTAATTGTATGTTTTGGTAATAAATCGATAGAGTGAACAAAATGCAAAATGATTAGGTTGGTTAATGATAGTTAAACAATTTAATAGATCACGCAAATAATCAAATTGGTAATTATACAGAGAGATATCTAGTGTGATGAACTGATTGTTTATTGGAATGCTTAATAACGAATTAGGTTGTTAGCGTTTAGCGTTGATGATAGGATAAATCTCCTTTTTCATAAATTGTTAATCTTCCTTGCTTGAATATCAATTGTTAATTGGTGCTCAAATATAATTTCTTGCATTAATTTAAAATTCTCATTTCAATGCTCCATATTCGGTTGTTTACTTTTATGTTTAGTTTTTATTTTCATTTTATTTTCACTTTTGACCTTAGATAAATTAGGATTCGATTAGTTCACTAATTTCTAGTTGGATTGACATCTCATATACTATGCTATGACCCGTGCTCTTGCGGAAATATAGAGAGATTTATAAGATTAAAACTTGCTCAACACTTAACCACATGTTTCATAACCTACAAATAAGCTACCTTTTATATGCTTTCCAGCCCTTTTCTCCTTTGGTTTACTCTTTTCAATTTATGGCTTCTCAGGTGGATCCTTACAAGTGAAGTCCTTCAAAACTTCTTCACAAGATTTCTCTGTCTTGATAGAGTCCAAAAATTTAAGAGGATTTTTGTTAACATAAGAAACTTTAAATGTAACCCTCTTGTTCCTTACTCCTAAAGTTAACTTGCCTCCGTCAATGTTTACAAAAGACTTGGCGGTAGCTAAGAATGCTCACCTAAAGAAAATAGGTATCTCCAAGTCTTCATCCATGTCTAAGATGGTAAAATCTATAGGGAACATGAATTTGTCAACGTTAACAGGTACATCTCTAATTATACCCCTAGGATGGTGAAGTGATCTATCAACCATTTGCACACACATCCTAGTTGGTGTTAATTCACCTAATTCCATCTTCTTGCATAAAGTGTAAGGCATCATATTTATTTCAGTCCCTAAGTTCACAAAAGCCTTATCCACTTTAACATTATTGATAGTACAAGGAATATAAAAATTCCCTAGGTCAGCTTATTTATGTGGTAGTGTTACCATTTCGTTGGAGCTCTTCTTATTTCATACTTCATTCTACAACTTCTTAGGTTCCTCTTTGTTTAATAACCTCTCTTTTATAGATTCAGAAAGGACAAGTCACGTTTTCAGTTGATTTGTTCTATCAAGAACCTTGTTTGACTCTACTTCTTCGAACTTCCTCTACTTTAGAATGGGTATGGAATTTTAGGTTGATCCTTCTTGACTCTCTTCAGATTATATTTACTCTATATGAAGCTTTCAATAACCCTTTTCTTTTCTTCTTCTTCTTCTTGTTCAAGCTTCTTTTCAGTGGCCCAGGTGATTGCCATTATCCTTTCCTTTGGATTTGTTTTAGTTGTGCTCGACAAACTCCCTTTAGGTCTCTCCACCAATGATTTGGCTAATTGGTCAAATTTTATTTCCAAGTTCTATATGAACGTGTCTGTTTGCTGATGTTTTATGTTTAAATCCTGAATAAATTCCAGTATCATCTCATCCATACTTGGTTTCCTTGTATGTGACGTTTATACTTGAAAACTAAGTAGAGAGTTGTTCCTTTGTTGGCCTTGGTTACCTCATGAGAAGTTTTGGTGGTTCCTCAATTCAGGATTGTACGTATTACTGTAAAGATCATTTTAGGGTCTTAAAGCATTCCCTAGATAATTTACGTGTTCGGGTTGATCTAATTGATAATCTTATTCTTAGTGATCTAACCCACGCCTTGTATTGCATCACTCTTCCCTGTAGGCCATAGTAATTCTATCTATCTTCTTGCTGAAGGATTCCACTTGACTTACTAGTTAAGTCACGCATCTACTTCATGCACTCCTGATGGCCTACTGTGGTTCATGCTCTAGTTGAGCACCATTGATAGTTGTTCATGGCTATGTCCTCGATCAACTTTTAGACCGCTTCAAAATTTTTGTTAATTATTGTCCCTTCAGCTACTACATCAATTAACTGCCTAGTATTTTGACTTATCCCATTATATAATGTCTAGATTTGCATCTACAGAGGTAGTCGGTATTGTGGGCATTATCAGAGCATTTCTTTGAATCTCTCTTATATATCGTACAATAATTCACCTTCAGTTTGGGAGTACGAAGAGATGTCGTTTCTTGGTCTCGCAGTCTTTGTAGGAGGAAAATACTTCAGTAAAAATTTTTCTTCCACTTGATTCTAGGTGGCCATTGACGAACGTGACATAAAGTTTAGCCACTATTTAGATTTTCCTCTCAAAGAGAAAGGAAATAGACACAGTCTGATGGAGTCATCATTCGCTCCATTTATTTAAATGTATCGCAAATCTCTAAAAAGTTAGATATGTGTGCACTAGGATTCTTATCTCGAAGTCCATCAAATTGGACTGACTGGTGAACCATTTGGATGATGCTTGGCTAGATCTCAAAGTTGTTTGCTAGCACAGTCGACCTTACTATACTAGATTTCGCACCATATAAGTCTGGCTTAGCATAGTCGAACATTGTTCATGGTTAGTCCGCTATGTTATGTGATTCTTCTGTGTCTGCGTGACCTTCCATGTCCTCTATTCAACAATCTAGCTTAAACTCTCTAAGGTTAGTTCTACGACGATTCCTTTGTTTAGTTCTTTATATCTTAGGATATATGTTTAGTAAGTTCTCAGTGTTACTCCAGGTCATAAACTGACCTAAAATCTATATCCAAAACTAAAGAAATAAACTAACTAACAAAAACAAATCAAATAACGTAAGGTAAAACAAGGATAAAGCAAGACAAACAAACAAAAGTAATGACTAGAGTAATAAAACTAAAGTGTTCCTAATATCACCGTCCCCGACAATGATGCCAAAAAGTTGATTGACAATTTTCGTGAGTAGTCAATATGTAATATTGCAAGTGTACATTGTTGCTGTTGCTAGAAATACAGGTTGATTCCATGAGGACAATGAGTACTAATAGTTACTGTTATTCTATTATCTAGCCTAAGGGTTGGTTATGGTTGAATTAAAGAAATTAAAGTTAAGCAATTAAAACAACATGTAGAATGATTAAAGAAGAGAATTGATGAAACACTAAATTAATTACCAATATCAAATAATAAGTATCTAGGGGTTGAATCCCCCTAAACCCTTAACTGATTGATTACTTGTCATGTAATTGAGTTGCTGATTAATTGGACTATGGAGACTCCTAAAATATGCTAGTAGTTGACTTTGAGTCTACTAACAATTAATCCTAAGGTTTCTAATCGAATTACTTAACGTTAAATTTTAGAGGATTGCGTTATCATATTATGAATACCTCAATTAGGTTTGACCCTAATCCGGAAGATTTATATTATCCTATCTTTATGGTTGCAATTAACTCTTTCCAATTATTGTAGATCTATTCAAACCTAGGATTTATCAATCGCTACATATAAAATCATATTTAGTCTAATAAATAAGATTAATAGACAATAAGAGAATAAACAATTGGATCGCAATAATCAAACAACTCAATTGCATTAACAAAATAGTCAAAACATATTTTGATATCAAATATGGTTCATCTAGCCTAAATATTAATAGAAAAATTAGTTATACATCGATAAACATGAAATCAGATACATGTATACAGAAAATATAATAGAAAATTATGAAATCATAATTCTAAATCTCCATGATTGTCCTCTATAAAGTATTCTAATAACGTAGACATCCAATCTTGCGTTTTGATGGATCTTATCAATAAAAACTTTGTATCTCTAGCTCCTTCAACTCCAAATCGCCTATGGAATCACCTTTGTACTCTTCAGAATGATGCCTGCCACTTCCTCTCTTCATTTGCCTTTGAAACGTTGTTTTGGCATGGAATTCTAGGTTTTGGTTGATGCAAGGTCTCTTGCACAACCATGCATAATCAGAATTCGCTGGATATTGTGAAAGTGCACGGCTAGGCGAAAGTGCATGGCCAGATGCACGTTATGCATTCCTTCAAATTTGTCGATTCTTTGTTTTACGTCATGTTTTTGTTTGGATTTGTCTTCTTTAAGTCCATAAAGGAAATTATCACCTGTATACACACTTAAGACGAATTAAGTACCAAATGTATAAAATATTAAGCAAAATACATTAAATATGGGCATAAAGTATAGCCAATTATGCATCTATCAAAACTCATAAGGATATAGATAACCTCTTTTTTGGTTGCTCTTTTGCTAATTATATGCGGAGATCTTTACAACCTCTTTTTATCATTTCTGTTATGTAACACAATGGAGCAATATTGTGCAATGGGTAGCTTATCCTAACCAGCTGAGTGGAAATAATTATAACCTTTTTAAGATTGCATTTGGCAATATTATATACTCTATATGGTGGAAAGAAACGTGAGAATTTCCAGGGACTAATAAAAGGATCTTTAAACTACAATACAATTGAATATTTGAAGATTTCTAGACAGAGATGTCAATAGGCCGGATTGGGCTTAGAGGTTTGGGCGGCCCAACCTGCGGTCTGACGGGCCAGGATAGGTCGGCCCACAGCCCGGCTCGACTATTAGTTGACCAGCTTGTGGCTTGACAGGTCACGGGCGAGCCAGGCCAGGCCAACCTAGCCTACCATATTTTTTAAAAGAAAAACGTAAAAAATAAAATGACGTTATTTTTGATAAAATGACGTCGTTGATTGTCGTACTTCTTACGACTTCTTCCTAACAATCTCATTCTTTCAATTTAAAAGAAAAACTAATAACTTGTTTATTATATTGTTTAAAATAAAAGAATATTAATTTCTAATTATATTAGAGGACTTAAATTGGAATGCATGATTTGGAGGATTTATATCAATATTTACATTTATAAGAATAGAAATAAGAAATATTATAAGTGGATAAACTGAAAATGAGTTATCATGATAAATATTAAAATATTACATTTAAGCTATAGAATTTCTTTTAAAATATTAAGAGAAGGCCGATAACTTGCTATTGACATTATGACATTCTACAAGTGGAAAAGTCAACGTAAACGTAAGTTAATTTATGCCTAACTTAAAAAATAATTAAGTTAATGCTTGTTATAGATATAGTCGTGTAAGATATGTAATTAGACTTCTCAGATTACATAGATGTTAAAAGACAAAAATAAGAGTTTAGCTACTGTTACAACATTATCTTGTTTACAATCAATATTTTAAAAACTCAATCGATCAAAGGAAATGTATAAAATTTCGAGATTTAATAAGTAATAATCACTATAAAATTAGTATATAATAAATAAAAACTAAAAATTATAAAAAATAAAATATTTTATTAAGATAAAAAATAATAAAATATTTTATTAAGATAAAAATACACTAACCTTTATTATTATATGATAAAATAATAATAAATTAAATCTAATAATTCAAATAAATAAATTATGAAATTATCTTAAACCAAATTACTTATCTATACTAAATTAATAATTAATAACCTTTTTAATGTGCTTCTTTAAATATATTTTTTTAAAATTTAAATATCACTTCTTAACATATTGTTAAATTATTCTAAACAAAATTACATATATATTTTTAAATTTTAAATATCACTTATAACATATTTTTAAATTATCTTAAAACAAAATTACAGGAATATTTTAACGCTAGAGGTTATGAAATGGAAGAAAAATGCACAAAGATATTTTTCTGTTTACCATCCCTACGAGGCTACGATAGGACTAATTAACACCCCCAATTAAGTGGTGCACACCAAACCGGTAGGACCAAGACCATTTATGATTGCCACGTGGAATTAAATAGGGAAGGTACAATGAGAAACAACTCACACCCATCGAACCTCTCTCACAAATCACACTGGCTGTGTGTGTCTCTGCCTCTGGTTCGGTTGCCACTTTCCTTAAGCCTTAAATCTAGGCGGTGTCAAAATAGTACACAAATGCAACCACTCAAACACACACTCGCTTTCTCCACACGTAAACTGACACATTTTACACTGCTTCTTCTTTTGGACCTTTCCTGATCTAATTCAGTGGCTCTCTCCCTATCACTGCGAATGACACCGTTCTTTGACTTTTTTTTGCTTCTGTTTTTTCTGGGTCAAGTTCTCTTCTTGAGTCCTTTACAGTTGTTTTCTCGTCGCGTGTTCAAAGTTCCTAATATATCCTCTCGAGGGAAAGTTTTTTATTTTAAAAAATGAGGCTTCTGCGGATAATGGTTAATGGGTGACTGCTGGATTGGTCGAAACTCTTTCAAAGTGTCTTTTGTGCATTTTGATGGAGCACCCATTTGATTTGAGTTGGTAGGTTGTTTTGTTTGTAATTCAATTTAGACGCATTGCGTTTTCTGACCTCTAATATTGTGGGATTTGGATTATTTCCTGTTTGCACGGGAAGTACAAGGAGGTGCTTTTGATCTTGCATTTCAAAAGGTAAGATCTTGGTTGCTAGAAGTTGAAGCTTTTTGGGTGTTTTTTCTTTCCATTCTTTTTCTTTTGAACCTCATACTTGCTTATGTCGGCAATGGGGGATTCGAATGATATGATTCACTGGCAGAAGTCTGCTCTTGATGAATGAGCAACGGAGCTGACACTAGGGGAGGATTCTGTTTCAAAGATCTTATTTGCGTTTTCAAAGTTGATGGTTTAGTTTTGGATTTAGTCTGCATAACGCTATCCTTATGCAGTGATTTGAGAAACAGTGACTCCATTTTATGTTCATAAGTTAAAGTATGACTCGAAGTCTATTACGGTTTTCAGATTACATGATGGATGGTGAGAGAGAGCGTTCAAAAGGAGGTCTGTTTCACCTCTTTGACTGGAATGGAAAGTCTCGAAAGAAACTTTTCTCGAACAATAATGGCTTTCCTGGCAAGCGACTTCTTTTGGTTCTAATACGCAAGCCTGTTAATCTATTCTGAACCTTTTTTGTTAGGTATTTTTTCTTTCTTTATAGTTTGAAATTTATCTCGTTTCCATTCCTTTTGTAGAAGTAAGGCAAAGAATTGAAAGTGTTGAAAGCTCGTCAGAATCGCCCATTTATACTGTAAGAGTTTTTTATTATGTTCTCCTTCTACTCGCTGTCTAACTTTGGATGCCCTTTCTGAAAGTTCACTGCGATTGTTTGGTTATTTTGTTGTACATCTAGATGGACGTTGGCAACAAGGGAGCAAACTCAACTAGAAGAGGAAGCAGCGACTTTAGTTGTAGTTTATCTGTAACTAGTGATGAAGGATATGCGACAAGAGCACCGGGAGTAATCGCCAGGCTTATGGGTTTGGATTCCTTGCCGACATCCAGTGTTCTCGAGCCTTCTTTTACCCTATTTTCTGACTGCCACTTGCTTAGAACACCTCAACTTAATAGGGCTACCTCCAATTTGTCGAGTGATTATGACACCATGAAAAACTTAAACAGGCACTGTGAGCGGGAAAGGGATTGTTGGAAATCTGTTGCATCTATATCTCATAAAGCACAAAGTCGGCCTTTTGAGAGATTTCAGACTGAAATATTGCCTCCTAAATCTGCGAAACCAATTCCCAGTACCCACAATAAACTTTTTTCTCCAGTTGGGAGTCCTGGATTTAACCGGGTAAAGAATGCGAAATGTGTAATGGAGACTGCAGCAAAAATTATAGGTGCTAGTCCTAAGGCAGCTACTACCAGTAGAGTTTCATTAATTGGCTCCCGTTCAGTTCCTTTGGGATACTTGAAACAAAAAATGGAAGTTGCAAAAAAGGCATCAAGGCCACAAAAAGTAGACCCACAATCCAATACGAAGTCCAGCGGAGGACAGCCTATTGACAAGAAACAAAATGGATCAGAAAACTTGCCATTAAGCAAGGTTTCCGTGTCTCCGGAAGGGAATTCCAGTAATTTGAAGAACAAGGGAAAGTCCGTTTCACAAGCGGCGCAAGTAAAGGCCAATATTCAGAGGAGAGAGGGGTCAACATCAATGGGCGACAGCTTTAAGAAGCAGAAAGTACCGCATGACATCAAGTCAAACCAATTGCTTAGGCAGCAAAAGAATATTCAGAAAAGAACTTCTGAAAACATGGCCAACAATGTACTTAGGCAGAATAGCCAGAAACAAAATACATTGGTCAAAAAGGATAATTCATTCTCTAACCGCCAGAAGAAAAAACTTCAATCAGTGGGTGGTTCTACCGGGCCAAATAGGATCGTGAACAAGGTTGTTATAAGGCCTGAAACTGCTTCCAGAAAAAATGTCTCTAGAGATCCAGATTCTGAAAGGGAGAAAGCCAACATACCATCTCAAAAGAAACAAAATGTAAATAGAGATTTTCAAACTGACAGGAATCTTTCTGATAAGTTGTCCTTTGATGAAGTTGAGAGGCCTACAGAAGGTAATGTTACAAGAGATCGAAATATGGCAGTAACCTATAATGCGAAACATGGAACGGATGTTGTTTCATTTACATTTACTTCTCCCATAATGAAGGCTATGCCTCGTCTTCAGTCCCCTGTTCATGTGGCAGCAGAAAGTAACAGCTCTGACACTGATGCTGTTGGCAGTAGTGATCCATTTTATTCAAAGTATTTAATGTACTCCATGCCACAGCTGAATGTAATGGGTAGTGAAGCTTCGAGTTTTCTGCTTGAAGAGAAGCCGAGAGAATTAACAAACAGAACTGAGTCATTTCATTTTAATATTATCAGGGAGGAGACTTATGCTAGCTCAAAGCCTACCTCAGAGATTCTAGAACCTACACATGACGTGGCGAGAACCAAGCACAAAAAACAAGACATTATGTTTCATCTTGTTCTGGATGAAGATAAACCAGACCACCGTCGTGATTTTGACTGCTTGCCAACAAAGGATCAGCAGCCTATCATGTGCCAAAACTGGCAGGTCTGTCTCTTATGATTAGTTCTGCGGTTTATCTTACTGCTTTCTTTTCTTCGTTTTACCTGTTTCTGTAATTGATTAGCGCATACTAAGGCTCAGTTTGGTTTTTGCCCTAAAGGCAACAACAACATGACGTACTGATTTGAGTACCTATGAAATTTACGCATTTGATGTTTAAACTGTTGCCTGAAATGGAGTCAATAGTGGAACATGCTAACTTTAGAAGTTGGGGTTACCTTTCTCTTTAATGACTTATATGGTGGTGTCTTTGTGAATAATTCGTCTAGTTGTTACTGGTATCAAATCAATAATAATAGCTGCTAGGTTGTCCATCATACAGACCAAAAACGAACACTTATAAATGGTCATGTTCACCAATGTTCAGAATTGTGTTTGAAACTGATTTGGTTCCACAATTTTCTGCTCTTGATTTGTTCTTGTTGTGTAGTTGCTTCCCTTTTATTAAATTATGGATAAGTGTTATTGCTAACACCAAAGATGGACATAACTCCATCAAAAACCCTGGCTTTTGTACATTTTCCATTTCTTGATCTTCAAAAGTCTAAATGCTAGTTTGTAATCTGCTGGTGTGGGTAAGTCCTAAGAATTGGGTTGAGTTTAACAGCTGGGAGCTTGGCACATAATCATTTGGACTGAAATTTTAATAGCTTCTTAATTATGAAAACTTGTTAAGGACAGTGGCACTGTCGTCCAACCAATCACAGTCTATTCTTCATGTGTCCAATTATATGTTAGGTATGCTTATTTCAGCTTGTGAAGCTTTTATGTTGTAGAATGCCATTCAGGTTCAATTCTTATTAATGGAGAATTAGAAAGGCCTTGGATTTTAATCATCTTAAGAAACGAAGAGATGGTTTGCACAAAATTTACACCAATACTGAATTTAATGGATGATTGCAGTTATCACAAGGGGTGGAAATACAGTCAGACGAGACAGAAGAGTACAGTTGTAGCAATTACAGTGAAACCGAAAAAGAACTTGAATGTCTTGAGCCTAGTCCTGTTTCAACTCTTGAACTTTCTTTCATCAGTGGATGCTGCACGAATGCCAACGGTAAAGACATTCTCCACCCTCATTTTCTTTCCAGTCACTTGGTAAAGCATGCATCAGAATTTGTACCATAATTTCTCATTATGAAAGAAATGTGTTCAACCAAAAATTGTCAGTGAGAAAGTGAAGGAGCTGATTGATTGTATCCAGGAATTTGTGGCATTTAGATTGGGTCAAACATTAGCAACAGATATTCTCGATTCTTTAATTTGCTCATGATTTTTCTTGCGTCTTTTTATTCAATGAAAACACATGCAGTAAAAGTAATGACCAGAAGATAAATTCTCAATTTTCAGGCACTTTGTTTTCTTTATCCCCTGAAGCTGCAGAGGTGTTGAATGAGACATCTGTAAGTGAATCTTTAGCAGTGGAAGATAAAATAGATTTCTCCAACTCAGCCTCCTCAATATGTACAGTGGATGAAGAAAGAAAACATTCTAGAACATTCTCAGGGCCTCGATCCGAGTATTCTAACAGCTTGGAATTAACATATGTGAGGGAGGTATTCAATTATGCGGAGCCAATGCTAAAAGATTTCTTGTTAGGCCAGTCCCCAAAGGCTATGAGACCAAATCTAGTTGATTGGATGGAGAATCAGGAAACTCAAATGCAAAGAAATGAAGAGAAATTCTCCAAGCTTGGGCGAAAAATTCTGTTTGACTGCATTTGTGACCACCTGGATTTCATGTGTGGACAAGTTTTCGGTGGGAGCTGCAAAGCATGGGCAAAATTGTGGATGTTGCTTCAGAGAAAAGGTTGGTTGGCGAATCAACTGTACAAGGAAATGTTACGTTGGAAAAGCATGGGAGACATGATGGTGGATGAACTTGTAGCCAAGGATATGAGCACCCAGTATGGAAGGTGGCTTGACTTTGATTTAGAAGCATTAGAAGAGGGTATAGGGATTGAGGAGGGGATATTAACTTGTTTGGTTGATGAGTTGGTTTTTGACTTATTCTCCTAGAGACAGACAGTAAAGAAGAGCTTGGCATTTTTATGAATTAGATTGTAACTGTACCTGACTTGCTAATGTTAAACCTATAGCATTCTGATTTTGGTGCGAAAGATACTACGAGTGCCTTTTAGGCTCACACTTCTGTTTCCATTCTATAACATTTTAAGTTCGACAATTCCTACGAATCATGCTATTCCAGTGCAATTTAGCATACTAACGTTGGTCAAATCGAGGACAATTAAGAAAACGATATGTAGATTATGGTTTTGTATTGTCAATAAAACCCAGCCAAATGTCGATCATTAGCGCCTAAAGAAAGCCTCGTATATTCGGAGAACGTCTGCATTTGTCAATGTCCGTTATCTTGGGTGCTGTAACTCTTGGCCTAAATA
Source organism: Erythroxylum echinodendron (assembly GCA_027575705.1). NCBI lineage: Eukaryota > Viridiplantae > Streptophyta > Magnoliopsida > Malpighiales > Erythroxylaceae > Erythroxylum > Erythroxylum echinodendron. Next base: position 20,412,175 of record JANZXR010000006.1, on the reverse strand, counting down.
GATTACGTACTGATCCCACTGCAACAACAGCTAAGTCCAAATGAGGCCAATTGTTTGTTATTAGCACGAGCATTATAAAAATCCACCTAAAATATCCAGAAAATATAGCCAGGTGTTGACATTTGTTAAGCTAATTGTAATCCAAGCCTATTCAGTATTCGAAGATTGATAGGCAGCGTAGTAGTTCTTGATAGTTAAACGACATACTACCAAGTAGCCCGAACAAAATGTTATAATTAAAACTTGTTTCTTAGCATGCATAAATATCATGTGATTTGGTTAATTGTTTTAAAGGCCATAAATTTAGTGTAATATGAATCACGTAACATTCAATTGGAACTTAGTATATGCCCTAAATTGATTGGCATGAACTGAAGTCTTGGAATTGTCAAACATATCTCATATTATAATAAATAGAAAAGAAAATCACACTCATTACCAATTCATGAGAAACTCTTTTTCATTTTTTTTTCTATCATCCAAACTTTTTACTGTTATTAATACTCTTCGGCCTCAAAGTCCTCTAATTAAGAAGGATGAGCTGCCCAATATATTAGGTAGATGGACAATCTACACCAAGGTCTATCATATCATTGTTAACAATGACTGGAAGATCAAAGAGAGGAGAGTTGACATATTTCAAAATATTCTCCTTGGTCACATGCCTAATTCATCCATCAAGGATAGACTAATTTGGTCTGCAAGCAATAGTGGAGATTTCACCAACTTTTTTTGCATGAAAGCTATAAGACCTCTTCATCCAATTGTTCCTTGGTACAATATAGTATGAAATGGATCACTCATGCCTAAGGCTTCCTTTATAACAAGGTTGGCTCCTAAAGGAAGGTTGAAGACCAAGGATAGACTAAAGGGGAGTAATGATCGAAATTGCCAACCATCTATTCTGCAAGTGTGGGTTCTCTTATACTGTCTGGGCAAGGATGAATTTAGTTTTTTTTTGTGAATGAATGGCAAGACATTTTGGGGTGGACTGAAAATCTCTATAAAAGGATTGATGAGGACAAGAAGTGTCTTGAGTCTAGTTATAACTTTTTTAGTTTACTCAATATGGTTTGAAAGAAACCAAAGAATATTCAGGGATGTTTACTCAGATAAATATAAATTTAGAAATATGACTTGTTCTTGCATTAGAGAGATACTGATGGCTAACCATGTTACTCGTAGCCTCAAGTTTTCCGTGAAACATAATTGGAGTCTATTATAGTCTTGCTTTGATTAATCTAGTTTATATTCTAGCTTTACTATGAGGTTTGGATTTCCAATCTTATAGTCTATCCATTTGTTGTATCTATCATCCTGTGCTTGTCTGACTGCTTTTTTTTGGCATTATAAATGATTTTTATCTATTTATTTTTCAAAAAATTATTATTCTTATTTTCTAATCCAACAAAATGGATGATTGGTTTAAAAGAAACGATTAACTAAACAAAAATAGCAAATCAAAGTAATAAACAAGACAAAAACCACCAATTGATAAACAACATTTAGATGTAGACTCTTATAGACCCTTTCTATGCTTAAATTTATTTTGATTTAATTATTAACTCTAGTTTCTTAAATCGGTATAAATTTCAACATTACCCACATTTTTTCTCAAGAAATATAACTCTTATCCTTAAGTTAATTTATTGAAACCTCTTCCTAATTAAAGTCCTTAAGAACTTATTAACTTCTTTTATGAACTTTGTCGTTAGATTTGACTTTAACCTAAAAGATTTATGTGGTCCTATATCTAGGATTTCATAAAAATTTAATTATTCATCTATTCACACATATGATTTTTCAAGCTTATAAATGAGATCTAAATTGAATCAAAACGCTAGCAAATATCAATTCAATAGTAAGAAATTAACATGAATAATTCAAAAGAAAAATTGGGTCTTTCATTACATCAAAGAGTCAATTTAAACATATAGTTGTAGGGTTAATCCCATCTAGATTTATCCCAATCTTATTCGCACTAAGAATAAGAAAACCAACAACAATCAAAAGAGAAAACAAGATAGAAGAAGTCATTCTCATAAATTCTTGAAATCTTGAAGTTCTTTAGTTGAATCTTGATGGAATCATCTTCTCCATCTCTAAAGTTGCTCCTCTCTTATCCCTAGACATTTTAATTCAACTCCTTATGATTGCTTCCCTATCATTTTCCCCTCTCTATCAACTCTTTAGGATTGCTCCCTTATCCATTTCCCCTCTCTATCCTTTTAAATATAAAACTCTAGAATTTTCATAAAAATTACTACTTACATGGGGCTAACTTGGGTCCATGCTGCACTTATGTTAGCTCAGTAACTTGATAATTAAACCTAAATCATACATCTAAGAGTTTATCTTGAGAAAAAAGGCCTAAAGGCTATGAACATGAGTTTGGGTTTAAGCTGTATTGTTCATGTGACAAATCTTTAAAGAAATATAATGAATTGGTAGACTATACAAGTGGAACAAAATTTTAAGTTTTAATCATATTCTAAAAATATATGTCCACGTTTGACCCATAATCCTCTAAAATTATGCCAAAACTTGTCTAATATGGCTCCTACTTACTTGGAATCATTCTTCTTCAATAGGGAGCAAAAAATATAAGCAACATTTAGCATTAAATCTTATAAAAATATCAAAGTTTAAGAAGAACTCTCAAAATCATGATAAGAACATAGTTTCATTAGCATTTGTTGAATCCCCTACACTTAAGCATTTGCTTGTCTTCAAATAAATCAATTTCATCACTCTTAACTTAAATATGTAGCAATGAATTTAATAAATCAATAAGATCAATCTAGATTTTTTGTTATTAAATCAATTACAAAGTTCATCAAATTTTTAGGCATATCAAGTCATGAATCAATGCTACTTAACACCACAATCCTTCAAACTTGAACTCAATCCACAAAATTCAACCTAATGTATAAAGTATACATGAAAAAGATTCTTCAATTTTCAAACATTTTCATAACCTTTATTTAAAGAAAAGAAAAAGCATTTGACTTTAAATTAACACTAGATTTTGAGGCTTATTATTAGAGTGAATTTATTCAATGCTCACTTATTCATACAGTTTTTTTTCAGTGGGCTTTGAAAAATGGTTAAAAAGAATTCACATTTAGCTCAATTATATGTCTAAATTATATAAAATTATCATATGACAAATTAAGTATCAATTTTTAAAATTAATAAAGCAAATTAAAATTAATTTATTCATGAATTCTTATGACTACTTTAACCAGATCAAATTACAATAACAATTAACTTATAATGAATTATCTCAATTAATATCTTTTTAAAATTAAAAATTTTCCTATAATTTTCCTTATTATGCTAATCATAACAAAATTTTTAGGCACAAGTAATTAATGTCATCGTCCACACTTGAGTTGTAAATTATCCTTAATGTACACAATATAAAAATAACAATGAAAAACTAGAAAATAAAGGAAAGATAGAAATTAAGATAAGTGATACTCCCCTGATAATAAAAGAATGCACCTTATCTAATGTCATCAATAATCCTTAATTTATAATTTATCACTGAGGCTTTTTTAGTTACTAGCTCACTTTCTAGAAACATATTGGGTTGTTGAAAAAACAAGGATTCATTTTGGGTACAATATTGCCTATATAGTTTGTAAAACTCCACTAAATCTTATCCTAAGTAAGAAAATCCTGATCCAATATTGAAGGAACATCAAAATATATTTAAATCCATGATTTCAAAACTACTTTTAACTTAAAACACATGCAAAAAAATCATCATCAAGCAAAAATATACTAAAACTAATTTTAAAGATCCCAAAAGGTACCAAATTTAAACAAACACCTATTTTTTAGATTGCCTCCTAACAAGTGCTTCTTTATGAGTCTTATAGCTAGACTTCTCAAGCAATTCATTCATTCCAGGTCCTCAATTAAAGGCCTAATTCTACTTTCGTTTAATCTCCTAAAAGTTCTTCTTCTTAGTCATAGGCTCATTAATTTCCAAACATGCCATATGCTCAACTAGAATTTGGTTATCTATAACCCTTTCTTTTCCTTGCATGATACAGGTCTCCAACGGATCTTTTATGATTATTTATTGTATAAAATAAGAAACTTCAATATCGATCACACATATAGAGAAACAAGTATTATCTTTGTTAAGGGGATGTTTTATGGCTTCAAATATCATAAAATCTAATTCCTTGTCCTATACCCTTAGGATTAATTTCACACATACTCATCCATCATAACTTTAGAAATAGCTAAGAAAAGTCAACATAAGATTAAGGGAACCTCTTAATTTGTCAACTTTAACCATAATATCTTCTATAGTGTTGTTATAATAATTTGCCTATGCACTAATTGAATGCTTATCTTAGTAGATTTAGGTTCACCTAATCCTGATCTCTTAAACATGTTATATGGCATCAAATTAATACTAACTCCTAAATCTACTAATGACCTTTTGATTTTAAAAATAATAATATTACATGGAACATTAAAACCCCTAGTGTAGCTTGTTATATAGGATGGCAGAGCACTCCTCAAGTCTCTTCTTGTTAGAAAGAAGAAACTTTAAGAACTTGACATATGTTTATCATATGTGAAATTTCTTAGAGAAAAGGAATGTTAAGATGTAATTATTTTAAAAGCCTAAAAACTTACCAACTTTATCTTCATTTTTATTTATCTCACTGTTTGAATATGAACTTTTAGTTGGTACTCTTTGACCATTTTCTTCTTAATCTCTTCCTCTTTCTCTTTCTCCTTCTACTCATCCTTCATTTCTTTCATAAAACCCTTTTTATTTTTAATTTTAAACTCTTTTCCACTCCTTAAATTCATCATGCTCACTTGTCCCCCAAGTTTTTAAAGAGAATTTTTGTAATATTTTGTTTTTCCATACTAAAGGTTAGTTACCTAGATCACTGCATATGAGAAATAATATTAAGAAAATTATGAGGTGCATTGTATTCACATGCATATCATTAGCATAAACACATGAATTTTGATTTTTGTACACATTGCAAATACTATATATGCACTCAATTGACATATTCCGGGGTATGAAAGATTTAAAATGATCATAATGTGAATTGTAAATTTTTATGTCTTAAATTTTGTCTGATGGTTTCAATTATTAATTTAGAATTTATTTGTTAAAATTGGGAGATCTATGAATTTATGTGTATTTTTGTACTAGAAAAAAGGTCAAGTGGCAAGACAAATTGATACATGGCAATAGAAATAAGTGACATATGACTTTAGGATTAATTGACAAGTGGTATAGAAAATTAGGTGACAATTGGTTTAGAAATTGGGAGACAAATGGACTAGTTATTAAATGACATTGGGTGCCATAATTAAAAGACATTAGCATGGTTATTTATATGGTAAGTGTCATAACATGAGTCATGATACCCACCAAGCTCATAAACTCACGACACTTTCATTTGAAAGACCACCTTTTCATTGTCTTTCATTTTATTTCTACATGCTCTCATCTTCTTCAATTTGTTTCTCTCTTCTTCACTCACGATACTCTCTCCCAACCCCACAATCTTGAGTTTTTGCCACCATCTTTCACCCTATCATTACAACAACTAGTTGTCTTCACTATGTTGGTGAAAACCTAGCTTATTCTACCTTGAAAGTTGATGATCGTGTAAAGTTTGGAAGCTAGGTTTTTGTGGTGATTTGAAGAGCTTTGGAGTTTAACAAGTAAGATCTTGTTCTTTATGGCTTGATTAAATGAAACATATATAATGATAGTTTAGAAATAGAATGATAATGATAATGGTGTTGAGAGTGTGTTGGACGTTGATGAATGTATGGATGCATTTTATGTTATGTTTTTGTATGAATGATCAACAATGATTTATAATTTGTTTTATAGATGTTTTTGACTTAAGAATGGAGGTGATTTTGATGGGGAAATGAAGTAGAAATGATGAATTATGTATAAGATGTGTTAGATGTAACATGTAGGAGTTAAAATTTGGAAAAACAAGGAAGAAGTTGGTTGGGATTTTTCGTATATGATAACCCACAACAATTAGTTGGAATTTTTTGGATATGATAACCACAATCATGGGAATGCCTCCACTATAGTGGGAAATGAAAGGAAAGGGCTGGAAATTCTCAATAATGGGAAAGGCCTTGATCATAAATTCTTCTCTTTTGAGTGATGTTTGAACCAACTAATGATAAGATAGAAAATCCAGTTTTAGGGTACCACAGTGATCCCTACACCCTTAAAAACTACCCGAGGACCCACCTATGCTATTACCAAGCAAGGGAGATGTGTAACAACGATTGATTTCGCTTCAATCAAAACCTTGATTTTCTACAGGAAAGATCACCTGAGAGTCGATACGATACCACTCGCCATGGATAATATGATTCAAAGAGACAAAAACATATTCGAGATAATAGCCTATGATTGTTCTAATCATTTAAGGAATTCCTATGGTGCAATTGGACTTGATTGAGGCTTAAAATTAACCTAGTTTTTAGTTGAATAAGTTGATAAAGTGTTTGATATGTTTAGATTGTTAATTGAGCTTATAATTAAGGAATGAATGGTTAATAACAAAGTATCAAAATATAAAAAATTATGAGTGTTATAGGAGTGAAAGTGTTCTTTGGAATGCAATTGTGATCCAAAAGAAATGAGAAAGGCGTATTAAGTAAAAATGAATGAGAATTTGGATATTATGTGATTATATAATGATAGAAAAAGGATTGAAGAACACGAGAATGATGAATGTATAATTGATGCTATTAGAATAATCAAGTTTCTTTTGAGGTGTAAACCTAAGTGTAAGTAAGACATATACAAGTTATAATGTTTGAATGATCAAGACTTGTGATTAAGGATACATACCCCGGAATGTCATTGAGCATGCGTTCTACATAACACACATACATATACATATGTGTATGATCAATTTAGTAATGTGTATAAATGTGTATATTGCATGAATTAAACGCTCAAGTCGAACGCCAACATCCAGACATTGCCAGTTAGTCGAGGCAATGACTATCTGGAGCTTACTGTGAGTCAACCTAGATATTTCTCACTAGAATTGATTTGTATATGTTTAAGTTTAAGCTATTGAAATGTTAATGATGTGAATGTGAAAATTTCAGACATTGATGGTCTGAGGAGTTTGATAATTGAGATTATATTGGGAGTGTTCATAATTGAATGTGAATATGAAATAAATAAGTGTATTCAACAAAAATGTTAAATGTCGGACTTAGATTTGATGAATATGTGAAAAATGATTGGGCATCATGAATGAATGTTATTGATGACATATTTTATGATTTGATGCATCACATTATTATGTATGATCAGATAAAGGAGTTTTGACTGGAGTGATCGGTAAAAAAGAGCTTAGAGCTCAGAAATGTGTATAAAGACCCATAGGCTCAATATTAAAATGAGCCCAGTATCCACAACGGATATGAGACAGTAATAAAGGTGCTCGGTCACAACAAAGTAACAATGAAAGTGAGTCATATGTGCATTTGCATTTATACACATACATGTATTATGTGAAAGATTTCCTAAATTTACTAAATTGTGATGTTATGAATGATTGAGAAAACGATCAGATTATTATGAAATGAGTATGTGAACTGTGTGATGTTCATGATGTATATTTGAAATGAGGTATATTGTGAAATTAGTTTTGATATGTGATATATGTGTTTGAAATGAGTGAGTACATCGATGATGACTCACTCAATGAGTTCACAAAACTCATCAAAATTGCAAATGTTGATTTTCAGGTACGAGGGAGGCCTAGACTCTAAAGCAGACTAGTAGAAGTATTTTATTAGTTCCTCATTTTATACAGAACTGTTGTAAAGAGTAGCAAACTCTGAGATTTTTTGTGATGCTGTATATATAGATTATGTAGTAAAATGCTACAATGTAAATTATGTTTTATAAATGGAATGAGGAGTTGATCTTTTGAATATTTGTGTTATATGTATGATGCAATTTAAAGTGAATGTGATTACTTTAACATGCTGTTTTCATTAGGGCATCTGCTCGAATGTCCTCTAGATGTTCAGATATGTGCTTAGTGGAAGTGAGGTGTTACAATTTTAATAAGCTGTCTAATATGATTTTACAAGTTATGGATGGAGGCTTATTGATTTTAAAGAGTCATTTTAGCAGTTTGGAAATGAGCCACATATGTAGTAATGAATTACTTCATGAGCTCCACAAGACTTGGCTTCTTTGGTTACTATTATTGACATTAAAATCTAAGTGGAGAACCTTGTCTTTAGTTATTATACAAAAAAGTTAGGATGGTTTATCCACCCTAGATTTCATGTGTTATTAGAGGGGTTACTGAGGCCTATTTAGGGAAAAAAAGAAAACAACTTAGTTAGCTATCCTATATTTTAAGCGGCCTGACATTTATGATTAGGGTGCCCATTATCATTAATGTCACAATTCATCACTTGGTCTAGTTAAGCTACCAATCCCATATTGCTAATGTTCCAACTTAATGCTTCCACCTTTTCCTTTAAAATTGTCACCATATCTACATTATAGAAGCCATTTGATTATGGCTTTAACCTTAGACTCCCTTACAAGTAATTATTTCTGGTAATATTTTCAATAAAATTTTGTAGTTCCTCAACAATTTAAAGCTAGTTGTTCCATATAAAGATGCTTTGATCAACTGCTTTGATGAATCACTCAACCTATAGTGAAATGTTTGCATTTGCAATCCCAAATCAAGTCCATAGTGTGAGCACTTTCTTAATAGCTCCTTCATCTCTCTCACATCTTATACAACTTTTCAATCTCTAATTATTGAAAGGAGAAGATGTCTTTTCTAAGTCTTGCTATTCATGTTAAAGGAAAATAATTGGATAAAATCATCTTAGCAAGCCTGTTCTATGCAATAATGGATCTAGTATGCAAAAGACGTTAACCATAATTTTGCTCTATCCCCTAATCTAAAAGGCTTAACTTATTAGCATCATACAAAGCTGCTGGAACCGCTCCCTGGGGAGTCACGAGCCCGACGTCCTACGTGACATCTGGACGTGCGTCCCACGAGGGAGGAATTCCCTACCAGGTCAGACTTAAAAACAAAACAAGCTCATTTAACTTACCTCCGATCCTTTCATTTTGATTTAATTCCTGATTTCAAAATAAATATCCAAAAATTATTAATTTCATAGAAAGGTGGAGAAAAATCTCAGAAAAACAACGCTTCAAAAATTAGGTCAATCGGAGGTCGGTAGAAAAAGTTATGGCCAAAAGAGTGGGGAGA
>JANZXR010000006.1:20384518-20397027 GCA_027575705.1 Erythroxylum echinodendron | reverse complement strand
TGACCTAGTTAGAGTTGATGTATTCTTCCTCTTTCATATAGCATCTTGTACTAGGTTTTTGGGATTCATGTACAGACGGTACAGTATGATGGATGTATAACTTTTGATTTTGACCAATGAAATGAGGAAGAGTTTGATTTTAAAAATACTGTGGTTTACAATTAATGTTTCTATTATTCAAATTATTGTGATGCCATGTGGAGTGATTGTAGTGATCGCACGTAGCGCTCTCTTATCATAAGATATGTACCGAAATGATCTGCGGGCATCCCGGTGCGTACCCTACGGTAAGGGGGTGTTACACAGTGTTACCAATTTTACAGGGAATAGTGGATCTTGACATTTTGGAGGTTTTTTCTTCTTAAAACCCGCATACACGTTCTGACCATCACCTTTTCATCACCTCTTAGCCTTCTTTTATGTGAATACCATTCCTTGAGGAATTTGCATGCCTCAATACTTGCTTAATTGCTTCGAGCAAAAGTTTGTTTACTTCCACTTCTCGAAAAGTCTTTGATATCTCATTTTCTTTCTTATCCTTGTTTAGTCTTGGCAATTTGCTAGGAAATGGTGGAGGGTTAGTCTTGATGAAATTAGAGCATTCGAAGTTTACCTTTGTGTACGATGAGGGGTTTTCTTCCTTTCCCAACTCCTTCTCAATTTCTACTTCATTGGTAATCGTCGGTGGAGTTCTCTTAGAAACCTTAATCTCCTTTCAGCTCCTCAAGATTATAACATTAACATTCTTCATGTTAACCTAAAGTTGAGATGACAGTTTTCTTCCACTTTGTGATTCTATACTATTGAGCCTTACTGCCATTTAACTCCTTTGGTTTTCCACATTCTGTATGCTACATTTTGTTTCCTGCTAAAACTATTGTACATTTTGTTGAATCTGCTATATACCCTGTTGAAATTGAAGATTGTTAGTAATAAAAGTCTTGATAAAGTCATATAGAGATGTACCTGAATTGGAAAAGGAAGCTTGTGGCTTTAATTGAAATTATTGTGATCCTTATGTCCTATTCTAGAAGTAATTATGTTGCCTATTCCCCCCATAATTCAAATTGGGATGATCCCTTCAGCCTGGGTTATACGTCTGGGAGTATGGGCTATACTAGATAGGAAAGTCCCCCTACAACATTTACATAATCCATACTTTTCTCATGCAATGTTGGACACTCATTAGTCAGATGACTCATGTTTGAACTTATTCCGCATGCCTTTACTTTTTCCTGTTCAATTTTCTATTAAAAGATGTTAGCTCATTTAAAAGATCTTCGATAGATGAAGTACTTACTTCATTTACCTGATGAACATCATTGCTAGTGCCAAATTGTTGAGTATTAGTGGCCATACTATCAAGTAAAATCCTAGCTTCAATGGGAATCTTCTCACATAGTACCCTACCACTAGCTACATTAACTAGACTCCTCTTCATTGGTATTAATCTTTTGTAAAAATACTAGATGAGAAGGTACTCCGGAATGTTGTGGTGCGAAAATTCTTGAAGCATTCCCAAACTCATAACGGGACTTTCCATTATGATGCTTTATGCCACAGGTTTCCTTCTGTATACTTGTTACCTTTGATGTTGGAAAATGTTTTTCCAAAAATAATCTCTTCATCTCTAGCCAAGTGTTCACACTCCTAACAAGTAGATCAAACAACCAATCCTTTGTTGCATCTTTTAGTGAGAATGAAAAAGCTCTTAACATGATTTGCTCATCTATCACCCCTGGAGGCTTCATGTTGAGACTCACCACTTCAAGTTCCTTGAGATGTTTATGCACATCCTCACCTGCAAGATCGTGAAAATCGGGCAAAAAATGTATTAACTCGGACTTAAGCTTAAAAGTAATATGCTCAATAAAATTAAGAAATGTAATGCATAAAGGTCATTGAGTTAAGTCTGGTGAAGCCAACTCTCTTAGCATTCTTGAATTTTCCATTGTTTCTTCGAATTCAAGTTCTGGTTCTACTTCTGAATCCAGAATGTCCTCTCGATCTCTAGATCAAATTGTACAGATTCTCTTTAAGGAGATTTGGTAGCTTCCATACACCAACACTAACAAATGGTTAAAGATTAACAAATAACTAAAAGAAACGATTATAACATATATATACTCAAAACACCAACTATAATTAAAAAAATTAAATCATCACACTCCTCGATAATAATGCCAAAATTTGACAATGTGTATCGAATGCGCTGCAAAATTTATCTAACTCTGCATACTAAAAATTTGTAACTATGGTGAATCGGAATCATATCCACAGGAAATGTTTGGTTAATTCTGGTAATGAAAATAATCAATGTAAAGGAATAAAAAGGGAGTTTTGAGTTGATACAATTGAGAAATTAAAATAAAATTAAACTACGCAAGCAATTTAAAGAAAATAGTCAAAAGAGAGATAAGTGTCAAATATGTGTCAAACCCAGTTCTCAAATTAATCTCAGCATATAGACGATTAAACACATCTCATTATTATAATGCTTTCACACCTTTTATATGACCATTGATTATGGACTAACAACACGTTCTACTAATTCTAGTTTTTCCTTAGGCCGTGTTTAATTAAGAGAAGTTCGTTAATTAAACCTAACTATCGAATGAGTTAGATCACACTCTCTAGATTTAATTGGACAGCCACTTTATGAAATGGAAGACAGATCAATGTAGGCAGTAATCTTACAAACTCAGGTTATCTTACCTAAGCTACGTTGTTCCTAATGATTCAACGTCATTAGTAGTTACTAAAAAATCTCAAACATAACAATTACGAATTATATTCAAGATTATAATAAAAAAATCAAATGAATGCATTAAGATCATCTTTTCAATACCCAAATCATTCAATATAGAACAACAATAACAATCCTTAAAAAGAGATTCAACATTAAACAAAGAGAAAATATGCGTGATTTGGGTGTTGATTTCACCTTTAAATCGTTGTCGAGAAGCTTAACCCTCTATCTTCTCTATGGGTCTCCAAGAAGTAGCTCTCTCTATTGCTTTTGTCATCCTGAAAGCCTAAAAATGAAGAATGAAATGTTTCCATCGTCAACATAATGTATTTATAACAAAAACTAGGTTTTTGGGTGAGTTGGCAAGAAGTCATGATCATATCAACCATGGCTCACAGGCATGCAATGTGTTTCACACTCGTGAGATATCTTGCATGGCCGTGAGAGATGTCTCACAGCCATGACAAACTCATGCATGGCCATGAGTCTCCCCCTCTATACTTGATGTTTTCCACATATAGTCTTCCTTTTATGCATTTTCTTGTCTCTGCTTGCTTTAATCCTTCTTCTTCTTATTCTATGAAGCCAATTGGTTGTGAATCTCAAGAAGATGGCTCAATGGGTATGCTTTCAACTCACTTTAGCTATTTGCTTCTAAATTGTACCTAAAATCAAATATGAACTAAAATGACTATCTTAAGCATTTCAAAGTAATAATCACTGAGTATCATAGATTAACTGGATTAACAATTAAGCACTTAGCAATCTATTAAGTCCCAAAAAGTCTCTTCTCATTCAAACATCCTTTATAATCTTTTTACAAGTAAGACCTTTTTTTTATGACTTATCATGGTGATACAAAGTCTACACTTTCCATTGGGCTTGCAATCTTTTTCCTATTTTACTTTTTCTAACACTTTCCCTTATTTGCTTCCACCTTAATAGAAAGATCTCATAATTCTCTCTATTAACCTTATTACGCCTTTAGAAAGAATTATATGTGTTGAACAATTTATGTGGAGGGAATTGAGGATATATTTGATTGTTAGTTTACTAGCTTGTGATAGATCCTTATGAGTCTAATGATTGATTCTTTTATGATTTTCTCATTTAAAGGGGTGTAATCCCTATACATTAACTTCCTTATAGATACATGCATTATAAGCTATATGATTGGAGGTTGTTTAACAAGGAATCTTGGTACTTTTGATATCCAATACGCTTCTACCATTACACTTGATCAAAGAATTAGTTGACTTTTATTATGGTTAAACTCCTAAACAAGAAGTTCATTGATCATTTATACTATGGTGAAGACTATGCATATGGACTTTTAATTCACTCTATAAAAGACTGTCCCAATTCTTGGCATCTGTTATGAAATACAAACCTTAGGTTTATGAAAATATTGTGGCTAAACAATATGGATAAGGCCTCCATGCATAGTATGAAAAGGAGGGGGATAAGTGGTCCCCACCTTTAAAAATTTTTGTGGATTCCCCATTGACTAGAATGCTAAAATAGGAGGATGATATGCATTATCTAACTTAGTTTTTAAATTGATTTGGAAAATAAAATACTTAAAGAAGTTATATTATAAAATCCCAATTGATGGTTTCAAAAGCCTTACTGAAATCAAGTTTCAAGGCACAATTCTTTGGAGTTCTTTTCCTAGCATAATCCTTGAAAAGTTCATAAGCTAATAAAAGGTTATCCACTATCAATCTCCCCTTTAAAAAGTACCTTGAGATTACCTATTATTTTTTTGTAAAGCTTTCTTTAGTCTCATTGCCACTACTTTGGAAATAGATTTGTAGATAAAATTGCAACATGCAATAAGCTTGTAATTATTTAACAAGTTAAGATCATGCTTTTTTAAATAAAATAAAAGTGTGTTTTGTTATGTTCACTTAATAGGTTCCTATTAATGAAGAGTCCTTGAATGACCTCAATTACCATATTTTTATTATTGCCATGCCTTGTAGAAGAAGTACCAAATGTATCTATATGAGCCTAGAGCCTTAAGGGATTTAGTATAAAGATAACTTTCTCAATCTCTTATAAGGTTATTATATATAAGACAATCTTCATTTTTGAGCTATTTGGTTCCTTATGAATGATCTAAGTAAAGGGATTGAGGAACTATTATGTTTTTGTATCCCTAGGGAGTCATTGAAGTATCTATAAGCTTCTTCCTTTCGATCTTATAGTAAACAGGGTTTAGTACCATATGATTTTGTAAAAGAACGTATTCTATTAGTAGTACCCCTTGTTTAAACTGATTTACAGAAGATTTTGGTGTTCTTTTCTCCTTTTTTAACTAGCTAATGCGAGCTAATTGTTTCAAGATGGAGTTTTGAATCTCCCTTGCTTTACTGTAGTATTTTTTAGTAGTATTTTTTCTTTTCACTAAGTTTCTTATCAAGCAGGTTCTGATTTAGAGTGCTTGAGCTAATACCAACTTGGAATTTGTAGCTTCAATATTCTTAGTATGTGGATGTCTCTTAGCATTAAGTATCTTCAATTATTAATTTATGAATGCTATTTCTTTACACATATGAACATTTTACTCCTTTTGATCTCATGTTGCATGCCTTAACTATGGTTTTAATGTATCCCTCCTCCTCCACCTAGTGGTTATTAAATATGGAGAGGATTTTTATGATTTTAATAAAATACAGGTTGTGAATAATGATTACATGGTGGACAATATTCTAGGGGCTTTAAATTCAGCCTTACTTTCTAGGAATTTTCCCAACCAGGCCTCATTTTCTAATGCTTTATCTTGTTTTTTTCCTTAACATCCACTTTGTGTTTTATTTGTTTCTACAAGAACAAAACCAACCGTCCATCTTTAAATTAGTCACCTTTATTATTTGTACACAATCTCTAAGGATTGTAAGATTGTTGTCCTATATTTCTCTCTATTTCATTTCTCTTAAGAATAATGTTGAAGTCACCTAGTATTATCTCTGACATTCATATTGTCGTGTGTATATTTTCCAATTTCTTTTTTAAGTATCTCCTTTAAAAGTTGAAGTTTGAGGCATATATAAAGGTAAAATCCATTTTGCAGTTTTTTTTAGATCATTCTCATCTCAAGGTGCATCATCTGTTCATTTGAGTTTTCCAGCTTGATTGCCATTTCTTTCGGATCAAATTCCATAATAATAAGTCCAAGATGGTCGTGTTGGTGATTTGATAGGAGTATTCCCTTTTAAAAAATCTACTAGCTACCTTCATTTCTTTCTTTGTTGCATTAAATTTGGTTTCCAACAATAGAAGAAATTCACATCATCTTTTATTAACTTCAGGTTGAGCAATTTTTACCTATAATAAAACCTTCAATATCTACAAGTATACTTATCACAAACTTGTAGTATCAAAGATTATCCTATGAGGAAATAATTAAAACTAAGTGAATCTAAATTTTTATAAGTATTAAAATATTATTTGAATGAAAGTGAATAATGAAAATTAAAGCAATCAAATAAAATCAAGCAAATAACTAAATAGCAATTCAACGGTCACAATTATGTAAGAATGATCAATGATGAAACTTAGGATTCATTCCATCATCATCTTGCTACCTTAACAACTATTAATTCAATTAGGTGTTGATCCTAGATTTTCAAAGGATTTGGTTACTCTCTCTCAAGACCTAATCATATAAACGTAATTGATTAACCCTAATTGATTACAAAATTTCAAAATTTGCAATCTCTCGATTCACAAAAACTTCATAACATGTTCAACTAGTTAAGGAAAAAAAATCCATCGAATAATTGAGTTTTCATATAAGATCTCTCTTGTATGATTATCAATATAATATTTGGATGAATTATTAGGTCGCCAACTCTCGTTACCTAACCTAATTTGATTACTTTTTCTTCACTCTATCAATTTATTGTCAAAGTATTAAAATACCTAAATATCACCACACCAAAATATTGTATTGGATTCAATAACTATCAAGTCATAAAACAACTTAAGAATAAATCCTAATATAGAAATTTTAAACATCATAAATGTAAACAACATCTTCAAATCCAATGTACACATGAAGTTTAATAAAAATAACAAAAGGAAAGAAAGAAGAAATTGATTTGGGACAGAATATGGAAATTCTCCAACGCTTTTCTTGATCCTCGCTGCTTGGTCTAATTTAGTAAAACGGTGGTTGCTTTTCCTGGATTCTTTTATGTACTTTTATAGTCATAGCGGGTATTAGGGTTAATTCTAGAGCATACCTATGTCATTTGGTTCCAAAAACACCCCTAAACATCAAAATAGGCGAAAATTCTCATGTTTGGTAAGTTTCTGTCATAATCATGACATAGGTGTCACAATCGTGACCCTGGAGAAAACCTTTCTGTCATGATCATGACATTGGATGCATAATCATGACACTGGAAAAGAACTTTCTATCATGACCATGAAGTTGTATGCACGATCGTGACCCTGCCTTGTAACCCATACACATTTTGGCTTCCTTCATTAGTCACTTATCTGGTTTCATTACTAACAAACACATCAAACACCTCAAGAAACACAAGATTAAGATCCAAAATCATGCTCTAAACCACATAACACTTAATACATACGCAAACAATCTTTTTAACATAATTCTAAGCCTATTTATGAAATAATAATCTAATAGACACCTACGAGCAGATTAAAACACTATCAAAACATAATATAAACTAAACCTATCAATATCCCCATACTTAAACTTTTGCTTGCCCTCAAGCAAAAACAAAACAAAAACTCAAATAAACTACGTAAAGACATACAGTCATGCATCATGCATGAATTAGATAATGACATCTGACTTCATAAAAACAATTTAACTACAAACACTAATCGTTCAAATTGTGCTAACATATTAACCTACACATTTCATGTCTAAGCACTTCGGATTGAATATACATGCTAATTAAAACATTAACTTCATATTCAATCACTTATAGAACTTGTACACACACATTGACAATTAGTAATCAACCAAAATTGTAGTTATCGCTGAGTAACCTTTCATGAAAATTTTTGCTATTTTCAAAGATCAATAGGATTTATTTATCAAAACACCACTTTTTAATTTTCTTTAACATTAACCTAGTCCTTTGATACGAAGGAAAACAATTTGTCATGAATGTCCCCCAGTTACTCAACTAGGCTAGATTTTATTAATTTGCTTGGTTAGAATGTCCTTCTATCCTTTTGATGTGAAGACAAACATTTTGTCTGAACAGCCTGGGTTACTCAGCTATATCACATTCTCAACTAACTACTGACTCTATTTATAACCCAAAAGCCAGTAAAATAGTTATTTATTGAAGGAACAAAATTTTTAATCACATTTCACATACCCTACCTCATTTCTTTTTAGTTAATCATCCTCATGAAAGGTTACTAATGATGCTAACTCATTCAATTGACTTATAATTATAAATGTATATGAAAATTTCCTAAGGTGAATAAACTGATGTCATATCCTAATTAACATGCATGTTTAACAAAAGATACTTAAAACGTAAAATTCACAAGCTAATATGTCTTTACAAATTCAATGACTATGTTCAAAGTTAAACAACTTCCATCAAGTTATTTCCATTAACACATTCACACATTTCACACATATGCTTACACCATAGAAACCTAATCAAAAAATAACAATATGATATGTAAAATTCACACTCATGTTGACAATGTTAATGCAAACCTCCCCATATTTGGAAAACACATTTTCCTTAATGTAGGGGAACAAACACCACATATATAAAAATAACAAGATATAACATAAAGAAAAGGTAAGAACATGAAACCCATTAAGGTGACTGAGGTGGTAACGGTGTTGGAGATAGAATTTAAAAGCTTGAGCAGTAAAGTTTTGTAAATCTTCTTGATGTCACATCATTGTTGTCATAGTTCTTGTGCCATCTCCTTCAATAGTTTTTTATTGTCCAAAACCACATTAAAAATCTTCTCCCATCTTGTCTCTTCCTTGTCCTCGATCTCGACACTAGTTGAGTCTTCATTTCACTACTTGAGTGATGCGGAGCTTCAACTAGCCTACCCTATCTTGTGTTTAACATGTGACTTGGAACTAACACCTCGAAGTTCCATATGTTGGACCGTCAGGATCTCAGCTCTCCTTAGCTGGTGGTGATTAAGAAAATCAGATAAAACAATGATTAGTCCATCAACATTCACACCATAATAATCAACTATTACGATAACCAGATATCCCATACCAAGATTTAAGAGTAGTAATTATAGTAAAGAGAAGCAGTTATAGTATTAAATATATAAGTGGTTATGCAAACTTTAACATCATTATCTATGCACCACAAAATGAATAATTCTTTTAGAAAACATTTGTTACTTTGTAATTTATCAAAAACAATGTGACACATAAACTTATAAAGTAAAAAATGTTCAGGAGTACAAATAACATTATTATAGGCATTCTTAATGTTAAAGTCATCTAACTATGTTAATTGGGTCCAATACCTCTTGCACAAAAATTATCATATGTATTAACTGTGTTCGAATATGGAAATCCACCAATTTCAGTCATAACATCATAATTCAATTGTTATGGTTGATAGTTTGGTTTCACAACTCAAATTGAAGAGAAGTATAAAATTCACAGGTTTATGGACAATATATTTAAAATTGATGAATTTGTCTTGTTTAATTTTATGACAAATTCTCAACCTTATCCTTCAACCTAAGATTGTCCAAGATATATAAAACAAAATATCTAGGTATACAAACACTTCTAGAGAAAATGGTTTGGAATCTAATACCTTCATCTTCTGAATATATTGAAAAAGGTACTCTAAAGTCCGTAGTCCTATTCTGCGCACCTCGCCTCCTACTTGCACTTTTCCTTTTGGTTGTGAACATTTGACACTTTGCTTAATTCTTAGTCCCATTTTAAAGTGTTAATCTACATAATTGATCAAAAGCAAAATAAAATACATAACAAAACATAAAGGAATAGTTTACATGAAATATTATGAAAATCACTCAATGAATGTAATATTTGTGTGTAAAATGAAAAATATGGGTAAGAGGGAGGCAGATTTGGTTGAAAGGTGCAAAAGAAAAATGAAAACCTATGAGAAGTGTAGAGAGAAGTGAGAGATGTTTAATGGTGGCTAAAGCTTAGTTAGCGGAATTATGAGTGAACAAATGAGATGAAGGATGAATATAATGGTTTAAGGTGGAAAAAGGAAGGGCAAAATACGGTTAAGAGCTTGAAATTCAAGTGTTATAGTTTGCACAGTCGTATGTCATGATCATGACACTTTAGTCATGATTGTGATAGAAGGGATTTGAACCTATGTCATGATGGTGACACTTGAGTCACAATCATGACATAAAGGAATTTAAAACCATACACTATTGTGATATAGCATACACGATTGTGATATGGTAAATCTTGATACCCTTGTCCCGTTTTGTCATTCTTTCTTTGTGTAACCTATGAGCTTGCTTCCCTAACTTATATTATCTTCAATACCAAGTTATTTATCCGTCCACACTATTAAAAATCATTGTAATTAAAAAACCTAATTATATAATTCAAAACAATCCTAACTACTGAAATATGCTAATTTATGGTCTTTAGTTTGACCATTCATCATTTAAAGAATTTTTAATCATTTGAAAGGAAAAAAATTAATTCCCTTTCTTGTGAGACTACTCCTTTGAGACACAGTTTGCATCTCTATCTGTTGACCTTGAAGGTTTCCTTGCTATGATTTTCTAATTCTAAAGCTCTGCGTTCAATCACGTGAGTTACTTTGAAAGGCCCACTCTACCATGATTTGAGCTTTCTAGGAAACAACTTCAATCTCGAATTATATAACAACACTACATCTCCTACTTTTAACTCTTTCTTCTTAATATAAGTATCATATCATTTCTTCAACTTTTCCTTGTATAACTTAGCATTTTCATATGCATTTAAGCGAAGCTTATCAAGTTCGTTCAATTGTAGGAGTCTTCATTCACCCGCTTGCTTCCAATCCAAATTTAAAGCTTTTATTGCCCAGTATGGTTTATGCTTAAGTTCCATAGGCATATGACAAGCTTTAATATATAGGAGCCTAAATGGAGTCATTCTGATTAGGGTTTTGAAAGCATTTTGATAAGCCATAAGACTTCATCTAGCTTTAATATCTAGTCCTTCCTTGAACTATTTACCTTCTTTTCTAATATGCATTTTTGCTCACAGTTTATGAATTATACTTGTCCACTCATTTGCGGGTGGTAAGTAGTGGCAACACTATGGTGAGCTCCATATATTTTAAGAAAAGCATCAAAAGATTTATTGCCAAAATGTATACCTCCATCATTTGCTATCATTATTGACTCTCCAAATCAGTTGAATAATCTCTTAATAAACTTTTGTACCAATTTGCAATCATTTGTTGGAGATTCCATAGCTTTAGCCCATCATAACATATAGTCCACTCTGACTAAGATGTACATGTTCCTTATTGAGGATGGGAAAGACCCTATAAAGTCAAATCCCTACACATTAACAACTTCAACTTTTAATATGTTGGATAAGGGCATCTCATCGCTTTTCGAGATGTTCCCCACTCTTTGACACCTATCACAATGTGCCACGAACTCTTGGACATCCCCGAACTTTTTAGCAAAGAGATACTTAAGTGCAGGATGATCTGTAAAAATGATCACCTTAAAGCCTAAAAGGTACAACTGAAACTTGTCACATGTATACGCCACTGCTAGTAACTCCTTCTCTATAATGGTGTAATTCATTTAGTGTCTTATTAATGTCTTGCTCACATAATATACCATATGTAACCTTTTATCCTTTCTTTGGCCCAACATGCAACCTATAGCTTGATCACTAGCATCACACATGACTTTGAATGGAAGTGTCCAATCTGGTGACATTAAAATTGGTGCTATTGTTAGTGCCTCCTTAAGTTTGTTAAAGGCAGATAGATAATTTTCATTGAAATTAAAAGGCATTTCCTTAACTAACAAGTTTGTTATAGTATAGCAATCATTGAGAAATCCTTGATACAGTGGCAATAAAATTCTACGTGACCTAGGAGTGTTTGTACACCTTTGACATTGATTGGTGGTGTAAGCTTCTCTATGACCTCTATCTTTGCACAGTCCTCTTTGGCACGATTTATGTCCTAACACTATATGCTCGTGCATCATGAAGTGACACTTTTTCTAATTTAGTATTAAATGTGATTATTCACATCTTTGGAGTACTCTATCCCAATTATTCAGGCATTGCTCAAAAAAGTCTCCAGATACTAAAAATTATCCATAAATACTTCCATAATGTCCTCAACCATATTTGAAAAGATAGACTTCATACACCTCTCAAAAGTAGTTAAAGTGTTGCATAATCCAAAAGGATCTGTCTATACGCAAATATACCATAAGGACATATAAAGGTGGGTTTTTCTTGGTCCTTTGAATAGATGAATATCTACCTATATCTTGAGTAATCATCAAGGAAGCAATAGAATGAGTGACCAACCACTCTCTCTACAAATGGAAGAGGAAAAATGATCTTTTTTAGTCATTTTATTGAGTTTCGATTGTTAGGCCCCGTTTTCGGAGCTCGACTCTTGCTTGTTTACTCGCTCTGATACCATAATCTGTCAGGCCCTGACTCCGGAACCTAACTCCTCATACATGATTATTCATATTTTCTCTGATACCATACTTGTTACTTTCATGCATACAGAAT
>JANZXR010000006.1:20364257-20381250 GCA_027575705.1 Erythroxylum echinodendron | reverse complement strand
AAGTCCTGCGGGAGTGATGCCCTAAAGAGGCTTACACGCTGGAAAAACAAAACCGTGAGAGCGCGAGGCCCGAGAGGCCGAGGCTCAAAGTGGACAATATCTGCAAGCGGGTGGTCTGGGCTGTTACAGGGGAAATTTTAAACCCCCTTCGGATGGAATTCTCACCCGCGTGGGCATGGATTGACTCTCCAGAAACTTTCTGAAAAGCATTCTCATGTCCGTGGGAATCACCTCAATTCCCACAAACGTGGAAATTGGTGATCCTCAAGATTCCAAACCTTCTTTCAAGTGTTATTTCATTCTCCATGATTCCAACACCTATAAAAAACATCAAGATGATATCAAAAGAAAACAAATCAAAATTCAATCACACCAAATTAAACGTCTATCATATACAAATAAACAGTAACACATTAAAATAAATCAAATAACTAACTAAATAAA
This sequence comes from Erythroxylum echinodendron, assembly GCA_027575705.1. NCBI lineage: Eukaryota > Viridiplantae > Streptophyta > Magnoliopsida > Malpighiales > Erythroxylaceae > Erythroxylum > Erythroxylum echinodendron. Next base: position 20,380,806 of record JANZXR010000006.1, on the reverse strand, counting down.
ACCACTAAAAGGAACTAAGCATGCTAAGTTAAAGTCATTAGCGACTTCCTCGTAAATTCATGAGCAAATGTAAGATAAGAGATAACCTCCCTTTCTTATGGATATGTCCCTCCATAATATGACTTACAGTGATGCCCATTGACTTTGAATAAAACCTTGTCATTTTCCAGCTCCAAAGCTCCACGGGGAAATGTTTGAAGAACTTTGAAAGGTCCACTCCATCTTGACTTGAGTTTTCCTAGAAATAATCGAAGCCTTGAATTAAACAAAAGCACTAAGTCTCTTTTTGTGAATTCCTTCTTTTTGATGTGGTCATCATGCCAATTTTTTGTCCGTTCTTTGTATAACTTGGCATTTTCAAAGGCGTCATATCTTAATTCATCTAACTCGCCGAGGTGTAGCAATCACTTTTCTCCTGCCAACTTCCAATCCAAATTAAATTTTCTGATTGCCCAATAAGCTCGATGTTCCAATTCTAATGGTAAGTGGCATGCCTTACCATATACAAGTCGATATGGTGTTGTACCTATTGGAGTCTTAAAAGCTATTCGATATGCCTACAGGACATCGTCTAATTTTGTTGACCATTCTTTTCTTGAAATGTTTATTGTCTTTTCCAAAATCCTTTTCAGCTCTCTGTTCACCACTTCCACTTGACCATTAGTTTGCGGATGGTACGGGGTAGCCACTTTATGATGAATATTGTATCTTCTCATAAGGTTCTCAAATGATTTGTTGACAAAGTGACTTCCCCATCACTTATGATTGCTTTAGGTATGCCGAATCTAGTAAAAATCTTCTTAATGAACTTCTGAACCACCTTGCTATCGTTGGTTAGAGTAGCGGTTGCCTCAACCTACCCAGAAACATAATCAACTCCAACCAAGATATAGGTATTGCCTTCAGAGGGTGGGAATGGTCCCATGAAGTATAGACATCATACATCAAATATCTCCACCTCCATTATGTTCGAAAGTGGCATTTCATCGCGTTTTGATATGTTGCACAAAATCTCGAGCATCCTTAAACAGAGTTGGCCAATAAAATCCACACTCCAAAATTCTTGCAGTAGTTTTGTTAGCTCCATAATATCTTGCATGCGGTGAGCTATGACATTGAGTTAAGATCTCAGGCATTTCATTTTCAGGAACACGCTTAGGAATTAAGCTATCAACACAGATCTTATAAAGTACAGGTTCATCCCAAATATAATGGCCACACTGAAATACAAATTGCTTCCTTTATTGATATGATAAGTCGGATAGAAGAATACCACCTGAGAGGTAGTTTGCAACACCTGCAAACCAAGGGAGGAAAGGGTTATCTACCATCATCAATGTCTCGTCAGGGAAGCTTTCTTTGATATCCTCTTCCTCGTCATAATGTCCGACTTCGAGTCTAAATAAATGATCTGCTATGACATTGTCTGCTCCCTTTTTGTCTTTGATTTCAATGTTGAATTCTTGAAGCAGGAGTACCCATCGAATAAGCCTAGCCTTGGCATCCTTTTTGGTGAAAAGGTAACACAATGCTGCATGGTCTATAAACACAATAACTTGTGAACCTAACAAATAAGAGCGAAATTTTTCACAAACAAATATCATTGCAAGAAATTCTTTTTCAGTAGTTGTGTAATTCAATTGGGCTCCTGTCAACATCTTGCTTGCATAGTAGATAGCATGTAGCCTCTTTTCCTTACGCTGACCTAGCACACGCCTAATAGTATGGTCGCTTACATCGTATATAATCTTAAATGGGAGTGACCAATCTAGCGATGTCAAAATTGGTGCTATTATCAGTGCCTTCTTCAACCTGTTAACCGAAGTCAAATAGTTGTCATCAAAAATAAAAGGCACATTTTTTACCAACAAATGAGTCAAAGGTTTTGCAATAAGGGAAAAATCTATAATGAATCGTTTGTAAAACCCTGCATGACCAAGAAAAGCTCGGACACCTTTGATGTTAGAGGGAGGTAGTAACTTTTCAATTACGTCTGTCTTAGGTTGATCTACTTCAATCCCTTTGTATGAAATCTTGTGGGCTAACACAATTCCCTCTTCGACCATGAAATGACATTTTTTCCAATTTAGAATTAAATGTGACTCCTCACATCTTTGGAGCACTTCATCTAAGTTCAGCAGACAGTTATCAAAAGACTCTCCAAAAATAGAGAAGTCATCCATAAATACTTCCATAAAGTCTTCGTTCATGTCTGCAAATATGGCCATCATGCACCTTTGAAATGTAGTATGTGCATTACATAAACCGAAAGGCATCCTTAGGTATGCAAATGTTTCGTGTGGACATGTAAAAGTGGTCTTCTTCTGATCTTCGGGATATATAAATATTTGATTTTACCCTGAATATCCATCCAGAAAGTAATAAAAAGAATGACCAGCCACTCTTTCAATCATTTGATCCACAAAAGGTCAAGGAAAGTGATCCTTCTTGGTGGTCAAATTTAACTTCCTATAGTTAATGCACACTCGCCATCTTATGACAGTCCTAGTGGAGATCTTTTCTCCTTCTTCATATTCTATAACTGTCATGCCACCCTTCTTTGGCACACACTGTACTGGACTCACCCACTCACTATCTGAAATGGGGTAACTTATTCCTGCATCTAGAATTTTCACCACTTCCTTCTTTACAACTTCTTGCATATTCGGATTTAATCTTCGTTGTCTTTTTCTTACAGTTCTACACCCTTCTTCTAAGTTGATCCTATGCATCACCACATTAGGGCTAATCCCCCAAATATCATAAATTTGCCACCCTACAGCTTTCCTCCTTCTCCTAATAGTCTCCACCACTTTCCCTTCTTGTTCAAAATTTAATTCATTCGAGATAATGATGGGTAAAGTGTGGTTGTTTCCTAAAAAGGTATATCGCAAATGAGCAGGTAAAGGTTTAAGCTCTAGAATTGGAGGTTTAACTATAGAGGGTGGTGTAGGTGCACCAACCCTCTCTAATCTTTCGAGCTCCACTTCCTCATATACATCCTACTCCTTGTCCCTCTCATCTGTATGTTTTCATCAAAATCATGGACTTCCTTAATGTCCTTTACACATTTGTCTATCACATCAATTTTCATACTCACATTTTCATCCATTGGTTTCTTCAAAGATTTTGTCATGTTAAACTCAACCTGTTCATCACCAATTCTCAATACAAGTTTCCCTTCATGCACATCAACTAATGCTCTACTAGTATTCATAAAGATCCTACCCAGAATCAATGGACAATTCTTATTAGCTTCACAATCTAACACAACAAAATCAACAGGAATTATAAACTTATCCACTTTTTCTAATACATCTTCAACAACTCCAAATGGCTTTTTTAGTTGATTAATCTGCAAGTTAAATCAACATCGAAGTTAGTTTGACCTCTCTTAATCCCAGTTTCCTGAAAATAGCCAAAGGCATCAAGTTAATACTTGTACCTAAATCGCATAAGCATTTGGAAAATTCAAACTCTTTGATAATGCATAGAATAGTAAAACTCCCTGGATCCTGCAATTTTGAAGGCATCTAACTTGAAATAATAGAACTGCAATTCTCTGTCAAGGTAACGGTTTGATTGTCTTCTTAAGTATGCTTGTGTGTGAGTATGTACTTAAAAAATTTTGCATACTTAGGCATGCACTCCAAAGCTTTTACTAATGACAAATTAATCTGTAGCTTTTTCAATTTTCCCAAAAACTAGGAAAACTGAGTGTCCACTTGATGTTGTTTTACTCTCTATGGATACAGGAGTTTGGGTTTGCATAGTGGTGGCGGTGCATAGGACTTCCTTTCTTCTTTTTCTTTTTCTTTAATCTTTTGCCCAAGAAAGATCACCTCGTAAAGCCAAAATTTATATTTGCTGAATTTGGCATAAAATTCCCTCACGCTGAGTGTTTACAACACTATCTAGAGATTTTTTTCATATTCCTCTTCGTTTTTGGAATAAACCAGAATGTCATCAATAAACACTATGACAAACTAATCCAAATACTCCTTGAAGACCCTATTCATAAGATCCATTAATACAGTCAGAGCATTAGTCAATCTAAATGGCATGACTAGGAACTCATAATGCCTATAACAAGTCTTAAAAGTTGTCTTGTTCACATCAGACTCTTTGATTTTGAGCTGATAATAGCCTATCCTGTGATTAATTTTGTAGAAGACCCTTGCTCCTTGCAACTGGTCAAACAGATCATTGATTCGTGGCAGAGGATACTTATTCTTAATAGTCACCTTGTTGAGTCTCCGATAATCAATACACATACGCCATGTCCCATCCTTCTTCTTAACAAATAGAATAGACGCTCCCCATTTCGACGAACTGGGCCTTATATACCCCTTCTTTAACAGCTCTTCCAACTATTCCTTGAGTTCCTTCAATTCAGCTGGAGCTATTCTATATGGTGGTATAGAAATGGGTGCGGTACCAGGAATCAAGTGGATGGCAAACTCAATTTCTCTCACCTATTGCAAACCAGGTCAGTCTTCTAGAAACACATCTAGAAACTCCCTCACAATTGGAAAATCTTCTGTCTGTCATTCACATTAGTATCCACGATGTGTGATAAAAAGGCTTCACGCCCTTTTTTCATCATCCTGTCAGCTAACAAAGTCGAAATCATTCTAAGTGACGACATTCTTCTGTCTCCTCTAAAAGTTACCTTCTCTTCATTACCAAAGTCAAAATCTACCTCTTTGAGACTACAATCTAACTTTACATAATATTTCTTTATAGCATCCATACCCAGTATAACATCTAGACCCTTTAACTCTAGTGGCAATAAGTCTACTACCAGTCTAGCACCCTCAGTAACCAGTTCACAATCTCTATACACTTGACTTATTATCACCTTCCTCCCTAAAGAAGTGCTAACAATCAATGGATCTTCCAATGGCACCAAATTCACTCCACATAATGTCATGCTTATAGGAATAAATGAATACGTGGAGCCAAAATCAATTAAGACATATACTTTAGAATTAAATAATTGAGCCATACCCGTGACAACTTCAGGTTCGACTGCGGCCTCCTCTCTTGTCATGGAAAATACCCTGGTCTATGCCTGACCCCTTGGCCTTCCTGGAGGGATAACCTTCCTTGCAGCCCTAGAACTACCCACTCAGTGACTGGCCTGGTTCCCACTGTTTCTGCTCTCCTTGGGGCTTGCAACTGCGACCCCTCTTACCTTGTCATCTGTGGACATTCTCTAATCATGTGTCCCTTCTCCCCAAATCGAAAACATGCTCTAAGTAACTTGAAGCACTCTCTTTTGTGAAACTTCCCACAATGCTCACATTGAGGGTTTGTGTACTTTCTCCCCTCTCCACCCTGCTATTGCCTCCCACAGTTAAGGTTTGCGCTGCTTCCCACATCACTCTGAGTGTGGAAGCTCCTTGTACTCTTTTTAGGCATTGGAGCACTCATTCCCTTCTTGGAAGATTGCTTCTGGTTCTTCATCTTCTTATTCACTTCATACTTGATATTCTTCAGTTTCTCGGCCTGAAGTGCAGCATCTACCAACTACTGGTAGCCACAAAAGTTATAGATCAGCAACTTCTCCTTGATCCCCAAATGAAGTCCTCCCTCAAACTTGTGACATTTTTCCTCCTCATTTTCCACAGTATTGGCTGCATATCGGGAAAGCTGAGTGAACTTCAGCTCATACTCACTCACATGCATATCCTTTTGTGTGAGATTCAGAAACTCTCTGGCCTTCTCTTGTACATAAACCCTGGAGAGGTACTTCTTCTTGAACACTTCCACAAAATCTCTCCATGATAACACCGAAGGCATAAGCTGACTGTGGGGCACTAATTCCCACCAATGCAGTGCATCCCCTTGTAGCAAGCTCACTGCATAATCCAATTTCTCTTCATCAGAGCGCTTCATCTGAAGCAGGACTCTCTCGGTCCTCTTCAACGGTGCTTCAGCCTCTTCCTTATTTGTAGCACCATTAAAATCTACAACTCCATACTCGCAGAGCTTATCATACTGCCCACTCCTCTCCACTGAAGCTAGCATCAGAACTTCTGACCCTTGGCCCATGGCATATGGGAAAGCCTGAGCAAAGGCTTGAAAGAACCGCGGATTCATAGTAGGCATAGGAGGAGGAGCCGATGGCATTTCATGCTGCATACTAGGTGCCTCAGAATCAGGAGCAGAGTGTGTCCCCGTGTCTTGCAGGACATACGATTCATCCGTACTTCCACGGTGAGATCCAGATCGAGTCAAAGCTCCTCGAGTTCTTTTTCGAGGCGACATATTCACTCCTTCAATTGAAAACTTTAAGTTCATGCTTCAAAAAACAACGTCAAATCATGTAAAACAATACAAAACAATGCATGAGGTTCATTTAAAAACAATGCATGTTCATTTCATATTTTAAAAAAACTACTCATTAAAAGCCTAGGATATTCCTAAACCTAGTCCCCATCCCGGACCTAAACCTAGTCGCTCTGTTACCATAAAATGCTAGACCCCATTTTTGAAGCCCAAATATCTGAACTTCATGAAAGCATGAGCATGTGATTTCTTCTGAACAATTGTAGCTCCATGTCTCTAGTTTATTTTGAAACAATAATCGTTTCATTCGGAGCTTTACAGTTCAAGATATGATTAAAATACCGAAGAATGTTTAGTAAAACAATCAATTCATGCTCTTTCGGTCGTTTCCCTCACTTTCTCTCCATCAATATTTTTCAAATCAACTCCAATGGATACCAAAATTTGATGGAGAGATATAGAAATATGTTAGGGATCTATTAGTTCAATAATCACTTCATTTGAAGATCGGGTGATGAAGTTATGGCCAAAAGAGTCAAACCTGATTATGTCCTCAATCATATTTTACTTATCTTGGGACAATTGGCATAATTTTCAGTAGAGATATCAGATTTTGGTCATTTAGGACGGTTTTGAAGAGGATTTCAAGATTTCGTGAAGACCTTGAAGAGAAATTTTGCCATCTAGAGGGTCAAAATAAGACAACTTTATTTCAAACGAAGTAATTAGGTATGAAATGCATCAGACGAATCAGTTTAAGACAATCCAGACTAAGACGATTCAAACTAATATGATCTCGAATAAGATGATTTAGAATAAGATGATTCAGACTAAGATGATCTCGGCTAAGATGATTCAGACTAAGATGATTTAGACTAAGACGATCCCGACTAAGACGATTCAGACTAAACAACCGAACATACCAAGCTCCCTCCAAGCATCTCCAATGATTCCTACATCCACTCTAACATCACTTTCAGTAATTCTTCTAATGTAATGTCCCTCCTTAAACATTGAATTACCAATTTGATTTCATTAAACTCCCAAATTTCAACTCCATTGATTCATCACATACAACAAATTCTCATCTTTCACTATAGTTGTCCCATATGCATCCTAAACAGCATTACAAACTTATAATGATCGTATCTCCCAATCCCAACTTCCAAAATTTTCATACTTTATATCACTGGAAAGTTAGAAAGATAATCTACAACTTTTATGAAGGCTACTCTGCCTAGTTCAGCCTAGATCAATACAAATTTGCCCTAGAAGTCAGAACACAAAAATTTTACCCTTATGAATGCTTGCAAATGCAATCTACAAACTTTGAGAGTCATGAGCAAAACCATAATCACATTTCATTATAATCAAAATATAAGAGTTTTACAAAGCTTTAATGGGCATTTCAAGCCACAATACGTCATAGTCCAAAAATACACAATTTACATAAAGTAGAATTGCTCAAAATGCGGCCAAAGCCTTGTTTTACAAAAACTAGCTTAAAATACAAAATAAGCATAATCTGGAGTAATGCCCTTATGCTCGATCACTTGATCTCTTGCTCATCACCTAAAGATGGGAAGGAATAGGGGGTGAGCTTAAAGCTCGTGGGTAAAAATTTTATAACTGGTAACGAGCAAAACCATTGAAAAAATTCACAATGCATCATGAAACACATATTTCCACATTCCTAATTTATCAAACACTTTATAAGCAACCTAAATCATGCATTCAATAAACTTGTCAACACATAAGCACATCAAAATAGTTTGGGAGGTCTATAAATAGAACAAGCTAACACAGTCCCATGAAATGGTCCTGTGTAGTCATGAACAGAACAAACTAACACGATCCCGTATAGTAGTTTTGCGTAGTCGTAAGCATGAAGGAGTCCCTGAAGGAGCTCCATGCCACTTGCGGGCAAGGAGGAGAAGTCTTTAGTCAAAGTGCACTTGACATACAAAATGGACTAGACCAAACCCATATAACATGTATTTCGTAACTTGTAAACTTGTTGCCCAAAATGACACTTTTTTCGAAAAGTGATTTCATAGATATAATATAAAAAATTCATTTTCTTATTCTTTTCATAAATCATCAACACAATATTCACATACCAAACACATAGCACTTTCTCAAAGCTTTCAAAGAGCAATAAATTCACATTTATAATACAATTGAAAAACATTTACTTTCTTGATTTTGAAGAAACATTAATGGCTTAATATTCAATTATAAAAATGTAACCCACCTTGAATTCTTTGCTTAACAATTGCTCAAAGATGCCTCTCTTCTAGCTCCTCTTGCCTCTCCTCTTGATTTTCTTCAATATTGGTAAAAATCCTAATTCAATAGGAATCCAAACTGAGAACTCAAAAAGCACATTCACTAAAAATTGATTCTAAAATACTTAAACCCATGCATTTTCTAAGCTTCATAAACCAAAATCCTTAAAAATCCAAAGGGTTAAAATTGGACTTACCTTGAATCTTCACCAAACAAAGATAAGTTTGGCTCAAATGGAAACTCTTCTCTTCCTCTTTCTTTTTCCCTTCTTGAACAACTTCAAATCACTCTTTAAAACTAAGAAAATTGGAAACCTAGTTTAGCTTTCTGTTCTTTTCTTCTTCTCCCATGACACTCTCTTCCCTCTTCTCTCTCATTTTCGTTTTTCACTTCATTCTCTCCTTCAATTCACGTTTTTCTCCACCTTAAGAGCAAGACTACACTTTCTTCTTCCCATTTTACCCTTAATGAGTGCTAAAAGTCACCTTTGCCCTTGCTTTTATGCTTCATGATCTCTAAACTTAAGTGACATGACAAAAATACCCTCAATTCATTCTTAATGCATTAATTTCACTAACTAGTGAAATAAAATCCTACTAACATTGACATAAATAATTAAACTCTAATAATAGTTCTATCATGACCTCATAATTTATTTAAATCATGCTTAACAACTCCATTCATTCTAAGGCAAAAAGTCAAATTTCATAGAATATCACACTTAACAAAAATATTTCGAGGGCCAACAGACCCATTTATTACCTGTTGGCTTCCTTCATTATGGTAATGGTATAAGTTCTTAAGTTTTATTTTTCTAATGAGTTTCAGTTTCTTCACGCATCATTGCCATCCATTGAGAGGCATATATTATGTGCTTCTTAGAGAGTTAATAGCTCTTTATCTTATGTTAAAGGTATTGCCCTCTGCTACACAATCCAAGTGCTAATTTTTTATTCTTTTTATATAATTTGATCAACGAACTTTTAGAGCTTCAAACTTAACTAGCTCTTGAACATCTTACTCTAGTGTTATTATAAAAGAAATTTGAAATTGCTTTTCTATCTATATAGTAGTCTTTAAACTTCGTTTTGAAGTGATATTATCTTTTTCTTCCTTTTGTAATTTATCTTATAGAAAGGTAACGTCCCATAATCGATACCCTTTCACTATTTCAGTATGTTCTAAAAATAAACATTTTCTAAATTTTAGATCGACCTTCATGGTTTCTTTAGCATTATATATCATGTACATAGGACTTCTAAATGTATAGGGGTTTGAATAATCCACTGGCTTTCTAGCCCGCCCACATTTTCATCAGTATCTTCAGCTTAATTACTACCTAATTCAACATGCAATAGGCACTACCGACTGCTTCTTCTCAAAAAGGCATATATAGGATTGCAATTCTCAACATTGTTCTTATTCATTCTAATTGAGTTCTATATATTTACTTTACTACTTCGTTTTGCTGAGAAGTGTATGCACTAGTGAATTGTCTTTTGATGCCTTTTTATTTGTATAATGCATCAAATTTATTGCTAATATATTCTCCTCCCTTATTCTTCCTTAAGCACTTGATCTTTTTGCCAAAATTATGTTCAACACATGTTTTGAAAAATTTGAAGATTAGGAACATGTCTAGTTTCCTCTTGATAGGATACACCCAATACCTCCTAGAATAATCATCAATGAAAAAGAAAAAGTACTATGATTCTTCTAGCAATGGAATTGATTACCACACTTCAGAGTGAACTAATTCAAGAACAATATTGCTTCTTGAATTTGATGTGATAAATTTTACGGGGTGTTACTTCTTTGTAATACAATGCTCATAAAAAGGTAGTAACCCCTCTATAAGACCAAAGAGTAGCTTTTGCTTAATAAAGACTGCATTTCTTATTTAGATATACATTTCGTGTTTGATGTTATAACATTAAAGTCTTGCTTATACTACTTGAAGCAAATGATGCTTTTGCTTCTAAAAAGTCTGTCCTTTTAACTTATACAAGTTTGCATCTATTTTTCTCCTTTAATAAGTACAAATACACCTCAAAGTATCTTTAAATTTTTTTAATAAATTTTATTTTACACCTAAGATCATCTAGTTGTCTTAGATATTACAAATTCTATTTCAAGCCCTCCATGTGTTTTACCTCTTAAATAGTATAAATTGTTCCATTATACATCTTTAACATGATGGTTCCAATACCTAAAAACATTTAAAGGATAATCATCACAACTTTACACAGATCCTCCTAAGATAGGTTCATAGTGATGGAACCATATTCTTCTAGAGGTTATGTGGAATGTAGATTCTGAGTCAAAGGGTCATGCATCAAGTAGTGACTTTCGTCTTCCAATTATTGTTGTTGTTTCCCAGTAGAAAGCATTACTATCATCTAAAGCATTTATAGAATTTCCATAAGAATGAAAATTTCTTATTTAATTCCACCAATCCTTGCAAGTGACCTTTCTTGCCACAAATGTAACCTTTTAGGTTCCTTTTACATTTTGAATTTAATTTACCATAATTTTGGCTTTCATTTAGGCCATGCTCTATTGATCTCTCTTTTTTCACTCTTAAAGGTTTTTGACTTGTTGTAAAATGGATTGCATATCTTTCTTATTCTTATGGTGGCTTCACTACACTAAAATAAGGAAGTTTTAGACGCTTATGCCTAGACACATCTAATAATTGTCTTAAATAATCTAAGAATTGGTGGAGTTTTTAGGCATTTATTTGAGATGGAAAATTTTGTCTAAAAAAATATTTAAAAAAGGGTCTAAAACTTCTAAAATTTCTAAGTGACGGGATAAGAATTGACACCTTTTATAATTTGTAGCAAGTATGGATCCAAGAACAATGATTAATTAATGTCAAAAATAAGTAATTATGAAAAACATTTAGTTAATATGAGTTTGACTTGTAGATAAGTTATAAATGTTGAGCATTTTTTATAGATTCACGAGGTTGAAAAAGATAGAAGGTCTATTAAATGCATATGTTCCATGCCAAAGGAAAGGAAAGAAAATGGGTAATTTGTCGTTATAACTTTTATAAAAACGTTTAGTTAGTATGTGTCTTTATATTTTAAAATAAACATCCTAAAAAAGAAGAAATGTAGCAAACTTCGCATTGAAAATCTTGTAACTGTAAACATGGAAAATAGGCCAAGACCTAATCAACGACCCATTATATCTCAATCCACAAAAATGTAACAGGAGCTTGCGAGGTAGGTTTGCGTCCACAACCGTCGTTGAATTTTAGGGTCTATAAAGTGCAGAGCCTCTAAATGATCACTAGAGAAAGAAAGTTGTAAATTGCGATAATGTACGTATATTTTTTTCTTTTTGAAGGTGCATACTGCGTGAGAAATAGCAATATCATTCAACAAAATAGGCAATACCTCCTCTCACCCCCTTTTAATCTCTTATTGTTCATCATTTCAATTATCAGCACTTATATTCTCATTAGATCAATCATTCTTTAACGAAATACTTTCAATCTTCAAGACAATCTCTCGCTCTTCTTCAATCAGCTTTTTTTTTTCCCCCTTTTGAGGTACTCACTCCTCAAAATCATTTATGAGAGAAACGCTAACAATCCCTTTTCTTTCCTTTTCGATTTTTCTGATTTTCTATTTAAAATGGTGCTTCACATTCTAGGTTTACTCATTACAGTTTTTGTTTGTGACTACTTGTTACTAGTTTCTATCTAATATCTTCCTAATCCCTTTCTCTCTTTTCCGTTTACATTTCTGTTTTTCGTGTCTAATAAATTTTTATCTTCTCTGTGTTTTGGTTTCAGGATCAACTGCTTTGGGTCTTCGTGATTGTAAATTACCATGTTTAGCTCCACCAAAAATAAGGCGATAGTTCGTTTACATTTTATGTTTTTTTGTTATGTTTTGAAATTGTTGATAATGTGTTTGGTTTAATCTCCAGGTGAAACTTTGCAACGGGAAGTTGGTTCCGGTTGAAGCTTGTAGAAAGGGGTTTTATAGCGTTGGAAAATAGCGGATTCTATGCCACAATCTTGTTGATTTACTACGGCTGCTTAATAGAGCCTTTGATAAAGTTAGTTTCACTTCTCTACTCTATCTTGATTTCAACGTCTTATTTGAATTTAATGGGGGAAATAATGCTACTCTTTGATTATCTTCATCTTTTATTGAATTGTACAAGTTCGCCAACATGACAAATATTACTTGAAAGGTCTTGGTATCATTTTCTCTGTTCATCTTTTGTGGGACCTCAAAGTATGTAATGATACATAAGGAGATATGCAAGCTTTTCCTCAGGCTGGCTTTATTTGGAAATAGTCTTTTAGTTGCTTAGACCATTAGAATAAACAAATGTCCATCCCTATTATCTTAGTCACATCGTTTCCACCTGCCAATTATTTTGATTGGAATCGATTATCTCTTTTTTGTGTTTCAAGCTTTTGATGACCTAATAAAAGCCATTACTCTTTTCTTTAATTTTCTTTCACTTCTATTGTGGTGATTCACTGTAAGCTATTACTCTTTTCTTTAATTTTCTTTCACTTCTATTGAGGTGATTGCTAGTGTATCTCTTTTGAGTTAGAGAATCACAGATTTCATTGAATATTTCGGTGTCATACGACTGTACAAAGGCATGAATTAAATAGGCAATATACACAATGTAATCCCCGTAAATTAAGAGATAATTATGGACGTAAATCCCTAATTTACAAGGATAGAATTCTATCCTTATTTTTAACACTCTCCCTCAAGTTTGGTCGTAGGATCTCCTACACCTAACTTGCTCAAAGCATTATGAAATATCCTTCCTGCCACTGCCTTTGTAAGAATATTAGCTAACTGGTCCTCAGATCAAACAAATGGAAGAGAGACAACCCCACTCTCAAGCTTCTCCTTAATGAAATGCCGATCAACTTCAACGTGCTTTGTTCAATCATGCTAAACTGGATTCTCTGATATACTAACTGCAGCCTTGTTATCACACATCAGTGGGCAAGCTTGTGAAGGCAGAAATCCCAACTCAGTCAAAAAAATTTCAGCCAAAGTACCTCAGCCAATCCTCGGGCAATACGCCTGAACTCAGCCTCTGCACTAGATAAAGCTACCACCTTCTGCTTCTTACTCTTCCAGGTGACTAAGTTACTCCAGCCAAAGTTATCCGGAAGTAGATCGTCGATCTACCGAATTACTAGCCCAATCTGCATCTGTATAGGCTTCCATTTTAAGATGACCATTCTTCCTGAACAAAATACCTGTGCCCGATGAGCCCTTCAGATATCTTAATATTCTCAGTGCAACATCCATATGATCCTTTTGTGGATTGTGCATAAATTGGCTAACCACCCCAATTGCATATGCAACATCAGGCCTCGTGTGGGACAAATAGATGAGCTTCCTGACTAAATGCTGGTACCTCCTTCTATCAGCTGACTCTGCCCCTTCTACTATCCTCAGCCCATGATTCAACATAATAGGAGTTTCTGCAGGCTTACAATCAAGCATCCCTATCTCAGCTAACATGTCAAGGATGTACTTCCTCTGAGATATATAAATGCCCTGGCTAGATCGCAGAACCTCAATGCCTAGAAAATAGTTCAAGCTGCCCAGATCCTTCATCTCAAACTCTTTGAAGAGATTATCTCGCAGTCTTGATATCTCTTCCACATCATCTCCAGTAATCACCATGTCATCCACATAAATAATCATGTATGTAATCTTACCACCTTTTCTTTTTAGGAACAAAGTGTGATCTGAATTACTTTGTCTATATCCATATTTCTTCATTGCCATGGTAAACCGTCCAAACCACGCCCTCGGAGACTGCTTCAGCCTATTCAAGGCTTTCCTCAATCTACATGCCTCGTGTGATCTAAAATTGTGAGAAAAACTTGGAAAAGGTTCCATATACACCTCCTCTGCTAAGTCACCGTGGAGAAAAGCATTCATGACATCAAACTGGTGAAGAGGCCAGCCCTGATTAGCTGCAATAGAGAACAACACCCTGATTGTATCAATTTTGGCTACTGGAGAGAAAGTTTCTGAGTAGTCAACACCATAAGTCTGAGTGTACCCCTTTGCAACCAGTCTCGCCTTATATCGTTCAATATTGCCATCTGCTTTCTGTTTGATCGTATAGACCCACCTACAGCTCACGGGTCTCTTTCCAGCAGGTAATACACACTTCTCCCATATGTCATTCTTCTCCAATACACCCATCTCAATCTCCATTGCTTCTCGCCACTCTGGCCTGTCCATAGCTTCTTCCACCATTCTAGGAGTATCCTCTGCTTATAATGCTGTAGAGAAGGCTCTGGCAGTCTCTGTCAAGCTCCCCCTGACCAGATTTTCCATAGGATATCTGCTCGAACCAGGCTCATGTTCAGGTATGTATCTCTTCGGGGGTACCCCCCGTGTACTCCTAGGTGGAAGAATATATCGAGGTGGTGATGGACTATTTTCTGTTAAAGCATTCTCTGCACTGTCGTGGTTAGAGGAAGTAATAGAACCAATAGTAGGAGGATTTTGACCACTAACCTCAGGAATATCTGTCGAGGGATGTGGGACCCCGTTATCGGAGTCTAACTCCTTCTTGCTCTGATACTACAACTATGAGAGCCCGTTTCGAGAGTCTCACTCCTTTCATGCTTCATGCTCTGATACCATAAATGTGTGAGACCCTGATTCCGGAGTCTCACTCCTTTCATGCTTCATGCTCTAATACCATAAATGTGTAAAACCCCGATTTTGGAGTCTCACTCCTTTCATGCTTCATGCTCTGATACCATAAATGTGTCAGAGCCTGCTTTCGGAGTCAAACCCTGTCATGCATGCTTATTCATGCTTGCTCTGATACCAACTCTGTGAGAGCCCGTTTCCCAGAGCCTAACCTTCAGAAACATCATTAGACTTATTACTATCGGGTCATCTTCTTAACACCTTGCACATATCCTTGCTTTGGGGCTATTGGCATAAATTTTCCTATGGGAATCCAATCTAAGGTTTCTTTGGATAGATTTAAAGAGCACTTCAATCTCTACAACTTTTATGAAGACCTCGAAGGTCCACTTTATCTTCTGAAAGGGTCTATCAATTTTTTTTATCTCACTCCTTGCATCTCGTTTTCGGCTTCCCTTCGTCTCATTTCTAATGTCTGATTTTTCTTCCGTCTCATTTCTGTCTTGCGTCTCTTTTTCCTTCCGTCTCATTTCTAACTTGCGTCTCATTTTCGTTCTGTCTTATTCCTGTCTTGTATCTTATTTTTTGTCCATCTTATTCCTTCCGTCTCATTTCTATCTTGCGTCTCAATTTTCTTCTGTCTCATTTCTTCCGTCTCATTTCTGACTTGTGTCTCATTTTTTCTTTCGTCTTATTTCTATCTTGCGTCTCATTTTTTCGTCTCATTTCTAACTTGCGTCTTTTTTTCTTTCGTCTCATTTCTTCCGTCTCGTTTCTATCTTGAGTTTCATTTTTCGTCTATCTTATTCCTTCCGTCTCATTTCTATCTTGCGTCTCATTTTTATTCCGTCTCATTTCTTCTGTCTCATTTCTTCCATCTCATTTTTAACTTGCGTCTCATTTTCCCTCCATCTCATTTCTTCCGTCTCATTTCAGAGTTTGTGAACAGTAACACAGACGAAGTTCGTGTACAGTAACACAGACGATAGCGCTAACACAGATGAAGTTTGTGAATAGTAACACAGACGATGTCTGTGTACAGTAACAAAGAGGATAACGCTATCAATAACAAAGACAGAGTCTGTGAACTATAACACAGATGAAGTCTGTGAACAGTAACATAGACGATGTCTGTGAAAAATGACATAGAGGATACTCTTCGACTCTCCTTTCCTTTGTGTTCTGATGTCATCATAAAGGATACTTATGCTCTTATATCCTCCTTGCCTCTGTGTTGTGACGTCAGCACAGAGGATACTTATACGCTTCTAAGCTTTCCTAGCCTC
>JANZXR010000006.1:20343496-20364157 GCA_027575705.1 Erythroxylum echinodendron | reverse complement strand
TACCAATTAAGCTCTTAATTCTCCAAATCTTCAATCTTTCCAATTTCTCTACTTTCTTCCCAACTATCACATACACGACATCTTTAACTTGAGAGGGTGAGAGTATGAGGTTTAGGTTGCATAGTGATTCAAAGAGGAAAGAACCAAGTGTAGAAGAGTGGAAGAATGAAGAAAGAATGATCAAACTTCACAAAAAAAACCAAGGAAGAAGACACCATCGGGTGAGAGCAATTTTCTCACTTTCAAACACACTTAACATAAAAAGGAAGATACAAGAAGGTTTGAATGGAAGGAGTTGTGGATGACTCATTAAAAGATGATTTATTAATGAATTAATTAAGGTTAGTGACACATATCACAACCTCATTAGCTCTCTTCATTTCTTCCTAAATCGATTCCAATTTCTCTCCAATTTTCCAATGGCTCAATTTAATAATTCCTAATTTCATATGCCTAAGTTTTCAGTGCCATTGGATAGTTAATTTTACTACCGGTAGACCCCTATTTTGTCACTTGACAATTTTTCGGGTCCGGAAACAATTCTAAAAAATTCCCAAAAAATTCCTATAATTCTCTAAAAATGAGAAAACCCGTATAACCCTCTCCAATTCAAATTCTCATTCACACAAAACACTTTTTCTATAAAACACAGTTATTCACACTTAAACCGAGAAATGTCATGAATGCATGTACAAGCAGTTACATGTGTAAAAATTCACTATTTGCTACTTATGTGCATATATGAATGCATGAACATAGCAATAAAATTTTAATCTCTCCTAACTCGTTCCAATTTACTGTTTTACGCTTCCCATAGGTGAGGGGATGTTACAATAGTGGTAGGGACTTTAACTTTACTCTCAAAACAAATGAATCAAGAGGAGGGAGAAGATGGAAGAAGCAAGATTGTAGGGAGTTAAAGGAGATGGTATGAAGCTCATGGCTTACTGACTTAAAGTGGTATAGGAATGCCTTTACCTAGAACAACAAACAAGATGGGGAATGGTTTTTAATGCGAAGGTTAGATAGGTGTATGGTGAATGGAAAGTAGATAGAGAAATTCCCTCTTAGCAAAGAAACTTTTGAAGAACCAAATGTTTCCTACCACAGTCCTATACTTATGGAGTTAGTATAAACGAATGAAGGAGAAATGCTTCATTCAGATTCTACAATCACCTGATGGAACACACAGAATTCAGGGAAATACTAAGAGAGGGGATGAAGGTGGAGGTTACTGGATAGAAGGGATACATTCTAAGTTCTAGGTTGAAAGTGCTAAAGGAGAAACAAAACAAATTAAGCAAGGAGTCTTTAAAACCAGAACAGAAAGAGAAGGACAAAGCTACAATTTATCTAAAAGAGTGCTAGAAAAGAATTCTAGCAAATTTAGAGGACACGTAACTTAGTAAGGAGGAAGCTGATCTGGTCTCTAGATAGAGGAGGCTGATATGGTTTCCAGATACAATAAGTCCGAATCAACATTAACATGTTGCAAAGATAGAAATCAAGAATGACATGGTTAAAGGAGGGGGAAGATGCATGAAGTATTATATGAATTCCATTTCAACAAGAAGAAATAAGAATACTATCAAGGAGATGGTGGTTGATAATAGTATGAAATATAAGAATCAAAAGAGTAAAAAAAAAGAATTCTCTTTGATAACTTTAGCAGGTAGTATGGATCTGATACATAAGTAAAGGAGTTACTATAAGAGATAATTACAGATATTAAGAAGGTGGATGAAGAGAACAAGAGTCTACTTGTTAGGGAAGTTACAAGCATGAAATAAAAGAAGTAGTTTTTATAATGAACCTGATAAATGCCTAGGACTAAATGGGTATAATGGAAGATTTTTCCAAAAGAAACTGGGGTATAGTGGGAGAAGAAGTTATTGGAACAATGCTAGAGTTTTTTAAAAAAAATCATCCTAAAGGAGTGGAACAAGACATATATGTGTCTCGTCCTTAAAGAATAGAGAAGTTTAGACCTATTGCCTCTTGCAATTTCCTATACAAAATTATTACAAAGATTCTAGCAAATAGATTGAGAACCAATTTGGAAAAAATTATCATTCATGAGCAAAATGCCTTCTTGAAGGGGAGGTTAGTGGGTACTAATATACTCCTATGCCAAGAATTGTTGGAGGGTTATCATTCAAAAAGAAAGAAGAAAAATTGTACCATTAAAATGGACAAAGCTAAGGCTTATGATTCAGTCAACTGGGATTTTATCTTTAATATCATGAAAGCTGCAGATTTCTCAGACTTGTTTAGAGAGTGGGTGGAGGAATGTATCACTACTGCCTTTATGGCTACTTTGCTGAATGGGGAACCCACCAAGCTGATAAAAGCTAAGAGATGGCTTAGGCAAAGGGATCCTCTCTCCCCTTACCTATTTGTTATTTGTATGGAGGCCTTGACCATTCACTTTGCAAGGATGATAAGAACACACACTAAATTCCAATTCCACTATAGATGTAAAGGTATGAAGTTAACCTACCTGGCTTTTGTAGATGAATTTTATTATTTTTCAGGGTTGAGAGAAACTCCATAAACTTATTATTGAATTCCATAAAGGAATTTCAAGAAATTTCTGGGTTAAGTAGTAAACTATAAAGAGCAGTTAATATCTTTCAGGTAATTCCAGCAATGTGGAACTGTAAAAAGCAAGAGAAATGGGGTGAGATTAGGAACGTTACCTTTTAAGTATGTAGGGGTCCTAATATCACAAAGATGATTAAATGCAGCTGATTGCGAACCTTTTTTGTAGTACATTCATGGGAAAATTAACCACCAGAGCAATAAGTTCCTAAGTTATGGAGGTAGGCTCCAACTTATGCATTAAACACTTACTAATATTACCAACTATTGGCCAAGTCATCTATCAATACCCAAGAGCATACACAAGGAAACAAACAAGAAACTTTGAGAGTTCCTTTAGAATGGATCAAATCAAGGTAGAAGCAAAGCAAAAATAAGTTACAGCAGAATATGCAGACCAAAGGAGCAGGGAGGCCTAGGATTACATTCTGCAAAGTAGATCAATAGAGCTTGCATAGCAAAAAACCTGTTGTGGTTATGCAGTAAACAGGAAGACCTTTAGATGACATGGATACATAATGTATTTATTAAAAATGACAACTTATGGACTTTGAAACACAAGTAGGACATGATAAGGACTTTAAGGGAAATTATAGGCATAAGGGAGTGGATGCAAAGCCTAGTGATCCACAAAATTGGAGATGGCAACAGAACACAATTCTAGTATGACAATTGGCACTATAAGGGACCTCTGTACAAACTGACAAAACTCCAACACCTGAAGCATCGTTAAGTACTTGAGTAAGCAGCCTAATCAACAAAAATTAGTGGACTTAGCCATACCACAATTATAAGGGTACTGAAATTATATTTAATTAGGTACGAAGATGCAACTAGAGGTAACAAGATGAAGTTAAGTGGATAGTTGTCAAATATGGAAAGTTTAACAAAAAAGCTTGTAAACTGTAAAAAGATCAACAACTAAGAGTGAAGTGGACAAAACTGGCATGGGATATGGACATAAGGCCAGCATACTCCTTTATACTATGGATGGGAATAAACGATGGATTACTTGCAAAGGATAAAATCAACTTTACCATTAACTTATTGATGAGTGAACTTTGTAATATTGAATTGGAAAATTTGGAAAACATTTGGATTAAATGCAGAATTACAAGACAGATATGGAGTTAGCTGTAGGAAATATTAAATATCAATAGACTAACAGATATATGGGAGGAAACAATCAACTAGATGGTCAAAATTACAATGGAAAATCATACAAACTACAAAGCACTCAAAGTTAGTTGGGCTTTTATGACTTACCACACATGGAAGGAAAGAAACTCCAAAGTTTTTAGACAACAAAGTAGAAGTGAAAAGTTGGTTTTTCAGGAGATTACTCTTCAAATTCGGTTAATATTACAAGCTAGGAGTATCGCTGATAATCTTACAACAACTATGAAGAGGAGATGGGCATTAGACTAGACCAAATGGAACGAGATTGGAAACCAGGAACATTATTTTTCTATACCTAACCTTTTGTATTATACTAAACCTTTTGGGTACTTTAGTTTGTATGTAATACTTTATTAATGAAATCCTTTACTTTTTCCAACAAAAAGTTACAGGTCAAGTTAAAGTAACCCATCAATCACATATTCTTCTAAATAACCGTCAAAGTACAAAATAAATAATGAGAATATAGAACTAAATAAATGGAGCACAATAAATAAGATATAAAAAGACCAAATGCATCTTCATAGAATATGTTTCAAAATAAAAAAGAAACTGTAAATCAAAATGCAACAGTAGAAGGATGCAGCAAAAATATGGATTTGTTATGGCAATATAACTTAGTTAGAACAATGAAGAAATAAACCAAGAGTTAAAGGACTTTAAATGGATCCAAGATCTCATAAAGTTCATTAAACCCTTTGTATTATTGTTCAGTCTTACATATCAACTAACAATTTACATCATTTGCTCAAGTGAATACATTCTTGGGTATTACTCGAAGCTGAAATACATAACACTGCTTATGTCCCTAATAAGTGTATCAATAAATTGTAGATTAAAAAAAAAGTAAACTACTTATTTGTTTGTATACCATTATAGTATATGTGTATATATATACATATGTATGAGAGATAGAACAATATAACATAACATATGAAGAGAAGCTAAAGCAGAGCATTATCTAGTACAATAAATGAAGGTGTCACAACAAATGAAAGTTGGGCATCCATGAAAGATTGGATTGAACATTTTTCATCACAATTAATAGCCATGGTACTACTTGTTGGATCAAAATTAAAAGCCATATGATTCAAATTCACCTAAACATACATTTTAAAAAACATACTGATAAGTTTGAATCAAATTCAAAAAGAAAAAATATATAAAGGGATTGGCTTATTAATTGTAAAAGATCAAAAAATTCATAAAATATTTAAACACTAAAATAAAATTATAAGTTTAAAATTATATGAAAACAAGGTAAAGGAGCACTAGTGTTATCAGATAATAAATATCTCAAAAATTTTATAACTAAAAAGTATCTTAAATACTAAACAACATCAAAGTTTTGATTAGGCATGACGTAGGATACAACTGCAAGTCAAGTTGTATTGGTTATAGAATTTTTGTTATCAATAAACATGGGTTAAGACACACTCATATTTGATATGATGTATCTCTCTGTAACTTAGTAAAAGTTAGTAACAAAATGAGACATACTTAAGTTTTAAACAAACTTAAGCATGAATTTAACTCTTTAAAGTCTTAAAATTTTAAGAATTATTGATCAATATTAAAAAATAACTTAAGGGTTAAATAAGAAATACGAAAATCCAATAAAATAAAGAGGAATAGAAAAAGTTGTAAAATTGTATTTGAAATAATTTATTAATGCTTCTATATTCACATGACCTTCCTTTTTCTTTATTTTCTTTTCTTTTCTTTTTAGAACCACACAATCTTAATGAACAAAAGAAAGGAAATAAAAAGGCTTTTTAGAAATAGTTGGATGTGGATGACACAAAAACAAAGGAATTAAAAAAACTAAACAAACCATAAAAATAAGAAGATGATGAAATTTAATATTTATTAAAACTTTAAAAATAAAAATATGATGTAATAAAAAAAGGAAACACAAAGAATATGATTTTTCTTTCTTTCTTTTTTAGACAAACGAATGCAATGAAATTAAAATGATATAAAGTTAAAGGATAATCATATAGTAAGCCCCGTAGGAGTGTTGTGTTATCCTAGTCTATAAGGATCTAAGTGTTGTGTTGTCTTAGATTATAAGGATTTTTTTATTTTTCCTATACATGGTTGAGTTAGTTTTTTCACTTGACAAGTTAGTGGGTTAGTCTGTTGGGTTAAGTGGTTTAGTTTGTTGCTATTTTGTTGGCCTTTCCGTTGAAGTCTTATGCCTATTTAAAGGCTTATTAACTGCTGAATAAATAGTATAAGTGTAAACAAAATATTATTTCTTCCATTGAGCTTGTTTTTGCACAACAATTCTTTAATTATAACAGTGGTATCAGAGCCACAAAAAGAAAGGAGAGTGAGTAAGAGAGAGCTACTGCTTATCCTGTGAGTAAAAACAGGTGAAGTTTGAGAGTCCACCTATAGGAACAATAAAATTTCTTCCATTTCACCTATAGCTATAGAATCCAATTTTGTGCAACTAGTAATCCCTCGTTTCGATGGTCATTATGACCACTGAAGTATGTTAATAAAGAAATTTTTGAGATCAAAAGAATAATGACAAGTAGTTGAATCTAGTGTAGCAGCTCCTGCAGATAAAGCTTTTATAGAAGCACAACAAAGGGAGTTAGAATGCCAAAAGTTGAAAGATCCCAAAGCCAAAAATTATTTGTTCCAAGCAATTTATCATTCTATCCTTGAAACAATTCTTAGTAAAGAATCTTCCAAGGATATTTGGGACTCAATGAAGAAGAAATATCAAGGCCCCTCTAGAACCAAGTGTGCACAACTCCAAGCCTTAAAGAGAGATTTTAAGATCCTACAAATGAAAGATGGTGAATCTATCACCAACTTCAGTGCAAGAACTATAGAGATAGCCAACAAATGTGTTTTTTGGAGAGAAGATAAAAGATGTTGCTATCTTAAAGAAGATCTCGTGCTCTATGTCTCCTAATTTTGATTATGTTGTTTACTCAATTGAAGAATCCAAAGAAATAGATGCTCTTTCCCTTAATGAACTTTAAAGGTCTCTACTAGTCTATAAATAGAACATGAATCACAATTCAAATATAGAGGAGCAAGCTCTCAAAGTCTCTAGACTTATTCATCACTCAAATGCTAGAGGAAGGGCGAGGGGTAGAGGAAGAGGAAAAGGAAAAGGAAATGGAGACCAAGGCAAAGAAGGCAGCTAGCAATTCAAAGTGGAGAATGACCAATTTCAAGGCAAAGGAAGAGGGTGTGGCCAAAATTTTGACAAAACTAAGGTAGAGTGCTATAAATGTCATAAATTTGGTTATTATCATTTTGAATGTTACACTGAGCTGCCTGATAGTTGTGTTTGGCATGATATTTTAAGGTGTAATTTGTTAAGCATTTAGTGTTGAATTTAGAGTTATGTGTGTGTTTATGTGATGATTATGTTAGCTGTGTGTTTAAGTGGTTTTTATAGGTTAGTTTGAATCTTTGAGCTTAATTATTACATTTTTTAGGTACCTTGATTTATGTGTTAGCTTTGCATGGTACACGGGGAAGAACGATAAAGATTTGAAGAGTTTTGGGCTAAAAGACATAGGCCACGATCTTGCACAGTGGCCACGATCATGACTAAAAAGGAAGAGCCAAAAGTAGACAGGCCATGATCGTGCACTAGGGGCCACGATTGTGATAGAGAGTGTCATGTCAGGCCATAATTGTGAACTTGAGGCCACGATAATGGCAGAAAGGATAAATCACCCACCATTTTTGACACCAAGTTTGACCTAGGACTATTACAGAATAAATAACACATTACAAGACAGCTATCGGGGGAGGGGAGGGTGAAAAAGAGTCGAGCAAAATAGTGAGTTTCTACAAAAATCCATCAAAACCTAGAGAGTAATCAAGCGATTGAGGAAGGAGACGAAGGAAGAGAGGCACGAAGATATGTTTGACGTGAAGTACTTCACGAAATAGGCGGTTTCTTGCAGTCATGATCTTCGAGATCCATTCCGATAGTATTTTTCTATTTTTTATTTTGATTTCATTGATGTATGAGATTGAATAGTGATTGGAATTGCTATTTTTGAGTGTTAGTCTTTTGTCTAAACTCACCTTTGGGTTTTTTTATTCTTGAGATTAATAAAATTTATTTGATGGTGTTTTATTTCGATTTAATTATAATTCAATTTCGATTCTTCATAACTTGGCAATAAACTAAGAGGGAGAGCTGGTAAAAATCATCGATTTAGACTAGTGACAGTTAGGTAAATTGATAGGTAGAGAGTTTAATCAAACTAGTAGAGTCGTGTAACAAGAGATCAAGCATAGATTATCGGTAGGTTAATAGACAAATTCAGAACTAATTTAGGTTTTGGACCAATTGCAGATTGAGAGATCACAATTCACATAATTTGAATTAGGGTTTATCAACTAGGGTTAAGAATTATAACTTGAGAGAGAGTAATTTACCCTAGGATCGTCTAGGCCTGTTAAATCAGAAATTGCATAATTGGTATATTTTCTTTAATTTTGAATTGAATCCCCCTTTCTCTCACATAGTTATTTCTAGGTTGGGTTTCAGATAATTTGTGTCGTTTACTATTTTGTTCAATCCTATAGCACTTTAATTTCTCAAATTTATGTTGGACCCTATTTCCGGAGCCCAACTATCCGAATGTCATGAAAGCATGAGCTTGTGAATTACCCTATAAGGTTATTTCCATGGGATCTCTCCAGCCAAAACTAATTACGATAGTCAAATCACAATTTGAATTCTTCAGAATAATTGTAGCTCCATGTCTCTAGTTTATTTTGAAAAAATATTTGTCCCATTCGGGGCTCTACTGATTAAAATACCGAAGTATGTTCAGTAAGACAACCAATTTATGCTCTTTCGGTCATTTCCCTCACTTTCCCTCCATCAATATTTTTCAAATCAACCCCAATGGATACCAAAATTTTATAGAGAGGTAGAGAAATATGTTAGGAATCTATTAGTTTAATAATCACTTCATTTGGAAATCGGGTGATGAAGTTATGGCCAAAAGAGTCAAACCTGATTATGTCCTCAATCATATTGTACCTATCTTGGGAAAATTAACATAACTTTCACTAGAGATATCAGATTTTGGTCATTTTAGGACAGTTTTGAAGGAGACTTCGAGATCTAAAACTTTTATGAAAACCTTAAAGAGGTATTTCACCATTTAGAGGGTCAGAATAAGGCTAAGATGATTCAGACTAAGACGATCTAGACTAAGCCTATTCAGACTAACACGATCCAGACTAAGACAATCCCAACAATACAACCAAATATACCAGGCTCCCTTCAAGCATCTCCAATGATTCCCACATCCACTCTAACATCACTTTCAGAAATAATCTTCCAAATTTCACTTCTTTTAATGCAATGTCCCTCCTTAAACATTCAATTACCAAATTGCTTTCATTAAACTCCCAAATCTCAACTCCGTCGATTCATCACATACAACAAATTCTCATGTTTCACTATAGTTGTCCTATATACATCCTGAACAACATTACAAACTTATAATTATCGTATCTCCCAGTCCCAACTTTAAAAATTTTCATACTTGAAAGTTAGAAAGATAATCTACAACTTTCATGAAAATCAATTTGTCTAATTCATCCTAGATCAATACAGATTTGCCCTAGAAGTCAGAACACAAAATTTTACACTTATGAACGCTTGAAAATGCAATCTACAAACATTGAGAGTCATGAGCAAAAACACAATCCCATTTCATTATCATCAAAAGATAAGAATTTTACAAAGCTTTAATGGGCATTTCAAGCCACAATACGTCGTAGTCCAAAAATACATAATTTACACAAAGTAGAATTGCTCAAAATGAAACTAAAGCATTGTTTTACAAAAACTAACTTAAAATATAAAATCAGCAAAATATTGAGTAATGCCCTTATGCTCGATCACTAGATCTCTTGCTCATCGCCTCAAGATGGGACAGAATGGGGGTGAGCTTAAAGCTTGTGGGTAACAATTTTATAACCTGTAACAAGCAAAACCATTGAAAAATTCACAATGCATCATGAAACACATATTTCCACATTCTTAATTTATCAAACACTTTATAAGCAACCCAAATCATGCAGTCAATAAACATGTCAATACATAAGCACATAAAAATGGTTTGGGAGGTCCATAAATGGAACGAGCTAACACATTCCCATGAAATGGTCCTGTGTTGTTATGAACAAAACGAACTAACACAATCCCACATAGTGGTTTTATGTAGTCGTAAACATGAGGGAGTCTCTGAAGGAGCTCTATGCTACTTGTGGGTAGGCCGGAGAAGACTTTAGTTAAAGTGCATTTGACATATAGAATGGACTAGACCAAACCTACATAACATGCATGTATTTCATAACTTGTAAACTTGTTACCCAAAATGGCATTTTTTTGAAAAGCGATTCCATAGACATGGTAAAAAAAATTCATTTTCGTATTTTTTCATAAATCGTCAACACAATATTCACATACCAAACACATAACACTTTCTCAAAGCATTCAAAGAGTAATAAATGCACATTTATAATAAAATTGAAAAACATTTACTTTCTTGACTTTGAAGAAACATTAATGACTTATTATTCAATTATAAAAATGTAACCCACCTTGAATTCCTTGCTTAACAATTGCTCAAAGATGCCTCTCTTCTAGCTCCTTTTGCCTCTCCTCTTGATTTCCTTCAATATTCCCAAAAAAAAACCTAGTTCAATAGGAATGAAAATTGAGAACTCAAAAAGTACATTCACTAAAAATTGATTCTAGAATACTTAAACACATGCATTTTCTAAGTTTCATGAACCACAATCCTTCAAAAAATTCGAAGGGTTAAAATTGGGCTTACCTTGAATCTTCACCAAACAAAGATATGTTTAGCTTAAATAGAATCTCTTCTCTTCCTCTTTCTTTTTCCCTTCTTGAACAACTTCAAAATCACTCTTTAAAACTAAGAAAATTGGAAACCTAGTTTAGCTTTCTCTTCTTTCTTCTTCTCCCACGACACTCTCTTCCCTCTTCTCTCCCATTTTCATTTTTCACTTCATTCTCTCCTTCAATTTACGTTTTTCTCCACCTTAAGAGCAAGACTACACTTTCTTCTTCCCATTTTACCCTTAATGAGCGGTAAAAGTCATCTTTGCCGTTGCTTTTATGCTTTATGATCCCTAAACTTAAGTGGCATGTCAAAAATGCCCTCAATTCATTCTTAATACATTAATTTAACAAACCAGTGAAATAAAATCCTACTAAAATTGACATAAATAATTAAACTCTAATAATAATTCTATCATGACCTCATAATTTATTTAAATCATGCTTAACAACTCTAATCATTCAAAGGAAAAAATTTAAATTCTGTAGAATATCACACTTAAAAAAAATATTTCAGGGGCCAACATTTCTTCCCCTCTTAAAAGAATTTCGTACTCGAAATTCTTACCTAATTCATCAAAGAGGTGTGGATACTTCTCCTTCATTGCTTCCAAGGGCTCCCACGTGTCCTCTTTCACAGATTGGTTTCTCCATAGAACTTTGACTAGCTGAGCTGTCTTATTCCTAAGAACCTTGTCCTTGGTATCCAAAATCTCCACTGGAGTCTCCTTATAAGTCAAGTCATCTCTCAAATGAACCTCAGTGGTTTGAATGATGTGAGAGTGATCGGATCTATACTTCCTCAATATGGAAACATGGAAGACATCATGTATTTGTAAGAATTCCGGTGGCATTGCCAACCTATAGGCTAGCGGTCCAATTCTCTCAAGAATCTCGTAAGGACTGACATATCTTGGACTCACCTTCTTGCAAAACCTCATGACTCTTTTCCAAGGAGATGTCTTAAGAAAACTTTCTTACTCACTTCATACTCCATTTCCTTTCGGTGTGCATCATTATAGCTTTTCATTCTATCTTGTGTTGCTTTAAGCTTCTGCTTAATTAAATTAACCTTGTTAACTGTCATTTTGAGTAACTCTGGTCGTACTAATCTCCTTTCTCCTTCTTCATCCAAGCATATAGGAGTTCTAGATCTCCTCCCATACAGTAAGGAGCCATCTGAATGCTCGAATGGTATGAATTATTGTAAGTAAATTCAACCAATGGCAAATGCTCATCCCAAGCTCCTTTGAAATCTATCACACATGCCCTAAGCATTCCCTTAAGGGTTCAAATTGTCCTCTCATATTGACCACCTGTCTGGAGGTGAAAAGCGGTGCTAAAATTCAACTTGGTTCACAGAGCTTCCTATAAGCTTCCCTAGAATCTCGAAGTAAATCGAGGATCTTAGTCAGAAACTATAGAATTTGGAGTCCTATACAGTCTCACTTTTTCATCAATATACTTCTTTGCTAGTGCATGCAGAGAATCAGTATGTTTAATTGCTAGAAAATGGGCTGACTTCGTTAAATGACCAACAATAATCCATATAGCATCATGCTTCCTACTAGTCTTGGGCATTAGAAAATCTATAGTCACCTTTTGCCACTTCCACTCAGGAATGTACAATAGCCTTAACTTGCTTGAAGGTCTTGGTGTTCAACCTTAACTTGCTGACACACTAGACACTTACTTGCATATTTTGCTACATTCTTCTTCATTCCTTTCCACCAGAAATGCTCTTTCAAATATTCATATATTCTGGTGCTACCTGGGTGCATAACATAAGGCGCATTATGTGCCTCTTCGAGTATCTCATCCTTTACCTCCTGGACATTTGGAATATAAAGTCGGTTTCCTACAATCATAAGTCCATCATCCCTCACTACCACTTTAGATTTCTTACCATTCTAAATTTCTTCTCACAGTTTGTTCAATTCTGCATCCGATACTTCAACTCCTTAACTTTCTCCCTGTGTACCAGTCTCACTCTAAAGTTTGCCATAATGCAATCAAGCTCCTCCTGTGTCAAAATTATCTTTAGCGTAGCCATCTCTATCAATAATAGTAAATAAACTGTCTAAACATAGGCTATGGAGGATTTCCTATTCAAGGTATCCGCTACCACATTCGCCTTTCCTAAGTGGTATTCAATCAATAGGTCATAATCTTTGAGCAACACTAACCACCTTCTCTGTCTCAATTTTAACTCTTTCTAGCTCAATAAGTACTTGATACTTTTATGATCTATAAAAATCCTCATCTGAAACCCATACAAATAATGTCTCCAAATCTTCAGGGCAAAAATTACTGCTATCAATTCCAGATCATGGGTTGGATAATTCAACTTATATGGATTCAATTGCCATGAGACATAAGCTATTACTTTGTCTCCCTACATCAACACATAACCCAAACCCTTCTTTAGAGCATCACTGTAAACTATATAACCCTCATCTCCCATAGGCAAAGTCAGAATTGGAGCACTTGTCAATCTATGCTTAAGCTCCTCAAAGCTTTTCTAACATTCATCACTCTAGATAAACTTCTGATTTTTCCTTAATAAAGTAGTCATCGGAGCAGCTATCATAGAAAATCCTTCCATAAACCTCTTATAATATCTTGCCAGATATAGAAAGCTCCTGAATTTTACAACTGTCTTTGGTGCATGCCACTTCACCACTGCTTCAATTTTCCTCGGATCAACATATACTCCATCCTTCAAGATCACATGCCTAAGAAAGATCACCTCGTGAAGCCAAAATTCACATTTTCTGAATTTGGCATAAAATTCCCTTTACCTCAGTGTTTGCAACACTATCTAGAGATGTTTTTCATGTTCCTCTTTGTTTTTGGAATAAATCAGAATGTCATCGATAAACACAATAATAAACTGATCCAGATACTCCTTGAAGACCTATTCATAAGATACATGAATGCAGCCAGAACATTATTCAATCCAAATGGCCTGACTAGGAACTCATAATGCCTATAATGGGTCCCAAAAGCTGTCTTGTTCACCTCAGATTCTCCGATTTTGAGCTGATGATAGCCTATCCTGAGATCAATTTTGGAGAAGACCTTTGCTCCTTGCAACTGGTCAAACAGATCATCAATTTGTGGCAAAGGATACTTATTCTTAATGGTCACCTTGTTGAGTCTCTGATAATTAATACACATACGCCATGTCCCATTCATCTTCTTAAAAAATAGAACAGGCACTCCCTATGGTGACGAACTGGGCCTTATATACCCCTTCTCTAACAGCTCTTCTAACTATTTCTTGAGTTCCTTCAATTTAGCTGGAGCCATTACTATTTCTTGAGTTCCTTCAATTCAGCTGGAGCCATTCTATATAGTGGTATAGAAATGGGTGTGGTACTGGAAATCAAGTCGATGGCAAACCCAATTTCCCTCACTGATGGTAAACCAAGTCACTCTTTTGGAAACACACCTGGAAACTGCCTCATAATCGAAAAATCATCTAACTTCCTTTCATTCACATTGGTATCCACGACGTGTGCTAAGAAGGCTTCATACCCCTTTTTCATCATCTTGTCAGCTATCAAAGCTGAAATCATTCTAGGTGATGACATTCTTTTGTCTCCTCTAAAAGTCACCTTCTCTTCATTACCAAAGTCAAACTCTACCTCTTTGAGAGTACAGTCTAAGTTTGCACAATATTTCTCCATAGCATCCATACCCAATATAACATCTAGACCCTTTAACTCTAGCAACAATAAGGCTACTACTAGTCTAACACCCTCAATAACCAGTTCAAAATTTCTATACATTTGACTTATTATCACCCTCCTCACTAAAGGAGTGCTAACAATCAATGGAGCTTCAAATGGCACCAAATTCACACCATATAATGTTATGCTTGCAGAAATAAATGAATGCATAAAGCTAGAATCAATTAAGACATATACTTTAGAATTAAATAACTGAGCCATACCTGTGACAACTTCGGGTACCGCTTCGGCCTCCTCTCTTATCATGGAAAATACCCTAGCCTATGCCTGACCCCTTGGCCTTCGTGGAGGGAAAGCCTTCCTTACAGCCCTAGAACTGCCCACCTCAGTGACTGGCCTGGTTGTCATTATTTTTGCTCTCCTTGTGGCTTGTAACTGCAACCCCTCTTACCTTGTCATCTGGGGACATTCCCTGATCATGTGTCCCTTCTCCCCGCATCGAAAACATGCTCCAAGTAACTTAAAGTACTCTCCTTTATAAAACTTCAAACAATGCTCACATTGAGAGTTTGTGTACCTGCTCCTCTCTACCTTGCTATTGCCTCCCACAATTGAGGTTTGCACTGAAGCTGCCCGTGATTTCTTGCTCTTAGTAGAGGCGCTACTCCCCACCTCACTCTGAGTGTGGAAGCTCCTTGTACTCTTCTCAGGCATTGGAGCACTCATTCCCTTCTTGGAAGACTGTGTCCAATTCTTCCTCTTCTTATTCACTTTATACTTGATATTCTCCAGTTTCTCTGCCTGAAGTGCAGCATCTACTAACTGCTGGTAGTCACAGAAGTTATGGATTAGCACCTTCTCCTTGATCCTCATATGAAGTCCTCCCTCAAACTTGCGACATTTATCCTCCTCATTTGCCACAATTTTGGCTGCATATAGGGAAAACTTAGTGAACTTCAGCTCATACTCACTCACACTCATGTCTCTCTGAATGAGATTCAGAAACTATCTGTCCTTCTCTTGTACATAAACCCTGTAAAGGTACTTCTTCCTAAACATTTCCACAAAATCTCTCCATGATAACACTGAGGCATAACCTGACTGTGGGGCACTGATTTCCACCAATGCAGTGCGTCCCCTTGTAGCAAGCTCACTGTATAATCCAATTTCTCTTCATTAAAGCACTTTATCTGAAGTAGGACTCTCTCGGTTCTCTTCAACCGTGCTTCAACCTCTTCCGGATTCGTATTACCATTAAAACCTACAGCTCCATACCTATGGAGCTTATCATACTACCCGCTCCTCTGCACTGGAGCTAGCATCAAAACTTGTGACCCTGGCCCATGACATATGTGAAAGCTTGAGTAAAGGTTTAAAAGAACCACAGATCTATAGTACGCATAGGAGGAGGAGTCAATGGCGTTTCATGCTGCACACTAGGTGCCTCAAAATCAGGAGCAGAGTATGTCCCCGTGTCTTATGGGACATACGATTCATCCATACTTCAGATCGAGTTAGAGATCCTTGAGTTTTTTATCGAGGCGACATATTCACTCCTTTAATTGAAAACCTTAAAAAAACGTTGAGTTCATGCTTAAAAAAAACAATGTCAAACCATGTAAAACAATACAATATAATGCATGAGGTTTATTTAAAAACAATGCAAATTCATTTCATATTTTAAAAAAACTACCCATTCAAAGCCTAGGATATTCCTAAATCTAGTCCCCATCTCAGACCTAAACCTATCCGATCTAGTACCATAAGATGATGGACCCCATTTCTGGAGCCCAACTATTCGAATGTCATAAAAGCGTGATCGTGTGAATTACTCTGCAAGGTTATTCCCAAGGGATCTCTCTAGCCAAAACCAGTTCTGTAGCAGAATCACAAATTAAAGTCTCTATAACAATTGTAGCTTTATGTATCTAGTTTATTTTGAAAAATAATCGTCTCATTTGGGGCTCTACAGGTCAAGATATGGTTAAAATACTAAAGTATGTTCAGTAAAATAACCAATTCATGCTCTTTCGGTTGTTTCACTTAATTTCTCTCCATCAATATTTTTAAAATCAACTCCAATGGAAACCATAATTTTTTGGAGAGGTAGATAAATATGTTAGGAATCTATTAGTTCAATAATCACTTCATTTAGAGATAGGGTAATGAAGTTATGGTCAAAAGAGTCAAACCTGATTATGTCCTCAATCATATTGTACCTATCTTGGGACACTTGGCATAAATTTCACTAGCGAAAATAGAATTTTGTAATTTGAGGGTAGTTTCGAAGAGGACTTTGAGATCTACAAATTTTTCAAATACTTTAAAGAGGTATTTTGTCATATAGAGGGTCAAAATAAGACAAATTTGTCTCAGAGAAAGTAATTAGGTCTGAAATGGATTAGATGAGTTAGTCTAAGATGATCTAGACTAAAACGATCCAGCCTAAGACGATCCACACTAAGACGATTCTGACTAAGACGATCCAAACAAAGACGATTCTGACTAAGATGATCTAGACTAAGACAATACAGACTAAGATGATCTAGACTAAGATGATTTAGACTAAGACGATCCAGACTAAGACAATCTAGACTAAGACGATCCTAACAATACAACCAAACATACCAAGCTTCCTCCAAGCATCTCCAATGATTCCCACATCCACTCTAACATCACTTTCAGTAATAATCTTCCCGATTTCACTTCTTCTAATTTAATGTCCCTCCTTAAACATTCAATTACGAAATTGATTTCATTAAACTCCTAATTCTCAACTCCGTCGATTCATCACATACAACAAATTCTCATCGTTCACTATAGTTGTCCTTCAATTACCAAATTGATTTCATTAAACTCCCAATTCTCAACTCCGTCGATTCATCACATAAAACAAATTCTCATCATTCACTATAGTTGTCCTATATGCATCCTGAACAGTATTACAAACTTATAATGATCGTATGTCCTAATCCCAACTTCCAAAAATTTCATCCTTTGTATCATTGGAAAGCTAAAAAGATAATCTACAATTTTTATGAGACCACTCTGTCTAATTCATCCTAGATCAATACAGATTTACCCTAAAAATCATAACACAAAATTTTACCCATATGAATGCTTGAAAATGTAATCTACAAACATTGAAAGTCATGAGCAAAAACACAATCCCATTTCATTATCATCAAAAGATAAGAATTTTACAAAGCTTTAATGGGCATTTCAAGCCACAATACGTCATAGTCCAAAAATACACAAATTGCACAAAGTAGAATTGCTCAAAATGCAACTAAAGCCTTGTTTTATAAAAACTAACTTAAAATACAAAATAAGCAAAATTCGGAGTAATGCCCTTATACTTATTCACTAGATCTCTTGCTCATCGCCTAAAGATGGGACAGAATGGGGGTGAGCTTAAAGCTTGTGGGTAACAATTTATAACCTGTAACAAGCAAAACCATTGAAAAATTCACAATGCATCATGAAACACATATTTCCACATTCTTAATTTATCAAACACTTTATAAGCAACCCAAATCATGCATTCAATAAACTTGCCAACACATAAGCACATCAAAATGGTTTGGGAGGTCTATAAACAGAATGAGCTAACACATTCCCATGAAATGGTTCTATGTAGTCGTGAACAGAACTAACTAACACAATCCTATTTAGTGGTTTTGTGTAGTCGTAAATATGAGGGAGTCCCTAAAGGAGCTCCATGTCATTTGTAGGTAGGCGGGAGAAGCCTTTAGTCAAAGTGCACTTGACATATAGAATGAACTAGACCAAACCCACATAACATGTATTTCATAACTTGTAAACCTGTTGCCCCAAAATGACACTTTTTTTGAAAAGTGATTTCATAGACAAAGTAAAAAATTCATTTTCGCATTCTTTTTATAAATCGTCGACATAGTATTCACATACCAAACACATATCACTTTCTCAAAGCATTCAAATAGCAATAAATGTAAATTTATAATACAATTGAAAAACATTTACGTTCTTGATTTTGAAGAAACATTAATGGCTTATTATTCAATTATAAAAATGTAACCCACCTTGAATTCCTTGCTTAAAAAATTATTCAAAGATGCCTCTCTTCTTGATTTTCTTCAATATTGGAAAAAATCCCAATTCAATAGGAATCCAAGTTGAGAATTCAAAAAGCACATTCACTAAAAATTGATTTTAGAATACTTAAACCCATGCATTTTCTAATTTCATAAATCAAAATCCTTCCAAAAATTCAAAGGATTAAAATTGGACTTACCTTGAATCCTCACCAAACAAAGATATGTTTGGCTCAAATGGAAGCTCTTCTCTTCCTCTTTTTTTTTTCCCCCTTCTTGAACAACTTTAAAATCACTCTTTAAAACTGAGAAAATTGGGAACCTAGTTTAGCTTTCTCTTCTTTTCTTCTTCTCCCACGATACTCTCTCTTCCTCTCTTCAATTTTTGCTTTTCACTTCATTCTCTCCTTCAATTTAAGTTTTTCTCCACCTTAAGAGCAAGAATACGCTTTCTTCTTCCCATTTTACCCTTAATGAGTGATAAAAGTCAAATTTTGCCCTTCCTTTTATGCTTCTTGGTTTTTAAACTTAAATGACACGCCAAAAATGCCCTCAATTCATTCTTAATGCATTAATTTCACTAACTAGTGAAATAAAATCCTACTAACATTGACATAAATAATTAAACTCCAATAATAATTCTATCATAACCTTATAATTTATTTAAATCATGCTTAACAACTCCATTCATTCTAAGGAAAAAATTCAAATGCCATAGAATATCACACTTAACAAAAATATTTCGGGGGCCAACATTTCTCCCTCTCTTAAAACAATTTCATCCTCAAAATTATGACTTGAGTCATCAAAGAGGTGTGGATACTTCTCCTTCATGGCTTCCAAGGGCTCCCACGTGGCCTCTTCCACAGAATGGTTTCTTCACAGAACTTTGACTAATTGAACTGTCTTGTTCCTGAGAACCTTGTCTTTAGTATCCAAAATCTCCACTGGAGTCTCCTCATAAGTCAGATTATCTCTCAACTGGACCTCAATGGTCTGAATGATGTGAGAGGGATCTGATGTCGGTCCCCGATTCCTAAGCCTGACTCCTACTTACCTGATTATCCATGCTTGCTCTGATACCATAATCTGTTAGACCCCGCTTGCGGAGCCTAACTCAGACTTACCTGATTATTCATGCTTGCTCTGATACCATAATCTGTCAGACCCCGAATTCGGAGTCCAACTCTTACTTGCTTACTTATTCAGATACCACATTCTGTCAGGCCCTGATTTTGGAACCTAACTCCACATACATGATTATTCATGTTTTCTCTGATACTATACTTGTTACATTCATGCATACAGAATATCTTACTATGTAAGTTATCTTCCAGAGATAACACCTCGATCACTTTCGAGTTATCCTCTCAAAACTCTCCTTTTATCAGTCTCATCACTTGCGTCTCATTTTCGACTTCCCTTCGTCTCATTTCTATCGTCTCATTTCTATCGTCTCATTTCTGTCTATTTCGAAGTCTGTGAACAATAACACAGACGATATCTTACAATCTTCATAACTTTCTCTAGCGTAATTGGTTCGGGGTATTCTCCTTATAGTTTGAAAGACAATTCCAAAGTCTACAACGTCCCTGAAGACCCCAAGATCAACTCTATCTTCTGAGGGGTCAACAATGGAACAGAAGATATAAACGAACAGTAACCCAGACGATAGTGTGAACAGTGTCACAGACGATACCTTTCAAGCGTTATATTTTTCCCTAGGGGAATTGGTTTGGGGTATCCTTTACATGGTTGGAAGGATGTTTTCAAGCTCCATAACTTCCATGAAGACCTCGAAGGTCAATTCTAACTCCTGAGAGTTCAACATTGGAACAGAAGATACAAGGTGAACAGGAACATAGAAGATGCGCTTCACTCCAGTACTTCTTAACTCCTTCTTGTAATCCTTAGTCCTTAGTCTATCCTTTGGGTTGACTTTTATCTTCTGAGTTGACCCTCTATCGACGGAGAATCTATCGTCTAAAATTTGTGAACAGTGACATAAAGGATACGAGTCCTCTATGTTTTACTTCGCCTGTGTACAGTAACACAGACGATATGTGTCCTCTTTGTTTTACTTCGTCTGTGTACAGTAACACAGACGATACGTGTCCTCTTTATTTCAATTCACCTATGTACAGTAACACAGACAATATGTGTCCTCTTTATTTCAATTCGTCTGTGTACAGTAACACAGACGATACGTGTCTTCTTTATTTCAATTCGTCTGTGT
>JANZXR010000006.1:20314769-20343396 GCA_027575705.1 Erythroxylum echinodendron | reverse complement strand
GGTGGGTTACAGTTTTATGATTAAGCAATAGGCCATTAAAGTGTTTTTTTTACATGAAACATGAAAGATTTCATTTATTTCAAAAATGTGCATTTGTTTGTTCTTGTTTGAGTTATAAAGGTTTTATATGTTACTACACGATTCAGAAATGTTTATTTTGAAAAGTTACAAGTTTACAAAAACATGTTTTCGGATATGAAAAGCAAGTTTCAAAGAATTGCCATTTTGGGCAATAAGTATTCAAGATCATGAAATACATGCTATGTGGGATTAGTTTGGTCCATTCTGATGTCAAGTGCACTTAGACTAAAGGCTTCTCCTGCCTTCCCGCTAGTGGCATGGAGCTCCTTCATGAACTCCCTCATGTTTACAACTACACAAAACCACTAAGTGGGATTGTGTTAGTTCGTTCTGTTTACGACTTCACAAGATCATTATATGGACGGTGTTAGTTCGTTCTATTTATGGACCATTCCAGGCCATTTTGATGTGATTATGAGTTATTAAGTTTGATTCATACATGACTTAAAGCTGAACATGATTTGTTTGTCTGAATACGGTTATTGAGAAGCAACAAAGTTCTGATTTTCCAAGTAGTTTTCTAAATTGCATATTTCAATAAGTTTTGAAAAAGTTCCTGCTTATTTCTTGATGATAAACCTACTAACCATGAGCTTTAAGCATACCCCCTCCCAATTCTGTCCCATTCAAGTGAAGAATAAGAGAATGAATAGTCAAGAGTCAAGGCAGCACTCCAATCTGTACATATTTTTTGTACTCTTAAGTTAGATTTTTGGAGAACTTAATCTTTTAGAAACCTTTCAAGCTTTACTGATTCAAGTATATTGATGTATTATGGTTTGTAAGGTTATTAAAGTTTTGTGAATCAAATATATGTATGTTCTGCGTATGATTATGATAACTATTAAGTTTCCACATTGCATGAGTTGTTCCAATGAATTTGAGGCATTGAGAAGCAGTTGAGGTTTAGGTTTGTGCATTTCTGACCTTAGATTTGGATGAATGAAGGTATTTGGAAGTAGTTAAGTTTACATTCAGTAAGGCATATGCAAAGGAAGAACACAGACGAAAGGAATCGTTTGTGCTGACGTCACAGCACAGACGCAAAGGAAGATATAGAGGAAGGGTATCATCTGTGCTGATGTCACACAAAGATGCAAAGGAAGAAAGACATATGAAACATAGACGCAAGGGATTGTCTATGCTGACGTCACATAGGGACGCAAGGAACACAAATATCACGTCATAACACAGACGCAAGGAATCGTCTGTGATGACACGTCATAAGATAGACGATAGTAAGGCAGGTGATATAAAGGCTGACGTTAGAAAGGCAGATGGTAGAAAGACAGAAGATAGGAGAGGAGTAAACCCTAATGATAAAACTTAGGCCATAAGTAAAAACAGAGGATGGGATAACCACAGACGATATAAAGAAGAAGTTAAGTCAGTATTATTGAACCGCCACTTACTTGGAATTAAACACAGAATTCACTAATCAAGGATCAAGAATCAGTTTAAGACTTATACTAAGTACAAGTCGTGGGATAAGATGGTAAGAAGTGATCAAGATGAAGTTTCAGGTTAAGGTTTGTCTTGGTGAGGGCACTTTATCCTTGTGTGATACGCATCTAGATGTCACTTAGGACGTCGGCCATATGTCTCACGAGAGAAGGGACCCAAAAACCTCTGCTTAATTAAATTGACCTTGTTAACTATCATTTGGAGTAACTCTGCTCCCACTAATCTCCTTTCTCCTTCTTCGTCCAATCATATATGAGTTCTACATCTCCTCCCATACAGTGCTTCATAAGGAGTCATCTGGATGCTCGAATGGTACAAATTATTATAAGTAAATTTGACCAATTGAAAATGCTCATCCCAAGCTCCTTTGAAATCCATCACACATGCCCTAAGCATTCCCTCAAGGGTTCGAATAGTCCTCTCATATTGACCATCTGTCTGGGGGTGAAAAGCAGTACTAAAATTTAACTTGGTTCCTAGAGCCTCTATAAGCTTCCCTAAAATCTTGAAGTAAATCAAGGATCTTGGTCAGAAACTATAGAATCTGGAGTCCCATACAGTATCACTATTTCATCAATATACTTCTTTGCTAGTAAATGTAGAGAATCGGTATGTTTAATTGCCAGAAAATGGGCTGACTTTGTCAAATGATCAACAATAACCTATATAGCATCATGCTTCTTACTAGTCTTGGGCAAACCCATCAGAAAATCAATAGTCACCTTTTACCACTTTCACTTAAGAATGGACAATGTCCTTAACTTGCCTAAAGGTGCCTGGTGTTCATCCTTAACTTGCTGTCACACTAGACACTTACTTGAATATTTTGATACATCCTTATTCATGCCTTTCCACGAGAAATGCTCTTTCAAATATTTATAAATTCTAATGCTACCTAGGTGCATAGCATAAGGCGCATTATGTGCCTCGTTGAGTATCTCATCCTTTACCTCCTGGACATTTGGAATACAAAGTTGGTTGCCTACAACCATAGGTCCATCATCCCTCACTACCACTTTAGATTTCTTACCATTTTGAATTTATTCTGAGAGTTTGTTCAAATATGCATCCTGTGCTTACAACAACTCCTTAACTTTCTCCCTGAGTATCGATCTCACTCTGATATTTTCCATAATGCAATTAGGCTCCTCCTGTGTCAAACTTATCTTCAGCTTAGCCATCTCTGTCAATAACGACAAATAAACTGTTTGAACATAGGCTATGGAGGATTTCCTACTCAAGGCATCAGCCACCACATTCGCCTTTCCTGGGTGGTATTCAATCAACAGGTCATAATCTTTTAACAAATCTAACCACCTTCTCTGTCTCAAATTTAACTCTTTCTGACTTAATAAGTACTTGATACTTTTAATATCTGTAAAAATCCTCATTTAAACTCCATACAAACAATGTCTCCAAATCTTCAAGGCAAAAATTACTGCTGTCGATTCCAAATCATAGTTCGGATAATTCAACTTTTATGGCTTCAATTGATGCGAGACATAAGTTATTACTTTGTCTCCCTAGGTCTACACATAACCCAAACCCTTCTTTCAAGCATCAATGTAAACTGTATAACTCTCATCTCCTATAGTCAAAGTCAGAATTAGAGCACTTTTCAATCTGTGCTTAAGCTCCTCAAAATGTTTCTTACATTCAACACTTCAGATAAACTT
Organism: Erythroxylum echinodendron; assembly: GCA_027575705.1. Taxonomy (NCBI): domain Eukaryota; kingdom Viridiplantae; phylum Streptophyta; class Magnoliopsida; order Malpighiales; family Erythroxylaceae; genus Erythroxylum; species Erythroxylum echinodendron. The sequence goes on along the minus strand of JANZXR010000006.1, from coordinate 20,340,175 downwards.
CTGATTTTTCCTTAATAACTTGGTCATTGGAGTAGCTATCATAAAAATTCCTTCACAAACCTTCTATAATACCTTTTTAGACGTAGAAAGCTCCTGACTTCTGCAACTGTCTTTGGTGCATGCCACTTCGCTACTACTTCAATTTTCCTCAGATCAACTTGTAATCCATCCTTCGAGATCACATGCCCAAGAAAGATCACCTCGTGAACCCAAAATTCACATTTGCTGAATTTGGCATAAATTCCCTCTCCATCAATGAATGTTATCGATAAGCACTATGACAAACTAATCCAGATACTTCTTAAAGACCTATTTATAAGATCCATGAATGCAACCAGAGCATTAGTCAATCCAAATGGCATGACTAGGAACTCATAATGCCCATAACGGGTCTTAAAAGCTGTATTATTCACATCAGACTCTCTGATTCGAAGCTGATGATAGCTTGTCCTGAGATCAATTTTGGAGAAGATATTTGCTCCTTGCAACTGGTCAAACAGATCATTGATTCATGGAAGAGGATACTTATTCTTAATGGTCACTTTATTGAGTCTCCGATAATCAATACACATATTCCATGTCCCATCCTTCTTCTTAACAAATAGAACAGGCGCTCCCTATAGTGACGAACTGCTCCTTATATGCCCCTTCTCTAATAGCTCGCCAACTGTTCCTTGAGTTCCTTCAATTCAGTTGGAGCCATTCTATACGGTGGTATAGAAATGGGTATAACACCAGTAATCAAGTTGATGGCAAACTCAATTTCCCTCACCAATGGTAGACCAAGTAAGTCTTCTGGAAACACATCAGGAAACTCCCTCACGATTAGAAAATCTTCTTACTTCCTATCATTCACATTGGTATCCACGACGTGTGCCAAGAATGCTTCACACCCCTTTTTTATCATCTTGTCAGCTATCAAAGTTGAAATCATTCTAGGTGATGGCATTCTTCTGTCTCCTCTAAAAGTCACCTTCCCTCGATTACCAAAGTCAAACTCTACCTCTTAGAGACTACAGTCTAAGTTCGCACAATATTTCTCTATAGCATCTATATCCAGTATAATATCTAGACCCTTTAACTCTGGCGATAATAAGTATACTACTAGTCTAGCACCCTCAATAACTAGTTCACAATCTCTATACACTTGACTTATTATCACCTTCCTCCTTAAAGGAGTGCAAACAATTAATGGATCTTCCAACGACACCAAATTCACACCACATAATGTTATGCTTGCAGAAACAAATGAATGCATGGATCTAAAATCAATGAAGACATATACTTCAGAATTAAATAATTGAGCCATACCCGTGACAACTTCGGGTGTCGCTGTGGCCTCCTCTCTTGTCGTGGAAAATACCCTAGCCTATGCCTGACCCCTTGGCCTTCCTGGAGGGATAGCCTTCCTTATAGCCCCAAAACTGACCACCTCAGTTACTGGCCTAGTTCCCACTATTTATGCTCTCCTTGGGGCTTGCAACTGCAACCCCTCTTGCCTTGTCATCTGGGGACATTCCTTGATCATATGTCCCTTCTCCCCACATCGAAAACATGCTCCAAGTAACTTGAAGCACTCTCCCTTGTGAAACTTCCCACAATGCTCATATTGAGGGTTTGTGTAGCTGCTCCTCTCTACCCTGCTATTGCCTCCCATAGTTGAGGTTTGCGCCGAAGCTACCCGTGATTTCTTATTCTTAGTAGAGGTGCTACTCCCCACCTCACTCTGAGTGTGGAAGCTCCTTGTACTCTTCTTAGGAATTGGAGCACTCACTCACTTCATGGAAGACTGCTCCCGATTCTTCCTCTTCTTATTTATTTCATACTTGATATTCTCCAATTTCTCGGCCTGAAGTGCAGCATCTACTAACTGTTGGTAGTGACAAAAGTTATGGATCAGCACCTTCTCCTTGATCCCCAAATGAAGTCCTCCCTCAAACTTGCGGCATTTGTCCTCCTCATTCACCATAATATTGGCCGCATATCGAGAAAACTGAGTAAACTTTAGCTCATACTCACTCACACTCATATCCCTATGTATGAGATTTAGAAACTCTCTGACCTTGTCTTGTATATAAACCTTAGAGATGTACTTCTTTCTGAACACTTCCATAAAATCTCTCCATAATAACACCGAAGGCATAACCTGACTGTAGGGCACTGATTCCTACTAATGCAGTGAATCCCTTTGCGGCAAGCTCACTGCATAATCCAATTTCTCTTTATTAGAGAACTTCATCTAAAGCAGGGCTCTCTCAATCCTCTTTAACCATACTTCAGCCTCTTCCAGATTCGTAGTACCATTAAAATCTACAGCTCCATACTTATGGAGTTTATCATACTACCCACTCTTTTCCACCAGATCTGGCATCAAAACTTGTGACCATTGGCCTATGAAATATTTGAAAGCCTGACAAAAGGCTTAAAAGAACCACGGATGCATAGTATGTGTAGGAGGAGGAGGCGATGGCATTTCATGCTGCACACTAGGTGCCTCAGAATCAGGAGCAGAGTGTGTCCCCGCATCTTACAGGATATACAATTCATCCGTACTTCCTCAATGAGAGCCAGATCGAGTCAAATCTCCTCAAGTTATTTATTGAGGCATTATATCCACTCCTTCAATTGAAAACATTAGAAAAAAACTTTGAGTTTGAGTTCATGCTTAAAAACAAAGTCAAATCATGTAAAACAATACAAAATAATGAATGAGGTTCATTTAAGAAAACTACTCATTCAAAGTCTAGGATATTCCTAAACCTAGTCCCCATCTCAGACCTAAATCTAGTCGCTTTGATACCATAAGATGTTGGACCCTATTTTTGGAGCCCAACTATGCAAATGTCATGAAAGCATGAGCGTGTGAATTACTCTGTATAGTTACTTCCATGGGATCTCTCTAGCAAAAACCAATTCTAATATTAGAATCATAAATTGACTTCTTTAAAATAATTGTAGCTCTGTGTCTCTATTTTATTTTGAAACAATGATCATCTCATTCGAGGCTTTACAGGTCAGGATATGATTAAAATACTGAAGTATGTTTAGTAAAACAATCAATTCATGCTCTTTCGGTCATTTCCCTCACTTTCTCTCCATCAATATTTTTCGAATCAACTCCAATGGATACCAAAATTTTATGGAGAGGTAGACAAATATGTTAGGAATCTATTAGTTCAACAATCACTTCATTTGGAGATCGGGTGATGAAGTTATGGCCAAAAGAGTCAAACTTGATTATGCCCTTAATCATATTGTACCTATCTTGGGACAATTAGCATAACTTTCACTAGAGATATCGGATTTTGGTCATTTTAGGATGGTTTCAAAGAGGAATTTGAGATCTATAACTTTGTATTGCCATTTAGAGGGACAAAATAAGAAAACTTTTTCTCAAACGAAGTAATTAGGTCTGAAATGGATCAGAAGAATTAGTTTAAGATGATCCACACTAAGACGATCCCGACTAAGACGATTAAGACTAAGACTATTCCGGATAAGATGGTCCAGACTAAGACGATTCAGAATAAGATGATCCAGACTAAGACAATTCAAACTAAGATGATCTAGACTAAGACGATTCAGACTAAGATGATCCAGACTAAGACGATCCAGACTAAGACAATCGAGACTAAGACGATCCCAACAATACAACCAAACATACCAAGCTACCTCCTAGCATCTCCAATGATTCCCACATCCACTCTAACGTCACTTTCAGTAATAATCTTCCCAATTTCACTTCTTCTAATGTAATGTCCCTCCTTAAACATTCAATTACCAAATTGATTTCATTTAATTTCCCAAATCTTAACTCCGTCGATTCATCACATACAACAAATTCTCATCTTTTACTATAGTTGTCCTATATGCATCCTGAACAGCATTACAAACTTATAATGATCTTATCTCCCAATCCCAACTTCCATAATTTTCATACTTTATATCATTGGAAAGGTAGAAAGATATTCTACAACTTTTATGGAGACCACTTTATCTAATTCAGCTTAGATTAATGTAGAATTGCCCTAGAAGTCAGAACACAAAATTTTACCCTTATGAATGCTTGAAAATGCAATCTACAAAAATTAAGAGTCATGAGCAAAAACACAATCCCATTTCATTACCATCAAAATATAAGAATTTTACAAAGCTTTAACGGGAATTTCAAGCCATAATACGTCATAGTCCAGAAATACACAATTTACTCAAAGTAGAATTGCTCAAATGCAACTAAAGCCTTGTTTTACAAAAACTAACTTAAAATACAAAATAAGCAAATTCTGGAGTAATGCCCTTATGCTTGATCACTTGATCTTTTGCTCATAACCTGAAGATAGGACGGAATGGGGGTGAGCTTAAAGCTCATGGGTAACAATTTTATAACCGGTAACAAGTAAAACTATTGAAAAATTCACAATGCATCATGAAACACATATTTCCATATTTTTAATTTATCAAACACTTTATAAGCAACCCAAATCATGCACTCAATAAACTTATTAACATATAAGCACATCAAAATGGTTTGGGAGGTCCATAAACGGAACGAGCTAACACATTCCCATGAAATGGTCCTGTGTAGTCGTGAACATAACGAACTAACACATACCCACATAGTAGTTTTGCATAGTCGTAAACATGAGGGAGTCCCTGAAGGAGCTTCATGCCACTTGCGGGTAGGTGGGAGAAGCCTTTAGTCAAAGTGCACTTGACATACAGAATGGACCAGACCCAACCTACATAACATGTATTTCATAACTTGTAAACATGTTGCCCAAAACGGCATTTTTTTCGAAAAGTGATTCCATAGACACAGTAAAAAGGCATTCAACACAATATTCACATACCAAACACATAGCACTTTCTAAAAGAATTCAAAGAGCAATAAAAGAACATTTATAATACAATTGAAAAACATTTACTTTATTAATTTTGAAGAAGCATTAATGACTTATTATTCAATTATAAAAATGTAATTATGTAATTATAAAAATGTAACTCACCTTGAATTCTTTGCTTAAGAATTGCTCAAAGATGCCTCTCTTCTAGCTCCTCTTGCCTCTCCTCTTAATTTCCTTCAATATTGGAAAAAAATCCCAATTCAATAAGAATCTAAATTGAGAACTCAAAAAGCACATTCATTAAAATTTGATTTTAGAATACTCAAACACCGCATTTTCTAAGCTTCATGAATCACAATCCTTCCAAAAATCTAAAGGGTTAAAGTTGGGCTTACCTTGAATCGTCACCAAACAAAGATATGTTTCGCTCAAATGGAAGCTCTCTTTCTTTTTCCCTTCTTGAACAACTTCAAAATATCTCTTTAAAACTAAGAAAATTGGAGACCTAGTTTAGCTTTCTCTTCTTTTCTTCATCTCCCACGACACTCTCTTCTCTCTTCTCTCTTATTTTCATTTTTCACTTCATTCACTCCTTCAATTCATGTTTTACCCTTAATGAGTGCTAAAAGTCATCTTTGCCCTTACTTTTATGCTTCATGATCTTTAAACTTAAGTGACATGTCAAAAATGCCCTCAATTCATTCTTAATGCGTTAATTTCACTAACTAGTGAAATGAAATCCTATTAGCATTGACATAAACAATTAAACTCCAATAATACTTCCATCATGACCTCATAATTTATTTAAATCATGTCTAACAACTCCATTCATTCTAAGGAAAAAATTCAAATTCCATAGAATATCACACATAACAAAAATATTTCGGGGGCCAACAATTTGATTATTGATTGATTTTATTTATGCATTAGTTGTTTAATTAGGTTTATTGCAGACTTAGCTGCCTTTAGATTTTAGGACTAGTTCCATTCCTCGTAGGATCGACACCTTAGGTACTACGTGAATGACCCGTGTGCTTGCGGTAATTACCAAGGTTAAAAATAGTAAAACTTAGTATGTGTAACCTTGAGTGAACAAGGTAACTGGGGAAGGCAACTTAGTTCTATAGTTTAAGGCATTAGAATATTTTTTTTCTCTTTTTTGTTTTCGTTTTTTATTAGTTTTATTTAGAAATCATGCTTTTGCATGAACACAAGAGTCATGAGGGGATCGAGTCATGTAGTGGAGACTTTAGATTTAGATATAACTCGTTTAGAATGAACCTTCAATAAAGCTCAGCGAGAAGAAGAAGAAGAGATTTAGAAAGTACAAATGGATGAGGAATTCCAAAGAAACATGGATCAAGAAGTTAAACCTAGTAGGCAACAACAGAGGACCCTCATAGATTTTATGAGGCCAGTTTAATCCTGCAAACTAAGGAGTGACTAGATTGCCAGTTCAAGTGGTCTCATTTGAAATTAAGCCGGCCCTCCTAAATATGCTTCAGTAGAATGTCCAATTTTATAGATTGGAAAATGAAGACCCGAATGCTCACCTCGTGAGTTTTCTCGAGATCTGTGATACTTTTTGGTATCACCGATGTCAGAAGACGCAGTGAGGATTGGGTTGTTTGCTTTCACACTTAGGGATAGAGCGAAGGCTTGGTATCATTTACTGAGCCCTACTAACATTACAACGTGGGAACAGTTAGTGCGTGCCTTTTCAGATAAATACTTCTTGCTAACAAAGACCAAAAAAATTATTAAGGAAATTACAAATTTCCAACAAGGTGACGGGGAGTCTATTTATGAAACATGGGAGCATTACAAGGATCTGCAGAGGAGATGCCCACACCATAACTTACCAAAAGAATTTTTTCTACAGACATTCTACAACAAAGAGAACCCCCATACCAGAGTCACCATTGATGTGATGTCAGGAGGATCGTTAATGGGAAAGAAGGTCAATGAAGCAAAAGAGCTAATAGAGGAGATGGCTAGCAATAGTTTCTTATAGGCAAGTGAACACAGTAGACAATTTACTAACTTTAGGGAGCAAAAAGGAGTTGTCGCTATTGATCAGATGACGGAAATGCAAACTAAGATTGACAACTTAACACAACAACTCAGTAATATGAAGGCTTCATCCTCAACTATGGTAAAGGCTGCGCAATTGAATTGTGAGCTATGAGGCCAATTGGATCATGATACAGTGGACTGCTATTTAATCAGAGACAATAACCTAGAGCAAGTTATTTATATAGGGGCACAATTCAGACGTTGAGGGGGTAATAATCCCTACTCCAGCATATATAACCCTAGGTGAAAGAATCACCCTAACTTCTCCTAGTCGAATAGCAATAATGGAGGGTAGTTTAGGCCTAAAAGGCAATCAAGCTTTCAGCAGGATAAGGCAAGCTTGATGGATTCAAAGTTGGACAAGATTTTTTAGGTACCTTATGTGTGTATTAGTGTTACAGGGTAAACGAGGAAGAACGACGAAGATTTGAAGATTTTCAGGCTAGAAGACATAGGCCACGATAATGCACAGTAGCCAAGATCGTGACAGAAAAGGAAGTGTCAGAAGCAGCCAGGCCACGATCGTGCACTAGGGGCCACGATCGTGACAAAAAGCGTCAAGTCAAGCCAAGATCATACACTTCAGGCCATGGTCATGACAAAAAGGATAAATCACCAGCCATGATCGTGGCAGGTAGGGCCACGATCATGCCCTGCATCGAACTGACACAAAAACTTAAATTTTAAGTGATTTTTCAAGCTATTTTGACCCCGAGTTTGACCTAAGGTTGCTAAAGAATAAATAGCACATTACAAGACAGCCGCCTGGGAGAGGGGATGGTGAAAAAGAGTTAAGCAAAACACTGAGTTTCTGTAAAAATCTAAGAGAAACCTAGAGAGAAATCAAGCGATTGAGGAAGGAGATGAAGGAAGAGAGGCACAGAGATACGTTTGATGCGAAGTACTTCCCAGAATAGGCAGTTTCTAGCAGTCACGACCTCCGAGATCCGTTCTGATAGTATTTTCCATTTTATTTCAATTTCAATAATATATGAGATTGAATATTGATTGGAATTGCTATTGTTGAGTGTTGATCTTTTATCTAAACTCACCTTCGAGTTTTTTTTATTCTTGAGATTAATAAAATTTATTTGTTGGTGTTTTATTTCGATTTAATTGTGATTCAATTTTGATTCTTCATAACTTGGCAAATAAACTGAGAGGGTGAGCCGGTAAAAATCATCGATTTGGACTAGCAAGAGTTAGGTAAATTGATAGGTAGAGAGTTTAATCAAATCGGTAGAGTCGTGAAACTAGAGATCGAGCAGAGATTCTTAGTAGGTTAATAGATAAATTCAGAACTAATTTAGGTTTTGGACCAATTGCAAATTGAGAGATCACAATTCTCATAATTTAAATTAGGGTTTATCAATTAGGGTTAAGAATTATAACTCGAGAGAGAGTAATTCACCCTAGGACCGCCTAGGCCTATTAAATTGGAAATTGCATAATTGGTATATTTTCTTTAATTTCAAATTGAATCCCCCTTTCTCTCAGTTGGTTATTTCTAGGTTAGGATTACTATTTTGTTCAATCTTGTAGCACTTTAATTTCTCAAATTTGATTATTGATTGAATTAATTTCTACATTAGTTGTTTAATTAGGTTTATTCCGAACTTAGCTGCCTTTAAATTTTAGGACTAGTTCCATTCCTCGTGGGATCGACACCTTAGGTACTACGCGAATGACCCGTGTGCTTGTGGTAATTACCAAGGTTAAAATTAGTAAAACTTAGTACATGTAACCTTAAGAGAACACTACCAAATGACAAAAAAAAGGGAGAGAAGTCAAATGTTGCAGAAAAGAATGAAGTGGAAACTTTGTTGATGGCTATTGAAGTTAGAAATAAGCACTAATTTGATGTGTGGTATGGAGATACAAGATGTAACAACCATATGTGTGGAAGTAAGTCTTCTTTTCCTTTCTTAAATGAAGACTATCATTCTACAGTGAGTTTTGGTGACAATTCTACTATAATGTAACAGGAAAGGATGATATTAGTCTAAAAAGCAAAAATGGATTAGTAGAAAAAATTTATAATGTGTTGTATGTTCCTGACTTGAATTGTAATTTGTTGAGTGTTGGATAATTGTTAGAAAAAAGCTATGTAGTAACTCTATAAAATGGTGCTTATGAAATTTTTTATTATACCAAATGAGCTATTATTTTTATTCAAACGAGTTCAAACAACCTCTTTCTATTAAAATTTGAAAAGGCAACACATTGCTTGTTGGCTGAAATGAAAGACTCATTATGGTTTATCGTGGTTCTTCGATGTGTGTAAGTTTTAATTGACTAACCTCGATAATCCGCAAGGGCACAGGTCGTTCACGTAATACCTGAGGTGTCAATCCCATGATGAGGGATAATCTAATCTTAAAATCTAGGACCAAAAAAAATCACAGAAATTCAAATGTAACGAAACTAAAACAAAAATGCAATTCAATCAAGCAAATCAATTCAAGAATCAATCACAAAAATAGTAACAAATTGAATATTGCAACGCGCACTCAAGAATCAACCTAAGGAACTACCAATTGAGAGAAAGAGGCTTTTATCTATCTTTAATGCTAACCTAATCAATTATGAATTACTACATTATTGGTTCTAGACGATCCTAGGGTTGATTACTCTCTCTTGAGTTATAACTAGTAACCCTAATTCATAAACCCTAATCAAATTATGGAAGTTGCAATTTCTTAATTAACAACCTATTCAAAACAATAATTAGATTTGAAGTTATCTAATAAACTATCAGAAACTATTGCAAAATCTTTCTTAGCATAATTTACCAATTTGATTTAATTCTTACTTTATTAAATAGCCTAACTCTTGTTAGTTCAATTTAATTATTTTCACTCAATTCACCCTCTTAGTTTATCACTGAATTATGCAATTGCAGAAATTAAATCATAATAAATCTAGCAAAATATAAACAATCAAATTTCATTAAATCAAAAATCAAAAACCCGAAGGTGAGTTTAGAATATCATCAACATCCAAACATCCTATCATCAACCATCCTTCCAATTCTATACAATAATAAAATTGAAAATAACAAGAAATATGAAATTGAATGGATGACAGGAAGCAGCGACATCGGGAAACTCCTAACACAGGAAGTATGTCAAGTTGGCTTCTTCTCCTCTTCTCTCTTCCTTCTTCTTTTCCTCTATCTCTCGATAATTCACTCTAGGGTTTCTCTCAAAACTAGTTGATGCAAAAGCCCCTCCTCTTCTTTATCTTATTTTTTAAATACCTTTTGTGTTCTGAACAGCCCTAGGGTTTTTTTGGGGTCCGAAATATAATATTCCGTTTTCCCATACTAAGGGTTAGGACCCTAGACAACCAAATATGAGAAATAGTATTGAGAAATTAGGAAATGCATTTTATACTCATGCATAACATTATCATACACATATGTGAATTATGATTTTTGTACACATTACAACGACTGTTTATGCACTCAATTAGCATATTCCAAGTTATTAATAATTTTAAATGATCATAATGTGAATTGTGAGTTTTTGTGTCTTAAAATATGGTTAGTGAATTATAATTATTAGTACTGAATTTTTGGTGAAAATTGAGAGATTTAAGAAACTATGGGTATTTTTGGACTAGGAAAAATACCAAGTGGCAAGACAAATTGATTCGTGGTAGTAGAAATAAGTGACAATTTGTAGTACAAATAATTGACAAGTAGCATTAGGATTTATTGATAAATGGCATAAAAAATTAGGTGACAAATGATCTAGAAATTAGGAGACAAATAGACTAGTTATTAAAAAGGCAATAGGAACCATAAAATGAGGACATGTGGCAAGTGACAAGTGTCGTGCCACTTGCCACACACCTCACTCTTGATGTACTCACTTGAAAGACCACCATCCTTGTATTTCATTTTTCATTAGCTAAAAGCTCTCTTTTTCTCTCAATTCACGATAATCTCACATTCTACACTCACGATCTTGAGTTGCCATCATCTTTCACATTACTATTTAAAGATTTCATTATCTCCTCCTTGTTACCAAGAACCCAACCTATTGCTCCTTAAATGTTGATGATCGTATAAGCATGAAAGGCTAAGGTTACGTGATTTTCAAACCCTAGACTTAAACAAGTAAGTTAAATGTATGGATCTTTATGGCTTTGTTAAATGAAACATATATATAATGATAGTTAGAGGTGGAATGGTCATAAAAATGGTGTAGAAGTGTGTTGTATCATGGATGAGGAAATGAATAGGCTTATATTCTATTTTTAGTATAAATGATCAACAATAGGTTATGAGTGGTGTTATAGATGTTTTAGAAAAGGTTTTTGAGCTAGACAACTATGTACAATTGTTATCTTCATGGGTTGTTTATTATAAGCGATTATGATGAGAGTTTGGGATGGAATGATTTAGTGAAAATCTCATATGATGAGTGCAGAATTATTTTGGAGGAATGATACACTTATGTCCTATTTTGTGTATATGAGGAACAATGACTTATGATTTGTTTAATGGATGATTTTGATATGGAAATGAGGTAAAGATTATGACATATGCATATGATGTCTTTGATATATGATGAAAAGGGTTAAAAATCTAGAAAAATTAGGAATGCGTGTATGATGGTATAAAGTGAATGGTAATGAATCAATTGAGTAGGGTTTTATGAGATTTAATGTAACCCAGTATGGTAGTTAGATTAGCATGAAATGAGATTGCATAAATGGACATGAATTCTAGGAAAGCATGAAGTATTAATGATGTTTCTATGTATATGGAATTTATGGAAAATGAAGGGAAAAAAACTTAGCACGATCGTGGCCTAGTTAATTGGGTTTTGTCATTATTATAGCACTCATCCTACGACCTTGGCCAGTTGCAATAGATTCTATCATGATCGTGGGATCGTGGGAGGGTCCACCACAATCATGGGCTAGCATAAAGAGTGAAATGTTGTCTTTTAAGTGATGTTTGAAACAACTAATGATAAGGTACCTTCTTATAATGCATTGAGGCTTGAAATGGACCTAGTTTGATGATGGATTAGGTGATTAAAGTGTTCTTATGAATGCTAATGTGATTCAAAGGAGATAAATTATGTGTATTAAGTAAGATTGAAGGAGAATTTAGAGATTATGTGATCATATAATGCTAAAATAACATTGAAGAATATATGATTGATGAGCTTAGAATAATCATGTATAATTGAGGTGTAAACCTAAGTTAAAATTAGACATATATAAGTTTTGAGGTAAGAATGATTAACATTCGTAATTAAGGAAACATACCCAGGAATGTTATTGAGCATGCATTGTACACAACACATATACATGTGTTAATGATCAATTTATTAATGTGAAAATGCGTGTATTTTGCATGATTTAGAAGCTCAAATAGAACGAAAACATCCAAACATTTTTAGGACATCAAAGCAATAGCTATCTAGAGCATAGTGTGAGTAACCTAGATGTTTCTCACTAAGATTGATCGTAATTGCTTAAATAATCAATTATCAAACTAATGTTTATATGAATGTGATAATTCCTGACATTGATGATCTGAGGAATTTGGTAATTGAGAATTACATCGCAACTGTTCATAATTGTATGTGAATTTGAAAGAAATAAGTGTTCTCAACAAATATGTTGAATGAAGGATTTAGGTCTGATGAAAATGTGAAAGTGAATGTGTATGCCAAATGAAAGTGATTAACTATATATAATGTGAATTGATGCATCTCATTACACTGAAATGCGTGATCAGATAAAGGAAGTTGTGATCGGAGTGGCCAGTGAAAAGAGCTTAAAGCTTATTTGAAAATGAGTATAAAGAGCCACAGGCTCACTAGTAAATTGAACCTAGTATCTATAATAGATATGGGACAGTTGCACCCGGTATCCACAATGGATACGAGACAGTTAAAAAGGCACTCGACCATAAAAAGAGTAACAACGAAAGCGAGTCACATCTACATTGCATATACAAATTGATATATAGGATCTGAATGTTTGAAGTGAACTGTTCTAAATGGAATGTGATATGATATTCTGAAATGTGATGTGATTTTATTGTAAAAATTCAATTGTGAATTATTCTATGTTTTATATGAGTGAGCACGTTGATTATGGTTCACTCACTAAGTTCACAAACTCAATAAAATTGCAAAGTTGACTTTTAAGTACAAGAAAGAAGACTTAGCTTCTAAGACATCCTAAAATAAGTTTTATAAGTGCGCTTTGGACTCAAGAAATGACTCAAAGGTCAGTCAGCTGAGACTGAGGAGTTAGATATAATATTTTTATATAGTATCCTCATTTCATGTAAAACTTTTTATAAAGAGTTTACACTCGGGGATATTTGTGGTACTATATATATGTATTATGAAGTGAAAAGCTACATTGTAAACTATGTGTTATTAATGAAATGCGGAAATTAATCTTTTAGGTATTGTGTTATTATTTATGATGTCATATTCAATGAATATGACTGCTTTAAAGCACCACTTTCATAGGGTATATGCCTGAATGTCCTCAAGATGTTCGAGTATGTGATTAGTGGAAGTGGGGTGTTACAATTTTTGGTATCAGAGCATGGTTTGACATCCATACCGACAGATATAAGCATATAGATATGGTATAAAGTGAGAAACTTTGATAGTAATCAAGATTATTGTTTATTATAGGTCATCCGCTATAGGTGATCAAGTTGGAGAAACAGATAACCTAGAGTCTGTAGGAGCTAATAGAGAGTCCCTCGTACCTTGATCTGATAAAATGCCTCTAAGAATCTTGGAGAGGAGAGAAAGGAGGTACGATAAACTCATAAAATAGGGGGCTGTGGACTTTTTCGAAAGTACAGACCCTGCTGGGACAGAAGGATGGTTAGAGAGAACCGAAAGGATCTTTGATTAGATGGATAGCAAGTCAGATAAAAGATTTGACTACATAGTTTCTCTACTACAAGGTCTAGATTACCAGTGGTGGAAGACTGTTCCAGGCAGTACCACCAGGCCTTGTAGTTTAAAGTGGGAAGATTTTCTGAAAGTCTTCAAGGAGAATTACATGCCAAAGATCTTCCTGGATAGGAAAATGAAAGAGTTCCTATATATAAAGCAAGGTAGCCTTACAGTGGCTGAGTATGAGATAAGATTCAATGAGTTAATGAGATATGCCACTACATTGATTCCTATGAAGAAAGACAACTGTACGAGGTTTGAAGATGGGCTGAATATGGAGATTAGGACGAGGCTAGCTACAACAAATCTGAGCTATTTTTTTAAACTGAGAGTGCCTCAATCAGAATTGAATAGTTGTTAAAAGATGGATAAGGAGAGTACAAAGAAGAGTTTAGAATGAAGAGACAGGATGAGTCCCAAGTCGATTCTAACAGAAGGTTTAGTAAACTCTAGATAGATCTTTCCAACCACCGAATAGATTGAGAGAGTCGGGGTTCAGACAGAGGGACAATTTTGAACAAACTGGTAGTGGAAGAGGTATACTAGCTGGATAGATGCCTAACTGTGAACATTGTGGTAAGAAACATAGTGGGTAATGTTGGAAGTTATCGGGAGCTTGCCTTCGATGTGGCTCCTTTGAACATCAGATCAGAGACAGTCTTATAGTTTTCAGAGAACAGTCTAGAGTGAGAGGAAGATTAGTAACTGAAATGACTGTTCAGCAAAGTAGGGCTAGTAGATTTAGACAGTGAGGCAAAGGTAAATGTAGAGTGAGTTCAGCTAGTCCTACTATCAAAATTGAGATACCGAGTAATCAGCCGCAGGCATAGTGAGTTCAACTAGTCCTACTATCAGGACTGAGGTGCGAAGTAATCAACTGCAATCTCAGGCCAAAATTTATGCCATCACCAGGTAGGAGGCTCAGAACTTCTCAAATGTGGTAGCAGGTTTGTTAAATTCCTTTCAATTTGAAGCATTTGCATTAGTAGATCTAGTATCTACACATTCTTTTATCACACTACATCTGGCATCTAAACTGGAATGTGATAGAGCAATGTTGAAATGCAGATTAGAGGTCAGTACACCGATAGGTAGTACTACAGTGATAAGAGGAGTGTGTAAAGGGTGTATGATTCGGGTCGACCAGGTAGAGTTAGAAGCTAATCTGATAGTATTATAGTTAAGTAAGATAGACCTTATCTTAGGTATGGATTGGCTCACGGCTCATAGGGCTGTAATGTACTGCTACATTAAAGAGGTGATTCTTGAATCTCATAATTAACCGAGAGTGATATTTTGAGGTGTTAGTCAAGCAGTGCCAGCCAGATTGATCTCATCAATGAGTGCTCTGAGAATGATTCGAGGTGGATGTGAAGCTTATTTGGCATATGTAGTTGATACCTATACTGAGCAGGTAGTACAGGATATTCCTATTGTTAAGGATTTCCTAGATGTGTTTTCCGCTAAGTTATCTAGTTTACCCTCAGATAAGGAGAGGAAGTTCGTTATTGACCTAGTTCCAGGTACTGCTTCTATATCTATTCCTCTATAGAGAATGGAACCTTTAAAATTTAAGGAGCTTAAGGCTCAGTTACAAGAGTTATTGGATAAGGGCTTTATCAGACCCAGTGTGTGACCTTGGGGAGCTCTAGTTTTATTTGTAAAGAAGAAAGATGAAACTCTAAGATTGTGTATCAGTTATAGACAACTGAATTGGGTGACAATGAAGAACAAGTATCCATTACCGAGGATTGATGACCTACCTGATCAGTTTTAAGGCACTTAGGTATTCATTAAGCTAGACTTGAGATTAGGGTATTATTAGTTGAAGATAACAGATGCTGATATACCGAAGAGTGTATTTAGAACCAGATATTGGCATTTTGAGTTTTTAGTGATGTCGTTTGGGTTGACCGATGCCCCAGCTTCTTTTATGGCTTTGATGAAAGGTATTCCAACCTTGTTTAGATCATTTCGTGATTATGTTTATCGATGATATTTTGGTGTATTCAAAAAGCAGAGAAGAACATTTTGAGCATTTGAGATTAGTCCTACAGATAATGAGAGAGAAGCAATTGTATGTCAAGTTTAGTATGTGTGAATTTTGGCTGATCAAGTAGTATTCTTGGTTAGTACCTAGACAATGCATATAGGTAAATCCAAAGAAAGTAGAAGCAGTGATGAAATGGGAAGCTCTGAGAAATGTGTCAAAGATTTGGAGTTTTATTGGATTAGCTGGATATTATAGAAGATTTGCCAAGGGTTTTTCTTTAATCTCTACCCTTTTCACAAAACTTTTAAGAAAGAATGTTCCTTTTAGATTGAATGATGAATGCCAAAGGAGTTTTGAGGAACTAAAGCATCGGTTAACTATAGCACCGATGTTAGTTGTTCCATCTAGAGCTGGAGGTTATGTCATGTATAAAGATGCTTCATACCATGGATTGGGATGTGCTCTGATGTAGTATGGCAAAGTGATTGCATACATATTAAGACAATTAAGGTCTCACGAGTTTAACTATCTTGTATATGATTTAAAGCTTGCTACAGTAGTATTTGCTTTGAAGAATTGGAAACATTTTCTGTATTGAAAGACATTCCAGATATTCACTGATCATAAGAGTTTGAGATATCTATTGAGTCAGAAGGAGTTAAATATGAAATAAATATGATGGAATGAATTACTAAGAGATTATGATTGCATAATTGAGTATCATCATGGTAAAGCTAATGCAGTAGCTGATGCATTAAGTAGAAAATCAAATAGCAGTGTAGCATAAATATAGTTATCGAGGTTACTAAATTTAGTGCAATTAAGAGCATTGGATTTCGGGCTAAATTTGGGGCAGAATGAGACATTATTTGCTACATTGAAGCTTAGACCAATGTTATATAAGAGGATCAGAAAAGTTCAAAGTAAAGATCTAGAATTAATGAAGTTAATTCAGAAGTTGAGGGTGAATCTGAATTCTGAGTTCGAAGTGAGAAATGATACACTATGGTTGAAATAGAGATTATGTGTACCTGATGTAGATGATTTGAGGAAAGAGATTCTAGAAGAAGCATATATAGCAGCCTATGTTATGCATCCTAGTACTACCAAGATGTATAATTCGCTAAAACATCATTTCTGGTGGCCAAGGATGAAGAAACAAGTGGTTGAATATATGGCTAAGTGTTTAACATGTCAACAGATTAAGGTAGAACATCAAGCTCCGGTTAGGAAGTTACAGTATTTACCTATTCCGGAATGAAAATGGGAAAGAATCATTATGGATTTCATTATGGGTTTGTCGAGGACTCCGAGGTAACATGATGCCACATGGGTCATCATTGATCGATTGACAAAGTCGGTTTATTTCTTATCTGTTACGGGGAATATGACATTAGATCAGTTAGTTCAGAGGTATGTGAATGAAGTAGTGAGCCTATATGGAGTTCTAGTGTCCATTGTATTAGACAGGGATCCTAGATTTACCTTGAGATTTTGGAGAAGTTTACAGACAGCTTTGGGTACGAAGTTGGACTTTAGTACAACATTTCATCCTCAGACAGACGAAAAGAGTGAGAGAATGATTAAGACTGTTGAGGATATGCTCAGAGCTTGTGTTTTAGAGTTCCAAGGAGCATAAGATTAGTATGTATCTCTGATTGAATTTGCGTATAATAACAATTATCACGGTTGTATCGATATGGCACTCTAAAAGGAGTTATATGGCAGAAAGTGTTATTAGCCTTTGTATTAGGATGAAGAGGGTCTAAGGATGGTTGAAGGCCTAGAACTGATTCATGGTACGGTTGATAAAGTGAAATTGATCCGAAGCAGAATTAAAGTAGCACAAGATAGATAGAAGAGTTATGTGGATCAGCACCATAGAGATATGGAGTACTGAGTAGGAGATAAAGTGTTTCTGAGAGTGTCACTTTGGCGAGGAGTGCTGAGATTCGGTAAAAAGGGTAAGAACAGCCCTAGATACAATAGTCTATATGAGATTATTAAGAGAGTTGGAACATTGGCTTATAAGTTAGCACTACTTGTTAAAATGGCTCAGATTCACAATGTGTTTGATATGAGTATGCTTAAGAGATATCGGTCTGATCTAACTCATGTGTTATCGGCTCAAGTGGTTGAAATTATGAGTAATCTGAGTTATGTTGAGGAACTAGTTAAGATAATGGGCTATCAAATGAAGCAGTTGAGAAACCAAGCCATTCCATTGGTTAAATTCCTCTAGAGAAATCATTCAAGTGAAGAAGCTATATAGGAAACGGAGGAGAACATAAGGAATCAGTACCCCTACCCATTTGATCAATCAGGTAAGAATTTCGATGATGAAATTTCTTAAAGAGAAGAATTATAATATCCTATTTTTCCATACTAAGGGTTAAGACCATAGACAACCGAATATGAGAAATAGTATTGAGAAATCAGGATATGCATTTCATACTTATGCATAACATTATCATGCACATTTATGAATTATGATTTTTGTACACATTATAAAGACTGTTTATACACTCAATTGGCACATTATGAGTTATGAATGATTTTAAATGATCATAATGTGAATTGTGAATTTTTGCTTCTTAAAAATTGGTTGGTGAATTATAATTATTAATACATAATTTTGTATGAAAATTGAGAGATTTATGAAATTATAAGTATTTTTTGACAAGGAAAAATGCCAAGTAGCAAGACAAATTGATTCATGGTAGTATAAATAAATTGGTAGTCGAAATAATTGACAAGTAGCATTAGGATTTATTGATAAGTGGCATGGAAAATTAGGTGACAAATGGTTTAGAAATTGGGAGAGAAATGGACTAGTTATTAAAAAGGCAATAGGAACCATAAAAGGAGGACATGTGGCAAGTGACAAGTGTCGTGCCACTTGCCACACACCTCACTCTTAATGTACTCACTTGAAAGACTACCATCTTTGTCTTTCATTTTTCTTTTGCTAGAAGCTCTCTTCTTCATTTTTTTTCTTCTCTCAACTCATGATACTCTCACATTCTACACTCACAATCTTGAGTTGCCATCATCTTTCACATTACTGTTTCAAGATTTCATTATCTTCTCTTTGTTACCAAGAACCCAATCTATTATTCTTTAAATGTTGATGATCGTATAAGCATGAAAGGCTAGGGTTATGTGATCTACGAAACTTGGAGTTAAGCAAGTAAGTTAAATATATGGAACTTTATAGCTTCGTTAAATGAAACTTATATATATATATATAGATAATGATAATTAGAGGTCGAATGATCATGAAAATGGTGTAGAAGTGTGTTGTAATGTGGATGAGGAAATGAATAGGCTTATATTCGGTTTTTAGTATAAATGATCAACAATAGGTTATGGGTTGTGTTATATATGTTTTTGAAAAGAGTTTTGAGCTAAACATGTATGTACAATCTTTATCTTCATGGGTTGTTTTAGTAGAAGCGATTATG
Source organism: Erythroxylum echinodendron (assembly GCA_027575705.1). Classification (NCBI taxonomy): domain Eukaryota; kingdom Viridiplantae; phylum Streptophyta; class Magnoliopsida; order Malpighiales; family Erythroxylaceae; genus Erythroxylum; species Erythroxylum echinodendron. The sequence goes on along the minus strand of JANZXR010000006.1, from coordinate 20,320,845 downwards.
ATGATAGTTTGAGATGGAATGATTTATTGAAAATGGTACATGATGAGTGCAGAAATTTTGATGGAGGAATGCTACACTTATGTTTTGTTTTGTGTATTTGATAAACAATGATTTAAGATTTATTTCATGGACAATTTTGAGATGGAAATGAGTTAAAGATGATGAGCTATGCATATGATGTGATTGATATATGATAAAAAGGGTTAAATCTAGAAAAATTAGGAATGCATGTATGATGGTATAAAATGAATGGAAATGAATCAATTGAATAGATTTTTATGAGATTTAATGCAACCAATATGGTAGTTAGATTAGTATGAAATGAGATTGCATAAATGGACATGATTCTGGGAAAACTTGAAGTGTTAATGATGTTTCTATATATGTGGAATTCGTGGAAAATGAAGGAAGAAAAATGGAGCATGATTGTCCATAGTCCTCATGATTGTAGCCTGGTTAATTAGGTTTTTTCATGATTATGCTACTCATCCCATGACCATGGCCAGTTGCAAGGGAAGGTCCACCAAGTCATGGGCTAGCATAAAAAGTGAAATGTTGTCTTTTAAGTGATGGTTGAGGCTTAAAATGGACCTATTTTAATGATGCATTGAGGCTTAAAATGGACCTAGTTTAACGATGGATTAGGTGATTAAAGTGTTCTTATGAATGCTAATGTGATTCAAAGGAGATAAATGATGTGTATTAAATAATATTACAGGAGAATTTGGAGATTATGTGATGATATAATGCTGAAATAACATTAATGAATATATGATTGATGAAATTAAAAAAATCATATATTGAGGTGTAAACCTAAGTTCAAATTAGACATATATGAGTTTTGAGGTAAGAATGATTAAGATTCGTAATTGAGGATACATACCTGGGAATGTCATTGAGCATGCATTGTTCATAACATATATACGTATGTGTACGATTGAAAACTTATGTGAATGATCAATTTAGTAATGTGAAAATGTGTTTATTTTGTATGATTTAGAAGCACAAATAGAACAACATCATCCAGACATTGTCGGGACGTCAAGGCAATAGCTATCTGGAGCGTACTGTGAGTAAACTAGATGTTTCTCACTAAGATTGATTGTAATTGCTTAAATATTCAATTATCAAACTGATATTTATATGAATGTGATAATTCCAAACATTGATGATCTGAGGAGTTTCATAATTGAGAATCACATTGAAAGTGTTCATAATTGTATGTGAATATGAAAGAATTAAGTGTTCTTAACAAATATGTTGAATGCAAGATTTAAGTCTGATGAAAATGTGAAAGTGAATGAGTATACTAAATGAAAATGATTGACTACATATAATGTGAATTAATGCATCTCATTACATTGAAATGCATGATTAGAAAAAGGAAGTTATTATTGGAGTGGCTAGTGAAAAAGAGCTTAAAGCTCATATTTGAAAGTGAGTATAAAGAGCCACAGGCTTACTAGTAAAATGAGCTCGGTATCCATAACAGATACAAGACAATTATCAATATGCCCGATATCCACAACAGATACGGTACAGTTAAAAAAATGCTCAGTTACAATAAAGCAACAATGAAAGTGAGTCGCATGTATATTGCATATACAAATTGATATGTATGATCTGAATGTTTGAAATGAACTATTCTGAAATGGAATGTGATATAACAGTTTGAAATGTGATGTTATTTAATTGCATAAATTGAATTGTGAATTGTTCTGTGTTTTATATAAGTGAGTAAATCGATGATGGTTCGCTCACTGAATTCGCTAAACTCATCAAAATTACATCATTGACTTTCAGCTACAAAAAAGGAGACTTAGCTTCTAAAACATCCTAGAAGAAGTCTTATATGTGTATTTTGGACTCAAGAAATGACTTAAAGGTCAGTCGGCTAAGCCTAAGGAGTTAGATAGAATATTTTTGTATAGTATCCTCATTTTGTGTAAAACTTATAAAGAGTTTACATTTCAATGCACTGCTTTCATAGGGTATATGCCTGAATGTCTTCGAGATGTTCGGGTACATGCTCGGTGGAAGCGGGGTGTTGCACAAAAGGTCTGAAAAACTCTCAAAACTTGATGTTTTTTAGTGTGTGCACAGCTACCCCTATACAGGCCACGACTCATGGGCTTCTGTCACAACCATGGCCTATTATGCCATGATCATAGGCTGTTGTTTCGACCCTATTGTCTCCGAAACTTCTCTATTATTCGATGTTGACCCTAAAACACTAATAAACACATCAAGGTACCTCAAAAATATAATAATTAAGCTCAAAGACTTGTACTAACCCATAAAACACTTAAAACATAAATAATTATCAAACTAACAAATTCTAACCTAAACATATACTAAACGATTGAATCAACCATTAAACGCATATCAAACTAAACCCTAAAACAAGATGTAATTCTCACTTATCAACATCCTCACATTAAAAAATTTTCTTGTCCTCAAGGGAGTAAGGGAATTAGTGATCCCAGATTAATTCAAATTAATAAAATTTTATTGAAAGTTCAAAACAACTCTAGCTAAACCTAACGATTTCAATCAAACTACTAAACGTGCTAATTTATGGTCCTTACCTTGACCTTGCATCCATAGATGCCTCTTAATTGTTCAAACAGAAGAAATCACTTCCTTGTCCTTGGGAATCGCTCCTCTGAGATATAGCTTGAATGATCACGGGACCTTAAAAGTTTGCTTATTAGCATTTTCCAATTTGAGGGCTCTATGATTAAAAACTTGAATGACCGTAAAAGGTCCACTCCATCAAGATTTTAACTTCCCTAAAAACAGCCTCAATGTTGAATTATATATCATAACCTTAAATTCCTTTTTTTAAGACGAGAATCGTGCCATTTCTTTACCTTTTCCTTATAGAGTTCAATGTTTTCGTATGCATTATAATGAAACTCTTCAGGTTTGTCCAATTATAGAAGTCCCTTTTCACCTACTTGCTTCTAATCAAAAATTAATGATTTAATTTTCTAGTATGTTTGATGTTCTAGTTCGACCAGCAAATGACAAGCTTTTCTAAACACAAGCCTATAAGGATTTGTTCCGATAGGCATTTTGAAAGCATTCCTATAAGCCTATAGGGCATTGTCTAGCTTTATTACCCAAGCCTTCCTGAAGTTGTTCATCATCTTTTCCATAATTCTTTTAAGCTCCTAGTTGAACAATTCCACTTGGCCATTAGTCTGCGGATGGTAGGGTGTAGTAACACGATGGTGCACTCTATTTCTTTTTAAGAGCGCATCAAAAGATCTGTTGTAAAAATATGTGACTCCAGCACTTATTATCGTACGTGGCACTCCAAACAGATCGAATAATTGTTTGATGAACTTTTACACCACCTTTCCATCATTGGTTGGAGATGCCACTACTTCATCCCAACGTAAAACATAATCCACCACCACTACAATGTACATGTTTCCCATTGATGATGGGAAAGGACCCATAAAGTCGATGCCCCATACATCGAAGATTTCCACTTCTAAAATGTTGGATAAGGGCATTTCATCTCTTTTGGAGATGTTACCTATTCTCTAGCATTGATCACATTGTGCTACGAAAGTCTGAGCATCCTTAAACAATTGTGGCTAACAAAATCCACTTTTGAGTATCCGAGCTATTGTTTGAGGGCTCCATCCACTTTCTCTGCCATTTCATCCAATTTGAGGGCTTCATGATTAAAAACTTGAATTACCATAAAAGTTCCACTCCATCGAGATTTTAACTTCCCTAGAAACAGCCTCCATATTGAATTAAAACCATGTCTCCTACTTTAAATTTTTAAGACGAGAATCGTGCCATTTTTTACCTTTTCCTTTTAGAGTTTAGTGTTTTCGTACGCATTATAATGAAACTCTTCAGGTTCATCCAATTGCAGAAGTTTCTTTTTTCTTGCTTGCTTCCAATCAAAATTTAATGATTTAATTTCCCAGTATGCTCGATGTTCTAGTTCGATAAAAAATGACAAGCTTTTCCATACACAAGACTATAAGAAGTGTTCTGATATGTGTTTTGAAAGCATTCTTATAAGTCTATATGGCATTGTCTAGCTTTATTTCCAAAACCTTTCTGAAGTTGTTCACCGTCTTTCCTATAATTGGTTTAAGCTCCTAGTTGACAACTTCCGCTTGTCCACTAGTCTGCGGATGGTAGGGTGTAGCAATACGATGGTGCACTCTATATCTTTTTAAGTGAGAGTCAAAAATTTTGTTGTAGAAATATGTGACTCCATCACTTATAATCCTACATGGCACTCTAAACGGATCGTATAATCATTTGATAAACTTTTGCACTACCTTTCCATCATTGGTTGGAGATGCCACTGCTTCAGCCCAACGTGAAACATAATCCACCCCTACTAGAATATACATGTTTTCTATTAATGATGGGAAAGGACCCATAAAGTTGGTTCGCCATACATCGAATAATTCCACTTCTTAAATATTGGATAAACGCATCTCATCTCTTTTGGAGATGTTACCTATTCTCTGGTATCGATCACATTGTGCTACGAAAGTCTAAGCAACGTTAAAAAATTATGGCTAATAAAATCCACTTTCGAGTATCCAAGCCACCATTTTGTTGGCTCCATAATGTCCAGCATACTGACCTTCGTGGCATTGCTTTAAGATGTCTAACTTTTCTTCCCTTGGATCACATTGTCCCATTAACCCATCAGCACATGCTCCATATAAAATTTGCTCATCCCATATATAACGATTACAATCATGCAAGAATCTCTTTCTTTGTTGGTAGGATAAATATGAAGAAAGTTTACCGCAGGCAATATAATCTGTGATATTAGCAAACCATGGTGTAGTCAAACATTCGAGTAGCATCAGGGTTTCATTGGGAAATTTTTCATTATTATCTTCGTTTGGCTTGCATTTCCCTCCTTCCAGTCTGGACAAGTGGTCTGTAACTACATTTTCTACTCCCTTTTTATCTCTCACTTCTATATCAAATTCTTGTAAAAGTAACCCCCATTGAATGAGCCTTGGTTTTGCATCCTTTTTTTAAAGGTATTTTAACACCGCGTGATTGGTGAATATGACTACCTTGACCCCAAAAAGGTATTGTCGAAACTTATCACACACCTACATTACTGCAAGTAATTCCTTCTCTGTAGTGGTGTAATTACCTGAGGTCTTACATCACACATAACTTCAAATGGAAGTGTCCAGTCTGATAGTGATATAATTGGTGCTGATATTAATATCTCTTTTATTTTGTTGAACGTAGACATACACTTGTCATCAAATAGGAAGAGCACATCCTTGACTAAAAGGTTTGTCAAAGGTCTTGTGATTTGCGAAAAGTCTTTAATAAATTAATGGTAAAATCCTGCATAACCTAAGAACCCTCGCACACCTGTTACATTGCTTGGCAGTGGAAGTTTCTCTATCACTTCTGTTTTTGCTTTGTGACCTCAAATCCTTCGTGTAAAATTTTATGCCCTAGCACTATCCCCTTTTGCACTATAAAATAGCATTTCTTCCAATTCAGCACCAAGTGTGACTCTTCATATCTTTGAAGAACTCTATCCAAATTAGTTAAACATATTTCAAAAGAATCTTTAAAAATTGAAAAATCAACCATGAACACCTCCATTATATTTTCTATCATATCGGCAAAGATAGACATCATACGTCTTTGAAATGCAGTGGGGGCATTGCATAATCTGAAAGGCATCCGTTTGTACACAAATGTACCATAAGGGTAGGTGAATGTGGTATTTGCTTGATTATTAGGGTAAATGAACATCTGATTGTATCCTGAATGTCTATCTAGGAAGCAATAAAACGAATGTCCAGCTACCCTTTCTATCATCTAGTCTATGAACAGGACAGGAAAATGATCTTTCTTAGTTACTGAATTAAGTTTGTGATAATCTATACATACTCTGTAACATCCCCTCACTTATGGGAAGGGCATTTTGGTCATTTTGGTAAATTGGAATGGGTTAGGAGTATTTGAAAGTGTTTTTGACATATTCATGCATTCATATATGCACATGAATACTAAATAGTGAAATTTTTGCACATGAAATGAATGT
>JANZXR010000006.1:20260082-20287822 GCA_027575705.1 Erythroxylum echinodendron | reverse complement strand
GATACATTGATAGCTACATTGAAGTTGAGACCTGTGTTGCTTGAAAGGATCAAAGAGGCTCAGAATAGGGATCCAGACCTAGTGAAGCTAATTGAGAAAGTGAAAGTGAATTCAGATTTTGAGTTTCAAGTGAGAGATAATATTTTGAGGTAGACTTTCAATAATTCGGAAACATAGCTAAAATCTAAATCTGGATTCCTTACGAGGTTTAGACTTTTGACTTTTCTATTTGTCAACATATAATCCTTAGTTCTCTTTAAGTATTTCAGACTTTTCTATTTGTCAACATATAATCCTTAGTTCTCTTTAAGTATTTCAGCACTCGCTTGACTGCATTCCAATTATCTATACTTGGGTTAACCAAATATTGACCAAACAGTCTAATAATAAATACAATGTCCATCCTAGTACTTACTTGAGCATACATCAGGCTTTCAACCATACCAGTTTCAAGAACATTCCTTATAGCCTCTCTCTTTATTCATTCTTTGGATACTATGCCAAAGATAGCCTCTCATTATGAAAGATAGGTTTTACGGCAGGTTTACAATCAACTGTATTAAATCTTTGTAGCATATACTCAATATATGCACTCTGTGAGAGGCTTAATGAGTATTGAGATCTGTTTTATTAAATCTGCATACCTAGGACAAAAAATTCTTCACTAAGGTCCTTCATATTGAAATACATGGCCAAAAGTTTCTAACCTCATGCAATATGGTCAAGTTATTCAATATAAGCAATACATCTTCTACATGTAATGATAGGAAGATAATTTTACTCCCCCCTGACCTTGTGATACAAGCATCTTTTAACTTTATTTTCCATAAAGCCAAAGAGGTCAAAACTTCAGTAAATATAAGGTACCACTTTCAGGAGGTTTGATGTAAACCATATATTGATTTGCTTAACATAAAAACCATGTCAGTTCCATCTAGATTCTGAAATCCTTCAGGTTGCACCATATAGACCTCTTTATAAAGGTCTTTATTCAGGAGAGTGGTTTCAATAGCCATCTAATGTAACTACTAAACTTTATCTAGAAATCCTTTATGTCTTGAAACCCATTTACAACTGATGGGTTTGCAGTTTCATTGCAAAACAACTAGCTCCTAGGCCCTATTGTGCTTCATGGCTTACATCTTATCAGTCATCACTTCTTATTACAAATCCTCATTGGGTCCAGAAATAGCTTCCGTAAAAGTTACTGGATCTGTAACATGTCTAACATCAAGTCATGTTCACCAAATAGACTATGTAATCATATGGGATAGCAGGTTGTCCCACTCTAGCAGATCTACGTAATTGCATTAGATCTTGTACCCCTAGGAACCTCTATATGTACAGGTATGGGTTCCTATTCCTGTACAAGTATGGTATTAAGACCTAGATCCACCGGATATAACTATATGAGTGACGGATACGTAATAATTATAATATCCGCCCTGCTATCATCTGAAGGGTCAGAGGGCCCACCATCATTATAGACATCGTATTCCAAAAACTTAACTGTTTGTGATTCCACTATACCGGTCCTTTCTTTCTCTACAACAAAATCTATAGCATTGAGAGTGGTCAAAATATCTAACTAAATAATAATGAGCAGAATGAGCTTGCAATTTACTTTCATAAGGATTATACTACCTTAGTAGAGCAGCCCATACACGAATATAAGGTTGTATTTCCACTCTTCTAGATAATCAGGTCGATTAGTCATGTTTTGCATTGATTTCTTAATGTTCTTTAGGGTGCAGTTATGCCTTTCAACAACACATCATTTTGCTTAGGACTACCCGACATAGTGAACTAAGTCAATATTCCAACCAATTCCATATATTTGGCCAATAAACCTTTTCATGTCCTGAAACACCATGTTTGCCATGATATTCTCCTCCACTGTTAGATCTGATTATCTTGATGAGTTTTTCTAATCAGTCTTTAAGCAAGAACACATAAACTATAATGGGAATAATCATCAACAAATGTCATAATACATTTAGAATTGCACAATGCACTTGTATAAGGTCTACTTATATCCGTATATATCAGACCCAATAAGTCAAAAACATGACTTAACCATTTTTTCTTATTTTAGTCAACTTACCCTTGCAACAGTCAGCACATGTTTTCAGATTATCATAATCTAGAATTAAGAGAATGCTTTCCTTAATCAATCTCTCAACCCTGACTCTGGAAACATGGCTTAACCTTTATTCTACAACATGTATGACTTATCCTTTATCAAGTTCATCTTTCTAGACTTGTTTGGCAAGGTAGGAAGAAGCATATATCTAATTTGGGGTAAGACACATTCTATACTAACCATATGATAAGAAAGTTGTACCATTACGTTTTGCATTAAACAACAACTGTACAACGTAAGCATTAATTACAAAACATTAATTGTCTTTGTCCAAAATTGATACAAAGATCACATATAAAATGTGTTGTGTAAAACTAAGATGAACCTTGTAGTGAGTTTCAGTACATACATCCCTTATAGATATTAAATCCGCTTTTTCATCACTGTTAACTATCAATTTCTCCTTCTCTTTATTTGGCTCTTTCCTGGATATAAACCCCTGATGGTTTCTGTCTTTCATTATAGGCCTCATACTACTAGCTTCTTTATGTCTGTAGGACTTTATCGACACTGGATTGACCAGCACCAGCATGTAGAGAAGATTTAGACTTTCTATCTTTGATCTTACTGGGCGTCACCTTTGCCTTCCTTTTAGTTGCTTCGAGTGTTATAGGAGTAGCAATCTTAAGTTTCTCCTTCTCAGTAAGGCAATGGGCAATCAAAGCATTGAAGTCTCATTCCTCATCCAACATATAATGTGTCATCACCAAATTACTAAACTCTAAAGGGAGTGTACTCAAAGTCTGGTAAACTATAAAGACATTAGGAAGAGGAATATTTAGTGTCTTCAGTCTACTGTGAAGATAGATTATTCTTGATAAGTTTCCGTCACTCCCCTTTCTCCTATATACCTCATAGAGAATGATTCTTTTATTAAGGCACTTATCTTAACATTAGGTGAGACTGTGTACCTTTGAGAGACATTACTAAGAAACTTCATCGCTATGTCTATATCCAGAAGTCCACTAAGCATATAGTCAGGCATGGATTTCTTAATGGTCATACAACATAATCTTTTAAACCGATCCCAGGTAGCATAAATTGCTTTATGAACTCTCGAGCTTATGGATGTATGTGGAGATAGCCTATCCGTATGTATGACCATATAAATTTCAGCCATCTCCATAACATTTAATACTTCCTCTATCCAATTCTTCTTATTGAAACCGGTCAAGATTTCAATGGTGACGCTAATATTATTGATAGAAAAGGTGATTGCAAAATAATAATGCAAAGATCAGCATAAATGCAGGATAACAACGATACTCAAAACTATTAAATAATATCTACACTGAGAATTTGGTCACATATATTATGAAACACCTGTGGGTTGAATACATAATATATTCAACTAGACCTCCACATAAAAGCGATTAGAGTAAACACCATCAACTCTCATAACACTATCATATGTGGGCGAATAGATCATTTAAACAACAACTTTCCTCCATCTAATGCCTTTATACACATCTCAATATCCCACGTAAGGCCACCACCTGTAGGAAGAATAACCAAACATGATATTAGAGACATGTCTCGTTATTAGGAATGTAAATGGGCCGAGCCTGGCTAGGGGCCTGATCTTAGGCTATGGTGGCTCGTGGCTTGTGGCCTGACGGGCTGGGATAGGTTGGCCCACGGCTCAGCCCTACCACGGGCTAACTGACCTGTGGCTCGAGCTAGCCCACCAGTTATTTTTTAAGAAAAAACTTCCAAAACGACATCAAATGACGTCATTTTGGAAATAACGGGCTCGACTTGTGGCTCGTCTGTGGCCCAATAAAATCGGGTCAAAAGTGGGACGAGTCGGTTTTGCCATCCCTACCCGTTAGGCAAGCAAAAAAATTTAAAATACTGACTTAAAAGGCCACTGTGGTAACTGCAATCTCATCAACACCCAAAAAGTCCATAAACACAAGGGATACATCTTTATATTATCTTCACATTCTTTATAGGCATATGGTATGTGACAATGTAACATCAATAAATGCAAAACCCGAACCCGAATGCATGGTCTTATTTTCACACACTCATGCTAAAGATATTCTCTGAAAACTTTATTTGAGACTTTCGTAGTGAAAAATCTCATTAGAGTGACTATCGTGTGTGATCGAACACTAAATCAACCACCCGAGACACGAGAACCTCATGTATCTCCCTTATAGCAAGTTCGTTGAACAAAAATTTACTCAAAAACAGTTTTAGAATGACTTAATTCCTTTTTCTGGAGTGAAATTATCAATGTAATTAATTTAGAAAAATGTAAAAACTCACTCTATAAATTTCTTCGACCTGGAACTGACCGAAAACACCCTGGGGCATCCTTACGAGAAATCAGACATTTTTTGTTTTTTGTTTTAGTTACTATAAAACTGACATCAACATTCACTGTGGCATTGACATCATCTACTGACGTCAACATTGTATGGAAGGAAGAGGCATGTGGACTTGTATGCATATGTCAAATGCACACCCACGCACATTTATCGACTAGCGCATGCAAGGCAAACGTCTGAACGAGTCAGAGTAACTTTACGTTCATGAATGACATGAGCAATTGCATGGGACCTTAACCTCTTTATATAACATCTATATCGAGCTTCCCCATCATAGGCCTGATATGGGTCTGTTCATACTAATCGGGATCTATTTTTCTTTTAGACTTCGATTCATTAACTTAGATCATTTATTGGGCCACATTATTATCTTTATCTGGATCAAATTTATGTAACTTAATCGATAGTTTATTGAAAAACTAAAATTGCAATTAAATGTTTTTCAACTTTATTGGAAATGTCAAAGATATCTAACAAATTCGTCCCATATTCTTTTTTAGATAGACTTTGAAATGTTCTTCTTTTTTAAGCTAAAGATACAATAACAACAACACCTAGTAGAAATTCCACTAAAACGTAGAGTATGAGGTCTAGTAATACACAACCTTACCTTTTTTAAGTTAAAGTTAATGAATTAATAAAACCCTCCCGAGGTAGCCAAATTGCAAAACAAGGAGAGACCAAGTTGTATTATTAAACTACAACACAAGAAGCAAGCAACTAACTCTTTAAATGTTCAAAGTTAGGTTTAACCATTATATTTTGTGACCAGAACCTGCATCATGCTCTAAAGATGCTACATGTTTGGACAATAAATTACAAAGTAAATCAAAGTTGGTAGCCTAAAGGGTGTGAGAAACTTGCCAATTAGATGTAGGATCAAAGTCAACGTACCTACTACACAAGACTTCCCGCTTTGTAGGGGTTTGGGAAGGGTCATGATATGTGCAATCTTCCCTTTGCATTTTTATAAAAAGGTTATTTTCATGACTTGAATATGTGACTTTATGGTTATAAAGGAGCAACTTTACCAGTTGCTTCAAAGCTCACCCTCTCAATTAGATGCAAGATCATTACTTATAATTGCTGTTGGACAAAATATGGTCCCTAATCCATTATAGTTTATTTTTAATAAGCCCATGGATATCATGATTTGTTCTATGAAACAGTCTTTTATTTCTCTCTTCCTATAATACAGATATTCATATTTAACAACCTTCAAATGTCTAATTTTACCATGAAATCATCTAAAACAACTTAATTATTCCTTATAAAATTCATATTCAACATGTAATCCCAATATACTCCACAAACCCCATAAAATTGAATACTGCAACTATTTCTCTCAAAATTGATTCACAGCTTAAAAATATAATGGTTAATGTATAAAACTTACCTTAATCCATTGAAACTTCAAGGAAAATAGGTTGGATGGATGGGTTCGTCACCGAAGAAGACTAGGTAAGTAACACCAAAAGGGAAGGAATAAGAGAGAAAAAGAAAAGTGGGGTATATAACTAGTTGACATATGATGTTAAACAAATCTAATGCAATATGGTTGACAACATGGGCGTGTATCTACCTCGTATTGTCTAAGTTTAGGTAATTTTAAAGAACATAAAAAGAGAGAGAGTGGAAGCATCGAAAAACAAGGGTAAAGAGATCATAGGTTCAAAATATAAAGACAAGAGCAACAAATAATGTTGAGAATGGAAATATTCATATCCTAATGTAATAATCTTCAGACGAGAGTCTCCCTCCTCTAACCCAAAAGCAACCTTCTGATAGCCTTACCCCCGAAGCAATACCCTTCGAAAGTCTTGTCTCCCAAACCCTCGCAACAGATACCACCTCATACCTGACAGCCATTCGCCCTCATGAAACAGTAGCCTTACGAATAATGACACCAACCAACCCTAACAAAGATATACAAACTTCCATAAGAACCACACCAATTGCAAGCCCACACCCCCTTAAAACAATACAGATGTACAAAATTTTGACACTTAGAAGGAATTTGTGAAGAGGAGAACTACTTGGAGCTCCACTGTTGGTGACTCTAAAACCTTGGGAAAGTTAAGGTTTATGGAATAAGTAAGTAAGGAATCATTTAAGCCCTTTGGAGGTGCTCCAAATTGGAGTTAGAAAATAAAGCTCATTTTTGGTAGGTATTTTCCTTAAGAAAAGACTAGCATTTCTTATTCTTAACAAATGGGCTAACTTTGCCTAGAGAGATATGGGTTTGGTAACCACAATGGTGAATGAAGATGAAATTTTTGTGTTTAAGTTTAACTTGAATGAGAGTGCTCAGAGAGTATTAGAAGTATGACTATGGCATGTCCTAAGACATCTAATTCTACTGAAGAAATGACATCTATGGTAACTCTAGACAGAAGCAAATTGGAAACAATCCCACTGTGGATTAATTTCCATAAAGTCCCTTTAGAATATTGGTCTACGAAAGGGATCAGCTAGATGGCTAGCAAAATAGGAAAACCCTTAGGAACGGATGAAAACACTGCAATGATGAGAAGAATAGGATTTGCTAGAGTATGCATTAATATGGATATTTCCAAAAAACTTCTAGATTGTTTGAGGATTATGAAGTTAAAGGAGAATGGGGATTTAGAGGAAGATCTTGTAAGAATTTCATAATGTAGTAACCAAAGATTAAGGAGGAGAGAATAGTTTTACAGGGAAAAGAGAACCAAGAGGAGAATAAGGATAAAAGAGAGGAAGTTGAACATGGGAAGAGTAAATATAGAGGAAGGGGAAACAAACAATACCTGTCAAGAATAAGACAATAATGATCTCAAAACTCCAGATAAAGCAGAGCAAATGGTCAATGTAATGGAGGAGGATCAAAATGAAGATGATAGTACTCCATTAGTAGAACAAAGAGGGACCTCTAGGATAAAATAAGTGGAAAAAGTGTTGGAGAAAGATTAGAATGCAGCAGACATGACCCTTTAATACAGAAAGGAGAGACTTTAGGAACCAAGCAACTTATTGGAAATGTCTCTAGAGCAAATAAGAAATCAAGGAGGAAGAATTCAAGTAAAAAGTAGTAGTTATAAAGATGGTAGTTTGTAATGTTAAAGGGCTTAATACCCTAAATAAACAATTAGTAGTTAGGGAGTTGATCTCAAACAAAAATGTTGATTATTTATTGTTGGCCTCGGGTCTCGGTTCTTATTTCACGACAACAAGGTGTCAAAATTAGGAAAATTTTTAAAATAAATAAATAAATAAATAAAAATCTATATATATATATATTTATTTATTTATTTTGACGACATGTTGTCGCGAAATATATATAAACTAACATCAAGATAAAAAGAATTGAATTCTTGGTGGAAGTAAAAACAAATAAATAAACAAACAATTAAAAATTACGAGATTTGCCCAAAAATGCACAGGCATGCATTTGAGAATGCACGGCCATGCATTAGAAAATGCATGGTTAAAGAAAAGAAGAGTCACGATCGTGCATATGCATGATCGCGATTTTTATGAACAGTAGCGGTTCATCGCGATCATGCATGTGCACGAGCGTGCTACTCCAACTGCACACTCTTGCTTCAATTTATCATAACTTTCAATCTTGAAGTCTAAAAATTATAAAATTTATATCATTAGAAAGCTAAAAGAAAGAGCTACAAATTTCATGAACACAAATTTGTCTAATTATTCCTAGATCAGTACAGTTTATTCATTAAAGATTTGGAACACATTTTTATCCCCCTATTTCTCTCATTTGTCAATATACATTCTTACAAAAGCAAAAGACTCGAATCCAACAAATACAATTCATATATATAAGACTCCCACTAAAAACAATTACTTCAGAAAAATATATTCCAAAGTCCTCAACAACTATCAATTTTATTTCCAACCTCAGTTGACACTTAACAAAGAAGAAATTTATGCATATATACAAAGAGAATTTCTTCAACCCTTTTTTCATTCGTTTCTCCACATGACAAAAATTTCATCTCTCAGATATTGCAAAGTTTATACAACTTCAATTACATATCAGAAGTCAGTAGCATAATACAAAAATACAATCATGAATGCTCATGTTTGATATGCTTTTAAAGTACCAAAATTTTCTGAACTAAGTTATAAAAGAAATAGAAATTCTTGGAGTTAGCGAAAGTTTGTAAGGTTTAATGATCTGGTTTGTCTGTACCTGAAGAGTGGAAAATGAGGGGGTGAGCTGCTAAGCTCAGTAGCTAATACGTTTATAGCTAGCGATAACAAGCCATACACACACTCAAGCATATATATATATACATATATATATATTCATTGCATTTTAGTTTAAGCAGATTATATTATCCAAAATTTCTTAATTATGAGAATTCACATAGTCAAGAATATAGTATCACACAAATTAAATCATATGTTCACTTAATAATCAAACCATAACACTCAATTATGCTCTATGTTCAACAATTCAAGATGCAATGCACAAACATAATGGCTTGAGAGAATCCCATAAAACAGAATGGCAAAACCGAAGTTTACACTATGAATAGAATGAGTCCATTTTTCAAAGGTCATGTGCTACAAGTGGGCAGCCAGGAGAAGGCTTTAGGTTAACATGCACGTGATGAACAAAATGGTATCTTTCTTGCCCAAACAAGCAAATTTCCAATGCTTACGTATTTCATATCATATTCGTATTTTCATGCGTCTTAAATTTTCTATTTTTAATTAACATCAAAGCAGCATAATTCTTTCAAAACAAACATGATATTAAATTCACAGAACATTTTTCCCATATTCACAATGATTCAAGACAAGCATTTATACACACAAAATCAAATATAAGCACATTACCCACTTATCTACTTGTAAATCCAACATCAAGTTTGTCTTTCCTCTTGTTCTTGCCTTTGAATTTCTTGGTTTCCTTCAAACAAAAATATTTCCATTCAAATATCATATACAAATAGAACTTCTATAAAGCTCTATTACCTAAAAAATAAGCTTAGAATTAATCTACTCTTAGTTTATCTAAGCTAGAAGAACTAAGATCTAGTTAAAAGTTCATAAAAATCTAAGAAAAAGAATCTCGGTTCTCTTCTTTCTCTCTTCATGTTTAGCATATAACCTATTTTCTCTACTTCCTTTTTCTATCAAAACAAGAAGAATAAATAAAGGTTACCTAAAAACTCAATTGAATATTCTTCTTCCTTCTTCATCTCTTTCTATGTCTCAGTTTCTCCTTCTCTTCTTTTAGTTTCTTCTACGACTTTCTCTCTTTTTCTTTCTTACTATACACGACTATCTTCTCTTCTTTTCTTATTAGTTTAAGACAAACTTTTGTATTTCCAAGCTTACCCTTCGATATTTAATCTAATGCCTTCTAGCTCCTTAACTTAATTCTAACTCTTCATTTTATTCCATGCAACCACACGTAATTAATTATATACCTAATTAAACTCCAAAATTGCTAATCCAATAATTCTAATTTATATTTATGCTTGCTAATTTACTAATTAAATTCTAAGAAAAATTCAAGGTCTAACATCTATGGTTTCTAAGGGAAAACTAGAAGGTGATTTCTAACTATGACAAACCAGTAAGAGTAAGAGTTGTAGTAGATGTTAATACTTAGAAGATGGAGATGGTAAACTAGTCTAGTACAGATCAAATGATAAACTGTGATATGATGCTTAAAGAGTCCATCAGAAGCATCATTGTTACAATAGTATATGCAGCAAACTATATGGTCTAGAGACAATCCCTATGGGAGGAATTGGTGAGGATTACTAATACAATCATTTCCCCTAGTCAGTAATAGGGGATTTCAATTGCACTCCCTAGACAAATGAGACTTGGGGTGGCAAAAACTGAGCAAAGCAAAACTGTAAGGAGTTAGAAGATCTAGCAAAGCTCATTGGGTTGACAGACCTTAAATACTATGGAAATATGTATACTTAGAACAACAAGAAGAGTGGAGGATGGGTTTTTTTTGAAGAAACTCGATAGATTCATGGTTAACGATGATTGGATACCTCAATTTCCCATAAGTATTGCAAGATTTAATTAACCTAATAATTTGAACCGCAGTCCTATTGTAGTGGAATTAACCATTTTAGAATAAAAGGAATACACCTTTTAGTGTTTTTAACCACTTGATGGACAACCCGAATGAACTTAGAGATTGCAGGAACCAAAGGATATAGGTTAAGCATAAAGCTGAAGATAGAAAAAGAAAGATTAGAAGATCTCAATAAGGAGAATAGAATACCTGAATAAGAGGTGTTGAGAAAATTTTATATCTAATAAAACTCCCAATTCCTACAAGTATACATATCGTAACTTGTAATATTGAAAGGTATCAATCCCACGAGGAACTAGCTAAAATGAATGGAACCTAACTTTGTCTAAGGTAATAAAATATGATATAAGTGAAGATAATAACCAAAATTAAAGCAATTAAATAAAATTAAGCAAATAACAAATAATAAGTGAGCTGCCAATTTAATGTAAGGTTGATCAAGGATGAATGCTTAGGAATTATTCTTTCATTATTCTACTCTCTTAACTATTATTGAACCAATTATGTGTTGATCCTAGATTTCATAAGGAATTGAATACTCTCTCTCAAGACCTAATCAATTAACCCTAATTGAATATGAAAATTCCAGATTTGGAGCCTCTCGATTCACAAAACTTTCATAAAATTTTCAACAAAATCTAACGTTATCTATTGGATAATCAAGTTCCCACACAAGATCTCTCTTTAAATGATAGTTGATTTGATAATTGTGTGACTTATTAAACTACCAACTCTTGTTGTGCAATTTAATCAGATGACTTTTATCTCACTCTCTCGATTTATTATCAAAGTATGAAATGCACAATTATCATAACACCTAAATTTTGTATCGAGTCAATAATAGTCAACTTCACAAAATAAATTCAGAATAAACCCTAATATGGAAATTAGAACTTCATGAGTGTAATAAACATTGGAGAATTTAGTTTACACATTAAGTTTGATGAAAATAACAGAAGGAAAGAAAGCAAAACTTAGTTTGGAGCATGAACTGGAAAGTTAGAATTTTGGACATTTTTCTTAATCTTCCTTGTTTGATCCATTTTTGTAAGATGGTTGCTCCATTTTTTAGGCTTCATAAGGTTCTTAAATAGTCTCTATTTTAGGGGTGTAACTAATGGTTCAACCTTCAATCGGTTCCAAACATGCCCCTAAACCCAAAAACAGATGGAAAAGGTCACAATTAGGAAGCCTCTATCACGATGATGACAATGGAGTCACGAGTAATTCTCTATTTCCATGACCATGACATCAGAGTCATGATCGTGACATTGCCTATGCACATAAACGTTCTACTCTCTCCTTCTTCACCTATTTCATTTCCAACACTAACAAACACATCAAATGCATTAAGAAATGTATAACTAAATATGAAAACATGCTTTAAACCATGTAGACACTCACATTAACACAATTCTAGGCCATACATGCAACAAGCATCTAATAAACACCTATAAACAATCCAAAACACCTGTTAAAACATAGTATAAATTAAACTTATCAAGAGACAATTTCCCCCAGGCATTAGAGGAATTACAAAGATGTCAAAAGAGAGTGCTAACCATATCTAAAGACTTACTACTAAGAAAAGAAGAGGAAACATTAATCAGTAAGTAAAATAAGAGAGTAGAAGACACAAACAAACTGTTGAGACAAAAATTAAGGATGATTTGGTTGAAAGAAAGAGAGAAGTGCACAAAATACTTCATCAATTCAATCAAAGCAAAGAGGAATAAAATCCATATTCAATGCCCCTCAAAGATGATCTAGGACAGGATCAACAAAACCTAGAGAGCAAGAAAGGACTCATTTTTTAGTACTTCAACAAGTCATATGCGTTAGAAGAGGAAGTGGAGATTATTCTAGATAATATAATGAGGAAAATAAGGTAGATATCAAAAGAGAATAAGGTATCAAGGGAATAGATCAAAGAAGCATTATTTTTACTAAATCCTAACAAAGCTTCAGACCCAGATGGCTATAATAGGAGACTCTTCCAGAGGAACTGGGATATATTGGGTTAGGAAGTCACAAAAGTAGTGAAGGAATTTTTTATAAAAGGAACTATACTGAAAGAATGGCATAAAAATTTTATGAGCTTGATCCCTAAACAGCCCTATGCTTGTACGATTGAATATTTTAGCCCAATTGCTTCTTGCAATATACTCTATAAAACCATCACAACCATATTTGAAAGTAGGCTAAACAGGAGTTTGGGAAACATCATTAATTCATCTCAAAATGCATTTTTTCGAGGGAGAACAATAGGCACAAACATATTGCTTTATTAGGAGATTATTAAAGGTTACGATACTAATATTGATCGGGTGTTTGATGCATGTAGGTTTTAATTAATAACCCTCGATAATCCGTAAGCACATGGTTCATTAACGTAGTACCTAAAGTGTTGATCTCATGAGGAGGGATAATCTAATCCTAAAATCTAAGGCTAGAAACAAGCCACAGAAATTCAAAATGTACAAAACTAAAAATGAGAATTTAATTAAATCAATCAAATTAATAATCGAACATAAAATATTAATTATTTAGCAGTTGCAACACACACCCAAGAATCAACCTAACGAAATTACCTATTAAGAGAAAGGGAATTTTACCTATACTTAATGCTAACATAATTGATTATGAATTACCAGATTGTTGGTTCTAGATGATCCTAAGGTTGATTACTCTCTCTCAAGTTATAACCATTAACGCTAACTCATAAACCCTAATCAGGTTATGAAAGTTGCAATCTCTCAATTAACAACCTAACTAAAACCCTAATTAGTTCTGAAGTTCTCTAATAAACTATCAGAAACCTATGCAAGATCTCTCTTTGCACAATTTACCGATTTGAATTAATTCTTGCTCTATTAAGTCACCTAACTCTCGTTAGCCCAATTTAATCATTTTTCATTCGATTCACCCTCTTAGTTTATTATCGAACTATGCACTCGCAAGATTAAACCATAAAAAATCTAATAACCATATAAACAATCAAAATTCATTAATTCAAAGATAAAACTCTGAAGATGAGTTTAGAACATCCTCATCATTCAAGATCTTGTAATCAACTATTCAATTTAATTCTATACAATGATAAAACTGAAAATAAACAGGAAATACAATCGAAATGGAGGATGAGAGGTAGAGACCTCGGGAAACCTCCTGATCCGAGAAGTATGTCGAGTCAACTTCTTTTACTCTTCTCTTCCTCAATCTCTGGATGAATTCTCTTTGGGGTTTCTTCAAGGTGGCTGATGCAAAAGCTTCTTTCTGCCTCTTTGTCTTGTTCTTTAAGCATCCTTTGTATTCTGAGCAGCCTTAGGGTTTCTCCAGGGTCCGAAAGGTCTGAAAAATCCCTTAAAACTTACATTTTTTAGTATCTACCCGATGTAGGCCACGATCATGGGCCACATCCAAGATCGTGGGCTAACTCTAGTGCTTTTGTCACGATCGTGGCACTTTCGAACCGAATGCCTCTAAAATTTCTCTGTTCTTCGATGTTAGCTCTGAAACACTAACAAATACATCAAGGTACCTTAAAAGCATAGTATTTAAGCTCAAAGACTTGTACTAACCCATAAAACACTTAAAGCACAAATAATTACCAAGCTAGCACAATTCTAACCTAAACACATACTAAATGATTGAATTAATAGCTAAACATAAATCAAACTAAGCCCTAAAACATGATGCAATTTACCCTTATTAACATCTCCACACTTAAACATTTGCTTGTCCTCAAGCAAACAAAATAACAAACACAGAAATATGTGAGACAATGGCTTCAACTTCATGAAATAAATTTAACTTTAAACACAATAATTCCAGTTATTTCAAATCATTAATATGCAAAATCCGCATCTAGGGGCTCTAGACTAAACATACATATTAATCAAAACCCAAGTGTCAAGTTACTTGCCCTTTTCTATTGTACACAGACATTAATAATTCTTTGGTCATTCAAACTCTGTAACTACTCCTAACTACATTTTCATGAAAGGTCAAGCTATTTACAAGATTGGTAGGTTTATTAGAAAACATTTATTATTTACTATTTTTTTGTATGGATATGGACCTAGTTTTTGTGGATCCGATTACTCAACTAAGTTATATTTTTAAACTGCTTGGTTGAAACATCATTATAGCCTTTTGACGTGATAACCCGAAGGCAAGTGGAATAGCTATTTATTTAAAATTAACAAATATTTTTTTATTGCCTACTTTGTTGCTTTAGCTACTCGTTTTTATGAAAAATACTGGCAAAGCTACTTTAGTCGAATGACCTAAAATTATGAATGAATGTGACAATTTAAGGGGTGACAAACTAACACTAAATCCTAATGAACTTGTATATTTAGCCAAAGAACCCAATTCACTACTTTTGTGAGCTAATGACTCTTCATAACCTAAAAGAATATGATCAAAATTAAATCAATTTCAATCCATCAAAGCCATTGACACATTGACACAATTCACAAATGCAACGTAACAAACTATCATATAATATATAGCATTGACACTCAAAGCAAAACACATAACTCTCCTCATACTTAAACAAAACATTGTCCTCAATATGAGAAGGAGGCATATAACACATGGGAAGAAGAAACATAAATTAAAGTAAAATAAAATAAAATAAAGTCTAAATTTAAAGAGAAAAGGGTTATAAATAAAGCCTCACGGTGATGGAGGCAGGGATGGTGTCAGAGGTGGTAGTTGGAGGCCTTACGTCTCGAAGTAGTGATAGATATGACGTATATCTCGGCTCTAACATCGTTGTGTTTGAGCCATCTCCTTCATCCTTCTAGAGTTCTCCGCAAGTGTATATGTGATTACCTTAGTGTTTGCAGAGATTGTATCGAGCATTTTCTTCCAGCTTGGTTCATCTATGTCTTCTTCCTCTTTATACTCCTCACTAGTCAAGTCCTCTTCTACCTACTGAGATGGTGTTGTGCTCGAACTCCCTGACTATCCCTGATCTTCACATGAGTCTTTTGGATGATATCCAAAAGTTCCATGTTATAGGACTTAAAGATTTCAACATGCCACAAATGATGGTGATTTAAAACATCTGGGAGGTGGACAGTTAAACCACCATAGTCTACGCCATAATACTCAACAATGGCAGAAACCAAGTACCCCATACCCAAATTGTTACTCCTCTAATGTAGTGTTACAATAATAGCTTTCAGCACATGAGTGGAAGTGCTCACTGGGATGCTATAATCCATGCACCACAACAGGAAAAGTTCCTTTGTTGAGCACTTGTTGGTTTCTGATTTATCAAAAACCATTTGACACATAAATTTATGCAATAACAAGTGCTCATAGGTTCTTATGATGTTGTTGTGGGCATTTTTAGCGTCAAATCACTCTAACCCAGTGAGCTCATTCTAATAGTAAGAAGTACAAAAATTAGCATGCTAGTCGATAATGGAAGACTCAGAGAACCCGCAAATATCACACATGATTTCAATGTTCAGCTCATAATTTTTTCCCTGTAACCTAAACCACATTTCCTTAGGGTTACTAGGTTCGTAATTAAGGAAAGTGAAGAATTCTAGAGTGAGTTCCTAATAGACAGGATATTGGAAGTTTATGAAATTCACCCACTGAATTCTTTCTGCTAGGTTCTCCGCCTTATCTCACATTTCTACCCTATCAAGTGTATCAGAATTAAAATATTTTGAGACTACAATTTGTTTAACATTAAGGGATTAAAAACAAATACCTTCCTCCTCTGTGTAAATCAAGAATGGTGCTCCGAAGTCCGCCGCCTTATTCCTTTGCCCTCGTCTTGACACTTGGTTTCATCTCGATGATTGATTGCACTTTGCTGACTGCTTAATGCGTGACATACTGGCTTGCAAGTAGGTGAAAGTTGGAATAAAGTGAAAGTTTAGAATTTGGTTAGAAAGAAGTGAGAGTGTTTGGAGTTTCAAATTTAGAGAGATAAAGTAAAAATAAAAGTGAGTGAAAAATAAAGTAAGAAATGAATAGATAGGTGAAGAAAAGGTAAAATGGTAAAAAATTTAGCTGAAATTCGTGTGTATAGTTTTACCCTGCCGCAAGCCACGATCGTGGCCTGCAATATTTCCACCAATTTCTGATTTTTCTCTTCTTTTGTCCTTCTCCGCATTCTCGATATTTCTTCCCAACTCTTTTATAGCTCTTTCACCTCTCTTTTTTCTTACTTCCTCGATCATATAACATATCGAAGTCCTATGTCTTTCTAATCTTATTTGGAAATGAAATAACCCAACTATGAAATTCAAACTATCTAAAAAAATCAAAGGAAATAACATGGAATTAACAATCCATGGGTTGCTAATAGGTGGCATTTATACATACTTTTCTTAGGATAATTTGTTAGTTAATCATGATAAATTGATTTTTGTTAACTTGTTTTGCTTAGGTTTTGTCTTAGTTTCATATAATTGCATGATTATGTATGAATGTATGTGAATATGCATGAATGTATGTGAATTAGGTCCTTAAGATTAGGTTTTGCATGAATTTTACATGACATTGTTGCACTTCATTTTCTTACATTATGTTGGTATGAATTGCATATGTTTTGGGCATGATTAAGTTATTATTTTTTTTGTTAATCAATAGGTTTGAAGGTGGTTTTGAGGGATTGAAGGATAGAAGAACTAGAGAGAAAGCAAATCATGTGACCCAAAGGAAAGCTAGAATTTTCCTGGGTCGACCCATCACCAATGTTAAACTTTCACAAGATACAATTCTTATTATATGTTTTTCGTTTTTATTCCTTCATCTTCAAATTGGTGAAATAATGGCCCAATTTGGATAAGAAATCAATAAGATATTATGGATTGAAGACAAGATAGAAAGTATAGTTTTTTGGAAAATTTCAGTTGGCAGATTCCTCTTTCCTACATTGTTTTAAGCATTAAATGGGGTATAAAAACTCAATTTTAAACCCTATAAAAGAGAAGGTCGTGTAAGACATCCAAGGGGGAGAGAAGAATGGATTTTTAAGAGAAAAACCAACAGAATTCAAGATGGAATCAAAGGATTTCAAGGAAATACAAAGCTGCCACCATAGAATTCCAGCTTTGCTTTTCAACATATAAGCCTTACTTCTTCTCTTTTCTTGCTTCTTTGTTGTATTTTTTTGATTGAGAAGGATGTATGCATATGTTATGAACATGTTGGGTGATATTTTGATGAATTTCTAAGTAGTTATTAGGGTTGTTATTGCCTAAACTATTTTGATGAATTTCTAAGTAGTTATTAGGGTTGTTAATGTCTAAACTAAGTAATACCTCACTTTATTCAATGTTATGGATATGTTTGATGTTTATGGTATATGGCTGTCCATACTTAGCTCACATAGATATATGGAGTTAAGAAATGTGTTAGTAAGTGCCATGACAGTGGGCTTACACCAAGAACACTCCATATATCAAGTTACCTTGCCATTTGGAGAGAGATCTTAAATGAAAAAATGGTTGTCCAAAAATCTATTCATATCCTTTTAATGGTTAAGTAAAAAATAGGAAGTGAGAGCTTACATAATTCATTTACATCATTGAATAGGGCTTGTTTGGTTTAAGTAATAAGAGTGAAAGAACAAGGACATTAGGAAATTTTGGACTAAACATAATGAACATTGCTAAAGTGAGGGAATACATGGTTAGGTAATGACAATCCTAAGTTGTTAAATTGATACTTTGATTCACCATTTTCTAAATTTGTGTTCTTACTTTTGTGACAACCCTAAAGTGTGTCTGTATGACTCTTAATTTTTATATTTTAGATCTTTCAAATCTAATTATTTGAGTTTACTAAACAAAATGAAATTCAGATCATTTTGGTGACTAACTAATCCCTGTGGGATGATACCTATCTTTACTACAATTTTCGATCTGTATACTTGCCATATAAGAAGTTTTAATTTAAAATTTGGAAAATTGTCTATCAAGTTTTTTGTGTCGTTGCCTGGGATTACGCCTAGCATCAAGTTTGGTTTGAATTATTTTGATTTGGGTTTTCTTTTCATTTTTACTTTGATGTTCTTTTCTAGTGTTTATAGGTGTATGCACACGAGGAGTGCAGGAGTTACAGAGAAATTAGGAGAACTTGACATCACCAAAGTAGAAAAGGAATTGAGAAAGGCAAGGAGACAAGATCAAATTGAGCAGATAATGGCTGAATAGAGGGAACACGGTGGTGAAGAAAGAACTTTGATGGACTTTATGCAGCTAGGGTTTAACCCAAACTAGCAAGGAATTGCTAAACCACCAATGAATGCGAACAATTTCGAAATCAAGCCTGCTTTACCTAATATTTTGCAAAGCAATGTTCAATTTTATGGTTTACCACATGAGAATCCTAGTACTAACATTGCCAATTTTTTGGAAATTTGTGATACTTTCAAACAAAACGGGCTATCAGAAGATGCAGTGAAGATGAGATTGTTTCCCTTCACACTAAAGGACGGAGCAAAGGCATAGTGAACTCCCTTACTCCAAAACAAGTCAGAACATGGGACTAGTTGGTGCAAGCCTTTTTATCCAAATATTTCCCATTAATTAAGACAACATGGATCATTAAAGAAATCACCAAATTTCAGTAATACAAGGGAGAATCATTGTACGAGGCATGGGAGCATTCATAGAGTTGCAAAGGAGCTGCCCCATCATAATCTACCTAGGGAATTTTTGCTACAAACATTTTATAATGGAGTCAATTCAACAACCAGAAGCGCCATTGATGTAGCTATAGGAGGTTCATTGATGAAGAAGACCATAGATGCTGCATATGACCTCAATGAAGACATGGCTACTAACAACTACCTTTGGTACAATGAAAGGAGTAAACACTGCAGATGAAGGAACAGAAAGGGGTTATATCAGCAGATTCAATAACTGCTTTATTTGCAAAAATTGCATCATTAAGGAAATAGGTATGTGATCTTCAAGCTTCATCTAGTTCTTCGAAGTATAGGCATCAAAATTGTGAGATTTGTGGGGCGAACAATCATAATTCATCGGAATGTTATTTGATGAACACTAAAGGCACAAAACAGGCTCATTATTTAGGGTTCCAATAGAGCTCAAGTAATAACCCATATTCTGGTACTTATAATTCCAAATGAAAAAAACCATCCAAATTTTTCTTGGGCTATGTAGGAACCAATTGGAGACCTCAAAGACTCCTAGGATTTTAAGAAAAGGAAATTAACTCTCATGTTGACTTAGAATCAAAGTTTTTAGGTATTGAATCAAAGTTAAAGGCAAAAATGGAAGCCCAAGCTGCAAGAACAGATTCTCAACTTTCACATCTAAGCTCCTGATTTTCAAAGATGATGGAACTGATGGGTACAATTGGATCGAAGGTGAACAATATTGAGGAGGCACAGGCACGGAGTGATCAGGTGCTGAAAAATTATCAAGTGAAAACTGATAAGTTGATTAAAAAATAAACATCATCAATTTACAACCCAGAGGTGTAGATGGGTCAACTGACAACCACAGTATCAACCAGACCCCTAGGTAACCTTCCCAATAACTTAGAACCTTATCAAAAAGAACATTTAAAGGCAATTTAGTTGAGAAGTGGAAAGGAGTTACCAGAGCCAATCTTGAAGGAAGCTGTTGATCCATTGGAGAAAAGTCAGGGAGTTTGACTATTCCTTGTATTGTTAATGGTGTTGAATTTTCTAAATGTTTATGTGATATTGGAGTTAGTATTAATCTACTGCCATTGTCTATTTTCAGGAAGTTGAACTTTGATGACATAATGCCAACATCAATGACAATTTAGTTTGTTGATCAGTCCATAAAGAAGCCTTTAGAAGTTGTCGAAGATGTTTTGGTAAAAGTAGATAAGTTTGTGATTCCTACTGACTTTCTCAATCTTGATGTTGTTAAGGATATAAACTGTCCATTAATTTTGGGACACCCATTTACAAATACTGGTCAGGTGTTGATTGATGTGAATAATGGTGTTCTAATTTTGCATATTGGTGATGAAAAAGTTGAGTTCACCATGAATAGGAGTTTGAAAAGTAGGGAGGAGTCAGATTGGTATATGAAAATGGATGTGATGGATGAGTGTGTGGAGGAGATAATTGGTAGAATGATAAAAACAAAGAGTGAGATGGAGTTAGAATTGAATGAAGAAGATGAGAGTGGAAAGAGAGGGAAGGAAGGAGAGGAAGAAGAGAAAAGTGAGGAGGAACCTTTGGTGAGGACCAATCCACCTATACCACCTTCCAATGTGAGAGCACCCACTGTAAAGTTAAAACCTTTACCTTCACACCTAAGGTATACATTTTTGGTTGAAAATCAAACATTACCTGTGATTATTTCAAACCATTTGAGTGATGAATAGGAGAGGAAGGCAGTAGAAGTTATAAGGAGGAGGATGAAAGTGATTGGGTGGCAGATATTAAACATATGAGGGATAAGTCACGGTGTTGTGATGCATAGAATAAATCTCGAGGATAGATGTAAACCAGTGAAGGATAGGCAAAGGCATTTGAATCTGAATATACAAGAAGTTGTAAAATAGGAGATGATTAAGTTATTGGATGAAGGAATTATATACCCAATCTCAGATAGTTAATGGGTAAGTCCAATTTAGTGTGTACCAAAGAAAGGCGGAACAACAGTGATGGAAAATGAAAATGGTAAGCTGGTTTCCACCCAAACGGTCATTAGTTGGAGAGTTTGTATTGATTACAGGAAGCTCAACCCAGTGACAAAGAAGGACCACTTCCTATTGCCTTTTGTGGACCAGATGATTAAATAAGTTATAGGACATGCATTCTATTATTTCTTGGATGGGTATTTTGGCTACAGTCAGATATTCATTTATCCACAGAATCAAGCCAAAATAACTTTCACATATCCATATGGTACTTTTTCATATAGACGGATGTCGTTCGGACTTTGCAATGCCCCAACTATATTTCAGTGATGTATGATGACCATTTTTACCAACATGATTAAGGATTTTTGGAGATATTTATAGATGACTTTTTAGTGTATGGAGATTCCTTTGAGCAGCTTCTGATAAATTTAGATAAGGTTTCTCCAACGATGTGAAGAGGCCTATTTAGTATTAAATTGGGAAAAATTCCACTTCATGGTTCAGAAGGGAATAGTCTTGGGATACAAGAAATCTTGTAAAGGCATTGAAGAGGATAAGGAAAAAACGGAAGTCTTCAATAAACTTCCTCCGATAAGTAATGTTCAAGGGGTCCAAGTATTCTTATGGCATACCGAGTTCTGTTGTCGATTCATAAAAGGATTTTTCTTTAATTACTAAACCCCTTACTCATTTGTTAGTTAAAAATTTTCCTTTCATTTTTATAATGATTGTTTAGTTTCTTTTGACAGGTTAAAGAAGGCATTGACGTCATCTCTAGTGTTACAACCACCATATTAGAGCTTGCCATTCGGGTTTATATGCAATGCTAGCGAGTATGCAATTGGGTTTGTTCTAGGGCTGCGTAAGGATAAGAAGTTGCTTGTTATTCACTACGCCATCAGGACTTTGACGGATTCTCAAATTAATTATACCACGAAGGAAAAAGAACTATTATCTATAGTTTTTGCTTGCGATAAATTTCATTCTTACTTAGTTCAAAAGTGATTGAGTATATAGATTATGTAGCCTTGAAGTAACTTTTTGCTAAAAAGGATGCCAAGCCTTGGTTGATTAATTAGATCCTGCTCCTATAGGAATTCGATATCGAGATCAAGGATAAAAAGGGAGCAAAAAAAGTCTTTGCTAATCATCTGTCAAGATTGGAAAGAGGGGAATCAAGCTTACAAGAGAAATCAATCAGCAATTCCCTGATGAGATGTTACTCTTGGTACAAGAATCTGACCATCGCTAGTATACTGACATTACAAATTACATTATAGGTGGTATCCTTCTCTCTAATTTAACTTCCCAGCAATAAAAAAGTTTAAACATGATTGTAAGCAGTAGATATAGGAAGATCCACTTCTTTATAGAAATTGTACAGATTGACTAATTCATAGATGTGTTTTTTATAACAAAATTAATGTTATTTTAACTCACTTTCATAATTTTTTTTGGATAGGACATTATGGAGCAAATAGGACAATCGTAAGGGTGTTGGAGTGCAGACTTTGTTAGCCAACATTGTTTAAGGACGCACAACATTGGGTGAAGAAGTATAATAGGTGACAAAGAATTGGGAACATATAGAAAAGGGACAAGATGCCAATGTCTTCGATGCTGGAGGTTGAAGTCTTTGATGTTTAGGTTCTGGATTTCATGGGACGTTTCTGTCCACATACGAAAATAAATATATTTTGGTAAGTGTTGATTATATATCGAAGTGGGTTAAGGTGATGGTCACACCAACAAATGATACTAGAGTGGTGCAGAGGTTTCTGAAAAAGATTATCATTAAATTTGGTGTGCCGCAGGTGATTATCAGTAATGGAGGTACCCACTTTCGGAACAATCCAATTGAAGCATTATTGAAAAGATATGGAGTACAACACAAGATAGCTAAACCTTACCACCCCCAGACCAGTGGTCAAGTAGAGGTTGTAAAAAGAGAATTAAAGAAAATCTTACAAAAGATTGTCAACAGTTCCAGGAAGGATTGGGCAATCAAATTACATGATGCAGTATGGGCTTATAGGATAGCTTTCAAGACCAACATTGGGACAACGCCTTACAAGGTGATTTATGGGAAAGCTTGTTATTTACTTATGGATAAGGCCTACTAGGCTATCAAGGCCATAAATTGGGATTAGAAGGCAACTGGAGAAAGGAGAAAATTGCAGTTAAATGAGTTGGACAAATTAAGGCTGCAAGCTTATGATCATGCCAGGTTTTACAAGGAAAAGGTAAAGAGATGGCATGATGCACACATCAGTTAAAAGGAGATCCATATAGGTGATATGTTCTTACTCTTCAACTCTAGACTCTAGTTGTTTCCTGGAAAGTTAAAATCTAGATGGAGCAAACCTTTCACAGTAATTAATGCATTCCCATCTAGAGTTGTGGAGTTGCAAAACAAGCATAGAGAAACTTTTAGGGTGAATGGCTACCATTGCAAGCCCTACTATGGAGACCAAATGCCCACTGAGTGAGAAAGAATATTTCTCGGACCTCGCCCATCACCACAGAGTGATCAAAGTCTTGCTAGTGACTTTAAAAACTAGCATGAGTTGATTTTGTTTATGTTTGTTTGATGTTGTGTTTATATTTTATTTATGTTAGTATTTTCTATGATACAGGAAGAGAATAAGTAAAGTGTGAG
Source organism: Erythroxylum echinodendron (assembly GCA_027575705.1). NCBI lineage: Eukaryota > Viridiplantae > Streptophyta > Magnoliopsida > Malpighiales > Erythroxylaceae > Erythroxylum > Erythroxylum echinodendron. Next base: position 20,263,979 of record JANZXR010000006.1, on the reverse strand, counting down.
CTATGAGGAATACGCTAGCCACCACCAACACGATCCTGGACACTAATACCAATAAGCTTTCTCATGCCTCTTTATTTATTTATAATTTTTTAATATATTATGTGGGGTTGTTGTTTATTGTGTATCACTTTCACACATTGAGGACAATCTGTTGTTCAAGTATGGGTTAGTGGTATGCAATTTGCATTACATATTACATGTCTTATTTAACTCCCCTTTTTCCCATGTTTTACATGATTTTTCATGTTTTTGTGTTAGTGTGCCAATTGTTTTCAATTTTTGTGTGAAATTATATAATTGTGTGGATGTTAGTCACTCAAATTTATGTGAATTAGCTTAATTTTGAACAATTTTGTTGAACTGGTGATATGTGTTAACTTAGGAAGTTAGATTATAAGTAGCTTTAACATAAACATGTCTATTAATTAGGATAGGACACTTGGTTTTACATTTAATGTTTCTAATTCACATGTAGTTACCATTAGAAGCCAATAAATCAGTAGACAATCTCAGTTTCCCTTTCATGAAAATAATAAGCTAAAAGGCATGAAGTAGGTAAAAAAGAAAAGAGTGTGTGTTAATAACTATTCCCCTTACCCAAAAAGGGTTAAGAATAGAGCTAATAGCTAGTTGTGAGTTATGATCTAGTTAAGTAACCGGAGGCATTCATCACAAATGTTTGTCTTTATGTCAAAAAGCTAGAATGACGCTCCAACTAAGTCAGCTTAATAAATAAAAGAACGTGGCCTAATTGAGTAACTGGGGGCATTCATCACTAATGTTTGTCATCATGTCAAATAAGTCAGTGTTACAAAAATGAGAAAAAGTATGTGTAATAAAAACCCTACTGATTTGATAAATTAGCTAAAAATTTTCACGAAATGATAACTTGGATACTTAACCATTTAAATGATTGATAATTGTAAATGCATAAGTGACATAGGTTTTAAATGGAGTTATTTATATCTTGATTGATGTGTATGTTTATATTAAAGTACTTAGGCATAATGGAATAATTCAATACAATGAACTAGTGATATAATTATCGTTTAAGATTAAGTTGATTCCATAACATTCCAAGTCAGTAGCCATCAATTTTGACATTTTGTACTTGTATGTTTTTGTGTATTTGTATTCTTCATATTATTTTTGTGTTTGATTTTGCTTAAGGAAAAGCAAAAGTTTAAGTGTGAGGGAGTTGAAAGGTAGCATTTGTATATACTTTTCTTAGGATAATTTGTTAGTTAATCGTGATAAATTGATTGTTGTTAACTTATTTAGCTTATGTTTTCTCTTAGTTTCATATAATTGCATGATTATGTATGAATGTATGTGAATATGCATGAATGTGTGTGAATTAGGTCTTTAAGATTAATTTTTGCATGAATTTTGCATGGCATTGTTGCACATCTTTTTCTTACATTATGTTAGTATGAGTTGCATATGTTTTGGGCATGATTAAGTGATTAATTTTTTTGTTAATCTATATGTCTGAAGGAGGTTTTGAGGGATGGAAGGATAGAAAAACCAAAGAGAAAGCAAGTCATGTGACCTAAAGGAAAACTAGAATTTTCCTGGGTCGACCCATCACTAATGTTAAGCTTTCGCAAGATACAATTCTTATTGTATGTTTTTGGTTTTTCATCCAAAAGAAAGAGGAGAAACTCAGCTTCAAATTGGTGAAATAATAGCCCAATTTAGATAATAAATCAATAAGATATCACTAATTGAAGTCAAGATATAGTTTTTTGGAAAATTTCAGCTGGCAACTTCCTCTTTCCTACATCATTTTAAGTATTAAATGGGGTATAAAAACTCAATTTTAAACCCCTAGCAAAGAGGAGGTCGTGAAAGACATTTAAGGAAGAGAGAAGAACGCATTTTTGAGAGAAAAACCAAGTGAATTCAAAGTGGAATCAAAGGATTTGAAGGAGACACAAAGCTGCCATCTTATAATTCTAGCTTTGCTCTTCAATATATAAGCCTTACTTCTTCTCTTTTCTTGCTTATTTGTTGTATTTTTTTGATTGATAAGGATGTATGTGTTAGGTCAGGAGGACTTTACGATAATTAATTTTGATGACAATCAAATAATAATAATGTTAGGAATAAATGAACTAGTTTGATGAGTATGTTAAGTGTGCAGAAGTAAAGACACAGAAGAAACGAAATACAGAAGAAGCGAAATACAGAAGAAACAAAGGACAAAAGAAGTAAAAGCACAGAAGAAGCAAGGCATGGAAGAAACAAAACACAGAAGAAACAAAGGACAGAAGAAGTAAAAGCATAGAAGAAGCAAAACATAGAAGAAACAAAGGACAGAAGAAGTAAAAATACAGAAAAAGTAGAAGCACAGAAGAAGCAAGATATAGAAGAAGCGAAACACAGAAGAAACAAAGTGTTAGACCTCATTTCTAGTGTCTGACTCAGACTTGCTTTCATGCTCTGATACCACATCTGTCAGATCCCGATTTCGGAGTCTAACTCCTTCTTGCTTGCATGCTTCCTCTGATACCACATCTGTTACTTTCATGCATGCAGAATATCTTACTACGTAAGTTATCTTCCAGAGATAACACTTTGATCACTTTTGGATTATCTTCTCAAAACTCCCCTTTATTAGTCTTAGCTCAGGTCTTAGAACAGTCAACTAGTCCATTCCTACCTTTCAACCTGAATCCTTTAATCATCGGCATGGTTGAGTCCTCACTTCACACATATACTTGTTTCGGGTCTATTAGTAAAACTTCTCTTACAAGCATCCAAACTAGGGTTTCTTTAGATAGATGGAAAGAGGACTTCAAGAACTACAATCTTCATGAAGACCTCGAAGACCAACTTTGTCTCCTGATGGTTCGAAATTGGGACAGAAGATACGCATGAACAGTGACCCAGTCGATAGCGTTAACTGAGTCACAGACGAAGTTTGGGAAACACAGACAATATTTTCCAGTCATCATAACTTTCTCTAGTGTAATCAATTCGGGGTATTCTTCATATGGTTTGAAAGATGATTTCAAGGTCTACAACCTCCTTGAAGACTCCAAGATCAACTCTCTCTTCTAAGGAGTCAACAATGGGACAGAAGATATATGTGAACAGTATTCCAGACGATAGAGTGAACAGTGTCATAGATGAAGTCTGGGAAACATAGAAGATATCTTTCAAGCGTCATATCTTTCTCTAGGGGAATCGGTTTGGGGTATTCTTTATATGGTTAGAAAGATGATTTCAAACTTCATAACTTCCATGAAGAGCTCGAAGGTTAATTCTAACTCTTGAGGGTTCAACATTAGGACAGAAGATACAAGGTGAACAGGAACATAGAAGATGTACTTCACTTCAGTACTTCTTAACTCCTTCTTATAATCCTTAGTCCTTAATCTATTCTCTGTGTTCTATCCTCTATGGTTGACTTTTATCTTTTGGGTTGACTCTCTATCGACTGAGAATCTATCGTCTGAAGTTTGTGGACAGTAACACAGATGAAGTCTATGAACAATGACACAAACGAAGTCTCGTGTAACACAGACGATACTCTGTGAACAGTAATACAAAGGATAGTCTGTGAACAATACCACAGAAGATACGAGTCTCTATGTTCGGATTCATCTGTGAACAGTAACACAGACGATACGTGTCCTCTGTGTTCTAATTTGTCTGTGAACAGTAATACAAACGATACGTGTCCTCTGTGTTTTAATTCATCTGTGAATAGCAACACAGACGATACGTATCCTCTGTGTTTTAATTTGTCTGTGAACAGTAACACAGACGATACATGTCCTCCGTGTTTTAATTCGTCTGTGAACAGTAACATAGATGATACGTGTCCTCTGTGTTCTGATTCATCACAGACGATGCTTTTATACTCTACCCAACCTTTCCTCTATGTTG
>JANZXR010000006.1:20249209-20259982 GCA_027575705.1 Erythroxylum echinodendron | reverse complement strand
TTGTTACACAATTCATGAGCACATAAGCACATCAGAATGGTTCGGGTGGATCCAAAACAGAACGTACTACACATTTCTCTTAAGGGTCCTATGTAGCCATGAACAGAACGTACTACGCAATTCCATTTCATAGTCTTACGTAGCCGTGAACTTATGGGAGTCCTTGAAGGAGCTCCATACTACTAGCAGACAGGTGGGAAAAGCCTTTAGATAAGTACAGTGTCTTAATAGAGGGGACCACCACAAACTCACATAACACAGAATTTTCATATTCTTGAAAGCTTAATGCCCAAATGGCAGTTCTTGAAATTCTTGCTTTTCGGATCAGAAACTAGGTTTCATAAAATATGCAACTTTTTGCAAAAAACAGTCTTGTTTGTAAAACATGCAGAAACTTGGTTTTATAAAGTATGCAACTTTGAAGAAAACATTTTTGTATGAAAACATGCAACAACAATTGACATTTTGTGCCATACCAAAACAGAACAAACAGCTTGCACATTTATGCAGAAAAGCGAAATCTTCACCAAGTAATGAGATTCTTAACTCCAAAGAAAGCTCCTTCCTCCTTCTTTCTTTTTCCTCTATTGCATGCACTCGGATTCTCTCTTTAAGCTTTACAGAAATTTCAACTTAGCTCACCACTCTCTTCTTTCCACTCTCATCTGAAGCCTTTCTTCTTCTGTTTTTCTTTCATTCACGCTACTACCTGCTAAGAAGACATGTCCACCATGCCTTTCCCAAAAGTCCACTTTACCCTTGGTACTTAAGCTATATATTGAAAATACCCTCAATTTCCTCTCATGCATTTATTCCATAAGCTATTATGCTTAAGTTAATGGAAAAAGTTTTCAGGAGGCCGATAAAATCTTATTATGAAAGCTAGGGTTCTACATACGATACTCTTCCACTGTATTTTAATAAGAACAGAATCAAAGAATGTTGTGACAATCATTGATGAACAATTCCTGTTCTATCTACTCAACCATCAGCCAATAAATCTTCCACACATAATTTTGGGGTATATGATGAAGACAAAGAGGGATTCCAATGCCTTACCATATGGCATAATGTTAATAAGAGTCTTTAAAGATTTTGGAATTCTTCTGGACAGAGGAAACAGGGTGAAGATGAATATCAAAAGCATTATTAATGCTTCTACTATATGTAGAATGAGATTAAAAACTCAGGAAAAGGAAGAGACAATTTCTATGGTGAAACCAAGGACTGAGGGGGAGAGCACAATTAGACGCAGTGTAAGTGAAAATGTTACTCCCACTGAGAGGACGAAACCTCAATCCTCAGGAAGAGTGGCTATAGAAGAAAAGAAGAATAGATCATCTAAGGTAGCAGTTAAAGATAAGACGATTTTACAAAAAGAAAAAAGCTAGGTGCATCTATCTGAGAAACAAGCGTCGTTGAAAAGAAAAATAGAGACACTTGATGTTGAGCAAGTTAAGAAATCGAAAAGATCACCAAGGTTACTAACTCTTCGACAACAAGAACAGAAGAGAGGGAAAGGTTTGATTCCTAGTGAAGATTCTGAGAAGGTAGAAAAAGCACCTTAGGCTACTAGGTCTTTGTTCTCAATCTTGCAGAAGCTCAATCATAATAAGAGAACCTATGAAAAGGATAATCAAGGTACAAGTTGAACCTATCTTGATCAATAATCGGTCTATACATCTTATGAGTCATGAAGAAAGAAGATTATATGAGATTCTGAGAGATGAAAAATCAGAACCATAACTGTTGAAGATGACAAAGGATCGATGTATTATCTACCCTACTACAAGTAGAATAATGATCAAGATTGTACCTGATGTGCAACCTAGAGTTGTAAACATTGTATTCAATATAGAAAAAGGGAAACAGAAGATGTACCCCGATGGAAAAACAGGTGACCTTACAGATGAGCAGATACAAGAAGCTGTGAGAAGCATAGATGATGCATGCAATGCAGAACTAAGAAGAATCTATGTTTCACACCACATTTCAAAGGCATCAGGAAGTCATTGTGGATGCTTCTCCACAGACGCAACTTCTCAGGTAGTTGGAAGGGTGACTAAAGGATGGTTCAGAACTATCATGGTCAGAGGTATCAGTTTCAACTTAGAAACTTTTGTGAACCTACTTATCCACCTTAGACCTTTGAGTTCTATACCATCAATTAAAGATTTCTTTCACCTTTTTGGCAAACTAATACCAGAAACATATGCTGAACTAAACTTCTATCCATCAAGTGCATCTCAACGAGTTCCTACAATTGGGATGGAAGAAGTTAGTTACTCTCAGCAGTGGAGTTAGGAAGCCTTAGTGAAGGAGATTGAAGAAATTCATACTAAGGTTGATGATTTGAGGGACTCCGTTGGTGATCTACATGAGGAAGTAACTTATCTTTGGGTGACAGTAGGAGAAGACCTCAAGTTGATCAACACTGACATGCAACATATGTTTTCTGAAATCATGCAGCATCTAAGAAAACCTTTTTGATTAATAACAAATAGGGGGAGAAGAACAGGGAAATGGGGAGAAAAGTAGAAGGTAGAAGAAAGGAGAAAAGAATAGGGGGAGAAGAACAGAAGCAGAAAGAAGAGAAACTGAACAGAGAAAAGTAGAAGGAAGAAGAACAGAAGAAAAGAATAAGAGGGAGAAAAGTACAAAGCAGAAGAAAGAAGAGAAGAACAAATACAAGAAAAGAAGATAGTATATGTGTATTTTGTTCCAATTCTTATTTATTATCTGAATAAAAATAGTTCATTCACTTTTATTTTTCTAAATTATGATTATTTGTTATCATCAAAAAGAGGGAGATTGTTAAGTCAGGAGGACTTTACAATAATTAATTTTGATGACAATCAAATAATAATAATGTTAGAAATAAATGAACTAGTTTGATGAGTGTGTTAAGTGTGCAGAAGTAAAGACACAGAAGAAACGAAATACAGAAGAAGCAAAACACAGAAGAAACAAAGGACAGAAGAAGTAAAAGCATAGAAGCAGTAGAAGCGCAGAAGAAGCAAAGCACAGAAGAAACAAAGGACAGAAGAAGTAAAAGCACAGAAGAAGCGAAACACAGAAGAAACAAAGGACAGAAGAAGTAAAATACAGAAGAAGTAGAAGCACAAAAGAAACAAGATACAGAAGATGCGAAACAAAGAAGAAACAAAGCACAGAAGTAAAGATACAGAAGAAGCGAAACACAGAATAGATAAAGGACAGAAGAAGTAAAGACACAGAAGAAGTGAAACACAGAAGAAACAAAACAAAAAAGAAGAAAACACAGACGATACAAAGCAGAAGATACGCTAGTACGTCGAGCAGTTAGTTAGTTGGAGTTAGTTACAGAACTCAACCAAACAGTAGTTATCAAGGCTCAAGAAGCGGTTATCAAGACTCAAGAAGCAATTATCAAGATTTAAAGAAGCAGTTGGAGACTTAGACTATAAATACTATTCGTAGTCGAAGATCGAACAACTTTACAACTTTTCAACTTTTCGAGAAATCTTTGATCCTACAACTTTTGAGCATTCTAGTGTATACTTAGAAAAGAAAAATTCTGTAGTGCGATACTGGAGAGCTAAATTACTGTAACAATAGCTCACGATATCTTTCTAGTGAGAGAAAGAAAAGACTAAGATCCTGGAGAGGCTAAGATAGCTAAAAGAATACTTAGTGTAAGAGACCTGAAGAGGCTCGAGAAGAAAGAAAGAATACTTGTAATTTGTTGAAGTATAGTGAATACTCAGAAAAACTCTGAGGACTAGACGTAGCCCACGATTTGGGGTGAACTAGTATAAAATCGCAGTGTCTATCTTCTATCCCTCAACTTATTCTGTTTTGTTCTTAAATAAGTATATAGATTTTATTTGCAATTTAACTAGATAACAATTTTGTGATAGTCTTTTAACAAGTTAGAGAAGTTCTTATTACAAAAATTAATGATTTTGTATTTGCGAAAAGAATACACAATTCAACCCCTCTTCTTGTGTATTTTGTCTATTATAAGTAATTTCTATATTAATGTGTGTTTTACTTCAGTATGGATATGTTATGAACATGTTGGGTGAGATTTTGATGGATTTCTAAGTAGTTATTAAGGTTGTTATTGCCTAAAATATGTAGTACCTCAGTTTATTCACCTCAGTTTATTCAATGTTATGGATGTGTTTGATGTTGTTTGATGTTTATAGTATATGGTTATCCATACTTAGCTGACATAGAGATATGGAGTTAAGAAATTTGTTAATAAGTGCCATGAGAGTGGGCTTACACCAAGAATGCTCCATATATCAAGTTACCTTGCCATTTGGAGAGAGATCTTGAATGGAAAAGTGGTTGTCCAAAAATATGTTCATATCCTTTTAATGGTTAAGTGGAAAATGGGAAGTGAGAGCTTACATAATTCGTTTACATCGTTAAACATGGTTTATTTAGTTTAAGTAATGAGAGTGAAAGAACTAGGACATTAGGAAATTTTGGACTAAACACAATGAACATTATTAAAGTGAGGGAATACATGTTTAGGTAATGACAATCCTAAATTGTTAAATTGATACTTTGATTCACCATTTTCTAAATTTATATTCTTACTTTTGTGACGACCCTAAAGTGTGTATGTATGATTGTTAATTTTTATATTTTAGATCTTTCAAATCTAATTATTTGAGTTTCTTGAACAAAATGAAATTTGGATTATTTCAGTAACCAATCCTTGTGAGACGAAACCTATCTATATTGCGATTTCCTATCTATATACTTACAAGATAAGAGGTTTTAATTTAAAATTTGAAAAATTACCTATCAGTTTCCTCCCCTGCACTGCTTCTTTTAATGTCAGTAGCTCGATGCTCTTCTTTCATTGGAAACTCAGTCGGGATCAATTATAAGCAGCTTACTTCTACCGTTTTCGTTCAACATCAATTTTGTATCTTGTAAGTAAGCTACAAATTGCAAAATGATTAGAAGGACAATATTGATAAAGTTGAGAAAACTAATTAATTTCAATAATGTCTTTTTCACTAACAAAATGTCAATGAAATAGGGAATAACAAAATTCCCTGAATCTTCCATCGAATCTAACATTTTTTCTTGTAAGAAGATGAGTTCCTCTCTTTATTCCTTAATCACCTTCGTCTCCTCTGCTTCTTCTGCTTCATAAACAAAGACTTTCATAAATTCTTCAAACTCGATGTCTGTTGTCAACTGTTCTTCATCTTTTTGTTGTTTAGAAGATTTAAACACATCAATTATCCTAAATGAGCTACTCTCCTTTGAATTCTTTAATACATCATTCATGTTGATTGTCACTTGGTCATGGTTAATATGAAGGATAAGGTTCTATTCATCGACATCTACCTAAGATTTTTCAATTTTCACATGTGGTATATCAAGAACTGGTGAATAATAGGGAGGGTTGACATTCTTTTCTTCATCATCTTTCTTAATCTCTTGGTCTTTAATAAGGTAGGGTTCAGTTTGGTTTTCCACGGATCCTTTTGGCTCTCCCCCATTTTTAGGTGCAATAGCCTTATATTGCTCTCTTTGATGTATTTCCATATTACTTAGAGAGTCTTTCACACTTCTCTCACAACATTCACAGGAAAGTTGTCTCATATGAATCTCTAGATTTTGAGTAGATGAGGCATGATTTTCTATTACTTACTCAATTTGCTCTTCTAGTCTCTTCTGGCCCTCTTCCATGTTCGTGAGCTTATCCAGGATCTTGTCCAATTTAGAATCCCATGAACTGGACTCATCTTGCTGAAATCCTGATAGGTCTTGATGACTTAAGTGAGTCCTTACATTTTTGGACCAATAAAAATTTAGGTAGTTCTGCCTCCCCGGAGTGTACATTTTCCAATAAGGATCATTACTTCCCCAACCATACTATGCCTCTTTGTAGTTCACAAAAGTTCCTTGCTCTCTATAATATCTATCTTCCATCATTGTTCTTTCCATTTCTTCTTGGCATCTAGCTCTTCAAATGTTTCAATCTCACTCTAAGATGTCTTGATGTGCCTCCACTTTATGCCCCAAACTTCTTTCTCTATTATTATTATTATTATTATTATTATTATTATTATTATTATTATTATTATTATTATTATTATTATTATTATTATTATTTAATTAAAATAAGAATAGCGAAAAAGCCTTAGACTAAAGAACTAAACTAATTGTCTCCCTGGCAACGACATCAAAAACTTGATCAGGTGTTTGATGTGTGTAAGTTTTAATTAATAACCCTTAATAATTTGTAAGTGCACGGTTCATTAGTGTGGTAAGTAAGGTGTCAATCCCACAAGGAGGGATAATTTAATCCTAAAATATAAGGTCATAAACAAATCACAAAAATTTAAATTGTATGAAACTAAAAATGCGAATTTAATTCAATAGTTGCGAATTTAATTCAATCAATCAAATAAAGAATCGAATAGGAAAATATTAATTATTCAGTAGTTGCAACACAAACCCAAGAATCAACCTAAGGAAATTATCAATTAAGAGAAAGGGAATTCTACCTATCCTTAATGCTAACCTAATTAATTATGAATTACCGGATTGTTAGTTTTAGACTATCCTAAGGTTGATTACTCTCTCTCAAGTTATAACCATTAACCTTAAATCATAAACCCTAATCAGATTATGGAAGTTACACTCTCTCAATTAACAACCTATCCAAAACCCTAATTAGTTCTGAAGTTCTCTAATAAACTATCAGAAACTTATGCAAGATCTTTCTTCGCATAATTTACCATGCACTCGCAGAATTAAACCATAACAAATCCAATAACCACATAAACAATCAAATTTCATTAATTCAAAGATAAAACTCCGAAGGTGAGTTTAGAACATCACCATCATTCAAGATCCTATTATCAACTATTCAATCCAATTCTATCAATGATAAAACTGAAAATAAACAAGAAATACAATCGAAATGGAGGACGAGAGGTGGCAACATCAGGAAACCTCCTGATCTAGGAAGTACATCGAGTCAGCTTCTTCTCCTCTTCTATCTTCCTTCTACTCTTCTTCAAATCTCTCGATGAATTCTCTCTAGGTTTTCGTCAAGGTGGTTTATGCAAAAACTTCTTTCTCCCTCTTTGTTTTGTTCTTTAACTATCCTTTTTGTTCTAAGCAGCCCTAGGGTTTCTCTGAGGTCTGAAAGGTTTAAAAAATCCCTTAAAACTTGACATTTTTTAGTTAGACATATCAATGGGCCGGGAAGGGCCCGGGCCGCCCTCGGCTTGGCCCAGCCTGGCCGGGATGGACCTGCTCGTGGTCAGCCCGTCCATATTTTTAAATTAAAAACATACAAAACGGTGCCGTTTTGTCTAGCCATGGGCTCAACCGGGCAAGTCCGTGGCCCTTACAGGCCGACCATGGTGGGCCCGTGGCCTGCCCAAACCCCTCCAAACTTGGGCCGAAAACAGGCCGGGCCGAAATTGCATCCCTATTTTTAGTGTCTTCCTAATACAAGCCACAATTATGGGCCACATCTGTGCCTTCTATCACGATCGTGGCATGCAGGCTATAATTATGGGCCAACTCTAGTGCTTCTGTCATGATTGTGGCCTATTCGTGGGTCATTGTTTAGGTCCGAATGTCTCCAAAACTTCTTCATTCTTTGATGTTGACCCTAAAACACTAACAAACACATCAAGATACCTCAAAAACATAATATTTAAGCTCAAGGACTTGTACTAACCCATAAGACACTTAAAGCACAAATAATTACCAAGAACAAATAACTCTTAAAACACAAATAACTCAGTCAATTAGAGTTTCATCTTTAAAACTTTAAAGGCAGTAGGATACCCCTTTTTGTTTTTGCAGGAAATGGATTAAAGTATGTGTGACTGCAACTTCCCTTGTTGTTTTGGTGAATTGAGAACTTACCTAGCTAATCAAAGCTAAAAGAGGGCTTAGGCAAGTGTATCCCTTATAACCTTACCTATTTATGTTATATATGGAGGTCCTTTTGATCATAATTGTAAGGAATGCAGAAAATAACTCAAGATTTCAATACCATCATAGATGTAAAGGTAACAAAATAACACACCTTACTTATGTGGATGACTTGTTTTTATTTTGCAGGGTTGAAAAGGAATCAGTCAACCTTCTCTTGTAATTAGTGGAGGATTTCAAAATAATGTCATGATTGAAAAGCAATCCAAGTAAAAGTTGCTTTTACCTGTCATCAAATTATGGAATTGAAGTTGTTACTCAAGCAAGGAGGAAAGAAATAAAGCAAGGAAGTCTCCCAATTGAGTATCTTGGAGTGCCTATATCAAAAAAAAAGAGTCACTGGTTTTAATTGTAAACCATTGATGGACTCATTTAAAAGAACAATCAACCATCGATGAAATAATCATCCCAGTTATGGTGGAAGACTACAGTTGGTTTAGACAATCTTGAGTAAACTAACAAGTTATTGGATTAGTAACATATCTCTCCTAAAGAGTGTGCTTAAAGAGATTGATAGGAAGTTTTTGCAATTCTTATGGGAGGGATTAGGGTATGGAAGTAACAAGGCCAAATTTAGATAGAGGGATACTATGCAAACCTAAAAAACTAGAGAGGGGGAATATATTCAGCTAGGTTGTTAAACTAAGTCAGTCTAGCAAAGAACTATAAAGATTATGTAGCAAAAAGGATGAGCTATGGGTAAAATAGATACACAGTGTGTTCATTAAAAGCAGGAGTGTATGGAATCTGGAGATTAAGCAAGATATGTCTTAGAATTTCAAACAAATCCTAAGAACAAGACAGTGGATGCAGGATTTGATCTTCCATAAGATTAGGAATAGGGAACAAGCAATGTTTTAGTTAGATAATTGGCACTCCAAAGGACCTTTATACAAAATTAAGGAAATTCAACACCTAAAGATGTTGGTTAGTCCTGATACTAAGGTAAGCATGTTAATCAGGGATAATCGATGGTATTGGCCTTACCATAACAGCAGGAATGTGGACATCATAATAAGGAATCTGCAACATGTCAGGAAATAACTCAGGATAAGGTGCTATGGACTACAAAGGGTTCAAAGAATTTTAACTCCAAGACCTATAGAACATTTCTCCAAAAGGATCCAAGCAGTAAGGTGGAATGGAAATATTTAGCTTTAAATACTGATATTAATCCATCTCATTCATTTATATTATGGATGGAGCAAATAGGGAAACTCCCCACCAAGGATAGAATTAAGTTTCCAATCAATTCTCTAGAGTGTAGGTTATGCAATCACAACCTGGAATCTTTGGACCATCTAATAGTGAGGTGCAAGTAGACAATAAACATATGGAGTAAACTACAAAGAGTTCTTGGCATATAGAAAGAAACCGACTCCTGTTATAAATTGATCCAATGGGTTGGAAACCTAAAATGGTTACCAGTGCAAATTATAAAACTGTCAAAATCAGTTTGGCTTCTATATTATACTATATATGGCAAGAGAAGATTTTCAAAATATTTAGAAACAAGGTTAGAAGTATAGAGTAACTGTTCTAGCAAATTTTCCTCCAATGCAAACTCTCTATGAAAGTTAGAGGATTAACAAACAACCTTTTATCAAGCATGAGAGAAAGATTACCACTAGAATGATCCTTCTAAAGTCTTTGTGTAACTAGAAACATAGATTTTTTAAACTTTTGTAACTAGATTCCTTTGTACCTAGCAAGGTTGTACAATTTTTTATACCAATGAATTACTTAATTTTTATAAAAAATAGGCTTGTTGGCTAATTTTTTAATAACCAAATCTAGGAAAAAAACCTGGTAGGAAACATAAAAATAAAGGATCCCAGAACCCTAATTTTTCAACATGATCATAGCTTGGAATGTAAGGGGCATGAACTATCTAAAAATTAGTAAACAATGAAGGACTATCTATTTTCAAAGAAGCCTAAACTAGTTAGATTGTTGGAAACTTAGATGTAAAGTTTATAAGTTACCTAAATGTGTTTAGATGTCTTATAAAAATTAGGAAATTATATCAAACCATTAAGCTTACAATAATGGTAGGCTCATAATAGCTTATCACCCTAGTATAATTTTTTAGGTTTTTTAATTAATTAGGATGTTGAGATGGATTAATTGCACTTTTTCTATTAATAAATAGTAGGGATTTTTGTGTGATTAAATTGGATATTCAAGTTTGTTAATGCCATTACACTTTATTTTCACATATTATATTAGGTTATTTAATTTTGTGTGTTCTAATCCATGATTAATTAATTATAGGGTTGCATTATGGTATTTTATTTTTCATGATTTGATTGACATCAATTATTAACTTTTTGTTTTGGAAATTATTATTTATTTTCATATTTTAGGTAATAAATGATGTAGAGAAAAAACTTACCCATATTTGACTATATCTAGATACCTATATTAGATGTATTTTGCTTGATATTTTATATTTTATTGTATATATGGTTTAATTTGCTCCAAGTGCATTTATAGGTTATAATGGCCTTTATGGAACTAAAGGAGAAGAATTCAGAGGGAAACGTGACATAAAATAAAGATTTGAAGCAAATAAAGGATACACAACTATGTTTATGGCCGAATACGTCTCACAGCTCGTGAAAAATCGCAAATTATGAAGATTTTGGGACATACATTGTAACACCCCACTCCCGCTAGACCCGAACCTGATATCGATAGTGATTCCGAGTCCGTACCCCGCAAAGGTGGTGTGCCACATCTCTAAACAATCAAAAGTCGGTATAATTTTTTTTGAATACGCGCAAATCAATAATCACAAAA
>JANZXR010000006.1:20234522-20249109 GCA_027575705.1 Erythroxylum echinodendron | reverse complement strand
AATGCATGTCCAGTCATTTTTCATGTGCAAAAATCACTGTTCACGTGTATATGTATATTATATAATGCATGAGCATGGGATGTGTTTTTCTAATTTCTCCGATTGATCTCACGTGTACCCATTTCCATGGTTTAACCCTTTGTATGAAAACGGGATGTTACATACATGATCCAGTGCATGCTCATGTATCAGATCGTGTATCTCCTAGAAACCTAAAATTACTATAAAAGATGTGAGTGGAGGTAATAGAAAGATCAAACTTATAAAGGTGATTTTAGACATAGAGAACATTCATAAGGGACGATATTGATCTAAGAACCGGAAAACATGAAGAAATCATCAACAAATCCAATATATTACAACATTAAGCCTCAAACTTGCAAGAACATTTGATAAAAAAGAAGGGAGATTTAGAATTATGAAATCTTTGTTTTCTATTCATTTTCTTCCATTTTATTTTTGATTTCATTTTATATTATGTGTAACTAAACATCTTTAATGTTTAGGTGTGATAAACTATAGTTTTTGTTTAAATATATTTTGATTATTTTATTAAATGAAATTGTTTTGATTAATCTATTATGATTTAATTATGTGTTTTATATATGTGCTAATAGATCTAGAATATCAGTACATAATCTTATTCCATGACATAGAGATTGAGAAATCTTATTTATGAATAGATCTACTGTAATTGAAAGGATTTGATTGCAAACCGAGAGATAGGTCAACATAAATCCTCTACATTAAGGTCAAACCTAATAGCGTAATTCACAAATTGGTAAAGTAATCCTATAATCTTTAACCTGAAGAATTTCGATTAATAAAACTAGGATTAGTTATTAGTAGTCTTGAGAAAATTATTAACATAAGATAGGAATTTTCATAGTCCATTAGTCAATAAAAAAATTTTATAATAAAACGTTAATTATCTAAGGGTTTTAAGGGGATTCTTTACCTAAACACCAGGATCAATTGTTACTAGTCTTCAGAGCGTTATTAACACAAGATAGGAATTTTCATGGGTTTATTAGTCAATAAAAAATTGCACAATAAAAGGTTAATTATCTAAAGGTTATCCAAACACTAATTCGTGATATTGATTTTTTTCCAAGTGAATTTCTTTGTTCTCTGCTAATTATTATTTCCTACCTTTTTTAATTGTTTAAGTACTATTTTTAATTAAAAACCAAAATTCAATTCATCGACTAGATAATACAATAGAAGTAATTACTTGTAATCATTATCTTTGTGGGATTCAACTTATACTTGCCTGTGCTAGCTACAGCTATACCGTGCATTTGCAGTTAATTCAAATATTGATATTAGAAAAGTATCAATCAAAGAGACAAAAGGGTAAGGGCACATTAACAACCTCCCCGATAGCTAACACATCTTATACTAATGATATTCTATTTTGAATGTCACAACTAACCTACATTGCTTGATATAAGAGATTGAGGTCTAATTCATACCCTAATAGTTGCATTGACTAGGGAGTGCTCACATAGATAAAGTTGATTTAGGATGCTCGAGATCTAATCAGTTTTGGTGGCAAGGATCACTTATTCACAATCGAGGAACCTACTTACAAAATGCTAGCACTTGAGTTTCTTGCCACATTTACTTTGAATAAGAGACATTACACTTAGGATATTGAGAATACTATCTAATTTCAGGTGCTCGGAGAGACACACATCATGAGTTACATGAGGTTCTCCCTTTAGATGGGTCTATGCTTAGAGGAATGTGCTACTTTCGAGGATTATTTAGCATTATGATTAAGATTCCTTGTTTTAACTAACGAAGAGAAATTTTGGTGCACCATCAGTAGAGAGTGGTCATATGAGACCATATGATCCAAGGCATTGAAACTAAGATCCTTTACAGTTAGATACACACATTCACTATTCAATTACAAAAATAAGTAAAAGAGGAGATAACATCAGTATGGTAGGGAAGATAGATATGTTTCCCCTCTACAGTATGATAAAGAGAGACCCTATCCAAATAAGATATGCCCTAGTCTGGTTCTTTAGACATCAGGCATATGATGTCGAGATTTAAGCTATCTCTATCAGTGTATACATTTTTTGACTAATCAAAGTTTAGGTTTATCAGAGTGGCCATTTGAGATGAGACTGATGTGATATATGTTAACATTAGCTTCGACACTCTAAGAGTGATGGGTATGATCTAAAGGAGTTATGGTCAATAAGGACCTAAGTATATTGTACTAGGAGCTTAGGAGCTTACAATTATGGATAAAGTAGAAGGGATTGCCTCGAGATACCAGAGTAGTAGCCCAAATAGGATGCTCCTCCATCACATCCTCTGGTGGTATATGAGCAAAAAGATGATTCCTTAATGAGCACAAGTACAACTGGTCAATCTTTTGCACCACCACATCGAGCCCAGTTTAAGATCTCCCAGCTAGAGAAGTATATAGGATCCTAGTGGCATAACGCACCATTCGAGAGATTTAACAAAGTAGGTAACATGATTAGAGGCCTTTCTGTAGATCTCTAATCATTAGGGAGTTATGGTCCCACCACCTATGAGAGCTAATACATTATTAATGACTCTTTAACAGTCAGATGACCCAAGATAAGCAAAGGTAGTATCCCATTACACTTGAGAGCTCAATAGTCCCTACAAAAAACAAATCTTTGAATAAAGATCAAGTAAAAGTAGACAAATGACCACATGGTTACTCAAATTGTCTGGGATTCTCAAAAAAATTGACATGATGCTTTTTTTCTATGATTTTTATTTTTTATGTATTTTTATTTTATTTTTTAATAACTAGCAAAGCATTGACTCTACTAACTAATATTATTTTTTCCTTTTTCTTTTTTTGTTAATATATTAAACCATATTTTTTCACAGATATAGTTAGTTCGTGTTTATTTTTATTTTCTGATTATTATTTGATGCTTTATTTTTTATTCTTACAAATATGACTAATGGTGGATGGAATTCACACTATGAATATAAAACTCTAGGTTATAAATTAGGAAAGTACTAGATCACTTTACCTTTTCTTCATATTGATTTTTTTTATTCTTTTCTAGGCTTCATTATGTACACTGGGGACAATGTACATCTTTAAGCGTGGGGAAAGGACTGTGATTTTGATAGGATTTAATTGTGATTCAAGCACATTTTAGTTTTTATTTATTAATTCTTCTTATATAGATATTTACCAGTTATTCTCTTAAGAACTTAGAGTTAATGAGAATCATTTAATTAAGCTAAAATATGAAAGGATGAAAGCATGATTAGATGGATTTTTACTTGCTACATAATGAATAAAAGTTTTGGCTATCATTTTGGATGAAAGTGTTTAGGATTTTTCACACATAAGCTTAAATTGTGATGTTTTGAGCTTATGGACATTTATTATCATTATATTATGCTTTATTTTCCTTTGTCGTGTAAATATCATATATAGTTGGATGATTCTGGAATTTCTTTTTTTATATATATGTTAAGACCACTTCTTTATATTAGAGGTATTAAGATGAAAAAGACACCTAAATTACACCTTTGTTGCGCCCTTTTCTTTGATTTTATCATACATATTTTTTTATCTCTTAAGTGTAACAAATATTAAGCTTTAGCCTTTTATTTGGATTATATTAACCATGTTTCAAGCTAATAAACGATTTTATTATTAGCTTGATATTCATTTTTGCACCTTGAAAGATTGTACTTGACAAATTGTATGAGAATTTGGTTAGATTATGAAGTATCAAGAATGAGGAAAGGTGTGAGCTTATGTATTTAAGGTTATATCTTTTTATTTGTTATTTATCCAATGTTTTGTATATTCTTCTTGTACGCTCATAGGAAATAAATTCAAAAATATCTTGAAACAAGCTTAGCTAAACAAAGAAAAATTAAACAAATTAATCAAAAAAAGGAAAAATGTAGGTTTTTAAATTGCAATAGTTATCAAAAGGAGAAACAGAAGATATTTTTGTTATTTAAGATTTGTTTTGCACCTTACTTGTATTCTATTTAGAGAATTGATTGACATTGAATCAAATTTTTGTATAGACATGTTCATGAATTTTCCTTCATGTTGATTAACCCAAAAGATATCCTTTTCCATTCTTTACCTAAATCTTATTAAACCTTAGTTTGAGGACCTTTTGATTTTTTCCTCTAGTTTATTCTATAGTGGTAGAGATGTAATATATTAGCAAGCCTATAGTTAAGACTCTCTATGTATTGATTTAAGAGTGCTATTATTAGTAACCTTGAACATTTTAAGTGAATTGAGTGACGTTTTTATTTAATGCTGTTAAATTCCATACATTTGATTTTAAAACGGTTATCAAAATATCATTTATGATGTTTAATCAAAATATCATTTGCGATGTTTACTTGTGAAAATCTATTCTATGACTATTTCATTCTAATTGTATTTGGCTTGATTTTTACAAAATATCATTTATGATGTTTAATCAAAATATCATTTGCGATGTTTACTTGTGAAAATCTATTTTATGACTATTTCATTCTAATTGTATTTGGCTTGATTTTTTAGGCATTATTGATAGTTTTATATTAAAAAAAATTTGTACTACAAGTATACAAATCATTACTTATAGTGTAAAAGATACCATTCATACGAGGATTGAATATAGTCACCTAAGAATTATAAGGTAACAAAATATTAAATTGATTGAAAATTAAAGAAAACTAACAAACTAGATAACTGAACAAATCAAAGATGACTCTAAAATTGAAGTATTCAATGGTGGAAATTTAAGGATTATTCTATCTTTGTTTTGTCTTCCCTTCACCTTTTGAATTCAACTATACTTGATCCGAGGTATCCAAAGGTTTTGATTAACATCTCTTGATATCTAATCAAGCATTCCTAATTGAAATAAATAATAATTGAGTTGCAATCTCTCAATTTCTCAAAACTACTCCTAATTACTTAATTGGATTTGAAGCAATCCTAAGGCTAATTAACTCATAATTAAGATCTCTTTTTACTTGCAAACCTGATAATTATAAGTCTATTAAGATACCAACTCTCATTGCGTAACTTGACCCAAATTTCTTGATTCAATCTCTTAACTCAAATCAAGTATGAGCTCAACAAATATCACAAAGCAATAATAAATTGTATCCAACAAAGTAAAAGATAGAGAAAGTAATTCAAGAATAACACCTTAATATAGATTTAAAATTTTATAATAATGTTCCAAACACATTGGAAACAGACTCTCTACTAGTTGGGGGTAAGGCTGCGTACTACTAGACTTCCTCAGACCCCATGCCTCAGCGGGAATTCTACCGGTCTTGTTATTGTATGTTCAAAACATAACTATTTAGAATTGGCATACAAGATAATGTAATAGAAAAAGAGAATATAAGGAAATCATCTTGAAGCATTGATCTGGAAAATGTGGAAAGATTTAAGTTGATCTTCATATTTCTACTTTGATCTTCTTATTCGTGATGTGTAGCCCTTCTTTTTAATGTTTTCTTTCTTTTTTAGATGTCTCTATTGACTCTAGAATGTGCCTTATCTTGTCGTTGTCTTTATAATATCCTTTTATAGCAAAAACTAGGTTGCTAGGTTTTTTAAAACATACAAGGTCACCTAAAAGGCCAAAAAAACTCTCAATATTGACTTTCATGGTCACAAAAGCTTACACGAGCATATACATGATCGTGTACGTCAATATACATGGAGGTTTATCTTCACACGTGGTATAAACAACATCTTTGAAGCTCCACATGTTCATAGTGACTTATAAAGTCAATATACACGACTGTGTAAGTTCAAGGTTGCTTTAATTTTTCCATTCTATGTCATCATTTCACCTAAATTCTTCTTCCTTTGGTCTATGAAGGCTATTATCACCTAAAAACACATTTAAAGCGGAATAAGTACCACAAATACCATAATGTTATCAAATAACAAGCAAAACACACTAAAATATTTTATGATAAAAAACTTAAGTGGTTAAAAATAACACAACATATGCCAATTTTTTAATTGAATATGTTCTTTGTTGATTGTGTTTATTTTTATGAAGTTGCATTATCATTCAACTATTAATTTTATGGAAATATCAATGTTTATAATTATCAGTTATAATTTTTTTAATTTTTACCTAAATACATGATCAAATACTATTTGTTTAGTTTTGTAATTTAAACAACATATTAACTAACTTAAATGAATAAAATCAATTTAAATTTATATTATTTGATTTAACTTGGCAAACAAATTTGTTTTTGAAAACATAAAATATTATGCAAATAGTTTAATTTATAATTCTAATATGAATCAAGTTTAAACGATTCATATGTTACTCATATTTATTATCTAAATAATCATATCTCTTCACTAACTTAATGGTTAATGAAATACAAGAATATGAGGAGAATTAACCAAATGTTAATTTAAGATATTTATCTATCATTAAGTTAATGTTATGACTGATATATTAAATTATTTTAGTTTTATCATTTATTAAAATGTTCACGTTAAATGAAATAAAATTATACTTTTCAAAATAAATGAGTCAGAAGAATATAAAAAAACATATATCAAACTTTTGTAATTTCATTAGTACTATATGTAATGTAGAAATAATAAATAACTAAATGTGTTTTTATTTTAAAGAATTAAAATATATATTATTTCTTAATTTTATAGAAAAATATAAAAAGGATGTGTTTTCTAAACTAAATAATATATCAACTTCTTTTTTGATACTAGAAAGAGTTATATTTTCTTTTCTTTGTTTATAATTTATCTTTGTATGGAGATACTGTTAAGATTCTTTACACATGTTAATTATAGAAGAACACGTATTTAATGCAAATACTTTGTCACTTCTTTATTTATTTTCTAAACATATATAATGTAAACATCCTTTAGATTTGACTTAAAACATGTCATGCTCCAAATATGGGCCTATAATAGATTATCATATAATAACGAGATCGAACGCACAAATTTCACTGCTAGGTTAAGGATTAACTAACTTACAGAAGTCTCGCAATAACCTAATATAATCTAAAAATTAAATGCAATAACTATTAATCATCATTACTTCATAACTCAAGTATTAAATATTATAATTAATTAATAATTCTTCACCAAAAATTAAGCATACTCTACTAAACTCAATTGACAACTAGAAGAAATAAGTTTTTCTATCTAGATACTTCTTCATATTCACTTTATTTAACACAATCCCACATCTCGTCTATCACCTACACTCCATCTCAAGCTCTTCAATTGAAATCAAGATTACAATAGGGTAATATACTTCAACTAGGAAAAAGCTTTAGTGAAAGAAATAGAAAATCCTTACTCCTGTAGTATTAGATAAACAATAAAATTACATTCATATTTATATGACACCGCACAACCTTCACAGTAATAATATTTAGATGGAATGCACACACATATAATTAATTTACATTATAATCATACCTTATGCAACATCAAATGATGCCAGTACAAATCACTTAATGCCCTACACATATATAGGGAATATGGTGAATTTGAGCTCTAAGAATTGATTAGTTTTTGGCTCAATCTAGCTTCGAGCAATAATTGATTTCTACTTTACTAGGTATTTAATTAAAAATATTTATTTTTTCTCATTCTAGTACTTGACACAAAAATGGTTTATGCCCTATTTTGATTCTCATCAAACCATAAATCTCACATATAATATATTTTACCCTATCAAGAGTCCTAAAGCACATCAAGAATCTGGATTTCTTAATCACAATAATACACCATTCATAAATATGAAACTGACACTATGATAATTAAATATGCTAGAATTCAATTAAATAATAGTGTCATTGTGACACCTTAGAACATTTCACACTCATATTATCACTATATATCACCAGTATGCAAACTTACATTCATAATTATGATTTAAAATCAATTTAACAAATCCTTCAAAATTTACTATAAACCTTGCTAAAGGTTTATGTAATTTTATTCCAATCTCAATAATCAATCATTAAAACAATAATTAGTTTAAAAAATGAAACAACCAATGACATTTAATCAGTTAAATACTCATACCAAAAACCTTATTTGATATACCTTTAATAAGTATACAAATAAAGTCTGAGTTGATTCCACATAACCATCAACTTTCTTTAGGCTTATGAGCTTAAGGCATATAGAGGAGGCTCAGTTATCTGAAAATGATGAGTTTAATGAAGATATGATTCATCCATATGAGAAAGTAGAGTCTAGATAAAAAAAAAAACCTAATTATCTACTTAGTAGAATTAGATCTATCTCTACTAAGGATAGTTAGCATACAACTACAAAATTTAAAGGACTATTTATAAAAGGGAGACACTCTAAGGTAAGTTCTTACAGCCACTATCATTAATCTCAATCAATGATTTCTCTACATATTTAATACCCTTTAAGTTTTAGTAACTTGAACATCAATGTCCTTCTTAGGAACACTTTTAGCCTCTGAGTAGTTATTTTTGTAAGCATACATACTTGAGATTAACTCAACAGGCTTACCATGAATTCAATCTACTTCACAATTTGATTCATACTACTTACTATTTAAATATTAAATTCCTTTCTTCATAATGCTGCTTGAATCACCAACTTTGATGTTAAATATCACTCAAATTACCCCATTTTAGAATTTTTTTTTAATTTCACATCGCTTATTCTCCAAAAAAATCATCTTTCTTTATAAATTTGAGTGAAAGTCATATAATATATTTTTAAAAACCAATAGTCAAAGAGTTCAACTAGCTATTCTCAAAGTTCTCAGCTAGTAAAAAGTTTTTATATGAAAACCTATGCATTAGTTCGATTGGAGTTTAGGTGGGTGTTTGTTAATCGATGTACATTTTTGGTTAAGGTTATTCTTCACCAAAAATTAAGCATACTTTAACAAACTTAATCTAAAACTAGAACAAAATGTTTTTCTATCAAAATATTTCTCTATATTCATTTTATCTAGGACGAGCTCCCATCTTGTCTAGCCCCTATGATCCATCTCCAGATCTTCAATTGAAATCACAGCTGCAATATGGTAATATACATTAAATAGGAAATTCACTCTTACAATGATTGCTTATGCCTTACTAGAAATTCACTCTTATAAGAATTAATTTTTTTCCCAATGTAGTACCAAACACAAAATGGCATATGCTCTATTTTGACACTCATCATATCATATATATCACATACAACATATTTTTCCTCTCGATGTCCCAAAAACACATTAAAGACTCAAACTGAGAAGCGTTACGCCCTTTTGAAATGAAATGGTTCTACAAAGTGTGTTTTTTCATGAATATGCATTTCTTAATCACAATAATACACTATTCTAAGATATAAAATTGACACTATGATATGCATATACACAATAAATCATTTGAAACAATAGTGTCATTGTGACACCTTAATCATATTTTATACTCATATTATCACTATATGTTACACACTACGTATAATTATAGTCATAATTATGATTTAAAATCCCTAAATCCATCAATTTAATAAAATCCATAAGTGTTAATATAACCCTTACTTAAGGTTTATATACATTTGTTTTAATCCTAATAATCAATTGTTAAAACAACAATTAATTCACAAAAGTACAACAACCAATGGAATTTAATAAGTTAAACACATATATTAATGACTTCATTTGATATACCTTTAATAAGAGTAAAAATGAAGTTTAAGTTGATTTAGCATAATCTGTCAACTTTCTTTAGGTTTGTGAGCTTCAAGCTTTTGTGGGAGTCTCAATTATCTAAAAGGGGTATGTTTAATCAAGATATGATTCATCCATATAAGAAAGTAGAGTCCTAATCGAATACTAATTTAGCTACTTGGTAGAATTTAGATCTAACTCTACTAAAGATAATTAACATACAATTACACTTTTAAAGAATTGCTTATAAATAGGAGACATCTTAAGGTAAATTCTTATAGCCACTATAATCTGAAATAGAGATTTCTCTACATATTTAGTGCCTTAACATCAAAATGCCTTCTTCGATAACATTCCTGACCTCTAAGTAGTTGTTTTTGTAGGCTTACATACCTAAGATTAGACCACCAAGCCTATTATGAATTTAATTTATATCATTATTTGATGTTTACTACTTATTACCTGTATAAAAGATTATATTATTTTCCTTTAAATGCTACTTGAATCATGAACCTTAATGCCAAATCTCACTCAAATTACCCCCTTTAGTTTCTTTTGCATTTCCTATCACTTCTCTACAAAATATTTTATTTTCTTCTAGTTCTGAACACAACCATCCTTAAAATTTACATAATGTGCTATTAAAAATCTGAGAGTCAAAGAGTTTAATTAGTTATTCTCAAAGTTCCCCACTAGTAAAATGTTTTATGTAAAACTTATGCCTTTATTTTATTGGAGCTTTTAATAGGTGTTTGTTAATAAATGTACACGTTTGGTTGGGGTTGGCTAGCTAAATCAACTCCTAGTATTTATCTAATATTTTCAAAAATTCTCTTAACTTTTCATAACCTCTTGTATTATCTTAATCTAGTATTTGTATGAAAAGTTATGGTCAATCATTTAAAATTAATTAGTAATGATTACAAAATGAATCCAAATTCTTCTTCTACCAAATTCTCCCATTTGGGCTTAATATCTTCTTTTGACGTCTTCTTATAAAATGTAAATATTTATCTTGCCTTTTCATAACCTATTGAATTACTTCAACTTAATAATTATATCATAAGTTACATTTAAATTTTCATATAGTGTTCAATTTTGATAACTTTTTAAATTATTGAACCTTTTTATATTACAATCAACCCATTGTATTCTTATCAAGACTAAACATCAATGCAAATCATTTCATATCAATAAATTCTCTAAACTTCAAATTCTATTAAGACCATAAAAGATTATATTTAAAAGCAATTTCCTTCATGCACTCACAATACTACAAATATTATATTTTTGAGGTCCTATAAAGCATGGTATATTATATAAGGTTAAAAGTGAAATTTTATTTTACCTTATTTTCCTTGGTTAAATAACTATTTTCCTATTTTTATGTATATTTCAGACTGGATCAAGTTATATAATTAAAAAATCAATTGAGATGGAAACTTAACTTTTCACCCTCTTTCTCGATGAACACTAACTTCCTCCCCCCTAAACAATAAAATTCCTTTTAGGAGACTTATTGGTAGGTTACTGCTTTCAGCAAGTCTAATGGAGGCCTCCATTGGAAGCTACTCTAAACTCTTTCCAAGCCTGTAGGCACAAATTACTAAAGGTAGTAATTCAGACACTAAATTCCCTTCTATTTATGAGTCGATGGAAGCTATTAAGGGTCCCTTTAAGAGAAACAACACTTCAATCATCTTACAGAAGGAGGAAAGAAAATCTTAAATGAGTGTGGTGACGATAGAAATTCCCTCATAGAAGCCTAAGCATTTTCATTCAGCTCTAGTTAATAACATAGTTTTCCCGCCTTTGCAATTATTATAGATAGGAGTTAAAGCTTGGCTTAGTACCTTGGTAGGTTTCTTCCTAGAAAAGAGGCCCTCTTTTTCCTTAAGTTTAGGTCTGGGCACAAACTATAAGGGGTAATTAGGGGTTAAAGAAAATTCTAGTGACTGAAGAGGATTCTTTCCTCTTCAAATTCAGAGATGAGAATAATCTAAATATAATTATGGAAACTAGTCCCGGGCACATTTGAGATTATACAATGTTTGTACATAAATGGTTTCCAGGAATGGAGCTAGATAGAATTGGAATAAAATCCATTCCCATAGCAATTAATTTTCACAATATTCCATTGGAATATTGGACCTTGGATGGTTTGAACTTTCTTGCAAGTTTAATTGGAAAACCTCTATCATTTGATTCTCTAATAGTTATGTAGTTGTGTGATAAGTGTAGATTGTACTATGTTTTGCTAGATGTTTAAGTGTGTTTTTAAGTATTTCTTAGATGATTATTATGTGTATAGGCTTAGAATTATGTTGTTTTTAATGTTTATATGTATTCTAAGTGTTTATTTAGTTTAAAGCAAGAATTGGATCTTAATTTTATGTTTCAAGAGGTGTTTGATGTGTTTTAAGTATTAAAAAATAGGAAATTGAAGAAAATAGAAGAATTGGAAGTATGGAAGCAGGTCACAATTATAGGCAACAATTCTAACAAATTTCAGCTTTTCCAGCATACAAGTATTTTGGTCTTTGAACATTTTGGGGTTATTTTTGGAACCAAATTAAATGAAAAAATATAGAAGCCTCAAGAACTATTTAATAACAAGAAAAGCACAAAAAAGGTAGCAGCTAACACAAAAAGGTTGATCAAATAAGGGAGATCAAAAAGAACATCTAGGAATTTCAGCTTTCCAAATTAAGTCTCCAATAGAGTTTTTGTTATTTTCCTTTAGTTATTTCATTGATCTTGATGTCTAATTTGAATTCCAAGATGTGTAACATGTTTATGAACTTCTAAATTTTATATTAAGATTCTGGAATTATTTTGTGACTTTTATTATTATTGATTTCAATACATATTCTGGTGTTTATGATAATTATGCATGCTTATACTTGACAATAAACGAAAGAGTGAGTCAAAAGTAAACATATTAGATTGTACAATAAGAGTTGGTAGTTTAATAATCCTGAAATTATCAAATTGACAATCATTCAAAGAGAGATCTTGTGTGAGAAATTAATTGTCCAATAGATAGCTTTTGATCTAATTGAAAATGTTAGGGAAAGTTTTGTGAATCGAAAGGTTGATTGATTAGGGGAAAGTTTAGTATGAAAATTTTTAATTCAATTAGTTGATTGATTATGTCTTGAGAGAGAGTAATCAATACCTTAGTAAATCTAGGATCAAACATGTAATTGTATCAACAACAGTTAAAGAAACAAATAAGGAAAGAATAAGTCCTAAGTAATAAATTTTGATCAAAACCCTAAATTAATTTGGCAGCTCACTGTTTCATTATTTACCTGATTTATTTGTTTTGTTTTATAATTTGTTTCAATTTCTTTTATTTATTTTTATTCAAATCACATTTCAAATACCTTAGGAAAAGTTAGGTTCAAATTACTTAACCTTGCATAAATCCTAGTGGGAACAATAACCTTATATACTACAAGATATGATCCGTATGCTTGTGGTATATTGAGGTTTTTATTACATATAAAACTTACTCAACAAGTTTATGGCATTTTTGTTGAGTATTTTAGCATTAGGACGATTTGAATTCCTTTGATTTAAGGGATTGTTATAGTTTCTTGTGTGATTGAGGTACCCAATCCTAAGAAATAAAAAAAAAAGGAAAGTTTGGATGTAAAGTGGAAGATACATCAATCAAGACATCACAAGGAAAGAATGAAGAATTTAAAAAGTTAAATATTAAGAAGAGATAGGAAGAACAATGATAGAAGAAATAAATCACACAGAGAAAAAGACCCTTATGGGCTTCATAAATGTCGGCTCCCTGAAAATTTTTCCATTAACTTAAGCAAGATAGCTTATAGAATAAATGCATGAGAGGAAATTGAGGACATTTTCGGTATATAGCTTAAGAACCAAGGGTAAAGTGGACTTTTGCGAGAGGTATAGTGGACTTGTCTTATTAGCAGAATGGCAGCATGAATGAGGCAAGAACAGAAGAAAAAGAGAGGTTTCGACTGTGAGTGAAAAGAAGAGAGTTGAAAGCTAAGTTGAAGTTTCTGTAAAGCTTAAAGAGAGAACATCTGAGTGCATGCAAGAGAGGAAAAAGAAAGAAGGAGGAAGGAGCTTTCGTTGGAGTTAAGAAGCTCATTACTTGGTAAAGAATCACAGTAAGTCATTTTAGGAATGTACATTTTGAGTTAGCCGAATATCTAGATATTTTGGTTAAATAGGAGTTATGGTTCTTTTATGAAGGAAATCAAGGAAGGGTTCAAGAGAGGCAAGGAAACCAAGAGGAAAGACATCCATAAGTCAGATAAAGAAGCACGCAAAGAGTCTAAGGTAGGTTACAGTTTTATAATGAAGAAATGAGCCAAAAAATTGTTTGCTTTCAATGACTTTGATTTCTGCATAAATGTGCTGCATGTTTGTTCTATTCTGTTATGGCACAAAATGTCAATTGTTGCTGCATGTTTTTATACAAGACTTGATTTCTGCAAAAAAAAAAAAGGTTGCATACTTTTGAAAACAAGTTTCTGATCTGAAAAGCAAGAACTTCAAGAACTGCCATTTTGGGCGATCAGTTTTCAAGAGCATGAAAATTCTGTGATTATGTGGGTTTGTGGTGGTCTCCTCTATTAAGACAGCGCACTTGTCTAAAGGCTTCTTCCGCTGCATGGAGCTCCTTCAAGGACTCCCCTCTGTTCACAGCTACGCAAGACCAGAAAATGGAATTGCCTAGTATGTTCTGTTCAAGGCTACACAGGACCCTTCGGGAAAATGTGTAGTACGTTCTGTTTGGATCCACCCGAACCATTCTGATGTGCTTAAGATGTTCATGAATTGTCTGACATGATAAATGCATGCATGATTTGAAATCAAGTATGTTTTAACTG
>JANZXR010000006.1:20215278-20230355 GCA_027575705.1 Erythroxylum echinodendron | reverse complement strand
TGATTGGGTGAGCCATCGATGATGGTCACTTACTGAGTTCGCAAAACTCACCCAAAATTTGCAATTATTTTTCAGGACTCAGAAGAATACCCCGTTAGGCAGCGGGCGTATCTCTATTGCATATGAGTGAAAGAAGAGGTCGGGATCAGTTGGCGTCTGCATTGTATTTTTTTATTTTATTTTATATTGAATTGTATATTCCGCAAAATTTTGTATCAATTGTAATTGAATATTACGGTATGTAATAATTTTTGGAATTTGAAATGTTTTGTATGTTCTGTATTGGTAATGGGCCAAATGGTTATTGAAAATTCTTTTGATTGTATTGTTATGTTTGAAAAAAATTGCAAATAGAATGAGCCCGATTTGGTTATCAATTTTCGCACTTGATGTTGTGGTTTTACAAACAAAAATTTACTTATACCGACTTTCTAATGATTGAGTGCATTAGCACGCCATCATCACGAGGCACGGACTCGAATATCATCAAAGATGTCGAGTTCGAGTCTTGCGAGAGTGGGGTGCTACAGTTTACTTTATTTATTTTCTTTTTTAATTATTTTCCCAATTTCCATTATTTATTTTATTCAAACCACATTCTGAATACCTTGAAAAAAGTTAGGTTCAAATTAGCTAACCTTGCATAATCCTAATGGGAATAATAACCTTATACACTACAAGATACAATTTGCATATTTGTAGTGTACTGAAGGTTTTATTAGATATAAAACTTGCTCAACACTATTTGTGGGATTAAAGAGTAAAAAGGAACTTCTTGAGGCACTACCAGTAATAAGGCTCAATAAGGCTATGGAGTTGGTCAAAGTTAAAATTAAACTATCATCTAATTAGAAAGCAAGTGGTAAGTTGTTCAAGATAGGGGATTACTTTGAAGTAATGGGAATTGGTGAATCAGAAGATAATAGAGGTGATGTAATTGTTAATAAATAGAATAATACATCAAAGGAATCAGGGGAGTTATTAAAGTAACTGAAGTTACAAAACCAACAGAGGCAATAGAGGAGCCATAATCTATACACTGTAAATAAATATAAGTTGATGTTGAAAGGGGGAGTGGAAAAAAGAACAAGGGTATAGATTTAGATGATAAGGCACTTTATAAGGATGATTAAATACAGGAAATGCCAAGGAACAATTAGATGGTGGACCTATTAGAGAAGATCTCTCCAACCTCTAGCAGAAAATCTGACAGGAAGAAAGAAAAGCCTAAAGGGGGTTGGTAATGCCACTGACCCTCTTCCTTTATTTATGATCCTTTAGAACATTAAGGGTATGGATAAACCCTATAAGACACAAGGTATAAAGGATTTATTTTTGGAGAAGAAGCCTTTTATTATAGGTTTTCTTGAGACCATAATCAAAGCTCCTAAGTTTCAATATTCTATTAAGTTTTTGGGAACTAACTGGACAAGATCCAATCATGAACATGCATAATGTTTATGCTTACAATAAGGACAAGTTTCATGTTATAGCTTGAAATAGCTCAAATCAATTTGTCCATTTGGTGTGTAAGAGGGTGGATTCCTCAGTCTCCTTTGAATTGTTTATCATTTATGCTTTAAATTTTTCTTTACAAAAAGAAAAGATATAGGATGATCTTACTACCATTCAATCTTCAATAGCTATTCCATAGATTATTTCTTGTAATTTAATTGTCTACTCCATTCCTTTAAAGCTTAAGGAGATAGGGTTACTTTCAAAACTTTAGGCAAAGAGTTGGGGGTCACTTCAAGCATGTTGGAAGTGTTTAACTTAAAACATGTGGCTATCACTTTACCTGGAATAACAAACAACTGCGCAGGTACTTTACTAGGTGAAAGCTTGATAGAGTTTTGGTTAATAAGGCATGGATAGGTTTATGTCCCAATTCATATTCGCACTTTGGTCCCCTAATGTGTTCTGATCACTCTTACATGGAGGTTATTGATCCTATAGTTCAAGTCTCTTTCAATGCTCCCTTCAATTCTTCTGGTTTCTAATTCACAAATAGGGGTTCTTAGATATATTAAAAGAGGTTTAGGATATCTAGTTTCTAGGATGCAAGGCTTATCAGCTTATAAGGAAACTTAAACTTTTAAAGGATAAGTAGAAGGTTTTTTTTTAAAGATAGTGGTCACCCTTTTGCTCATAGTCTGCAGGTTACAAAAGAGAAGCTTAAAAAAGTGCAGGAGCTCTATTACCAGGATCCTAACAACTTGGAATAGAAATAAAAGGAATTAAAGGCTCTAAAGGTGTATAACAAGGCTTTTATAGATCATAATTCTCTTATGTTACAAAAAGTCAAGTTAAACTAGTTAAAGGAAGGGGATTCCAATACCAAGTTTTATCACAATTCAATACTTACTAGAAGGAATTTTAATAAGTTCAATAGAAGGAGTGGCTATTAAATATTACAAGAGAGTCCTTGGCTCCAATGATTAAGACCTATTTAGTCTACATGATTTGGTAAAATTGATAAGCCTTTCAAACACTCTTAATATAGACACGAGGGAAGAAATTGAGAAGCCTACTACTTATATAGACGTTAAGAATAGTTAGTTCAGTTTAAACCTAAAAAAGGTCCTAGTTTAGATGGCTTCAATGCCTTATTCTTTCAAGCTACTTAAGACATTAATGGTGAATGAACTCAATCCCTCACATATCTAGAACAAAACTCTCCAATGTTAACAATCTGAAGGATTTTCACCCAATCTCTTACTGCAACATAGTTTATAAAACACTTTATAAGTTACTTGCATAAAGACTGACGGTATTTAAAAGTTTCTAATTCACCAATCTCAGGATGCCTTGATCTTAAGTAGATTTATCTCTAATAATATCTTATTGATTTAGGAGCTGTTGAGAAATTATGACACTAAAAAATCCATCAAGAGTTATGCAATCAAAGTGGACTTCTCAAAAGCATTTGATACAATCAATTGTAAATTTATCCTTTACAGCCTTGAATGTTTTGGTTTTCCTTGCAGGTTTATCCCTTTGATTAACTCTTGTATCTCAACTACTTCTTTCAACATTTTTATGAATGGTAATCCATGTAAAAAAATATAGGGAACTAATGGGATAAGGTAAAAGGATCCTCTTTCCCTATACATGTTTGCTATTTCTTTAGAGATCCCTACTAGGTTTATTATGAAGAACACTCTAAGAAGTCTCAGTTTTAAGTGTCATCACAAATGGAAGGTGTTAAAGCTCAATCATTTAAGCTTTTCAGATGACCTAATCTTGTTATATAGTGTTGATCTAATTTTGCATAAATATTTTGAGAAGTTCTACAGGATTCCAAGTTTGAGTGTTGATTAACAAAAGTTATTGACTGTTTTGAATACTTAATGCCTACCTTTTAAATTCTTTGGAGTCCCTATCTCCTCCAAGAAGCTAAGATATCATAATTGTCTCCTTCTTCTAGAAAGCTATAAAAAAATTAATGCTTGGAAAAATAAATAAAAAAGAATTAATGCCTAGTAAAATAAGTCTTTATCTTATGCAAGGAGGCTCTAACTTATCTGTTCTGTATTGAGGAGCCTAAACACTCACTAAAGCTCCCATATTTTCTTCCTGAGAAGATCAACAAAGAGCCGGAAAAAATGTATTAAGAACCTTTTATGTACTAGAAAAGCTGATAACTTTAAAGGTGAAAAAAATCAAGTGGACGCAGCTTTGCTAGAGGAAGTAGGAAGGTAGATTAGGGTTCATTTCTACGAAGATGAGTCAATCAATTCTAGTTGCAAAAAGAATATGGAGGTTGTTTACTGATAAAGAGGCCCTTTAATCTAAATGGACAAATGAATACTAACTTAAGAACTCTAGTTTATGGCAGATTGAAGAGAGAAAAGAGAACTCTTAGTACTTTATTCAAATGTTGAATAAAAAGCACTTAGTCTATCCACCAATTAGAACACATATTGGAAATTGAAAAACCTTTAGGTTTTAGTTTGATAATTGGTCAATGCAAGGCCCCCTAATTCTTAACGATGATTTATCACCTCTAATTGTCAAAATTCCTATTCAAGCTCTAATTATGGACGTTATTTAGTAAGATGCTTAGTCCATTAGCTTCAGAGGCAGTGATAGAATTCGAGTTTATCTTCCTGACTACTTCCCAATCCTAAAAAAGGTGATAGCAATCACTGGTTACTTAATAGAGGTAGAGAATTCACCGATCATTCCTGTCTTAAAGCTATTAGGCCCAGCAACCTAGAATTTAATGGGTTAACATAGTTTGGAAGTGTTCTTTAATGCTTAAACCCTCATTTGTTACTTAGCTAACTGCAAGATACAGATTAAAAAATAAAGATAAGTTGATTGGTTTAAATGATCATATTTGTTTACTATTCAATCTCAATCTTGAAACTATTAACCATATGTTTTTGCAATATGACTACACTAAAGTGGTATGAGTTAGGATGCAATATATGATGGATATATACTGTCCATATCTAGAATGGAAAGATATTCTTAGTTGGGCAGATAAGCTTTATAGAAGAATAAGAGGAGACTAGCTAAGTACAAGTCTTTGTTTAACTTGCTTAGTCTATTCCATCTAGAGAGAAAGGAACAATAGGCTATTCAAGAACTGTAAAATTGATAAATATGACTAGTTTGTAATTTGAAGGAATGAGTGATTCAATGAGAAGAAGATGGACTTTGGAATGATTCTTAATTATTTCTTATTTGCTATACTGTTTTTAATGTATTAAGTGCCTAGAAAGAATGTGTTGTAACGTGATCCTTGTTATTGTACATTTTCCTATTCGATGCTCTTTATTGAGCTTTTAATGAATTTCTTTCAATTTTAAAAAATGAAATTATGATACAACATATTTGTATATATCAAAAAGTAACATGATCTTGTGATGAGGACATGTAAAATATATTATTTTGAAAAGAGAAGTTAATATTATTATCTTATGCCTAAACAATGAATTAATGCTACAAAAATTTCATATGGCTCGTAACTGTGGTCAAATTTATTTAGCTTATAGAATTGCAATTTTGATAGTTACTTTACTAAATACAATATTGAAATCAAGATATATATATATATATATATATATATATAGATAGATAGATAGATAGAGAGAGAGAGAGAGAGAGAGAGAGAGATGTTAACTTTGATCTATTAATAAAACCTGCAAAAGTAACATATCTTTTGAAAATGATATTTTAAAAATGATTTAAAATATTTCAAATTTAATTTTGACAAACTAACTAAGATATAAAAAGGAATTTTCACATATATATTATATATAGTTACTAAATTTGATTTATTAATAAAACCTACAAAGGTAACATATCATTTTAAGAATATTTCAAATTTATTTTTATAAACTAATCAAGATATAAAATTAATATTTTATACATATAGTTATTAAATTTGATCTATTAATAAAACATACAAAGGTAATAAATCTTTTGAAAATGATTTTAAAAAATATTATAAATTTGTTTTTATTAAAATTATCAAGTATTAAATTTATCTTTCAAAATGCTTTAAAATATTTAAATAGTCATTAAAATATGTTTATTAAAATTTATTGAATCTTATAATTCTTATGTAAAAATATACAAAAAGTGGTACATAACCTTCAAAAGGGTGATCTAGGTGATGAAACTAATTTCAATAACCTTTCAATTTAATTCAAAAGATTGAATATTCTAGTTGCATTGAGGTGAAGGTATAATTACTTTAATCTTAAAGAAAATGGTCAATTAAGAGTGGATTTTCTAAATTAAGCAATGTATTGAATAATAGAAATGAGATGCAACGACAACACCAATTAGTTAGAGTCCTATTCTTGTTGTAGTAGTAGAAATTAGATGCAATATGCAACTAAGAATTATAACTTATTTGGCTAAAATTGTATTTAAATCCTCATCATTGATAATATAATACAACTTGAATATTAATATTTTGAAGTATTTAAATTGAATAATAACGTTTTTAAAACTTTTAGAATAGACCATAAATAAATGAAATTTTTGATGAAATTAACTTTCCATCTATTAAATGTTATATCACTGCTATTGTAACATTATTTTTATTTTTTAAACAAAAAATGAGCCCTATTGTCATGTAATTAGGATTTTCAATTAGTCTGTTTTGTATTTTATTATAATCATTGAGATTTAAATTTTATTTTTAATTTGTCATGCTTCTAACTTTAAAGACAATAAAGAGTAAAGACACAAATCTAATCTACCCACTTTATTTCATAATTAAATAGAACATTTTGTTTTTTTCAGAACTTTATACCACCTACAGCCCTAATCTAATCCTCATCTCAGAAAAGCTATCAGAGCAGGTTTTCCCGATAATCAGGTGTTGATGGGACCACAGAGCCAAGTTGGTCCAACCAATGAGATGTTTGCTTAAAGCTAGCTCATCAAACTATCAATATTGTTGATATCCTTTAAGCTGAGAATACACTCTTATTTTAGATAATTAATTCATACTTTATTTTATTAAATTTTATTCACTAAAATTGAAATACTCCAACGGCAGCAGTACTCCAACCCCTTTAAGGGGTTAAGGGACTATAGGGACTAACTGAGGATTTCTCGAAATGCCATCATCCTTGTCAGGACCGTTGCGTGGCTAGCACTTTTTATTGAACTCGTTAAAATACCAATCAGTCAGTATCTATCATCGACATCGCCGATATTTTGAATCCCATGCTTTGCTTTATCCGGGTACACAAAGTGGATAGGCGTCTAATCAGTTGTGGGGCCTATTCCACAGACTTAGCAGCATTAGCAGTAACTGTTTTTCTAGATGACACCTGTCTAAGTACGCTCATTTCAACTTTCATGCTTAGGGCGTTGCGATGGGAGCCCCGGGAGGAGTCTGTCTTTTCTTCTGACGACATATTTGATATTACGGTTACCGTCAAGCCCAGTGGTTTCACGCGGCCACTTAACGTACTTCTCACCCAATTCTCTTGTTATTTTTTGTCTACAAAACATTACAATCGCTCTCAAGTTAGTTTGAAAGAAAAACCAAATAAAACGCGGTGTTTGTAAGAAGCGTTTGTTTACATTTTTGTTACTGATTTTTTTTGGATTTTGTTTTGAAATTTGTTAAAGAAATTTATTTGTTTGAGTTTTTAATTTTTACTTTTAGTTTTATTTTTTTCAATTTTTAAAAATTATAAAAATTATAAAAATTTAACTTTCTACCTCTATTTTTTTCATAATCTGATTTACTATCATTTAAATATATATTATTTAATTATTTAATTATTAATAAAAATTACGAATAATTTAATTTAAGATTATATATTTAATAAATTAAAATTCATTATCAATAAAAATAATTAATAGTTTAATTTAATTTTTATAATTAAATTATATGTAATTAAAATTTAATAATTATTAACAAATATAATTAAATTTAAAATATATAAATATTCAAATAAAATTTGATTTAATAGTGAAAATATATTTCAAACAGATATTGATTTACAAAAAAATTCTAATTTTTAAAATATTTATTTTATTAAAATAACATAATTTTATTAATAATTTGTTAATAAATATTTTATAAGAGATTAAATAAATTTATTTAATTAAAAATAATTTATCTTTAAATTTTATTTAATATATAATTATTATTAGTGATAAAAATATGACTACGTTAGCATTAACAATCAAACAAGTTTTAGTTTTATTCAAAAGAAAAGCAAAACTAAAAGATGTGTTAAATAAGATTTGATTTTGAATAACATGATATACACAACTAGAAGATCTGTTAAATAAGATCTGATTTTGAATAACATGATATACATGTGAATTTGGTTATTGCTTGCAATATTTATGTCCTGACATGGGTGAGCTCATCGATGATAGTTCACTCACTGAGTTCGCAAAACTCACCCCAAAATTGCAACGTTTTTTTTCAGGCTCAAAGGAGTTACCAGTTAGACCAACTGGAGTCTAACTACTACATTCAGATAAGAGGTAGAGGTAGAGATCAATTGTACCTGCATATGTCTATAGCTTTTCTTTTGTATTTTAAAATTGTATTTCGTAAATATTGTACAGCATTTATGCGAATTGAAAAATGTAATGAATGGAAATGTTTTTTATTGGCTCCAGTAGATTATTGGAATATATGGTGATGTGTTAATTGTTGTGACACTTGCGACTGAAAATGTTTTTGAATAAAATGGGCCAAGAATGATTCTTTGTTTTCTAAAAATGCATGTGTTGCGTGAAAATTTTTGCAATGAGTTTAACTAACTATCCTAGTATGCCACCCTCGTAGAATATGTTCTCAAATGCCCACGGTAGGTTCGAGAATATGCCTTATGAGATTGGGGTGTTATAGTGAGCATAAGAAATAAGTGTGGCGAAAGGGTATTTTTGTAATTTATATGCAAAATTCTCACATTTATTTAAAATTTGAGGCACAATGACGAGACCACAATGCGCAAAAGAAGCACCAAGAAAGCATCAACAAAGAAAAGGGTCATCTAGAGACCCAAGAGGAGCTTGAACAATCCAATCACCCTATTAACCTCCAATGCTACTTTTTAATGGGGCAACATATGAGGAGGAGTATCAGTAGCTTAAGGAGAAGACTTTCTTAACAAATCGTAGCATTAGCAGGAGGCGCTATGGAAAGTTGGTTTGATCCAGCAGGTACGAGACCTTATTAACTTTAAAGCTTGGTCCTAATTTTTTTAGATCATGGAGCCTTCCTACTGGGACCAAACGGACATTATTTAGTTCCGACTGTCAAGGGAGATGGTCTTTATGAGTTATTTATAGCTTTTCGTCACAATGGGGCTGTACAACCAAGAGTTCATAAGACGTAAGCTTACTTAGCCTTATGGATAGACTTTCGTATAGGATGTCTTCTCAACAATTCTTGAGTACGATCAGCAATGACAGAGACTAAGACCTAACTAAATCCAAGGCCTCATCTCTATGACACCCTATGCTCAAATATAGACATGGAGTACTGAGTCACACGCTGAGCAGATAGGGTGACATCCATGGCATCATTAAAAATATAGAGCTGGAGTGAGAGGATGCCAATACACCTAGGGTATGCATTAGCCCAATTTATCTAGCATTAGAGCGAATAGAAGAAGGTTGACATGATCTTTGTAGGGCTTTATGTGATAAAGCTTGCATGGAAGATGGGGGTATTTAACAAACTACCAACAATACAACTTGTGGGTACCATGGCAGCACTAAACCTTGATGTGATAATGCATATGCACCTGGTGAGTAGATGAAGGAGACCTATAGGTGACATCTACTACCTGATTGAGGTCCCTGATGAACCAGTAGCATCAGGAGTAGCTAAGAAGGAGCCCTACATGATTGTGTAGCCACCACAGTCGCATTCACTGCCATCCCAAATGGGAGGGGTTGCACAGGATGCGAATTATATAGAGGTACTCATTATGTGAACACCATGCTGGGACCAACTGGAGTTATCTCTACTAGAAAGACACATAAAGCGGCTCATAGGTACTCAACGGACTATCCAAGTATAGTAGGTAGAGATTATGGAGCAGATAGGGACCTAAACTAGATGGGTGGGAGATCTATTGATGCAAATGGCGAGTCATCAGGGTATGACTTTTCAACCTCCACCATTTGCAGGTGTTTATCAGCTCCTCCACATTTTGAGGCTCTACGACCAAAGTACCCTCTAGCAATGGACATACCAGTCACAACATGGTTAAGGAATATGACAATTTGGTTTTTTCTTTTCTTTTTCTTATTATTTTTACTTTTCTTAATTTATTTCCTTTATTATTTTCTTGTGTCTAAACATTAGTGTAAATGTTATTTCATGTTCTTTTTATTTGCATATTTCATATTTTCTTTCTTTATTGTTATTTTTATTTTCTTTTATCTTTTTATCTTTTTCTATTTATATTTTACAAGGATGTTTGTATCTAATAACTAACGGATCCCTCATCAAAATTTGAAATTTGAAATTATTATTACTCAGGGAAGTACCAATTTCTTATCCTTTCTTCCTTTTTATTTCTTTGTGCTTATATTGTATACAATAGGGACAGTGTACAATTTTAAGTGTGGGGAAGGGGATTATAATTTTCTCAAGCTTATTGTAATCCTTATCATTAAATCTTATTAATTGATATTCCAAATTAATTAAAATATGTCCAAAATACTTGAAATCATTATTGACCATTGAATTGAATTAGTACGCAAAAGGATGAAAGTTAGAATAAACTTACTTTTACAAGTCATATTTTTGGTTGTCATGGAGATAGTCAATTTGAATGAAAATTGCATATAAGACCATTTTTGTAGGCTTTTAAGCCTAAGAACAAATACATTAATAGTTGAGTTGTTTTATACTTTCATGTGTGATATCATGCATAGTTGGATAATTATAGAACTTACTATTATTATACATATTGAAACCACATTTGCTAAATTAGAAGCATTGAAGTGATAAAGACATTTAGATTTACACTTGTTTAGCCTTATTTTTAAATTACCCTACCATATCTTATCCCTCAGGAGTAACCGATTTTGAGCCTTAGCCTTTTTTTATTGATTATAACCCATTATTATCTTTTACCTTATCTTTCTTGAAGTCTTTTTATTGTTTTGAACCCTAAAAGTATTTACAATTACTTGATTTCTTAAGACTTGAAATTTGAAACGTTCCAATATTTCTTTAATTATTTGTAAATGATGAATTTTATTAATCAACTAAAAAATGTTTAAGTTATGGTACCAATGTACTTATAATGTAAAGCACTATATTATGAATAATAAGTTTCTTGTAATTTTTTCTTATAAATTTCTCTCAATTTTATCACCCTTTTCAGTATCCTTATCACACTTTACCTAAACCCTATTAAAACCTTATATTAAGACCTTCTAAATTTTGTTTCTAGTTTACTTATAAATGGTGGAAATATGATAATATTGCAAGCTGGTTATGAGAGTTCTTATACTTTTTATCCTAAACACTTAAGTGCATTAAGTGAAACCTTGATGAGGGTAGAAAGATTTGTTCTTTTGAATT
Source organism: Erythroxylum echinodendron (assembly GCA_027575705.1). Classification (NCBI taxonomy): domain Eukaryota; kingdom Viridiplantae; phylum Streptophyta; class Magnoliopsida; order Malpighiales; family Erythroxylaceae; genus Erythroxylum; species Erythroxylum echinodendron. The sequence continues at coordinate 20,219,311 of JANZXR010000006.1, read as the reverse complement.
CAAAAAGATTATTGATGTAATTATTATTGATATTAACTTATAAAGGTTATTGTATGTTAATTTGATCTATATAGCATCATGATTTAGAGTGTGAACAGACAAGATGAGGTTAATAAGGGGTGGATGTTTGTAAGATTAATAATTTAGATTATGATTTGCTTGAGGACAAGTAAAAGCTAAAGTGTGGGGATGTTTGATAAATGATTATTTGACTATACTTATATACTCATATTTAATGTGTTTTGCTTATTATTTAATAGTTTTGTACTTTTTTGGTACTTAATTCGCTTCAAGTGCATTTTTAGGTGATGATTGCCTTTATGGGCCAAAACGAGAAGAATTAGGATGAAATTGTGACGTGGAACAAAGATTTGAAGTAATTAAGACCTACACTATCGTGTACAATGACTGTGCAAGTCTCTATAAACATGTGGAGATTTGAATAATATTATTTCTGGTCGTGTGAAGTTACATGCTTGTGTATGTTGATATACATGACCATGTCTATTGCCCATGTAAGTCTCTGTGCTAGTGTAAAATTACAAATTCAGGTCTTTTTGAAGATATATGGTCACTTACACGACTATGTTTATTGATATTGTATATTCCAAATACCCTAGTTTTTACTATAAAAGGACATGAACAAAGGCAAAACAAAAGGAGGCGAGCTTAGAAGTAATTTCGATCATAAAGAACATAGAGAGGCAACAATTTTGATTAAAGAAGAGAAAAACATAAAGAATACGTCACAAGATCTAAGATAACAACAATCAATCCAACCTATAAGAAGATCCATTAGAAGAAAAAGGGAGATTCACAATTATGATTTCTTTATTTTCTAGTTGTTCTTCTACATGTTTGTCATTGATTTTGTTTTCTATGAGTAGGAGCTAAATTTTTAATGCCTAAGTGTGATGAACCCTAAGTTGTGATAACAATATGATTTGATCTTTTATTTAATTCAATTTATTGATTGATTTATTAAGATTCAATTATATGTTATATTCTTGTTCTAATATTATTTGAATATTAGCTCATGATTTGATTTCATACGATTGAGATTAAGAAATCCTCTTGTATGAATAGATATATCATAATTGAAAGGAGTTGCAAACAAACCTAGGGATAGGTCGACATAAATCCTCTATATTAGGGTCAAACCTAATAGTGAATTTCATGAATCGATAATGCAATCCCAAGGATTCTAACTTTAATGAATTTTATTAATAAAATGATGAATTAGTTGTTAGTATTCTTGAGAAAGACATTAACATAAGATAAGAGTTTCCAAGGTCTAATAATCAAAAATACAATTGCATGGTAAAGGATTAATATTTAGGGATTCTTAGGGGATTCATCACTTAAGTACTATTTATTTGATATCAACTTTCCAATTATTTTCCTTTGTCTTAAGTTCATTATTATTTCAATCATAGTTTATTTATTTAGTTTACTTTTTAATTAAATCCATAATCTAATTTAATGTTTAGATAATAGGAAATGGTAATTATTAGTACTTACAGTTCTTATAGGATTAACTCGTACTTGTCTGTGCTAGCTACAACTATCTCGTGCACTTGCAATTTTAACATTGATAATTTATTATAAGCATAGAATTTAAGCTCATTTGCAAATGTTTCAAAGTGTTAAGAGACGATGATCTTCCTTCTTCCTTAATTATTAAGTGATTATTAAAGAAAGGCGAGTTGATAGAATTTATGATCCAATTATCACATACCGATAAACCTACTTAGTCGAGACAATTTGTAGGTAAAAATTGCCTTCTCAGACCAAAAGGAGAAGAATTTGGATGAAATCATAACATAAAATGAATAATTGAAGTAACTTGGGGATACATGACAGTGTATATGCTCGTGTAAGTCTCTATAAACATGTAAAGTCACAATTTTAGGTATTTTAGAGCTACTTGGTCACCTACATAGTCATGTAAGTGACCGTTTATGTCCCAGAAATTCTGGTTTTTACTATAAAAGGAGGTGAATGGAGGCAAAACAAGAAGAGACAAGTTATTAATTAATTTTAACGGGTAAAACACCTAGAGAGGTCACAGTTCTAATTAAGGGATAAGGAACACAAAGATAATGTCAATAGATCCGATTGAAAGCATCATCTAATCCAAACTTGCAAGAACATTCAATAAAAGTGAAATAGAAATTTAAAATTATGATTTCTTTATTTTTATTAGTTTTCTACATACTTATCTTTGATTAGGAACTAAACTTGTTTAATGTCCAAGTGTGATGAAACCTAAGTAAAAATAACAATATGATTTGATCTTCTATCTAATGCAATATATGGATTGATTTATTATGATTCAATTATACATTTTATTCTTGTTTTAATTTATCTAGAATATTAGCGTAAAATTTGATTTCATATGATTGAGATTAAGAAATCATCTTGTATGTAGATCTACCATAATTAGAAGGATTTGCATATAAACCTATAGATAGGTTGACATAAATCCTTTAGATTAAGGTCAAACCTAATAGTGAAATTCACGAATCAATAATACAATCCTAAGGGATTTAAATTGAAATGTTTCTGTTAACCAACTGATGGATTAGTTGTTAGTAGTCTTGAGAAAGATATCAACATAAGATAGGAGTTTCCACGACAATAATTAATAATATACTTGCACGATAAAGGGTTAATGTTTAAGGATTCTTATGGGGGATTCATCACCTAGCTATTATTTATTTAATATCAACTTTTCCAAGTATTTTTCTTTTTCTTAAGTTCATTATTATTTTAATCTTAGTTCAGTTATTTAGTTTAATTTTTAATTAAATTCATAATCTGATTTAATGATTAGATAATACAAAAATGGTAATTACTAGTGCCTACAGTTCTTATAGGATCGACTTGTATTTGCCTATGATAGCTACAACTATACTGTGCACTTACAATTTTAACATTGATAAATTCTTATAAGCATAAAATTTAGGCTCAATCACATTGGTTTCAAAGCTCAATCCTATGGCTTTTAACTAGAAAGATTTTTGTTAATCAATTGATGGATTAGTTGTTAATAATCTTGAGAAAGATATTAACATAAGATAGGAAATTCCACGATCCAATAACCAATAATATAATTTCATGATAAAGGAATAATAATTAACATTCATAGGGGGATTCATTACCTATACACTATTGTTTGATATTGACATCTTCTTAGTATTTTCTTTTGTCTTAAGTTCATTGCTATTTTTTATCTTAGTTCATTTGTTTAGTTTAATTTTAATTAAAATCCAAAATCTAATTCATAGGTTAGAGTTTAGAAAAAGGTAATTGCTAGTACTTATGATCTTTGTAGGATCAACTCGTACTTGCCTGAGCTAGCTATAGCTGCACTGTGCACTTGCCGTAATTTTTAATATTGATATAAAATATCAATCAAAAGCCAATAGGTACAACTTTAAAATTGGTTCGTATAATAAGTTAATGGTGATTGAATATGATTACACTATAGTGTCACCTAGTGGGGATAATAACCTTGTGCTTTCAGTAGAGCCTAGCATGCTTAAAAATGAAAACTTCACCGAAGTGGAAACTACAAGCCTTGCTCCTAAGAAAAAGGATGAAAGAAATACTCATCCTAAGGTCATATATGCTACTCTAATTATTCTACTTTATCTTGAAAAGAAACTTGAATCCTTAGATACTACTAACTCAACTAATATAGATACCACAGAGCACAAGTCTCCCAAAGTTAAAGCAGGTAAAACGTCCAATAGGAAGAAAAAGGGTAAGGAACTTTCCCTTAACTCTCAGACATGACAATATTTGTTGGACCCCGAAACTTGTCTTAGAATATTTCGAGCAGTACATGAGAAGTGTGGATAGGTTCATGTTTTGTTTTTGTGATTTTGGTAGTGAGAGACTACCCACGAGCTGTCAAGCTCACCCCCTCCTGTCCCCACCTACAGGTGATAATTAAGAGATGAAGTGAAAGAGGGTCAAGGCATCGATTCAAGTTGCATTTTTGTATTTTTAAGCTAGATTTTGTAAC
>JANZXR010000006.1:20189718-20212141 GCA_027575705.1 Erythroxylum echinodendron | reverse complement strand
TACTACTCGAAATTTTCTAAGAAAAGTTTCAGGGTCTAACAGTAATGGTAATAGAAAGACCCCAATGGAAGGGCAACCATTAGAAACAACTCCTGAAGGGGTAAAGTAATGAAGAGAAGGATGATGCAAAAACAAGGGGGAATAAGGAAGATGATAATTCCATAACTAACGAAGGAGAAAGAGGAAGGCCAAAAGATCACTAACAAAAGGCAAGTTGAAAAGCACAAAACTTAACTTGAGTAATACAAAGGAGACAAAAGACAATAAAGGAGTAAGCCACCAATCATTAGTTGAAGATTCTTTAATTTCATCCATGATGAAGTGGTTTTGTAAAGGAGAAGAAGTTGAGAAAGCTAGAAAGAGATGAGAGCATGGCTCTTTTTCATTGAGTTAATCAATGCGTAATTCTGATTCATTTTTTTTTATATTTCTTATTTCTTATCCATACTACATCATATTTCCTTTTTTTTACTCTACATAAATTAAAGTTGCGCCCAAATAAAATTAAAGCTAAATAAAGAGTTATTAGATTTTTTATAATTTAATTTCAAAGACAAATATAAATATAAAAAGAACTCATAAACCAATTGCCATAACTTTATTTGGAATTATCTTCAAAAATTTGTAGTTTACTCTTACAAATATATTTAGGAATTTATGACTTAATTGAGAGAATTAACTACTTTACAAAACCAATGGAATATGGGCCATTTCATGTAAAATTATAAATTGAGAAAAAATATGATAAAATGTTCAATTAAAATGGTGAAATCATTATTTTATCACACACATATACAGTTGATATAAAATTTGAATCCTTCAAGCAATTCCAAGAATTTTATACTAAAATTATTAACAAATATCTAATCTTGTAATATTATAAGAATAAAATCTAAATACTTTTTCAAGAAAAGAATAAAATCTAAATAATGTAATTTGTACTAAATTATTATAGATATAAATAAAAATTAACAAAAATGGACCTTAAATATTTTCTATCTTTGTACTAAAATAACTTTCTAAACTAATAAAAATAATAATTATATATTTTAAGTAGCGAGTTTAAGTTATATATATATACATTTATATAATATTAGTGATAAAAATAAAAATTAACACTAAACAAAAATTCAAAAGCCAATAGTTACGTAAAATATACAAATCATTTAATACTGTAAAAGTTCTCACCAATTTTGGTTAACACATCTAAATCACGCCCTTATATTTGGTATAAAGGTTGTGAATTCAAATCTACACAACCTTCAGATTTCTTTCCTTAGACTCCAACACCATGACCAAACCCAGTGATGGAATGTTTGGACCCGAATGAAAATACGGGCCTCATCGTAATCCCAATCGCAAAGGGGCTGTATGTTCTCACTTTTAACAATTCTGTAAACAAAAATCCCTACGTCGGCAGCCACTCCTGAAACAAACACAACCCGAGGGAAATCGATCTCTCATTCAGGTAATGCTACGAATTTGTGTTGTCTGTTTCCAGTAACATCTCTTCGTTTGTAACTGTTATCATATTCTTTTCCTCTTCGAACTCATTCTTCATTTGTTTTAAGCAGCTTAACGTTTTTATTTTTTGGTGGGGGCATGGCGACGTTTGCTAAACCAGAGAACGCTCTGAAGAGGGCTGAAGGTGAGTTTGCATCTGAGTTTTTAGTTCTTGTTTTTCCATGTTTACTGCTTATATTTTTCTGTTAACCATGAAGCTCGATCTTTTAGTGGATCTACCCTTTTGGTTATTTAACTCAAGATGCCCTTCTTTTCTCATTTTTTTGCGTTCAATTGTTGGGATAATTGAAAAACCTTGGTTGATTATTTGTTAACAGCTGGATAATGTCATTGGACAACTTTTTGCTTATGTAGATTCTTATTTACTGTTTTTGATTCGTGCAAATTGGATGTATTTCTTTATGACGTGTGGTTGCAGAGCTTATTAATGTCGGGCAGAAACTTGATGCCCTGCAAGCTCTTCATGATCTCATTACCTCAAAGAGGTACCGGGCATGGCAAAAGACGCTTGAGAGGATTATGTTTAAGTATGTTGAGCTATGTGTTGACATGAGGAAAGGTAGGTTTGCCAAAGACGGGCTGATACAATACCGTATTGTGTGTCAACAAGTTAATGTTAGTTCCTTGGAGGAGGTCATCAAACATTTCATGCATCTTTCCACTGAGAAAGCTGAGCAGGCACGTAGTCAAGCACTAGCCCTGGAAGAAGCTCTTGATGTTGATGATCTTGAAGCAGATAAAAGACCAGAGGATCTGATGCTTAGTTACGTCAGTGGAGAAAAGGGTAAAGATAGGTCTGATCGTGAACTTGTAACCCCTTGGTTCAAGTTTTTGTGGGAGACATATAGAACTGTGCTTGAAATATTGCGGAACAACTCAAAGTTAGAAGCACTATATGCGGTAACACTTCAATGACATTCCCTTCATGATGTAGATAATTCTTTCAGGCCATTAGATATCCTGTTCCAGTACTATAACCATCTACTTTTCATTGTGCAAATTGAGCACTCTTAGTGCATGATAGCAGAAAGTAGAGATTGACTGAACACATGTTATCAACAGATGACAGCACATCGAGCCTTTCAATTCTGCAAGCAGTACAAACGAACAACAGAATTCCGGAGATTGTGTGAGATAATTAGGAATCACCTAGCAAATCTCAACAAATATAGAGACCAAAGGGACAGACCCGATCTGTCATCCCCAGAAAGCTTGCAGCTGTATCTTGATACACGATTTGAGCAGCTGAAAATTGCTACTGAGCTTGAGCTTTGGCAGGTATGGGGAATGACACTTTTTTTATGTGCAGACTAGTCATATGTCTAGGTGTCTGACCAAAATTGACTATTGATTACCATGATTGGTTCAAGCTAAAGTTATTGCCTTTGACTTCCCTGATTCTTGTATGCAGGAAGCTTTTCGGTCCGTTGAAGATATTCATGGTTTAATGTGTATGGTTAAGAAAACTCCTAAGCCATCCTTGATGGTTGTTTATTATGCCAAGTTAACAGAAGTTTTCTGGATTTCCTCAAGTCATCTTTATCATGCATATGCATGGATGAAGCTCTTTACGCTTCAGAAAAGCTTCAATAAGAACTTGAGCCAAAAGGATTTGCAGTTGATAGCCTCATCTGTTGTTTTGGCTGCACTAGCTGTGGCACCCTATGAGCATAAACGTGGTGCATCCCACCTGGAACTTGAAAATGAGAAAGAACGCAATTTGAGAATCGCTAATCTCATTGATTTCAATTTAGACCCTAAGCCTGAGAATAGGGAACTGGTATATGATTATTACAAATCATATTTCCCTTTTTATTTTTTCACATTTTTCTTCATTTACTGTATAATCAATGATTGGTTTCTCATTCTGGTGATGTTATCTGCAGCTTTCAAGGTCATCCCTTTTGTCTGAATTGGTAAGTCCAAATTTGTTGTTGTTGCACATCCATCTGTAGATAAGTCATATGTTCAGATGCACAGATGGCACATATATGAGTACAAAAACACACACCCATCGGGAACTTGTTACTGTTTGATTACTTTAATAGTGAAGATAGTTCAGATTTAAAATAAGTATCTCAAGGTCCAACATAATTTGGAGTGGCATTGCTTCCTTTTGATTGACTTCCGTATAACAAGTATATCCTGCATTGTGGTCTGCTGTCACAATTTATAGTGTCAAACGTGGATATCTGATGTATTTGTTGTGAATTATCTAACTTTTAGGTTTCCAAAGGTGTAATGAGCTGTGCAACTCAGGAGATTAAAGATCTCTATCATCTTTTGGAGCATGAGTTTCTCCCACTTGATCTGGGAGCAAAGGTAGAGCCCTTGTTGTCAAAAATTTCAAAACTTGGAGGAAAACTTTCTTCAGCTTCGTCTGTGCCTGAAGTCCAACTTTCGCAATATGTTCCTGCTATTGAAAAGCTTGCAACCCTGAGGTTCCTTCAACAGGTAAATGATTGGTCCTGGTATTTCTTCTCTGCAGGCTTTCTTGTTGTTGCAACTGTATTCCTTCTTTTTGATCATATTTTTTCATTGCTTTTCTAGGTCTCTCAGGTCTATCAAACAATGACTATTGGGCGCTTATCTCAGATGATCCCATTTTTTGACTTTTCTATGGTGGAGAAAATCTCTGTTGATGCTGTGAGACATTGTTTTTTGGCTATGAAAGTTGACCACATGAAGAGCATCATATTTTTTGGTAATTTGGTATGTTACATTAACTATACACAACTTTTTGATGCATGGGTCCTCTCTCTCATACTGTTCCTCTTCCCTATTACTGGTATGAAGATGACACAGTTGCCTCACAGCTCACATACTTGAAAAAAATTTTTGTGATTGATTATGTCCTCAGATGTTTTTCTTCTTGATTCTGTTTCTGTAAACATGTATGCAAACTTTTCTAGTGTTGCTTAGATAAATGCATTATAGTGTTTTAGGAACCTGCACTGTAGTGAATAAAGACAAAGGCTTGAACCCTGTTTTGATGGCTTTCATTGCACTGTAGGGTCTTGAATCTGATGATCTACGAGATCAGTTGACTAATCTTGCTGAGTCCCTTAGCAAAGCAAGATTTATGGTATATCCTCCAGCACAAAAGTCATCAAAACTAGGCGACATTTTACCTAGTCTTGGGGAGATTGTTGAGAATGAGCACAAGAGGCTTCTAGCTCGAAAATCAATCATTGAAAAGAGAAAAGAAGAACAAGAGCGCCAACTTTTGGAAAAGGTATACTGCTTGTATACCATTCTGAACTTTTCAGTATTCCCATTGTTATGTTCTGTATGTGATCTCCTTAATTGAAATTTTGGGGTTTTCTAAGGAACGAGAGGAAGAATCTAGAAGGCTGAAGCTGCAAAAGATAACAGAAGAGGCAGAGCAGAAGAGACTTGCTGCTGAATATGAGCAACGGAAGAATCAAAGGATTTTGCGGGAGATAGAGGAGAGGGAGCTTGAAGAAGCCCGGGCTCTACTTGAGGAAGCTGAGAAACATAGTAAAAGGAAGGGAAAGAAACCGATTTTAGGAGTGAGTTAAAGCTAGAGGTAGTTTGTTTTTTTTTCACTCAAGTATACAATTGTCCTCACTCTGGTATTTACATTGATTTACAGGAGAAAGTAACAAAGCAAACTTTAATGGAAAGGGCTTTGAGTGAGCAGCTGAGGGAGAGACAGGAAATGGAGAAAAAATTGCAGAAACTGGCAAGAACGATGGATTATCTGGAAAGGGCAAAAAGAGAAGAGGAAGCTTCATTAATTGAAGCTGCTTATCAACGAAGATTGGTGGAAGAGAAACTGCTACATGAACGTGAGCAACAGGTACTTCTCAAGTTATTTTATATGTGTAGCATTTGGCAATATACATGTAAAATTTGGGTTATTCGTCACCAAGTGACTGTTTTGTTAGTATTGAGTTGAGACTCTTTTTAGATGTTTTGCACTTTTAACATACTTCTACCAAAAATGCAGCAAGATGTTGAACAGAGCAGACAACGCCATGAAGGTGACCTCAAGGAGAAACGAAGATTGTCTCGGATGTTGAAGAATAAGGTAGTGTTCAAGTAGATCTTTCACTCACAAAATTAGTTAATGTGTATGTGTTCAATGCTCACACTTTGTGCACGGCTGAAAATTAAACCCATGAGGGCTACTTTACATCTCTCATCTTGTTGGTTTCTCTTTGATATTTTAAATTCCTTTTGTTTTACAGGAAGAATTCCAGGTTAAAGTGATTAAAAGTCGCGAAGCTGAATTTGACCGGCGAAGTGAAGAGAGGGAGCAGAGAATCAACCAAAAGATTCATGCTAGGAAACTAGAGAGAGAGTCTCAGAGAAAGAAGATATTCTATGTGATGCATGAGGAAGAAAGACTTAAGAAGCTTCGTGAAGAGGAAGAAGCTAGGAAGAGAGAAGGTGATTACAGTTTGCACCTATTGTCTTGGGTCTTCAACCATTTGATCTGTGTTGCTGTGTCTGTTCACCCCCAATTAATTCTTTATCAGTTGTTACGCTGCCAATTTTTTTATTCTCTTCAATTGGTTTTCTCTAATTTTATACATCACATATATAAGATACCTTGTTGAACTATCAAATTCACTTGTGAATTCCATCAACCTATGCTTTTATCACATTTATATTCGGAAACATGCAGAGGCTGAGTCTCGAAGGAGAGAGGAGGCTGAACGCCAGGCAAAATTGGATGAGATTGCTGAGAAGCAGAGACAAAGAGAGCGGGAACTCGAGGAAAAAGAAAGGCTGAGGAGAGAAGCTCTCTTGGGGAGATCAACTGATGGGCTTTCTAGGCCTTCTGAGCTTCCTGCTGGATCCCGGCCGGAGCCTGTGGGTGCTGCTGCAACTGGTGCACCCACCCCTGGCAAATATGTACTGCCTAAATATCGAAGAGCAGAAAGCTCAGGGCAGGCCCCTGCAGATTCTGATCGTTGGGGTGTAGGCAGCAGGCAGGCCCCTCATGATTCAGATTCTTGGAGCCGTAGTGGCCCCAAGCAGTTTTCGGATTCTTGGAGCCGTGGTGGGCCCAGACAAGCCGCTGGAGATTACAGTGGTGGCTCAAGGTCCACTTGGTCCTCATCTAGGCCTCGTGAACGCTGAGTGACCATGGAATTGAGGTCAATAGAATTCTGGCATTTCTATTTTATGCATGTCAAAACGGATGGCCTTTGCGGTAGACTGGTTAAATTTTGTGGCGAGTCTTGAGCTAAAATAATTATATTGCAATTTTGAGAACTTTAAAAAGAACATTAGTTATATGCTTGTCCGGCTATTTTACGATATTCGGCGAGAACCTAAAGGTAATGAACTTGGAGAAATTTCCCGACTCTTTAAAATGTTCTAAACAATTTTAATGTGCTTGTAGAGAACTTGCAACATTGAAGATATCTTTTGGTACGCAAGTTAATAAACTAACCAGCAATTATATAATTTCATTTTTGTAGTTTTAAGCTTAGTGCTAATTTGGTTTATTTGGTTCAGCTTTTACAGGGTAAAAAATTACTTTTCTTACCGCAAAAGTTATTTTTAAGAAAAATAAATATTTGACGTAAAATTTAAAAAAACTTTTTAAATATAAATGACTTTTTTAAAAGCTAAAATGTAGTTTTTTTAAAAACTTAAGTTTGAAGCTTTTCAAAAAAGCTCTATTGACAATAACTTTACTAATAAAAGCTCTACTAATATAAGCTCATTTAAACGTGCATTTATTTTGATCATTTTTAGTGGGGCAAAATTTGGCATCACATGTTCAGATATTTTATGTTGGGATGAGGCTATTGAATAAGATGTATACTGATTTAAAAATTTTAAGTGACGATTGAATATTTTGTCCAGTTAACAGTGACCTACTTAATAATTGGTTTATAACCGTTAAACATGAGATGTCAAACGTTCATCAGTCGGCCGATGCTATCTTGAGATTCAATTCTAATTTGTTTGATATAGGATTATATAATATTTTTTAGTCACAAGCGTTGCTTCAATATAATTTTCGAACTTCAAGGTGCAATTTTGTCAGAAGTATTAGTTTAATGCAACATTTAACCATCAAGATGCAATTTTTCAGTTAGAGGGGTCATGCTTTGATACAACTTTCAATTATTAAGTATTCCTCTTATGCAATTTTAAGCCATTTGTATACAACTTTTCAGTCACAAATATTTGTTTGACACATTTTTCAGTTAACCAGATGTAACTTTTTAGTCGCATGTAATTTCTATTCAAATGCAACTTTTTAGTCTCTATTTTGATGTAACTTACAATTATCTAGATGCAACTTTTTAACTCATTTTTTTAAGGTTTATATTCAAATTTGTATTAAGTCAAAAGTTTTAAATGAGACTCAACAAACACATAATTTGGTATTTTGTTTGATCGCAAGAATACGAAACAAATGTTAGTCTATTATCATTAATGTTTAGAATATTGAAGTCTTAATTGAAATGATTTGACTTTGATTTTGATGTTACCTTAAATACTCTTACTTATTAAATATCACAACAAAATGCTTTTTTATCAACAAAAAATTAAGAGAAAATGAGCAAAACTGTAATTTTTTTTACACTTAAAAATGTACTTGGAGATTTAGTTCCTTGTGTTTAAGAAATTGATAATCTTTTTTAGTAGATGGCTAGTTTGATGTGTGCCAAATACACTAAAAATAAATACTATAGGTAAAAAGGGACATTTTTAGCTCAAAATTCTTACGAGTAAACAAAAGCTAAAGTGGTGCAGTGCATGTTTCTTATCTAGTTTTTATCGAAGAGAAAAAGTGTGGTCTGTGGAGGCTTGGATTGATGAAAGTGAAGAGATTTAAGTTTTCACTTTAACAAAACAATGGATGAGAGGAAGAATAACAATCACTAGGTTTTCTCCATTTCCAAATGTAATGTTTTACACAATTATAAACAAAAATATAATTTAACTATAATATCACTTTCTTTCCTTCTAAATGTTGTTGTTTCTAAATTACCTTATAGCCTCCCTTACAATTTTGTTTTGTTGTTTTTTGTGTTTATGACCCAGTTATCAAAACCTAGGCACCTGTTAAAGCTTTTTCAGATGTTTCCCTTTACCACTCCTCACCTCAAGTGAGTCTCTATGGCTTACCTGAGTATCCTTGACATTTGTTCCCCTTTTCTAACTTCATCTTCCTATCCACTCTTAGTTTGTTTACTCCTCTCTTTCTATTTCCTCTTCCTTCTTCCCCAAAGCACATTATCCTCTCCTTACTTCTACTTTTTACCATTCCCATACTGATGCTTGGTGCATTCCCCTTGGCCCGTCTGCCCATCCTTTCATCCTTTACCTCCCTTAAATTCTTCATCTTTCAGCACATAAGCTACCTACCTTCTCCTTGGTGCATTCGTAATACTATTTTCATCGGTGCTCTCTACTGAAGTAGATCCCAGGGACAAAGGGATCTTTTCACTTATCTTTAGTTCTTCTGCCTATCCTAGTTACTGTTTTTAGTAAATAACTTTCAAAGTGTTCACCCCTCTATAACCATTCTATTAAGATATGGTTGTCAAACCCCAAGAGCTAGATGAAATGCTAAAGTCAATTAATCCACACAATTCTCCTTGTCTAGATGCTTTTAATATGATGTTCTTTAACAAAGCCTAGCATTTAACTAGGAGTATGGTTCATGAAGTTGTTCTAGAATTCTTCAATCACAAAAAATTGCTCAAAGAGATTAAAAGAAACTTCATAACTCTAATTTCAAAAGAAGGAAAGATGAAGCACTTCAGTGACTATAGATCTTATTCCAATTCCATCTATAAAATCATCTCCAAGGTTATAGCCAATAGATTAAAGAGGATTTGGTCCAGTATGTGGATGAAACATAAGGGCATATATACCTAGTAGATCAATGAGTGACAATATTCTTTTGACGTAGGAGTTTATGAAAGGTTACTCTAGAATAAGATGTCATAGAAATTGCACCTTGAAGATTAATTTAAGGAAAGCCTATTACAATGTTAAGTAGAAATTTCTTACTAACAATATGGAAGTATTGGCTTTTCCTTAAATATTTATTGAGTGGATTTTTCAGTGCATCACCACTCCATCTTTCAATGTATTTACAAATGGGGAACCATCAAGGAGTTTTAGAAACAACAAAGGTATAAAACAAGGAGATCCTATATCTCATTACCTATTCTTTTTTCTTATAAAGGTTTTTCTTTAGAACATTTAAGAGGGTAGTGGAGAGAACAAAGCAGTTTAGATATCATTCTAAGTGTAAGAGGCTAAGTATAACAAATATGGTCTCGATGATTTATCATTGCTATCTAAAGCAAAGAAAATATCTGTGGTAGCTTTGATGACTACAATCAACAATTTTTTTGGAATTTCTGGACTTGAAGTGAACTATAGAAAAAGATCTTGTTACATCTTTAACAAAACTATGGATCAAGAAGTAACGTTACCTTAAATTACAGGTTTTAACAAACATGACTTGCCATTTATATATTTAGGAGTTCCTATTGTTGCTTCTAAGCCAACTTATAAGGATTATAAATTGCTAATTGATAAAATTTAGGCTAGGATATTAGGTTGGAGTTTAAAGGCTTTGTCCCTAGCGAGGAGAGCATAACTCATCTCTTTTATATTCAATGCTCTAACTATACATTGGGCAACTCACATGTATTTTTCCAAGGATGTTATCAAAACAATTGATGCTATTCTTAAAAAATTTTTGTGGTCTGGAAACAAAACATATAAATACTACAATCCCATTAAATGGTTATGAGTATGATCTCTAAAAAAGCATGGTGGGTTGGATATGCTCCCTTTAAGGATTTGTAATTTAGTTATGCTTACCAAAAATTTGTGGATGATCATTGAAAATAAGCAATCCCTATGGGTCAAGTAGACCAATGCTTATTACGTCAAAAGGAAAAATCTATGTAAAGTCAATATAACTAAAACTACCATAAACACAACTAGAATAATCTTCAAACTCATAAGCAAAGTCAAACTATATGTGATCAAATTATTGGAAAATTGTATCAATTTATCCTTTTGGTATGATAGAAGTTTAACTAATGGACTTTGTGAGGATACTGGTAAGCTCAACTCGATCAGAAATATCATTGGGGTTGATTAATCTGTTACTTATGCTCTAGCACATAAAACTAAAATTTTATTAAGAATTCAAGATTCTGGTTTGCATAATCAAATCGATAGTAATGAGCTCAAGGAAAACAAAATAGATGTCAATTAGTGGAATTTGTTTAGAAATGGTAAATTTACCAATTTTACTTATAGAAAGTTGTTTCAAGAGTAGGGAAATATGGTAGCATGCATAGACTTATCTAGTGCAAGTATATGATACTTAGAGCTTCAATCACAATGTGGAGAGCAATCAAGAATAGGTTACTTACAATTGATAGATTGAATAAATTTATGGCTATTCCAAACATATATGTTTTGTGCAAGTATGAACAAGAAAGTATTACTCACTTATTCTTCAGATGCCATTTCACTCAGCCTTTGTGGAAGGACATAACTCAAAGATGTTTGTTAGGAGATGCACCAGATGAGTGGTATTATAGCTTGGTGTTCAACTTCAAACATACATGATAAATAAAGCAATGGTGCCTTTTCATTTCTATGTCATATCTAATACAAGTTGTATAAGATGAAAGGAATATGAGAATATTCAAGGAAATTAAGAAACAACTGTCAACGTACACAGTGAAACAATCAAAGTACTCAAGTTACAATTTTCCACCTTTGATGATAAAATGTAGATTAGCTCCAGTCTTATGTCAATATGGGATTAATGATTAGCATGTACACTTGTGTTTGATCCTTTTGATATCATCATGGTGATCTGCTAACCTATTCATTTGATGGGGGTTGTTTATGCTTGTAATAATTATTATTGCCTTTTATGGCTTAATTTAATTTACAATTTTTTAAAATGTTGTTTCTATTTTTATTAAGTTTGAATGTTGAAATTTTACTTTTGGCATCCTAAACTTTAATCTTCATTAGATAAAAAAGTAAGTCTTTGTCATTGCAAATTCCTAAGTGGAAATATAAGTTGCTTATTATGTATATCTTCTTTTCATAATTAGACTATCAAAAAAGTTAATAAAAATTATTTGCCCTTTCATTGATTAACATTATATTTATATTTAAAAGTTCTCTTTTATTATGAATATTAGAAACAATTCATATTATTGAACCTCTTATTTTTAATTCACAATCACGTAGCTCAACAATAAAATTATTAAATAAAGTATATTACTAATTTAATATTACAACACAACATTTGAAATATTTTCAAATATTAAGATCATGAAAGACAATTACTAACTAAAACTAGTTGAGTTATTCACCCTAAATTGACCATAATAGAGGTGATGTTTGAAAGATGTAAATTGATTAGAAAATGAAGAAGGTGGTGATATTTGATTAAAATTTTGCAAATTTGGATATTTTGATATTTATAAACTTTTAAAATTGTAGTATATCTATTGTCACTTTTAATTAAGAAAAAGAAGCATTAGTTTTAGGTGAGATAAGTGTAATGCATTTATTAGAGTAATAAATAATTTTTGACGTATGAAGAGTTTGAAAACTCTCCATTCAAGCTTAGAGACCAAACAGGTTTATCTGAAGCAGAAAAGTTAGATATATAGTTGGGGAAATAATTATGTAGTTGAGTAGCACCCCTACCTTAAAAGTGCCATAAGTTGTTCACAATTTCATTGCTAACTCTTACCTAAGAAGGGATTCTAGAGTAGAGAGAAGAGATATCTTCTTTAAGCCTTAAAGGGCTTAGAGAAGTCCAATTATCAAACCAAAACCATGTTCCTTCACCATTCCCTATTCAAACTTTTATGACAGGATAGACCTTGGCTATTTCTCATAATTTGAATAAAAGGCCATGAGAATTCATTCCTTTCAAAGATTTGACATATGCTGGTGTCCTTAAGATAGTCCTCATTAATCCATTTACTCCAAAAAGATTCTTTTTCATTAAACAATCTCCAAGTTCTTTTTGCTACTTGCATAGATTGGAAGGTATGAACATATATGAGGTCAAGTCCTCCTTCCTACTTTTTCTAATGTAGTTGCTTCCATTTGATTTTAGCACCTTTTGGATTGTCAACCTTTCCAATCCAAAGGAAATTTCTAATGCATTTTTCTATCTCTTTATTTATTCTTTTAGGAAGTAAAAGATGAGAACTTCAATGGGCACGGAGATTGTTTAGAAAAAAGATGATGAGTTGCACTTTACCATCCTGAGATAAGCATTTTTGCAAAAATAGGAACCAAGTGAAAGCATACCTTAGATGTTCAGATTAAAGATCTATTGAAGTATCTCATTCCTGGTAATATCTGAGGAGAGGTATATTCTACTCTTGCATTGACTGACTTTTAAGCCTAAAATCATGCAAAAGCTCAAAAGGGATTGAAGTAATATGGAGATGGACTCATGTTGGAAAGAGATAGTGCCTTGCATTTATAATGGAACTTAAATTTAGGACATTTGGAAATATTGTAGCAAATAATCTTGCTTAACACTTCCATAATAATAATAAAAAGATAAGGAGAAAAAAGTTCTCCTTGTCTTATGCCATTTGAACCTTTAAATTGTTTAGTAAAGGTTCCATTGATGAGAATGCTACACGACAACAACGCTAAATTTTGGTCGAGTTGTCAAAGCTCTTAAAATAATTCTGATTCTCCAAACTTTTGTAATAATTGTGGAACCAAGTCGAATCCCTAGGGAACTAAACATTAACTTCTTAATTTCAATAAATAAAAGTACATTGGGGGGGGGGGGGGGTAAGGGGTGTTGATTAAATAACTAATTAACTAAAATTAATTAAAAAATAAATTAAATCAACCAAATTTAAATATGAGAAAGATAAGATTATCAAACTTCGATTCAAGGGAAGAATATTTTCACGAATCAAGTAGTTACTTTGAAACATATTAGGATAGTCATAATAAATCTCAAAATTTTCTAAATTAATTAGTTTAAACCCAGCATCCAAACCAAAACTTATCATCCAATGACTGGGTGTAATAACATTTCATATCAAATAAATGATAGCAATAAGCTCTATGAAAAAGACTAAAACTTAAATTAAATAATCGAGATAGCTACAATTATTCAACTTAGTTTTCTTGTTTATCATAAGTTAAATATGCAAATTCATAATAACCTATTTGCTACTTTTACCAATCTTTTATGACAATTATAGATCATTGAACTCCTAGATAGCGATATAATAATTAATATTAAATTAAATTGTCAGATTAATCAAATATTAATCATTTATGAAATATGAGAACTCAAAATAAGAAATACTTAAATTAAAAAGTGAATAAAAGTTTGGAACACAAAACCTTAACAAGTTACAACTAGATTTTCAAATCCCCTTAAATCAGAATAATTGAGTTTAGTCACAAATGACTTTTGCTCTAATAACAAAAATAGAAGAAAGATAAAGAATTGCAAAAAACGAAAGAAGAAAGAACCTTTTTCTATTATGAGGAATGTCCCTTTATAGGGTTTTCTAATCTAGTCATAATCTAACTCTAACTTGTAAACATATCTATCTAAAACGAATTCAGATTCCTATATGATAAGGATAAGGTGAAGTCTTCCAATCAAACTTCAACTCTTCAAGTGATCAATTTTATCCATTGCAGCAATCTTTCCACTTCATCCAAAATTTTGTAATTATCGCTAATAACGTCCCAATTTGATGCAATCTATATTCTTCATCTCCTAAAACAAAACAAAAAAATAATAATTTTAATATTTAAGTACAAAAATAGATTCAAAACAAAGGAGATAATATCAAATAATACATTAAGATGAGATCTTATCAAATTTCCTCAAACCTGACTCATGCTTGTCCTCAAGCATAATCAATTCAATACATTAATCATTTTCACAACAACCTCTCATCCCCTCTCATGTTATCCAGAAATATCCGAAAGCTAACTCACATTAAAGCGTTAAGATAAAATAACAATTGAGAGAATAAGTACTCATAGGACACATTGCTAAAACATAGTATCTCATCAATTCTATCAAAATTAAATCAACAAGACTTAACTCCCTCATAAGGATTTCACTCTATACAATCAAAGTGTTTAGGGTTTATTAACCTCTCAAATCAAAACATAGCAAGTTATTTCCATAAGCTTGCTAAAGAATCATATCTCCACTACTAAACAAAAAGAAATTAATGTATAAATCAAAGGGACTTTACAAGGGTTGTAACGTGGCTTAAGTAAGATATGACAAAAAGAAGCTTTTTGGTTAAATAAATTGAAGGAAATCAAATTTATCACACAAGTTTTAACTTAAATCAATCCAAAATTCATTTTATTCAAATAACATCTCTTTCAATCACTTTTTCTTTTTTTCTTTTTTCATCTTTTTTCTCTTTTTGTTTTTTCCTTTCTTCTTTTTTTTTTTGAACAAAATATCAAATAGAAGTTTTCTTAATACTTCTCCATTCTATAAAAAAATCAAAATAGTGCAACTTGAATAATCTAATTAACTTTTCATGCAAATAGGCAAAATCCTATGGAAATAACCTAAATACAATTCCTTCAATTTAAGGACTCAAAACTATTAAGCATATCAACAACAAAAAGGGTAATTTGGCTTGTAACAAGGTTATTATGCAAGAAAAGAAAGGTTAAGGCTCAAATTGGTTTTCAAAGGATAAAAAGTAAGGTAGGCTTATTTAGGTGAAAAATGGTTATCCTAAATGCCCTCATCATTTTTATACATAAATTCATTAAAAATGTGATCTCAACACGTATTCAATAGCAAGTTCTAGCATAAACACGCTATGTTTGATGACACTCAACAAAAAGATATATATGAGCACTAATCGGGTTTTTTCAATGTGTGTACGCTTTAATTAATTAACCTCGATAATCTGCAAGTGCATAGGTCGTTCACGTAGTACTTAAGCTATCTATCCCACGAGGAGGGATAATCTAATCCTAAAATCTAAGGCTAAACTAAATCATAGAAATTCAAAATGTAATGAAACTAAAACAAGAATTCAATCCAATCAGTCTAATCAATTCAAGAGTCAATCACGAAAATATTAACAATTTAGCAGTTGCAACACACACTCAAGACTTAACCAAGGAATTACCAATTGAGAGAAAGGAAATTTTACCTGTCTTTAATGCTAATCTAATCGATTATGAATTACTGGATTATTGATTCTAGAAGATCCTAGGACTGATTACTCTCTCGAGTTATAACCATTAACCCTAATTCATAATCCCTAATCATATTATAGAAGTTGCAATTTCTCAATTAACAACCTATCCAAAACCTTAATTAGATCTGAAGTTGTCTAATAAACTATCGGAAACTTATGCAAGATCTCTCTTCGCACAATTTACCGATTTGATTTAATTCTCATTCTATTAAATCACCTAACTATGGTTAGACCAATTTAATTATTTCTCTTTCGATTCAACCTCTCAATTTAGCACTGAATTATGCAATTGTAGAAATTAAATCTCAATAAATCCAAATAACACATAAAGAATCGAATTTCATTAAATCAAAGATAAAACCCCGAAGGTGAGTTTAGAAGCAACATCAACATCCAAAAATCCTATCGTCAACTGTTATTCCAATTCTATACAATAATAAAACTGAAAATAACAGGAAATACGAAATTGAACAGATGGCAAGAGGCAGCAACGTCGAGAAACTCCTGATCTGGGAAATACATTGAGTCGACTTCTTCTTCTCTTCTCTCTTCCTTCTTCTCTTTCTCTATCTCTCGATAATTCTCTCTAGGATTTCTCTACAAGTGGCTGATGCAAAAGCTTTTCTTTTTGTTCTTGTTATTCTATTTATGTTCTTTTGTGTTTAGGTTGAACTAAGGTTTCCCCAGGGTTCAAAAAATACAAAAAATCCCTTGAAACTCGAAGTTTGGAAGTGACTGCGCATTTGCTCGATGAAGGCCACGATCGTGGCCTATGTTAGGCCTTTTTGTCACGATATGGGCCACGATCATGGGCCATTCAATTGGCCTCAATTTGCTCTAAAACTCCTTTGTTCTTCGATCTTTATCTTGAAACATTACCAATCAAATCAAGGTACCTCAAAAAAATCATATTTAAGCTCAAATGATTGTTCTAACCCATAAAACACTTAAACACAAATAAATCACAAACTAACACAATTCTACCTTTAACACATACTAAACAATCAAATAAATAGCTAAACACATATCAAACTATACCCTAAAATATGATGCATTTCACACCTATCAAGCATATATGTGATGAATGCTTTTAGGCTCAAAGCTCACATAGATTTCAAAATTTGCATCAAGTCTTGCACACTTTTCATTCAAAAAAATCAATGAGATATTTGAAATAATTCAATGAAAATACTAATCATGTTTGTCTCTCTCATGCATTAAATCTTAAACCAAAAAAGGATCCTAACTTAAGAATTATTCATGAACAACAATCAAAAAATTATGAAGTTATCATGAGGAATAATTAATATATGAATTAACATATCATCAGTCCAAACAAAATCGCAAAGTTCATCATAATGAAAACACTCGCTTATGCACACCTAAATCATACATTGTCCCTAAGGTATGCATAACATACTCATAACTCAATAAAGATATTCAAAGAAAATAAAGAATAGACCCCCCCTAAATTGTGAGAATCTGAACGTTATCTGCACATGCTTCTTTTTGGTACTAATTTCAGAGTCTGCACAGATTAGTGGTGTGAAGTAACATTTACCGGTGATTTTCCCTTTGTTGCGATCTTGGTAATAGCCTTAGAATGCACCATTATACTAAACAAGAGACACAAAAATCACCTTTAAAAATAGTATAAACAACTGAATAATAATTAAAATGAACTAAAAGGAAAAGCAACTAAAAGCAATTAATAAAAAAATTGAAAAGAAAGAAGTAATTGAAAACTTGTAATAATAATAAAAGAAAAGAATATAGTGGGGCATTGGTTGAATGTGGATGGTTGGTACTGGTGCATTAGTTATGTTGTAGAAAGTGGCGAGTGTGGCTTGAGAGGATGGCTACTGGGTTTAAAAGGGGAAGCTAGTATGTTACGTCTGTATGGGTTGAACGTGGATAGTTGGGAGTTGACTAGTTTGCGTGGCTACTGGTGCTTGGTTTGGTGCTGTGTGGGATCTACGCTGGGTGTCTTATGCGTGGCCTTAGTGGAGTTCCTACCAATAAAGGTGCATTGGTGTTTGGATTGCCACTGCTGCTAGTGTGATGTCCGTGGGTGGTTTGGCTACTGCAGGTGAGGCTGAAGATTTTAAGTTGCTTGGTATGGACTGGAGATGCAACGTCGTTGCTTGAGTGGCTAGATATGGTGTGGGTTTGTGTGAGGGGAGGACTGATTGGAGTGTCACTGGTTTAGCTGGTGGAGTGCACTGCGTGGGGTTGAAGAAGATGGTTGATGTTTAATTATGTCTTTGAATGTTCCTGCAAAAAAGAAACAATAGATTAGGGTAGTGGATTTTTTTAAAAATAAATAATAATAAAGTAAAAAGAGAAATAATAAAATAAAAGGAAAAATATTTTACATTTTTTGATTTTTTTTATAATTTGAAATGGGATGTTGGAGTATCAATCCAGGATACTAAATCGCATAAGGTGAGATCTCGCCTTATGAGATTTAATAGTATGAAATTTTAGGGTCTTCATTCTAGAACATAAAATTCCATAAGGCGAGATCTGGCCTTATGATATTTAGTAGTCTGAAATTTTAAGACCTTCTTTTTCCTTTAAGCCAATAAATTTATGTTTTAAAAACAAACAAATGAACTTCGTTATGCTCGACATGACTTTTTCCTCTCCAACTTCTATGTAATTGCAGTTTTGTACTCCTTAAGTAGTAACAATAGCCCTTCCTCTTGCTCTTTAGTCAACCTTTTTGAAATGATTGTGGGTAATGACTTTCCGTCACCTAAATAGACGTACTTTAGGCGATCAGGTAATACCTTTAATTCTATCTTCGAAGCCTACAAAATAGAAGGTAAGATTTTCTTATGAGCTATAGTAAGTTCATCATTTAAAGTTTCCGAATCTATTAGAATTGCTGACAATGATTCTAAAACTTTACAAGTTTCATAAATTTGCTCATTCACTTCCGATTTAACCTTACACTCTAACTTATCTTCAACACTCTATTCTTTAAACATACCCTGCACAGATGAATCTACAATATCCATATGATAAGCGGATTGAAAATCATTTGGGTGCTTCATTGCTTTAGAGATATTGAACTTTACTAGTTCTTCATCAAACTCTATAGAAAGAGTACCCTTGTGCATATCGATTATTGTCTTAGCCGTCTTCATAAATGACCTACCTAACAAAATTGAAGCTGAATTTTGAACATTTTCTCTATCCATTTTCAAGATGTAAAAATCTACTAGAAATACCAAACTATTAACTGGACGAAAACATCCTCAATAATTCTACTAGAACGCATATACAAATGATCAGTTAGTTAGATAATTATATTAGTTTCTTGCAAAGAATTCAGATTTAAAGCTCAACAAATTGAGTATGGCTTGACATTAACAGATGAACCTAAATCTAGCATGGCACTCTTAATTTTTCTATTGTCAATAACACATGAAAGTGTAAACATACCTGGATCTTTGCATTTTCCAATAATTTCTTGTTTATCACAGCTGATACATTATTACCCAAAATTATTCTCTCCTTATCTTTCAGCTTCCTTTTATTTTTGCTCAACTCCTTTAAGAATTTTGCATATTTCGGAACTTGCTTGATGTCTTCCAGAAGTGATATATTGATTTTCACCTTTTTAAAAGTTTCTAAGATCTCTCTTTTATATCCATCATCTTTTGGTTTAGCCAACTTGCTAGGAAAAGGAGGTAAATGTGCATCAATTGATATTGATGAAGATGAATCTTTTTTTTTTACCTTTAATGATTCTTGAGTTGGAAGTTCGTGCTTCCTTTCTCCATCATCGTGCTTTTCTATCTCCATTGGTAAATAAGTTTCACATTGAATTTCCTTACCATTTCTCAAAGTCATTGCACTCAGATTCTCCTTAGGATTCACCACTCCTTGGGAAGGTAATTTTCCTGATGTTTGTACTTTCAATTTACTCAATAAGGTGGTAATTAAGTTATCTGATTTCCTAAATTTTAAAGGCTTGCCCTTATTTCCTATTGAAATTGTTGAGTATTATTAGCAAGTGCCTTAACAATTTCATTTAAAGACATACCTGAATTTAAAGATTGAGGTTAAGCATATGTAAGAGCTTGAGGATGTTTACAAACGTGAGGTTGATATCATTGTTGATTTCTTTAATTTCCATAGGTCAAATTTGTATGATTCCTCTATCTTGGATTGTAGTAATTGGAATGAGGGTTATACTTTCGTTGAGGTTGACCATGAAAGCCCCCTACTATGTTAGCTTCTTGAAGAGAGTCTTGTTGCAATGTAGGGCATATATCTATAGGATATCTATAGAATGAGCATATTTTGCACACTCTTGCTGATTGCAGTTGACTTACAACCATTTAATGAACTAGAGCGGTTAATCAGAAATTTTATCCTGAAGGTGCGTGTTACTTACCTCATTTATAAGCTTAATAGCTTCATCCATCCTTGTCCTAAATTGTTGAGATTTGTTTACCATAATTGATATCAACTATCTAACTGCCTCAAGTATTTTTTTTACCATTGCTCCTCTACTAGTTGTATCGACCATACTTCAATCTATTGGCAATAGAACTTCATAAAAATATTGAATCAAGAGTTGGTCAGGAATTTGATAATGTGGATAACTGGCATATAGCTCTTTAAACCTTTCCCAATATTCATATAATGTTTCTCTAGTAATTTGTCTTATCCCACATATCTCCTTTTTGATAGTCATTGCTCTTGATGTAGGAAAGAACTTCTCCAGAAATATTCATTCTATCTTATTCCATGTTGTCATGGAGCCAGTGGAAGATAGTATAGCCAATCATTTACCTTATCTTTCAATGAAAACAGAAAGGCCCTAAGACTAATTTTTCCTTCTATCACCTCTTGTGGCTTCATTCTAGAGCAAACAATATGAAATTCCTTCAAGTGTTTATGTGGATCTTCACCTGCAAGACCATGAAAAATAGGCAGAAAGTGAATCAAACCAGTTTTCAATTCAAAATCTACCTCAACATATGGAAATTGAATGCATAAGGGTTATTGATTCAAATTCGGTCCCGCTAACTCCCATAATTTTCTAGGGTTGAAATATGTGGTCTTTTCTTCCTCTTCTTAAAAATTAAAGTCTTCACCAACTTGTAGATCTACTTCAACTTTCACGTTTGGAGGTGAATGACTACTTCCTTGCTTAGTATTTTTTCTCAAACGATGCGTTGTTTTCTCAATTTCTAGATTGTATTGCAATTTACCTGTTTGAGAAGCACGAGTCATATAAGATAAGAGGTTAGCAATAACTCTAAAAATAAAAACTCAAAGAAACTAAAATAGTTCCCTAATAATGGCGCCAAATTTTGGTCAGGTTATCAAAGCCCCCAAAATAATTTCGATTCTCCAAAATTTTGTAGTAGTCGTAGAACCAGGTCGAATCCCTAGAGAACTAAATACTAGCTTCTTAATTTCAATTAATAAAAGTAAATGGGTTTTTGATTAAATAACTAATTAACTAAAATTAATTCAAAAAAATTAAGTCAACTGAATTTAAATATGAGAAAGTCAAGATTACCAAACTCCGATTCAAGGAAAAGATCTCGTCTAACTGTAATATTGATCATTGGTCTAGAAAGAATATTGATCATAAGTTATTTATGCAAATTCATAAATAACCTATTTACTACTTGTACCAATCTTTCATGACAATTACGGATCATTGAATTCCTAGATAGTAATAATCAATATGAAACTAAATTGTCAGATTAATCAAATATTAACCATTCATAAAATATGAGAACTCAAACTAGAAATACTTGAATTAAAACTTAAATAAAAGCTTAGAACACAAAACCTCACAAGGTTATAACTAAAGTTTCAAATCTCTTTGAATCAAAATAATTGAGTTTAGCCACACATGACTTTTGCTCTAATAACAAAAATAGAAGAAAGATAAAGAACTGCGAAAAATGTAAGAAGAGAGAACCTTTTTTTGTTGTGAGGAATATCCCTTTTATAGGGTTTTCTATTCTAATTCTAACTTGTAAAGATGTCTGTCTAAAACGAATTCAAATTCCTACATGATAAAGATAAGGCAAAGTCTTCCAATAAAACTCCAACTTTTCAAATGATTAATTTTATCCATTGCAGTAATCTTTCCACTTCATCCAAAATTTTGTAATTATCACCAATAATATCACAACTTGATACAATCTCTACTCTTCATCTCCTAAACCAAAACAAACATTAATTTTAATGTTTAGGCACAAAAATAAATCCAAAACAAAGGAGATAATATCAAATAATCCATCAAGAAGAGAACTTATCATATGCAGGCAAACATCCATTTAATAAAATCATTGGGGAATTTGAACCATTCCAAACACATATTAATGAAATTCCATTGAAGTTTATCACAAGCTTTAGAGAAATCAATTTTGATAGAACAACCTTTGATATGTCTTCCAATGCTATAATCTCTCATCAATTCTTACATCAATGTAATGTTATTAAAAATATTTTTGCTAGGTAAGAATGCTCTTTGAGATTTATGAATAAACAAGTTTAGGTTCTCTTTAAGTCTATTTGCAAGAAGCTTTGAAATCACCTTATAAGGCTCAGCTGTGGGCCTTGGGCGGGCCGTGTCTTATCGGCCCGCCGCTAGGCCCGTGGCCCGGCCCACCCAGCCC
>JANZXR010000006.1:20176715-20187131 GCA_027575705.1 Erythroxylum echinodendron | reverse complement strand
TATATTATGTGACAAATTTAAATTATAACAACATATAATGAATTAATTATGATATAATAAAGTTATTGAAATGTATGTAACGGTATGATTAATTAGGATGTATGTAATGGTATGATTAATTAGAAAATTTAATTCAATTAATTAGAATTTTAGATAAAAGGTTAATAAGTTATTGTTAAAATTATGAATTACATTAATTACAAAATTTTGATTTACTTAAATTATTTATTAATTATTTTCATAAAAAATTAAAATATTTATTAAAAAAATTGAGTAGTAGGTAGGCCAAAGGCCACGAGTCGGGCCGGTCCGACCGGCCTGTGGTTCGGCCCGTCCATTGTCCTAACCCCCGGCCTGTCCACTTCAACCCGTGGTCCGACCTGCTAATCCGTCGGCCATACCCACCCTGCCCTTGGCCCGGCCCATGAGCCAATTAAATCAGGCTAAATCCATTGACCATAGATCAGGCCGGACTGAGCCGGTTCAAATTGACATCTGTTCCCCACTACTTCTCAGTGATTCACTTATCAACAACAATCTCCTTCATAATTTCTTTTGCACAAGAAATATAAATACAAATGTATTATGGACCTGGACGTAATCTAATTCAGTACAAATACACTCTATTCGGCCCCATTTAACATCATTAGCTTAGCCCCAAGCCTAAAACCCTACTAGTCCCCTTCTTCCTAGAATTTCAATTTTCTGACTGCTTTCTGCGAAGATCGTCATTTTGACATTTTTACTTAGTCACTGAAGAATCAACCAAAAAGATGAGTTCATTAGCTGTTAGATTTGCCAAGTTGTTGACAATTTCCACCTACACCACCTCACCCACTGCTTCACTGGGTAATCTATACGCGATCATTATATGTGTTAAGCATTTTTGTCCTAAATGTTACAGTGTGAGTTTTTGGTACTCGAATTAGGGTAGCTATTATTTGGGTTTATTCAACATGGGTGAGTGTAACGCTTGTATCTTGAGGGCTTTTTGTTTTTTTGATGTGTGTGATTACAGGAATGGGTGTACGAGGACGCTTAAGGTCGTTGTACTCAACCACAGGTTCGTTTCATAGTGACAATGAAGAAGGCGGTAAGAGTGATGAAATGGATGACGATGTTGATGATTTTCTCAACCGAAGGCCTGATTTACAGCTCCAAAGTGTTGACCCCAAAAAAGGTTGGGGATTCCGTGGTGTGCATAAGGTATATGTGGCTCATTTAAGTTTTGAGAAGTACGTGGAAGTTTGTAAAGGTGCATTTAGTGTGCGCCGATGAAATGCCTCTACTTTTTGTGTTTGTTTTGACGGATTTGAAGTGTCTTTGTCTTGTTGCCAATCATACTAGTATTGTATTGTCCAATGGTAGTTGTGCAGATTAATGATTGAGTAGATAAAGTGTTGGTGATTATGTGTTTTTTTCCGTTATTTTTAATCATATTATGCTGTTATTTGACATTCATTAGCTTGTTTATCATGCATATGTTGTCATGAAGAAGCGGCCATCAATCATCAAGTTACTATAGCCTTTTGTGACTTGAGTAACTGGAGGGGCGTTTTTGATCTTAATAATTCTTTTGATGTGATGTCTTTATTTCTTTAATTTCTAAGCAAAATGAGAGGGGATGAATCTTAGACCTTGATATTTCAATCGCCTTGAAGCTAGGAAACATTTGCCTACTCATGCGCAGATTTAATGTGCAGATGCTGGATTATGATATACGCCGGTAGTCTTTCAATTTGCGGTAATTTTTTACAGGCTATAATCTGTGGAAGAATTGGGCAAGCCCCTGTACAGAAGATCTTGAGGAATGGACGGACAGTCACCATCTTTACAGTAGGGACAGGAGGCTTATTTGACCAAAGAATTGTAGGAGCCAAAGATTTACCAAAACCTGCTCAATGGCATCGGATTGCTGTGCATAATGAACTACTCGGGGCTTATGCAGTTCAACAACTTGCTAAAGAGTATATATATATATAAATAAACTTTTGGAAAACCATAATTTCACAGTGTAGCCCACGGTTAGCTTGATTATGAAGGAGAATTATTTCTGTGGTCTCTTAATCATAACAGCATTAAACTCTTGCTTCGAGGAGCCTGGAACCAATTAGGATTTAATTCTCTGAGGAATCATATAGGTCATCAAAAGTCTAATGCCCAGGTTTCTAAATCATATGAGAGGGAGTATATAGCATAGGAAAGAAGGAAGCTAAATTTTCTTTTTTTGTCTGTATATCGATCTTTTGTGTAATAAGTGGAGATTTTGTGCTGTTCCTTAGTTATGGTCAAGAGAGCACCGAAGTTGTTCTTTTCCTGTAAATTGTTTTGTCTCATTGGTGGTCTCTTTTTGCAGTTCTTCAGTTTATGTTGAGGGAGACATTGAAATAAGAGTTTATAATGATAGCATCAGTGGTGAAGTAAAAAACATTCCAGAGATTTGTGTTCGTCGTGATGGTATGTATCATTATCATATTTCATCTTCCTTTGGTACTAGTGATATCCACTTCACTCAGGGATTTAGCTCCTTCCATTGTTGTGTCCATGTTGCATGAGTTTATGTTTATGCTTCGTATATGGTAATGAAACTGTGAGGTAACAATTTCTTATTTGATGAAGTGGACTAAACTATATTGCATGGCCATGGACTGTACATTAGTAGTATTCTTGCATTGTTAAAAAGACAGATTGGCTGTTAAGGACGTTAAAAAGATAACCTAACTGCTAAGAAATTTCTGCTTCACTGTTAAGAAATTTCTTGCTTCACTGTTAACACAGGAACAGTGTGTTGATCAAATCATGTGACATTTGGTTTATTAAATATCCTAACTGCTAAGAAATTTGTTGCTTCACTTTTAACACGGAAACTGTGTGTCGATCAAATCATGTGACATTTGGTTTATTACATACAGAGGAAAATTAGTTGCCGATACATTTATGTGCTAATGAGTATGGTCTTTGCTCTGGTTGTATCGTGATTCAATCCCTGCAGGGAGGATTCGCCTCATAAGGAGTGGGGAAAGTGTTAGCAATTTTTCTTTTGAGGAACTGCGTAAGTTTTCATCCTTTCTTGGCTTTTCTTCAAATGAAAGATGATCGGTTATTTGGTAATTTTGTTTGTAGTAATTTATGACAGATTAACACTTCTTCGACAAGAACCAATTGAGTTCTTGTTTGCAGTTCTTGCTTTTCTAAGTGGTAAACTTTTCAGTTTCATTATTCAATCCTGTAACGTTCAGTCATATTTACCTGCAGGAGAGGGATTGTTTGCCTGAAAATCGAGTGGGTCTCCAAGCAAGGGGATATCCTGACTTTTGTAAGATTATTGTTCTAGTTAGTCTCACCAGTGTGGACAAGCTGCTTTCATGGATTCAATATCTTTTTACCTTCAAATTTTGTACTGGCAAGTCTTCATTGTTCGATTACATTTCTTCCTGCCTTTTAACTAAGCTTCCCAGTCTCCCTTTCCTTTTCCTTTTCATTCAATTACAAAGGTAACTAGTGCACTTTGATGTTAAAATCATGGTGGCAAGTCAAGCCAGCAATGTGATTGAATTTGATTATACTCACCATCCAGTCGGTTATTGACGTTCCACTTTTATTCTAAAGACTTGTTTTATGGTGTCCTCTCACTTGTTATCACCGAAGGAAATATAGCTTGAATTCAAAATATTAAATGAAGCATTGCAGACCAGTTCAGTTGAACTTTACGTTAACACCTTGAGTACCTCTATTTTCACCTTCTTGGGTGGTATTTTGTTGTTTATGTTCTAACAATATATATCAAAACTTTAATATCAGCATTTTCAGTGGTGAGCGCTGCCTACTTGCTGTGTAAACCGTTTGATATTTGCTACATGGATGCAAAAACTGCACTATTAACGAAGTGAATATAAGCATTTTCCTCATGTCTCTTATGTTTAGCATTTGTGA
This sequence comes from Erythroxylum echinodendron, assembly GCA_027575705.1. NCBI lineage: Eukaryota > Viridiplantae > Streptophyta > Magnoliopsida > Malpighiales > Erythroxylaceae > Erythroxylum > Erythroxylum echinodendron. The sequence continues at coordinate 20,183,198 of JANZXR010000006.1, read as the reverse complement.
ATAAGAGACGTGGTGAATGATGTGGTGTCAATCAATTCGATCGCAGGGGTTCTGACTTTGACTGGGTTGGATGACTTGCAATGCAGGGAAAATGTTCAGTAGATGTCATCCATGATGGTTCCAGCAAAATCGCTGCATTCCAAATAATGTTTAGATTGGTTTTCCTGGAACCATGAAGATCTACAGTTTTTGGTATTTTTACGTCTTAAATAGCCAAGGTTATCAGAGATCGACACGTTATTGATCCGAGTACTAAGAGCTTCAGCTTATTTTATGACAGTAGTGGATGATATTTTTATAGTAAGTGTTTACTTGTCAACAGATTGTTGATTGATGGCCTAATTGCTTTTAAATTAAGATGGCTGGCACTATCTTCAAGACTCTGAAACTTAATGGTCCCAAGTAGTACTATACAAGGAAAATGGAAAATGGTCCTCATTGCTGAAAAAGCTATACATTCTTTTCTTGGCACGTATAATTCACTATAAAAGGCAATTGGCAACTATAAAAGGAATTTTGGTACATAATGGGCACTCATGTTAACTTTGGGTATTTAATGGTGCCCATTTGACAGAAAGCCATTCATATCTAATATTCTGTTTCCAACATCTTTCTTACTCATCCATTTACATGCTTTATGGGCTAATAACAAGCTTACACTAATTCCCATTCCACCAGAATAGGATAAAAATAGCTAAAAACCTTCTGTACCTTGAGAAATGTTGTGTGATTTATGATATAGCCTCAGATTCCATTGGTTGGTAGGTGCCTTCTAAATTTGGCTAATCAGCTTCAAAATCAATGGAGGTCATGTAAATTGTTTTGATTATTTAAAAGCTCATTTAGTTAATAAAAGAAATGTCTGATGTCGCCCCCACAAAAGGCATTGACACGTGTTTTCAACAAAGATAAGATTTGATAATTATGTATAAATAGAGGTCTTAGCTCTTGGGCTTTCATTGCTCGGCTATGGTGTCTAAACCTTAAACAACAAGGGGCTAAAGTGAAGATGTTGCTTGTAGTAACACTCTGTGCTCTCACTTTAGCAACAACCCAAGTGTCGGGCTTTGGTGTTTGCCCGCAATGTGGAAGGGTGGCAGTCCCGTACCCACTTAGCACTGGTGACAACTGTGGAGACCCTAGGTATAGAATCTACTGTAACAATGATACTTTAGAGTTCTTGTCAGCTCAAGGGTTTTACTATAAGATCCTCACCATTAATCCTCGGACAAACAGCCTTGTTGTAAGCCCTCCACTCTTTCAGGAACATACTTGCTATTCTTCTGATCTTGGATTAGGAGGCCTAAAGCTTGACGAAAACTTGCCATTTAACATATCTACTCGTAACACAGTCATGTTATTTAACTGTTCGGATATAATTCTCTTGTCACCATTGAACTGTTCTTCCACCAGCCTGTGTAGGCAATTTGAGGAGATTGATGCAGCAAGTGGATGCAGAGACACTCTCTGCTGTCATTACCTCAAGGACTCGTCTATGACATCTCATCGGATCAGGGTCAGGATTGGAGGCTGCACTGCTTATACTTCTGTAGTTGACGTGAGGCCGGGTGACCCCGTTAATGCATGGAACTATGGCATAGAGCTCCAGTGGTTTACTTCCAACTGAGCCCGCCCCTCAGAGTTAACGACCCATCCTATGGTGCGACATTGACCAAAATTAAGCTTAGCTGTTTTCGTTTTCCATTACGTCTTCTCCTTTTCAACTTTTTCTGTGGCTTCCTTATATCGGAAGTCAACTAGTTCCATTTCTGCCAATGTTATTGGGGAATAAAATATATACGCATGACATGTATGTTTCTTACCTTTTCTTGAGGCCATGATCCAAAACTGTCTGGTCAAGCCTCAGACGGATCCAGAGTGAGGGGCTCGTAGCACCAGGAAATTTGCAATCTTCGATTTGACGCAAGAATTGTAGAAAATAAGATATGGGCATCCACCCCACCACCTTTCTTGCTGATTTTGAGGGCTTTCATGATATAATAAAGGATTGCTACTTTCCTTATTAATATAAGTTATTTAATTTCCCAAAAAGAGATTATTTTTGACACTTAGCAGAATTGGAGACACCAAAAGCTAGTTTGCAGAGTTAATGAAGATGTCTTTGACGTTCAGAATAAATTTTACCTTAATCCTGATCAAGACGATCTGAGATCAACGGAGAAATCTCTTATGTCGCATCAGCCTTTAATTGTCGTCGTTCACTCATCTAACAAAAAGTCGGATTAAACTGGTTGCAGGAGGAAATTCTAACACTGAAATTTTTTTTTTCCTTTCTCAATCCTCCAAAGAAGAAATGTAAACAGGACCTCATGTCTTAAAGGATAGTTAGAGATGCTTTCGTTATACACCCAAGATCATTTTTCCTTTATGGTTTTCAACTACTTCAATGGAGCACAAGTGTCGCTTCTGTGAACTTTAACGAGGATGTAAGCCTCCCAATACTTAGGACAATGTGAAATCTGTCTTCTTTAATCTTAATCTCGACAAAGCTTCTCAATTCTCAACTAGATATTTAGATCGACATGTTTTTCTAAAAATTTAGGGCGATGATCTCTCTCATCTTGTTTTAAATCTCGATGATCGCTTTATTAGCAATAAAGGGTACTCAATTTTAAGTATCTTAATAATTTTGCCATAGTAATCCATCAATTCTCCCTATATACAGACTCCATTATTTATTGTTGCCATGCTATAACCATGATATTATGTATGATGTTTGTATCTATTAACGAAATACACTGGATATGATTTAACAGTTCGCAAAGGTTCTTTCGCAATATCACATATGAACTTATTCTCTATTAGATTTTCTAAGGCCTATGGGAAAGAAAATATCATATTAAATAGTATAATGTCATTTGAACACTTAAATCTTATAATTCATTTATGTCAATATTTGTAAGTGAAAACTTATATGTTGCTCGAACCATCGAGGAAAGTGTCTTCCAACTTTTTTATTGATATCATCATGTGTTTTGTTAGACATGAGCTCACGTAACAATTTTTCATATAATCTAAAAACATTATTATGTATTTCAGTTATGAATAACACTAAATTTCAAAACCGAAATAATCCCTTGATACTTACTGCAAGAAAGGTTGAATCTCTTGACAGTTTAATAAAATGTAACCATGAGCAACCTCAATTTCTTCCTCTATTAACATTATTCTTGTTAAACGTCCATATATTCGCTCAGGATATGTGAAAATGGATAAGTTACCATTAGTATCACTAGTTCCTCCCCTATTATCATTACGAGGAACTTTTCTTTCTCTTGTATGAACATGCGACTCAAAATAATGTGAAAAAATATAATAACTTCCTCTACTAAATAAGCATTACATATTGAACCTTCAACTCTAGCCTTATTCTTCACATTTTTCTTCAAGTGATGCAAATACTTATATGAGCGAATAGGATTATACCAATTTAGTTATTGAAACATGCTATGACTTCAATTACAATCATTTTTGTTGAATTACCTCTCAAATAGATACATTCGAAGATATTGAACTAAACCGGCTAGTTTAGCCTCGTGTGCTAAATGAACAGGTAGATGCTTTATACAGTCAAAGACGCTTGGAGAAAATATCCCTTCTAGCTTGCACAAAAATATTGTAATTTCATCTTCTAGTTTTTCCATTTCAGCCAACTTAATTTTAGATGATGTTAAGCTTTTGAAAACTAAACTTAATTATGTTATTACTTCCCAAATCTTATTTGGTAGCAACTCCCAAAATGTAATTGAAATTAGCTTTTGCATAAACACTTGACAATCATGACATTTCATCCCAAATAATTTGTACTTCCCCATGTCGACATACCTTGCCAAATTTGAAACATAACCATCGGAAAACTTTAGACTTTTCAACCATTCACATAATATTTCCTTCTGTTTATTGTCCAAAGTGTAACATGCTTTCGTATATTTACCGGTGCAAAGATCTTTACGTAACTTATTCTTTCTACAAAAAAGTTTCAAATCAGCTCGTAATTTTGCATTGCCTTTTGTCCTCCCTTCAATGTTCATTATAGTATTAAGCAAATTGTCAAAAATATTTGTTTCAATATGCATCACATCTAGATTATGACGTATCAAATTAGTGTTTAATATGGCAAATCCCAAAAGATGCTTCGTTTTCTCCAGCCAAAGTTTCTATTAATGCTTGTATTAATTTTATCGCTTCAAATTCTGTCACTTTCAACAAGCCTAATTTCTCAATCTCCTGTAATATCTCTTCACTAGCTTGGTGAGGGAGAGGATGTGTTTTTACCATCCTATTCTTAATGAACTTTTGTTTATTGCATCTAAATAGATGATTTGGAGGAAGAAATTTCCTGCGGTTGTTAAACCAACATATTTTTACCCCCGTTTGGAAGATAAAATGCATCAAATCATTGCCATAATGAGGACGTGCCAATTTCCCTGTTGTGCTCCAGCCAGACAATATGCATATACCGAAAAATCACTAATGGTTCACATAAAAGCTGCACTCAATGCAAAATTTTGTTTCAGGAACATATCATATGTCTCATCATCATATCCCCAAAGATGTTACAATTCAGATATCAATGGTTGTAAGAATACATCAATTTTATGCTTTGGATTTATAGGCCCTGACACAATCACCGCCAATAATATATGCCTATTTCATACACATCCATGGAGGCAAATTATAAGGAGTAATTATAACTGGCCATGATAAATATTATTAACTGGATTGACCAAAAGGTTGGAATCCATCCGTCGACGATCCCAGCCTAACATTTCGACTTTCAACTATAAACTCATATTGGGTATCATTGAAATGTTTCCATAGCAAAGCATTTAATGGATGACTTATTAATCCATCTTCCTGTTGGTGTTTATTATGTTATCTCATGTGAGACACAGTAACATCATAAGCATATAGTCTTTGAAGTCTTAGAGTTAGCAGGAAATAATACATCTGCTTCTAGGGTACTAACTTATGTTTTATAGAATGCTTTCTAGGCTTGAACATATATTTGCCACAAGATTTGCACTCTTATAATTCCACATCATCTCTCCAATACAACATACATCAGAATTTGCATCAATCAATCTTTTCAACAAGCAAACCAAGACCTTAATAAGTTTCTTCATATTGTAAAAACTATCAACCATTGTGTGATCAGGAGGCAGTGATTCATTATAACATCCAAGAATTTAATCAAACCTTTGATTAGAAATATTCCTTTCAGACTTTGTATTCAATATTCGAGCAATTGAAGACAATTGAGTCATTGTCTCACAATTTGGCCATAGTTTTTAGTCAGCTGAGTGTAGTAAATCAAAAAAAAATGTTTTGATGGTGGGTTTGATTCTTCTTCAAGATTTTTTATATTTTCTGAAAGGTATAACCGGCTGAATCATAAACTATTTAAATGTAAGGATTTTCATTTGCATCCACATTATTTGTTCTAAATCTAATCCCTCCTTTAAACTCATTTAAGTTTACTAACGATTGTGCTTCATTACCCCTTGAGGTGCTACAAATCAATGGTTCCCCATGTCGTGTCCACTCAAAATAATTTGGGACAAACCTTCTTCTCAACAAATGCCCATTTACTTCATCAATAGGAAGGAAACGAATGTGTTTTCACTTTTTTACATAGACATCTGTTCTTTAGGCCATCTATATATGCAGTTGAGAACATGCATAATGAATAAAAACTTCAACTCTCTCAATAAACTCAGGATTAATGAAACCATCAGGTGTTAATTATCTATACATCCAAGATCTATCAACAGTACTCATTTCTACAAAACTTTTAATTTAAAACAGTGATTCCATAGTTAGTGTCCTTTATGTTCCCCAAAGTTTACAGAACATCTAAACTTTACACAACATCCCCTAAGTATTAACCAATTGAATTAATCACCTACAATTGATTTCAAAACTATACTACGTGACATTATTTACACCTGTGAATCAAGAAAACAAGTTCTCGCTGTGACTCCTATGCTCGTGGAATATTTCACTGAAAAGCCTCACGGGAGCTGTATCACGAGGTTCTAGTCTATATATCGTCCTAGGGGTTTATTATGGAACAAATTGTCTTATCTATGAAATGCATTAGTCCTTGTGTTGATACTAAGTTTGCATTAATCACATCAAAGTTACAGTATTAATCGATCAAATTAATCACCTACAATTGATTTCAAAACTATAGTACGTGGCATTGTTTACACATGTGAATCAAGAAAACAAGTTCTCGCTGCGACTCCTAAGCTCGTGAAATTTTTTACCGATAAGCCTCACGGGAGCTGCATCACGGGTTTCGAGCCTATATATCATCCTATGGGTTTATCAATGCCTCAAATCATCCATAACATCTCAAACTCATTCCATATACAGTAATTACTTAGACTATTAAAGAAGAACATAAAAACTCATCAATGATTATAAGAATATTCTAAACAACAACACAAAATCAAG
>JANZXR010000006.1:20145763-20167125 GCA_027575705.1 Erythroxylum echinodendron | reverse complement strand
GGGGGGCCCGCCCCCGCCCCGGCCAGGGGACCCTGAGCCACCGTGGCCAGTGGCTCGAAGGGTCGGGATAGACCAGCCCAACCACAGGCTGACCGACCATGGCCCAAATTTTCCACAGGAGGCCCGGGCCAACCCGACCTACCATATATTTAAAAAAGGAAAAAAAATGACGTTATTTTTGACAAAACGATCAGGCCACGGACCTGACTGGATCAGCCCACGGAATTGATCGGGTCAGCCTGTGGCCCATTCGAGCTTGGTCCATGGCTCGATCAATCAGGCTGGGCTCTTTTTGTCATTCCTATGCATTTGTAGGCACATGACTTAAATATTATCATAAGCACCGATTTGTTTGTTTTTTAGTTATACCTGTCTAACTATAGCTAGTTTATTAATTTAGCATAGCTACTTCTAGACAAATCAAGATAGCCTACATTATAATTTATTCCATAAATTTCTCTTATCCTTTGAAACATTGTGTGTTTCTTTTTTTCCATGATTCGTAGGCGCATGACTCAAATACTATCATAAACACCACTTTGTTTGCTTTCGAGTTATACTTGTCTTACTGTAGCCAATTTATGAAATTAGCATAGCTCCTTCCAGACATATCAAGATAGCATAAGGCTTGCATTCCGTTCCAAACCTAAAAAGAAAATTTACACCTAAAGAATAGGTGTTTTGTGGTTTTTGGCATCTCTCTACATAGAAAACATATCTTAGATACGTTGAGATAGCTTAATTTGTACACTTCATGTTACAATATTATATAAGACTATTTTTAGTTGTTGGTAATTAGGATGAAATTAGATTTACCTTCATTCATCTTCCCTTCCTAGGATGCATTTGTCTTTCTAAAAAATATAAGGGATGGCATTATTTTTATTTAATAAAGTAAGGAAGGATTGTTATATGGTTATCGGAATTGAAAGATTCTAGTTGAAAGTTAATTTCATGAAAGCTTTTGACATTTTTATTTAGCACTTCTTTACCTCCATATTAACGATCATTGGTCTTTTCCTATAATTTGCCCAATGGGTGTATGTTTGTATCTTTAGTTTTTTTTTACTTAATTATTGTTAATAGTTAACTTACCCATCTACTCATCTCTTTAAAGGTAAGAAATATATTAGACCAGAAGATCATTTGGCCTCTTATCTCTTTGCTCTTGTTATGGAAATGCTCACCTCATGATTAAATAAGTCATCTATGAGATCTCGTGCTTCAAGTTTCATTATAAATACTCTAATTTCAAATTTGTAAGCCTATTCTATTTTTTGTACAAATGATGTTCTCTTATTCCCAAATGTTGATCAATGTCATTGGAAGTCTTCATTGATAGCCTTCATCATTTTAGAAGAATGTCAGGATTAACTGGTAACTCTTCTAAATATGAAACCTTCCACTGTACTGAAATTATGGCCTCTTATAATTTAGTCTCTTTGTTTAAAAGTCCAAAAAAGGTTCTTTACCAATTAGGTACTTGGGAATTCATCTTATTACAATAATTCTTTAAATTAAAAGAATTATTAGAACTTAAACTTCTAAATTTGTGTCTTATGATGGGTTAATGTAATATTATATTAATAACTTTCATATTGATTGATCTTCACATATCATACTTCTATCTAGATGCATTAAGGAGATTAAGATTATACAAGGAGAGCATTCTATAGCCTAAAAAATTGAATAAAGGCTATAAAGCCAATAGGCTAGAAGGGAGTTTACTAATCAAAAGTTAAAGGTAGGCTAGGGATGTGTTGCTAGTTAACAACAACAAACAGTGTAGTTAGATAAAGGAAATTTGTTTTAAGTAGTCTCATCATCCAAGTTTAGAAGAGATTAACTCATGAGAAAAAAGAGGAAGATAGAAAACTTAGAGATTTCTTTTTTTAATTTTGAATTTAAATAAGCAATAGTTGTTTATATTTTTAACTTTCAATTAAGATTTTATAATCTTTTATCAGGAAGTTGTTAATGAGTTTGTTAAGGCTATCAAGAGCAGTCTATTTAACCTTTTCAAACTTATAAATAAAGTAAGCAGAATTTTACTTCCATAATTTTTTTCTTCAATAGATCAATCTCTCTAATGATTCATTACTTCTTAACCTACCAAAATAGATCAAAATAGAAGAAAAATACTAAAAATTTAATCTAATATTATTTTATAAGGTACCATAATCAAAAGTTAATATGGGGATTATAACAATCTGGTATTAGAGAAGCTAGTCACAAGAGAACTATGTAAAATACAATAGAATTTAGAAACCTTTATGGTTACATAATAGGAGGATCAAGCTAGGGAGAGTAGAAAGAGAATAGGAAAGGACAATTAGTGATTCTAAACAAGATGTGGTAATAACTTAACTTTCTCATGATTTAGCTACAAACCATAAGGAAGGAAACAATTATCACAATCATCAATGTCCACAACCTACAATTGTAAATTAAGAAAGGAGAAATATAGTTCCTAAGTCATCCAAACTTGATTTTTCCTATTTTTATAGCTCAATGATTCCATCTGATGGCAAGCTAGGGCGAACACTTCTTCCATCATCATTGAACTTTAGAACAAGAAAAAGTTAAACTAGCTTCCTTCCACATTTAAGGTGATGTCCAACTATGATATATTACATTGAAGAGGAACCAACCTCTCATGATATGGAGAATTTTAAAAATAATTGTAATTTATGGTTTGTCCCTTAGTAAAAACTAACTATGAGAACTTTTTAAACTATGAAAAATTAGTGCTATTGATAAATATCGAAGGTAAAGTCTAGGACTTGTTTCAAAAACAAAAGGTCAAAATTTTCATTATTGGGTTAAAGAAATCCATTGTTATAGAAGTAGAGCTATAGAATCCTCAAGATATTACTAGTGTAATGAGTTCGGTTAGACTATTTGAAAGGAGGGGAATTTCAAAAAGGTAGGAGAAATCAATAGACTCCTTATATGAAAAGTCTGGACTGAGCTGAGATGGAAAAAAAAAAGGCATGCCATTATGTTCCAACTATAATGTGCAGTACAAATTGGGACATCAGTATAGAAAATTATTCTAGTTGGAATGTATTGACGAAGTAGAGATGATGAGAAAAGAGATTAAAAAATCAACAGTTTTGTTTTATTCAATAATGGGAATGCATATATCTTAGACCATATAAGTGGAGGGATCTTTCAATGGTAAGCCTTTTTTAATTTTAATTGACTTCTAAAGCACTCAAAATTTTATGGGTTCTGCATTGGTGGATATAGAGAAAAATTATATTAGCTAAACATATGTCATTTGCTACTTATAAAGTTAGTGACTTAAATTTTCTATCTGCATATGCTACCTCTTAATAGATATTGTGTAGGTTTAAGAGTTAATTGCGTATAATGCTCAATCTTATTCTTTGCAATTTTTTTTACATAAAGATGAGGCTTAAATAGCAAAATCAAAATGTTGAGGTGAATGCCATTAAGGACTCCTCCACCAACATAATTGCTTCCTTATCCAATTCTTCCTTAAAATCATGAAGGCCATAGAACTCTAAAGAATCTTTATGAGTTTTAACTCATATTAGCATATTATAAGGTTTGTCACCACCCATAAATTGTAACTATTATAGAACTCTAAATCTAGGAGTGAGTCTCATAGTTTTCACCCTTACTATTACCCATATATCCAAAAATATAAAATAGAAAGGAATACGATGAGATGCTCAAACAAAGAATTATTTAGCTTAGTCAATCTCCTTTCATTTCTTATGTTCTCTTGATGAAGAAGGATGATAATTTATGAAGAACGTGTTGACTATCAAGTACTTAAAGTGAAGGATGAATCTCCTATACTAGTGATTGATGAATTATTAGAAGAATTACATAGGTCTTATTGCTTCTCAAAGTTGGTCCTATGCTTTGAGTACCATCAAGTTAGAATGAGGTAGATGCATATGGAGAAAAAACTTTTCATACCCATCATAGGCACTTTGAATTTTTGGTCATACATTTTGATCTCTCCATTATCCTATCCACTTTTAAAGCCTCATGAATTATATATTCAAATAGTACTTAAGAAAGCTTATGTTGATCTTTTTTGACATTTTAGCCTATAATTGTACATAGGCATAATGCATTCAATACCTTTAGCTTCTTTTCTTATTATTTAAACAACTATATTTATATAAAAAAGTCTAAATGCTTGTTTGAGCAAACCCAAATTTCATATTTGGATTGTTTAATTTTGTTCAATGAAGTTATAATTGACATATAGAAAATTGTAACCATGATTCAATTATAGAAACTAGATACTATTCATACTTTATGGGAATTTTTCAGTCGCATGGGTTATCATAAGAAATTTATTAAAAATTGTAAATCAATGTCGCTTCTTTAATGGTCGTGTTGATGAAATTTTCTTTTTCCTAAGATATGGAGTCCTGAAAAGCTTTTGAAGCTTTAAAACTTACAATTACAACAACTTTAGCATTGGCTACAACAACTTTAGCATTGGCTCTTCCTAACCTCATCAAGGCTTTTATAGTCGAATGTGATACTTTTGATTCGAGCATCGGGGATCTTTGCTAATAAGAAGGTCATTCAATTGTAATTTTAGCCTCCTTTTTCCTAAATGAAATCAACACTTGCCAACTTTTGGAAAAGAGCTAGTTGGAAAAGAATTATATCATTGAAGGTTGTACCGATAGGGTTAGAAATTTTTTTATTAAACTAATCAGTATAGCCTTAAATTTATGTAGGAGAAAAAAAACAATCATATCTCTTCAACAACATTAGATTAACAAGCTAATAAACAATCACTTCTCCTCGACAACGTTGGACTAGCAAGCTAATGGGATTTGATTTTTTAATAGAATATAGAGCGAGTTAGTAGAATGTTATAGCAAATGCTTTCTCACACTAGTAAGAGGATGTGATATATTATCTATAATTTTCATGCTACAATCAACTTTCCTTTATATTTTTAGAATAGAGATTTCTATCTCACTAGATTTACAGTAACTTATGACCTCATTGTTTCTATGGAAGAAGGGCATAATTTAACTTATAAAGATGGACTTATTTTCTTTAAAAATAAAGTTTATATTCTAGGTTCTTCGCCTCCTCAGACTATTATTTCTTCTAGTCATTCTTAGTACTATGAAGGGTAAAAAAAAAGTTTCTATCATATATCTATTAATTTCTATTAGTTTAGCATGAAATGCCAAGTCCAATATATGATCAATGCTTGTGAGATTTATTAGAAGAAAAAAATCAGAATATCTATAACCTGCTAGTCTCTTATAACTCTTTTAGTTCTTATCCAAATCTGGTTAGGATACTTTTATAATACCAATTTCCATATATTCTTAAAAGTCACATCTTTTGATATAGTGTATAGTTATCCTCTACCAAGATTATTGCTTCACTACCCTATCCTTTTTGAAATTAAAATATTTGATGTTAAATTGCAAACTAGTTTACAAACTAGACAACTACCATTATAAGATTTTAGGTGCCACTATTATAAGCTCAACATATGGTGAAGTCAACATTATCCTAAGGTGTTAGGCCTTAAGTTTATGTGTATTGTATACATGTTCCTTCTTGTAACTTTTTGGAAAGTTTAACACAATTTTAACTTTTTAAAATATATATATATGGTGAAGTCAAATTATGAATCCCATAATTAGGACATTCAATTTAAAGTTGGCAGTATGGTAGTTCTCAAGCAACAACTTCATCAACAACTCTTCCCGAATTCCAAAAACAGTTAGAAAATATCTCCTCATTTTTATAGTCCAATTTCTATTACTGAGAAAATTGGATAGGTTACTTATCGTCTCAGCCTTCCTTTTGAAGCCAAAATTCATTTAGTCTTTTATGTTTTTTATTTCAAGAAATTTCCAGGTTCAAGCAACTAAAAATCAATCCTACCAATAGTTTATAAAGGTGTTGTCTAACATGCACCTAAAATAGCAGTGAATTCTAGAATTCAATTGGCATCCAACAAGTTATGATACATTAGGAAGGTTTATCAAAAGCTAGAGCCTTTTGGGAACCAGTGTTAACTATTCCTCAACGCCATCTCTCCTTTACACTTGAGGTTAAGCATATTCTTTATAAGGAGAAAAATATTGCATGTTAGCTACAACAAACTACCCACCTGGATAAAGATAATCTATTCAGGCAATCTCTTTTAACCAAGATTATAAGAGACTCACTCATGAGAAAAAGAGAAAGATTTAAAGGTAGTTAAATTTTTATTTGATGTTTGAATTTGAATAAATAATATCTATATCTATTTTTATTTTTAGTTAAGATTTTATAGTCTTTTATTATGAAATTGTTTGATAATTTGTTCAGATTATCAAGAGAATTCTATTTAATTTTTTCAAAATTAAAAATAAAGTAAGTAGAATTTTGCTTTTATAATTACTTTCTTTAAGATTTGGAAGGGTTCTTTAATGAACCCTTACTCCTTAACCTAGCAAAATAGGTCTTAAAAGAAGAAAAATCCTATAAATAGCCAATAGAATATTATTTTACAAGGTCCTATAACCAGAAGCAAGTCTAAGTCCAATAACAAGGTGTTACCTATCAAACATATGAATAAAGTCTTATTATGTAAGTGGCTATGGAAATTGGCAATTGACAAGTAGAATCTTTAGTTGACCCTTAAAGAGTATTTATATAGGAAAAATTTATGAAATCTTGAACCAATCTCTAAATATTATTGGACCTAGAAAAGATTCTCATACTTAGGGATATCAATATTACTCACTTAAAGATTCCCTTTTTATGATAATTGACATTCTTTTGTCCCTCTCAGCTATTATAGATTACTAAGAATAATTGTTAAAGATCTAATAATGGAAAGGCTAATCACATTATTAGTTCCTTATGTTGGAATTATTCTTGTCACAATTCTAAGGTGTTAAGAAAAGTCAAGACAATTTACCACTGAACTGGAAGTTAAACCAGTAAGACAAAAGGTTTAAAGTTTAAATTATTCAACTAATATTAGATCGTCATAAAATTGACTAAAGATTAAATAAAGCTAAAGAATTTAAAATATAATTGAAAGAAATTGTCCTTAACTATCAAATAATTTAAATTTTAATTAAAAAGAATGTTAAATGAAAATTAATTGTTTTATTTTAGTTTTTAAGAATTTATTAATTAATAATTAATAAAATTTAACTGATTAATTAATAAATTGATCGGTTTTTAACAACAAGAGTTATTAAAATAAACAGAACAGGAAAGTTGAAAACCCAACAAAAAAGTTTAGACAGTTCAAAGTTTTTATGATTGAACTGATTAAACCAATTGAGTTTTTTAATTACTACAATTTACCTCCCTCCTTAATATTAACCAATCAAACACAATTTCTAGGAATAGTTAATCCTCTCATCGATTCATTAACCAATTTGCTAAGCCTATTGATTTTAGGTTAGGTTGGGTCAGACTTAAGTTTGTTATAAAAATTTTAAGCTTTGGCCCAACTCTGACTTAGACAACCCAAGCTCGACTTGACTTGAAACCTAATATTTTAAAAAAAATTGCTTATTTTTTATTTTTTAATAATTAAAAAATATATTTAATCTAACTTAAATTGGGTTCGATCGAGCTTTGACAAGATCCAAACTTGACCGTACCCAAGTCCAAGCCTAACCCGGCTCATTTCCATGTCTATAATTTACTTTTGTTACTTGTGAGCTCACCTCAAACTTAGGAACTCTCATATTTGGTTTATGGTTTATATACCTAAAACAGGTTTTTATTTATGAATGACCATCAATCACAAATCAAAGCGTTGGATAAACTGCTTTATCACAAGCTTCCCTCTACTAAATTTGTGTGTTTTTTTTAATGTAATTTGGCTTAAACCCATAGTCACCTCTTCTTTAAATATGACTATGTGGTTCCTATATGGAGCACCTTATGAACCGATGCAACCTCCAAAAATTCAGTATAAATTTGGACTCCCGAATCAAAAGAAATTCACAAACATTTGATCGCATGCGAATGGAAGCAACTCCTAAAATTGGTACGTAGTACTATAGTGTATAGTGTATCGTATGAACGCAATGTCAGAATTTTGAGACAGTCATAGATGCTAATACTGAACTTCTGAACAAGATTTCAAATTGTGTTAGCGAAGTTTACATCGTAAGATTGGAGGAAAACTCTTCGTCTCTAACCTTGGCTGCAAAATGGAATATCATCACGACCCTTTTGCCCACCGTCCTTTGATTTTACTGATACAGAGATCTTTTCGGCGAACGATTTAAGCTAATAGGTTGATTTCCTCGAGGAATACCCAATGCGTGGACCTCCTCCTCCAAACCTAGCCCGACTTTTAGATTTCTCAATTGACTTTTTGACTTTCTTGGTACATTTTCAGGCCCTAAACGATTTGGTAGTCCTTTTCCTTATGGTAATGAAATTCATTATTTACAAAAAAGAAAATATGGGAATCCACCTTGGCTAAGCTCGACATGAATTGTAAAATACTTGCAGGAAACAGTATTAAGTCTACTGGGTAGGCAGCACATAGCCCGCAACTTGGAGCAGCTAAAAACAGAAAGCTCTAAAGAACAGTGCATGCGTATACAACTTTCCAATTCCAAGCTGTAGAACAGTAACATATTACTAAACAACTCCATTCTTACAAAGTCAAGCAGTTAGGAATCAAACACTGGCAAACAAATCTGTAAGTCGGCGTCTCCATCCTCCGTTAGTAGTTGAAATGTGTGCACACAAGCTAGAACTGAGATAGACACTAAAACCAAAACCACCTAATCCCTGTCTCATTAACTCATTGCTTAACAACCTATCACAATTCAGTACCACGAAGTTCACAACCAAAACATGTTCACACTGCCACCAAAAGACTATACTATACATTTAAACTGTAGACAGATAATTTCTATGCACTCACTTTAGGCCTACTTGGCCGTCTTCCTTCCATGGCATCTTTTTTTCTCCGACAGTTGGCACACAAGAAAGGCCCCTCCCATGGCTTCGACCCAGGTGAGAAAAAAGGCCCTGAGTTTACTGATAAACCATCACCTGGGGCTTGATCCACTTGGCATACAGCACATCTGTACAGACCGGAGGTTGCATTTAAAGGAAAATCCTTGCCCAGCCTGCATTTCAATCCACAAAAGAGAAGGTTAAATTAGAGACTTATCACTCATAAGATGACAAAACTCAGAACCTCTAGCTTCATCATAGCATTTGCATCATCCCCAATAGATATTCTTAAAAATGATGAAAGCGATAGCATTCTTGCGAGACGTGTTGGATTTCAGTCTTTCGCATAATGCTTTCTCAGAACCACAATAGTCAAAGGTGCTAGGCGCTATCAAGCTGCTAAAATCTCTCGATTGCCTAAGGTATCATAAAGGTACACGTACGAGGGCCATGGGGAGCATAAGAAAATTGTAAATAATTGCACAAATCATATGAATATAACACATGAATTTTATTCAAATCAAGAATCTTCAAATTTGGAATAGTTTCATGCATTGTATGTGATAATAATCGGAGCCACAAAATAAGATAAAAGGACCAAAGAAACCCAAAAGTCCACAAACATTTGCAATGCATGGAACTCAGTTTAAAGATATCTAACAAAGTCTACAAAATCTAGCAGCCATAAACAAAGTAGAAAATTTTGCAGATATCTAAAAGACAAGAAACTGAGAATGGAAATACAGAACGGGGAAATGAAAGACATAAAAGAGAACTTCAATAAGGAGCTTGCATGGAAGCCATTCCAAAGGTTTTGGTGCTGACAAGCATGCCTAGGATAGTGCCTGATTGAAGGCACCTGGCCTTAGGGGCTGCAATGCATTGTTTGGCTTCCCCCTTACGGGTTGCGAGTGCCTAGACTACCATGCTTATAACCTAATTAATAAAATCATGGATAAAAGATATAGACCTCTTATGTAGCTTAAGAAACGTTAAAAAAAATCTTTGATACTTAAAATTATCGAAAAAACTTAATTTAATTTTTAATTTTTCAAGAAAACCCTTTTTTTGAATTTCCATTAAAAAATAATGATAAAATATACACAATATGAATATCAGAAATGGACTAATCAAATGTTGTTTAATTGACGATTCAACCCAATCTTAAATTAATTGGTTCAAGTCAAATTTAAGAGTTGGATTGAATTATCATATTAGTGACATTTAATTAATTCATGTACAATGTTAACACTACATGTGCTTCATCGCTATTTTTTAACTAAAGTCTAAAAAAATTTTCTAAAAAACTGAAAATAGGAGCTTTTTTTCGAAAATTTTAAAGATCAACAGATTTTTTTTAAATTACTTAAATTATAGAAGTGGTCTATGTCTTTTACTAATATGTAAACCCATTTAAGAAACAACAAACCTTTCAGCAAGCATAGCAGAACCCTCTTCAAACAATTCTTCCACGACACCAACTGCTGAAAGTTTATTTGTTGTTTTGTTTGTAAAGTAATTAGGCTTCTTTCCGAAAAGAAGTGAGCTCAGCACATTTGGCTTCTTCCTTGGTGTTGGAGGTAAGATTGGTCGGTCATATGGGATAATATCAACAACTAGGCATGTTGTATCATCCTTAAGCCCCCTTGACCTTAAAGCTTCCTGAAAAGTGGAATAAATGTTAACTACAAGACAAAATCAGTAGAAACAAAAGGAGGGAAAAAAAAAAATGAAACAACTCATCCTAAAGCTGTCCAAAGTTTGATCATTGTTGTTATCACCTTAACAACCAATTTGGCAGCAAGCTCAGCAGGTAAACCCCGGCAAGATTTGGCAGCCATGTCCGAAGATAAAGCATCCCAAATACCATCAGAAGCAATAATAAGTCTTCCCCCCGCATTTGAAAGCTAAACAGCATAATTGAATTTTCTAAGCTTAATAAATGATTGGAAACAATAGGAATGGCGTCACAAAATCGTCATCTAGAGATTATGATTACTGACCTTCACTTGCTTAACATGTGGTATTGGGACAATGTACTCTCCAACATCTGTATCACCAATTGACCTCGAAAGACATAATCCACCAGGCCAACAGCGAAGAGGACCAACCTAAGAAACCAAATAAATAAGAAAATGCAAGCATAAAAGAGGAATTAAGTAAACCATAAAATCTTACTTCTCAGCAGACAAACAAAGACAGACTACAGCTTTATAATACCTCATTGCCTCCGAAGACATTGAGCCTTCCAACTTCACCTCCGCTTGCAGTCACACGCTCTCTCTCTTCAACATTCTCTTCCAATCTGTGATCCACAGTAAGAAGAGAAACTACACCTCCTTGAGCATCCAATATGCATCGTGAATCTCCCACAGAGGCAACAGTTACAGTCCAGCCATCGATCAGAACAAATGTCACTGTTGTGCCAGACGTTTCCCCTACCATTTACAAAACCTAAATTACAAATACTGATAATATGCAAAATGATAAGAAAAAAATAATCTTATGAAAGGCTATGATTGCCCACCCCTTTGTTGGAATTCTATATCAGTTTTCACAAAGCCTGCAACTAGTGCACGAGGGAGTGCTTGAAGCCACTCATCCTTACTAACATCTTGAGGAATTGCACTCAAGACGTTGTCCAGTAAGTTCTCTTTCACAAATATGGCAGCAGATATACCATTATGCCCATCCATTATCTGTACATTCCACCAGTTAAAAATTCTTTAGAATGAGATAAACCTATTAATAATAGAAACCTAAGGCTAATTTGAAAATCAATGATGAAATCATATGATCCTTCAATTGACGAGGTAATGTAAAAAAACAAAAGAACTAATGGCAATTTAAATCAATAACTGATTGTTGATGACTAAATAGTGCAGGACCTCCATCTTCCAACAATACAAATTTGTTTTATCATAGTTATCAATTACCTTTAAAATGTTTCCTCTTTAATCTTTACCAGTAACCACATAAAAAGTAATAATCTCTTCATGGGTAGGGAATGAGAAGATAAAAGATCAGTACCGCAAAGACAGAAAATGAGGTTGCTAGATTCCCAGGAACCCTCTGACAGTCAGGCTTTATCAGAAAGTAATCCTCTCCTTTCTTTGCCAAAGCAGCTTGTCCATACTTCACAAAAGGTTTCTCAACCTTCTCGTTCCTAAGCTCACGACCAATCAATGTTGCTAGTGGAAGAGCAGGAGGTTTTCTTGATACTTCAACCTGACTCATGGTTGATTAAGTGTCAACATTCCAACAACCTCAGTGCCACAACTCTGCTCATCCCAATGAAGCAAATGAATATTTTTCATAATATCACTTACGGAAAAGATGAACGTTTGTGATATATATCATGGTAGACTTTAAGTCAATACACAATAATTGAGCAGTAGTAAGATACAAAGAGAATCCATAGTAAGAAATCCGTATTTCAGATAAATATTTCTTTCTGAAATCCTCTTTGAAACAAGAGGCAGTTAAAATTTTTGCGTGAATTGTAAATTTATGTTAATCAAAACATAGAATGACGGAACAAAGAACCTTATTAAAGGCCATCTACATAAATCTCCATACTGAAACCCTTGACGCCAAAACCCTAATGTGCAGTCTGAATCAAATAAAGCTCAAGTCTGCATTATTCTAGCTCATTACTCAACAACATGCACAAGTCTCCACCTTTGTTAACATGAAATCGCTGAAAAATGTTCTTTTGTAATAGTAAACCACCGAGGAAAAGAACCCCGGAAGAAAAGAAAAATAAGGAATTACAACCAAAATGTGCAGGACAACTCGCAATTTCCATTGAAAAAAAAAACCTAGTCCGTCAAAGCAAACCCATAGTATAATTGTTTCAAACAAACATTTCAACCATACTAATTTCAATAAAAGAATCCGCCAACTCAACCAGTGGATCTTATACAAGAGTGAAATCGCAGTTCTCAGCAGTAGAACATATAAAAGAAACAAAGTTAAACATTCCCATATCCAGAGGCAGCTAAACAGAGAAAAAAAGAACCTATAAAAAAAAACCAAATCCAAATGTGCGTAAAAGTAGTTAAAAAGATGACAACTTTTGAGAAACCCGGAAAGAAAAACTCACAGTTGAAAAGGAAGAGGCGTCATTCGATCCAGCATTGACAAGAAAATGAGTCTACAAGTTCTCCAATTGAGAAACCAGCACAGGGAATTTTGACAAGAACTATGATAAACAGGGAAAGTTGGTACTGGTGTGTTTTAATTTATAGAGTTGTAATTATAATTTGAATAAAGAAAGATCCGGATTGTTGGATTTGGCTGGTAGACTCCGTCGATGGGATGGGAATTGGGATACCTTTGTCTAAATTACCGAATAGCCCTCAACCCTTTTGCCCGTGTTGTGCCGTGTGCGTCCTGTCATTTTAGGCATCGGATTTGCAGGAGATGAAGTGTTTACGGATAAGGACATGGATGGTTTTAACTTACTATAAAGTTAAGGAAGTTATTAAATTCTGCATAGCTTCAGCCATTGCAAATATGTTATTTAGTTTGAATTTGTGCAAAATAGTCATTGCGAATATGTTGACTACCATTTACATGTTTGTGACAAAGGGCTGTATCTTGGCTGGCAAACAATTAGGTAGATTAGTTAAGAAAAAGCAAACGGTTTGATTTTATAAACATTAAAATTGAATTTCATTCATGACAGGTGAACAAGATTTTGTTTAATGATGAAATTAGGAGGTGTAATCTGAATTCAGCCTACTTCTTTTTTTTATCCCAATTAACATTTATTTAATTAATTATGTTTCCTTAGACTAAATAAGAACGCTGTGTTGCTTCTTTTTTTTTATCCCAATTAACATTTATTTAATAAATTCAAATGCTTTCATTTTAGTAGGCTTTTAGTCTAAATATTATTCGTATTCCTTAGATAACCATTACGGTCCCAACCTAATAAATAAGAAGATACTGATTTAGGTACGGTATGCCCTTAAAAGGCATTTTGCTGACGAGGTCACGTGGTGGTGTGTCCCACGACAACTCATTTGGAAGCCAGCTAGACCTGATTGACGTCCAGCCCAGTGGATAGGGAAAACCATTCACCGTATTCTGGTTACTTGACCTCAATAGGAAGAGATTCGTATATTACTAATTTTTATTTTGTGGAAAAACAGGTTTTTTTTAAAACAGTTTTTCTTAAAGGATAATTATTCTTAAAACGCTCAAGTTTTTTTAATTAAAAATTTTTAATAGAGTAATTAACATTTTAAAGCCTTAACTCAAAGCATTAGTTTAGTTTGGTCATTAATTTTCTAATTTAGCCAACAAAATCTTTGTTACACGTAACATGTAAGTGTCCACGTAAAAAAATAGTAGTACTCATAACTCAGTTTGAATGAACCATAATCATACTCAATAGCCTAAATACTTATTTCCCATCTACTCAAATATCCATATATCTAAATAACAATCATGGTGCGATTCAAGTCTTCAATCTTCAGCCTCTGCGCATCGTCTCCTATCATCCGTATCATCATCTCACGTTTGGGAATGGGAAGCACCATTTCCAAGACGTCTACTGGCTATAAGTGGAAGCAACATTTTGAAAACATCGCTTTCTGTATCTCCGTTCATCTGCGATGGGGAAGGCTAGGCTCAAGGCTAGGTGTTGTTCGTCTACTCTCCTCTGCGCCTTTGTTATTTCAACGCTAGGCTTTGTGCATAAGGTAGGTATATTTTCCCCTTCATAGTTACATTACTTTATGGAGGCGCTGTGGTCAGAAGCTAGATATTTTTTATTTCTTTATATAAAGATTGCAATTGTGTTTTGATTTGTTTGCTCCATGATATATTGGAATTATAAACATGTTTTTAAATTCTTGTAGGCATGGTATGTCAGTTATTTAGGCTTTTAATTTGATGTTTAATTATGCATTTAGGAAATTCTTCATCTGCCCAGAAAGCACAATGGAAGCCTATGACTTTATAATTCTAGATTATCATCAGAAAAGGCAAAAGAAGCTTGAGAAGGCATTTCTACTTCCTACTTTCTAGACATGGACAAGAACAAATGCGACTTTACTAAGGGCCTGTTTGGTTGAATGCTAATTAATGGAATAGAATAGAATGAAACAGAACGGAATGGAACGGTTTATAATGGAATAGAATGTAATACAGTGAAACGTTACTTGGGAGGGGTAAAAGGGTTCATAATATAATGCAGTGAAATATTGTTTGAAAGATGGATATAATGGAATGTAATGTATAATAAATGGCTATTATACCCCTTGCATTAAAATGATTAATGCAGGAGGTTTATTATTTTATTATTAATTATATACTATTTATTATTAATTATACAAAAATATTATTATTAATTATCTAAAATATTTTATTATATTATATTAAAATTTATTTTATTCTATTCTATGCGATTTATATTTAAAAATAATTTATTTATATAGAAATATATACAAATAATTAAAAATATTTGTTTATATATTTTCTATTTTCATTAGTAAAAATTTTATTAAATTTTATCATTTTATTATTAATTATATACAATTCATTATTAATTATATAAAAATATTATTATTTATATAGAAATATATTTAAACAAGTAAAGAATAATTTTTAAATATATTTTTATTTTTTGTTCATAAAAATTTTATTAAACTTTTATTTTATTAATAATTATATAAAATTCATTATTAATTATTTAATAAATTTTATGTTATTAAATTTTATTTTATTCTATTCTATGTGATTTATAAATTATTTTTATTTTTATTTACATAGAAATATATATAAACAATTAAAAAATAATTTTTTATATTTTATATTTTCATTAATTAAAATTTTTCATTTTATTATTAATTATATACAATTTATTATTAATAATATAAAAATAATATTATTAATTATTTAATAAAATTTATTATGTTAAATATTATTCTATTCTATTTAATATAATATAATAACTTGGTCCCAGTTGGTATTACGTAAAATTATTGAGGGTATATAAAGTAGTTTGTATTTATTAGTTTACGTTCCATCCTAAACCCCCCAAATTGGAAGTTTCTTATTTTCACTGTTTAGGATGGAATGGAATGTAACATGAAATCGTCCGCTTCCATCCTACTCCATTCCATTCCATTATAAAACTTCCTTCCAAACGATGGAAATGTGTTACATTCCATTCCATTCCATTCCATCCTCAACCCCTTAACCAAACATAGCCTAAGTTTCACACCCCTTTTCTGTTCGAACGCACTAAGTATTGGATATTACTTTATGTTGGTTTCCTTTTATGATGTTTGATAGCTAGTTTGATTTTAGGGCTATTAATATGTTTGTTTAATAGTCTTGAAATCATGAATTGATTGGTCGTAAAATTAATTTTGATTTTGTCTTATATATACTTGTTCCTCAAATCAAAATATTATGATATTTTTAATTGAGATTCAAAGATGTTAAAGACTCTATAAGTTAAACATATTTCATTACCAAAAAAACTGTATAAGGAGATGTTAATTTCATGTTTTATTTTATTATTTGTCCTTTGCTTTTGATTTTAAGTAATATGTTAAGATTTTATAAGTCAAAGAACATGTGCAAGTTCAACAGCTAGGTTGGACAAAGACTTTTCTTTTGTTCTATGGTTTAGTAGCTATTATACAAACTTTATGGATAAAGAGAAATCTTGGAAGATGCTTTAGTTCTTACACTTGACATAAGGTAAGTTATTTCTTCATTTTATGTTTTTGTTAGTTATCTAACTTTTTAAACTTTATTTTATTGTTAAATTTTTTATTACTCAATTAATGTTAGCATCAAAGTTGTCAATTATTTAGTGGGTTGATCCCCCAATGCAACAAAGAGCTTTGAGCATCATATATAGACTGTTGAAAAAGAAGAAAAAAAATGTTGAAGATGAAAATTAAAATATCAAGTATTTTATTATTAGTGGATACAATTAAAAATTGTTGTAGAAGTGAAACTTTCCATATTTTTTTATAAATGTGAAACTTTTTTCATAAATCAAGCAGAGGATTGTAGTTAATATTATTTATATCCTAGTGATTTGAATATGCTTTTGTGCATGATATTCAATATAGGGATCAATGATCATTAAACTCAATATTTAGACAAGAAAATCAAGTAAATATTAGCTAGTAAGCAAGCTTGTATTAACATGTATCAAATTCAAACAATCAAGTGCTGGGTCATCAAATGTTGATCTGATGACTACATATTATAATTACTTCTATTCACTTTTTCATTAGATGTCAGCCAAGTTTTTAAAGAAACATGAACTTATTTCATAAGTAAATAATGTTGTTAGGTTACTAGTGAATTAGACAATTACTAAATACATTAACACAACTAGCTGAGGTTAAATCCATTATCAGTTATTGAAAAGATAAGATTATTAAATCACACATGGTCTCTCACATGTTTGTTCACCGTGTCCCTTAAAACTTAATGTCATTATGATATATTGTCTTAGTAACTTACATGATCACTAGCGCGATCAGGTCCTTCACTTACACGACCGTTTATCTCCACGATTGTTCTTTTCTCCATATTAGTGTATCTAGCTTCAAATGTCGTCTTTCAAATCGTACACGATTACAAAAGCTTGAATGTTCATCCATATAGTTGTGTTCACCTTTTTCACGAGCATATGCAACCTAAACAAGGTTGTGTACTCCAGAAATCGCTTCTAGTCTTCAATTTTTGCATCAAATCTACCCAAAATTTATTTTTTTTGATCCATGAAGATAGCTAACACTTTCTGAGCCTAAATTTAGTAGTATTAGATGAATAAACTTCTCTAAAATAATGCTAGATCCATAGCACTTTTTTAAGTGATTTAATACCTTATCTCTCAAATGATTCAATTCATGCCTTACTCTGATGGTGTTATCTTTTCTTCAAGAGCAAAATTAAAAAGAGGTGTTGTTCCTAATATAAGTTCATCCTAATATTTATTAGGGGATGTAAAAAACATGATATTCCTCCATTATTCTATATTCAATAACTGATTGAGCCTAAAATTATAGCTTCCTTGCTTTTAAACCATTTTATATGTAATCAAAAGGGACTTTAACAAATAAGCCTCAAAGTGACAGCTTCAATATGTATATATCATCTTTCCTCATACAATCAGCCAAGACTTTCTAATTATCCCAATCATCAGATTCCTGAATCAATCTCATTATCATGTTCTTATTTTCTTCAATCTCGAAACTTAACTAATGAGAAAAGGGGAATGAAATATAAACCAAAACACTAAACCCTTAACAGACCAAAACACCCTTGTACATTCATATAAGCATTTCTTTTTACAAAACTACTTCTTTGTAAAGTCACATCTATTCTTGTCGATGTTTAGAAAGTAACAAATAGAAACGTCTTCTCAAGATTCTT
This sequence comes from Erythroxylum echinodendron, assembly GCA_027575705.1. NCBI lineage: Eukaryota > Viridiplantae > Streptophyta > Magnoliopsida > Malpighiales > Erythroxylaceae > Erythroxylum > Erythroxylum echinodendron. Next base: position 20,148,750 of record JANZXR010000006.1, on the reverse strand, counting down.
TTTTCCTTTTCTCTTGCTAACTTAGAACTATAAACCTATAAGCTTCCATTATGCTTTCTAGGCATATGACAAATTTCCTAAATTCATAGTTGAACATCAAAGTGATTGAAACATCAAACTAACCAAAAGTCTAAATAGCTGATGTACCAGTAAAAACATGTTTATAATTCCAATATATAATTGAACAAACAAATCAAAGCACAATTGCAATCTTTACATAAAGAGACAAAAAATACTTAGCTTTTAACCACAATGCCTCCATGACCTAATGTAACTACAAGGGGAAAACATACCTACCTTGTGAACAATGCCTACCCTAGGAACGATGAAGACAAAGAGGAAAGCAGATGAAAAATCACTAGCCTTCCCTATCAAATACAAACAAAAATGGAGAGAAATGCCTCATAGCCAACTAGAGAAGATAATGCAGATGATGAAGTAAGATGACAATACTGATGATATGAGATGATTCATAGAGGATGAAGCTTGAATACTTAAATCACATAGGGGATTTTGTGATTGGTATTTGGGTATTTGGGTATAAGGGTAAAAGGTATTTATTTTCATATTAGGGTATGGGTATAGTTAGCCACTATTTTTCCACATGGATACCTATATGTCATAGATAAAATAGATTATGTTAGCCAAATCATCAAATTATTAATGGAATTAAAGTTTTCAACTAAATTTTTATGATTTTAAAAGGTTAGTTAATTGAAAATTTTAAAAACTTTGGCACTAGATTAAAATAATCTCTGAAGGTTGGACAGTTTAAGATTTGTTATCCCTTTTCTTAACTATACTGTGAAATTTTACTTTTTATTTAAGTTTAGTAGGCAATATTGTTATTTATTGATAATAATTTTACATATCTTCTTTTGTTATTATAAGCATACAGATTCTTTACATAATAGTTTTACTAAATGCTTTAATGTTTCTTTGGTGGTGAACATAATATATTAATGAAAATTTTTTAATAAATGTACATACAAAGATTGCTAGGTGATCACTACTATATCAGAAAACATATCAGTTTTAGAACAAGACCTTAGATACAGAAAAACAATAAAGTAGAGGACTTATAAGACACATAAGAAGGTATGTTAATAGACTAGGCCTCATACCACGAGCTAAATATTATGTTCAGAGACAAAGAACTATTCTTAGAGCAATGATAAGCTTATCCTTTGATAAGAGAAGATATTATACAAGTTCCACTTAGTAGTTGTATTAGGATTCCAAGTAATTATTGATACTTTTTACTATTTAAATTATTTAATTGATAATCTTTGTTAAGATTTTTTATGGGATATCGGGGTAGGATCTCATTTTGTGCACAACAAAATAAAAATAAAATTTTTATTTGATTTTCTAAAAGTCAACATCACTTTAAATTTTATTACATAATTTACACATAAACATAATAAACAAAAGAGCTTTGAATATCATATATGGACTGTTGAAGAAGATAACCAAGCTAAAAGAAGAAAAAAAATGTGAAGGATGAAAATTAAAATATTAAGTATTGTATTATTAGTGGATCCAATTAAAAATAGTTGTAAAAGTGAAACTTTCCATTTTTTTTATAAGTGTGAAACTTGTTTTATAAACCAAATAGAGGATTGTAGTTAATATTATTTTATATACTAGTGACTTGAATATCCTTTTGTACATGATATTCAATATAGGGATTGACGATCATAAAATTTTGTATTTAGACTAGAAAACCAAGTAAGTATTAGCTAGTAAACAAACTTGTATTAACATGTATCGAATTCAAAGAACCAACCATTAGGTCATCAGGTGCTGATTTGATGACCATATTAGAATTACTTCCATTCAATTTTTCATTAGATGTCAACCAAGTTTTTAAAGAAACATGAACTTATTGCAGAAGTAAATAATGTTGTTAGGTTACTAGTGAATTACACAATTACTAAATACGTTATCGTAACTAGCTGAGGTTAAACGCATAATCAGTTACTGAAAAGATAAGATTTTTAAATTGCACACGGTCTCCCATATAGTCATGTGTGTTGATTGCTTCCCTTAAAACTTAATGTTAGTCTAATATATGGTCTTAATAACTTACATGGTCACTAGCACGATCATGTTCTTCACTTACAAGATCGTTGGTCTCCACATGGTTGTTCTTTTCTCCATATTAGTACATCTGACTTCAAACATCGTCTTTCAAATCATACACAATTATAGAAGCTTGAATGTTCATCCATACAATTGTGTTCACCTTTTTCACGAGCATATGCAACCCAAACAAGATTGTGTGGTTGGACCCCATTTCCAGAGCCCCATAATCTAGAATATCATAAAAATGTAAGCTTAATCCAATAAAAAAGACCTTAACTATTATTGATTCATCTTCATACTTTTATACCATAAAATATCTTACTTATATGTAACTACAATTCCTGTTCAAAAATTCATCATCTTAAATCAATTACTTCCTCAAGTACCCCAAATTTCAACCCAACCTTATCCATACGCAAATTCACATTTCCACTCAATGACATCCATACATAATTCATAATTCATTAACAACAAAGATAAGAGTTTTTACATAGCCGTAATGGCATTTCAAACCACAATACATCCATATCTCATAATCCTGAAATACATAAGATACTTGAACTAATACTACTTGAAATGTAACTAAAAGCTTCATTGTTACAAAATCTAGCTGAAAATACAAAAATATGCAACTTGAAGCGATGCCTTGGCCCTCTTTTACTCGATCTCATGTTCTTTACCTAAAGATGGGACGGATAAAGGGAGTGAGCTTAAAGCTCGTGGTAACAGATTTGTAATTGAGAAACAAGCAAAAACCATTTTCAAAACTCAATGCCATTATATCTTTTAGAAACCATAATAATTTCGCATGAAAAATCACCCAACACTTATTTCTCAAAATTCTCACTTTATCAAATAGTTCATGAGCAATTATAAATCATGTATGCATCAAACTTGCT
>JANZXR010000006.1:20115307-20132918 GCA_027575705.1 Erythroxylum echinodendron | reverse complement strand
ATTTCATGCATTCATGAAATGAAACATATCACTTACATTTGCAATCACTTACATTCACATATTATCGGACCGTAGTCTGACATTCACATTGGAGGTGAGTATCACTTTTTCAGTGGTAAGCATGATCACACTTTCCTTCGGAACTAAGTCCGGCATTTAACAACCAAGTCCGGCATTTAACAACTAAGTCATAAATCACATATTTCATCCAATTCACATACAAGGAGCACTTCAATATATCATCCACATTTCACATTTATCGGACCTTCTGTCCGGAATTCAACACAATCAATCACATTTATATGAATATTCAGTAGGCAATTGATACACAAATTTAAACAACATAAACAATAAAATGAGACCATCTAGGTCTACTCAAAGTACGTTCCAGATTAGTATTTCCTTCCAAATTCTGGAAACGCCTGACTGCAGACTATTAACCTGCACAACCCATTTATGCAATACGTTGCACACATATTAATAATTTTGCACAATTATAAACATTCAATGCACATGTGTGTCTATGGAATATGTACGATGCATGTTCATGACAATCCCGGTATCAATCATAAATTTAACCTAAAATTTCTTTCCGAAAATAATAAATTCACATTCTTTTAATCGGTCCATTCACTTTGATTCAGTCCCTTATTTCCAAATTATTCTTTAAAATTCACTAAATCTCATGGAGAGGTAGATAAATGGCTCAGGAATCCGACGCTTCAAAAATCAGGTCAATTGGAGGTCGGATGGCCAAGTTATAAGCAAAAGAAGGCAAAGGGTCGGATGGAAACAGTAAAATGGTTGGTCGCATTCGCGACGATCTCGCGACCGCGAGACGCACAAGCTTGCAATCACGAGCTCTCGCGCTCCCGAGGAGCGCACAGTGCGCTCGCGCTCGCGCTCGCGCTCGCAAGAAGGGCGCAATGCGCTCGCGCTCGCACTCGCGAGGAACGAGTTTGCGCTCGCCCTCGCGCCCGCGACCTTGTCGCGCTCGCGAGGAACACGCCCTCGTGAGGGCCTACTTCACTGACTACTCCAACTACCAATTTTGTTTCCTATCCCACATGTTGTTCTTTCAAAACACATAACTTTTCACTCAGGAGTCCAAAATTTGACAAAGTTGGTATCAATCGAAAATAACAGAAAGACCTACAATTTTCATGAAGGACTCACAGACAAATTCCACCTCTATAGGGGTCAAAATTCACTTCAAATTATCTGTCCTAAAAATCCCATCCAAAACAATAACACAACTTCTAAAAATTATAACTTCCTATTCCATTTTTCAAAAATTCCATATTATATATCAATGGAAAGAAAAGAACACATTCTACAATTCTCATGAAGAACTCGGAAGCAAATTCAACCTTTAACTAGGTCAAAATCTCAATCAAATTTTCTTCCCTGTTACATATCACCTAAACTATATCCACATTTCACAAATTCATATCTTTCAATTCCCACATCAAAAAATGGCATATTATATATCATTAAAAAGATATGACATTCCTCTACAACTTTTAATAGGCTCTCCAATTCAAACCAAAACAATCCAGAACTTGCCTCACAACACAGTATCCACAAAACCTACACATAGGCATTTTCACAAACAAGACACATTAATCTTTGGAAAAATATCCAATAGTCAACAGATCATAACTTTCAACCCTTATATCGAAAAATGTCATACTTTATAGAGATAGAAAGCTAACAAGAAAATATATAACTTTCATGAAGATCAATTTAGCAAAATCTGCCTAAATCAACCCAGAAAAATTTCCAAAGTTTCAGATTAGTATATTCTCGAGCTACTGTTCATCCCTGCACCTATTATCATATTCAATTAAAAATTTGGAACTCTTCAAGCTAAAATTTAACAGTACTTCCTTCACAAGAAATGTAGCCAAACTCCTCAAGTTTAATTCAATCTAAATCCCACCTAATTTCATAACCACATAAAAAGTTATGGCAAAATCATTGACACTAGCACAAGTCAAAATTTCCAAATTTTTAGTTATGGCAAAATCATTGACACTAGCACAAGTCAAAATTTCCAGATTTTTATCCTAACTCTTCTCCTACCTCTTCCACACTATTTCCTCAATTATAACCACTCAATTCACTCAAGATTTCAACCACAATAAATCAAAACCTCCACTTGAACAAGAATCCACAAAATGGCAGCAACACGCTCTCTATCCTTCAAACATTTCTACACTCATCTAAGACACCAATTAACTTCCAAAACTTCTAAAACGTCTCTAACTTCCATTTATCACCTTTTACCTCATCAATCATCAATTAAGACAAGAAATTCACACACACACACACACCCAATATACTCTAACACAATTTTCATCCAATCAAGTGTACACACATCACAAATATTGTAATTAATGACAAAACCATAAGATAAAGATTTGTTTCTTACCTATTAAGCTTCCAAATCTTCTAAAACTTCAACTCTTCAAAAATCTCACAAACTCTCTACCCTTCACTACCACTCACGACCATCACCATCTTGAGGGGGCGAGGTTTAGGTTAGGATTTTTAATGAACCAAAAGAGGAGAAAGCAAGGTAAAAGAGAGTATAAGATGGTCACAAATTTAAGAAGAAGCAAGGAAGAAGAGAAGCTATGGCAATGATGGAAAAATTGTCACTTAAAGCACTAAAAACTCTATGACAAGAAGAAGCATCGTGAACAACCAAAGGATGGTGGATTTTTATTAAACAACCACATGTGGTGGCATGTTAGGCAAGTGACATGTGTTACTTGCCAAATGTCACACTCTAAACACCTCACTTGGGTTCTTTCCAATACAATTCCAATTCTACTCCAATTTCTCCCCAAATTTCCAATTGATCAAATTAATAATTCCTAAATTCATGTATCTAAATTTCCAGTGCCATTGGACAGTCATTTTTGCTACCGATAAACCCTTATTCTGCTACTTGGCATTTTTCCTAGTCTAGAATTTACTCCGAAAATTTCCAGAAAATTTTCTAAAATTCAACAAAAATTCACAAACCTCAATGACCCTCTCCTACACATTTTTTATACTCACAAATCATATTTTTCATGACAATCACATTTATTAACAAAAATACCGGGAAATGTCATGAATACATGTACAGTCATTTTCATATGCAAAATGTACTATTCACATGTATGTGTATGCATAAACATGTAGAGGCATTTCTAAACACCCATGGACCACTCAAAATTACTATTTTACTCTTCCTATCGGTGATGGGATGTTACATAAATAATGAGAGTAAGATAAGATTTAAAAGGTTCAAGTCTTATGAAAATATATCTATCTAGAAGTAATGCCTTTATTGATACATTTGATGTATAGTTAAAAGGTTATGAGATGTTGAATGATTCACTTTCGTGACAAATTCAAAGAGTTTTAGTAGATAATTGGGTATTTAATTTGTCTTTCATGAGAGCATAATTGTACTCCTTACTGGGAGTGTACAGAGTCATTACTCTTAAGGAACAAAATTTACGTTTTAAATTATTTAAATATGATATTCCAAGAACAACTATTATTGGAAGTAGAAAGATAATAACTTCATTATAAGGATTAGATTTATAATAGATAAAAAAAGTTGTTTGCCTATTATAAGTTTAAGTATATAGATAATATACCAAAGGTGCTTAGTATTTGAAATATCTAATACTTTTGAAATATTAAAGATATTTATTATTCTATGTGTAAGTTGATATTTGATTTCAAGGTTAGATGGATATTAACTTTAGAATTAAATCTTATTTAAGGTATTTTTACATAAAACAATATTATTTTGAGATTGGAAAGGTTTTAATATAGCACTAATTGCTAATCAATGTAATATTCTAGTTCGACTATTATACTAAGTAAAGTAATGTTGTATACATGCATTTTATAGAGTATGCTCTATTTATGGTGTACTAGAGTAATATAAGCATTTAATTTTATTATTGAGGTTATAATGGAGATCACGGATAAATCAAAGATGGTTCTAGACTTGACCGAAAATTTCTCAAATTTTTTTTGAAAACTCCAAAATGCTACGGAATGAGTCCAAATGAGTTTTAAAAGCCCTAAAATGTGCTTTGGAGTTTTTGGTGAAACTTTTGAATGATATCTAGATGATTTTGGTGACAGTCAGTGACTTTCAGATTTAATCCAAAAATTCTTCTGGGCAACCAAAAAGTTATCAAATAATTTCAAAATATAATAAAAAGCTCCAGAATTAGGATTGGAGTCCATAGGGAACTGAAATGGGTCAAAGCGAAGGTTGTTTGAATAGAATTCGGGTAATCCAAAATGATTTGACTAAAATGCCCTTTTTGGAAAATAATGGGTATTGATATTTTAAACCCATTCAAAATTTTTAAAAGCATCCAATTAATAAGTATTGACCCTAATTAGAGTATCTCATGGTCAATTTGAAAATAAGACAGCTATGGAATGTTTTTGGGATTTAATTCTGGTGGTTAGTCAATTAAATGCATCAAAGGGCAATTTGGTCTTTTTGTACTAATTAACGTCAATTTGGTCTTTTTGCATGATATTAGTGGATTGATGAGTCATTAGAGATCACCAATGAGATAATAAAATGTGTTTAATGAGTCATTAATGATGATAAATAGGAAGGTGACATATGTAATCCATTAAATGAGTATAAAAAGCAAAACTTAAGACATTTTGCTTCATTCTTTCAACATAAACGTGAGAGTGATGAGAGAGTAACGTGAGAGACAAAAAAAGAAAGGTAAAAGAAGATAATACAGGGGTGAACATTGGCCAATAAAGGAAGGAGAGTGCAACTGATTTTTGATGGGTTTTGGAGTATGATTTGAAGAGAGTTTGATCAAGACTAAGTATTCATCAAATACCACAAGATTGGAGGAAAAAGTGGTAAGTTTCCTGGCTTAAATTTCTAATTTTTATGGGTTTTATTGAGTGAGATGTATGTGTTTAAGATCAATGATGTCTTGGTATTACTTTGATGTTTCTTTGCATAGAATTGGTTGAGTGTGATAAGAGAGGAATGTGCAATGGAATTCTGTTTTAGGATAATTTAAACTAGTCTCATTGTTTTGACCATAAATCAGCCTACAGACCAGAATATTAGGTGATTTTAATTGGAACTAAAACCTAATACATAGTGCTAAAAGTCTTTAGGAGAAACCTAGACCTAATTCGGGATGAATCATATTGAAATTTGAGATTGAAAATGGTAACCTGATATTGTCCCTCTGTTGAAATAGCTTGTTATAATTGGTACATTTTTCATGATTTAGATGTTGAAATGACAAGATTTTTAATGATATGGAGCTAGATACATTAGAGAACAAATGTCTAGAAGAATTAAAACCTAATTTAAATGTTTTCTATGTGAAAATTAAGGAACAATTGGATGTATGGATTCTGGACATGGGTCATAACTGTGACTCATCATGCATGATCTTGATACGGTGAATTAAATTGGGTGAGGTAGTGTTTTGAGGAGATTGGTAAGTTAAAATGGGTAAAATTGCTAGTAGTGTTCCTTAGCCCAATGGTCATATGTGACTTTTGTACTGACATTTTGACTTATTATTTATATATTATGAGGTATTCTTTTATATATGCATGTGTATTGTTTATGTAATGTGATTTACATTCCATGAATAGTATTAGGCTTATGTTATCAAGTATGTGACTTGATAGTAAAACCATAAATATTACAATACTATTCTAAACTGTCCCTGGTCGATCATTATTAGTGGAACAATAATGAATTAAGGCTAGTATGTGTTCTAATTGATGATCACATTTTACTGATCATAGATATGAGTTATTAAATCGGATATATAGATATATGATAGAGAACATATATTGGACTGACCCATAGAGAGAGCACTACATGGTTTCATGTCATTAGTGATTCTTAATATGATTTGACTTTAGTCTTTTGACCTGAAGTCATTATGGTTCCCTACATGAGGAATTTAGTGTTTTGACATTAGACTAAGTTATATTTAACTGGATAAGGACATTAAATAAATCATGCGGAGGAATGTGAATGACGTAGATGGGATTTGTACCTCTCTTAAATGAGAGAGATATCATTTGGACTTCTTGATAAGTTTGACTGAAGAAATACATGGCTGTGCTCAAATAAATTAATGAGGAGTCATCAATGTCATTTGTTATAGTCAGTCAACTTGGGAATAAAAAAACTATGATTAATCAAAGATTGACATATGCCATACCTTATGCTTAATCTTGATATCGTGTTACAAAGGGATTTAGTTTGTAACCATGGTTATAGGTTAAATCGGATTACCGATCCTCATTTGATTTGGGTTATCATAATGTCTTGCTAGAGGCCACTTATGACTATGAGCCTTAATGTGTGATGAAGCCCATCGCCAACATCAAATGAGCCTATAAGGTGGCACACAAAGAGTGATATGATTTGGGCTTACTCTCTTAGGCCTAATTTATTAGGCATTGAATAAATATATGTGGATATATTTATTGGTTTAGATTGAATTAAGCTGTTGGGCTTTTATTATATAAGATATAATATAGGCCGAAACTTATTAGGTTTCCATAAACCTAATAGGTTTAGGATTATGATGTTTTTATTTCTAATAGGTTTAGGATTATGATATTCCTATTCCTATTAAAATAAGATTATCCTATTCCCACTAGGAAAAGGGATAAGGGCTTCTCTATAAGTAGTGGGCTTATGTCTCATTAGAAGTGATACGAAAAGCCCTAGTTACCTAGCCACTCGTTCCTTTTCTCTAGAGAAAAGCTATACGACGTTCTAAAGTGTTTTAGAACATACTAGCACATATTGATCGCTGCCCAGATTGTTCTTCCTCGTGTGGATACTGGTAGCAGACGTTCGTGAGCTGCGGCGTTAAGATATTTGAAAAGAATCCCAATTTGCGTGCTTCAAGAGGTAATTCCGTACACTTCTTGTTGTGAAATTTCGGTTAACCAAAGCACAAAACCTAAAATCCTATGATTCGTTTCGCTGCGCATTGTGTATTCCCAGGCCATAAGCAATCCAACAAAAATATGGTATTTAAGTGAGTTTCAAAGTTAGATTTGAAAACGGAGAACCATAGGTTAGCTTACGGAAGAAAGCAAAAATACGATTAGCGTACATGTTACGCGAATTCAATTAAACCAAATTTATAGTTTTAATGCCTTATTTCATAATTTGGAAATAAATTCCTAAGCAAAATGCTTTTTGTGTAGATAAAGGAGAGGCACCGAATGCATGAGTGTGCTTAGAGATAAGCTCGCAAAATTGTGTGTGTATTTTTTTGTTTTATATGACTAAATTCTTTACAAAAAAATTGATGACATGTGAATGTATTTTATTTGTTTTATATGATTAAATTCTTTACAAAAGAATTAATGACTTGTGAGTGTATTTTATTTGTTTTATATTACTAGATTCTTTGCAAAAGAATTGAAGACATATGAGTGTACTTTAAATTGAGTTTATTTAAAAGGTTTTTATTTGATCATGAAATGAATATTTATGCTGAGTTTTATGCAAATGATATTTTACAAATGAATATTGCTAGCATAAGTGTATCTGTTGGCAATATATGAGTTTTAATTTGAAAGTTAAATTTTATATTATTGGGAGTTACATTGAATTAATCTAATTATGAATCCTCCTATACTTGATTTAGAAAACAAGATAAGTCGTAAATGTAAGAGTTACTTTTGCCTATAGTACACCATTACGCTTTATATATATTATTATACTAGTATATTTATGGCGGTTAACCTATTACGGGTAAGCAATGTAGAACTAGCTCCATAAATAGTAGTTAACCAGTCACAGGTAAGCGATATAGAATCATCTCCGTGACTTATTACGGGTAAGCAATGTGGAACCAGCTCTATAACTACCGGTCTATAGTAGCTAACCTATTACGGGTAAGCGATGCAGAACCAACTTTGTAACTAGTAGTTAACCAGTCACTGGTAAGCGATGCAGAACCAACTCAGTGACCTTATGCCTAAAGGTGCCGTAGTGTAAAGAAATTTATGGTGGCCTACATCATATAAGAAGTTTATGATAATAAATAATAATGCCGCCACTATTTATTTTTAAAACTAATTTGAAAGGCATCGTGTGGTACTAATTTTAGTGGCTGGCTTATTTGCAATATAAAAATTATCAGAAAAATTATTGTCACCACTGTTTATTGATTAAGGAAACAGGAACAAAGGAAAAAGGAAAAAGAAAAATCTTATATTAAAAGTTTAATTTCAAAAAGGCATTTCGAAATAGTAATTTCAGAAAAATGAAGTTGCGTTTTACAACATTTTATTGGATTACCAGATTTTATTATGCACGAGCGAATTGTTATGACAATTAGTTTACTATGAGCTTTATGATTTTTATGAGAATATTTCAGTTATGCTGTTATAAAAAGTTAACTTTTAGCAAACTAATTTCACTCACTAAGCTTGCTTGGCTCACTCTTATCAATTAAATATTTTAAATAGTAAAAAGTATCAATAATAACTTGGAATCCTAGTACAAGTACTAATTGGAACTTGTATAAATTTCTCTCACTAAAGGATAAGCTTACCATTGCTATGAGAATAGTTCTTTATCTCTGAACATAATATTTATCTCGTGGTATGAGGCCTAGTCTATTAACATACCTTTTCATCTGTATTATTATGTATCTAAGGTATTGTTCTAAAGCTAATATGTTTTTTAATATAGTAGTGATCACCTAGCAATCTTTGTATGTACTTTTATTTTAAATTTGTCATCAATATAATATGTTCACTACCAAAGAAACATTAGAGCATTTTGTAAAACTATTATGTAAAGAATTTGTATATGTATGATAAAAAAAGAAGATATATAAAATTATTAACAATAAATAACAATATTGCCTACTAAATCTTAAATAAAAAGTAAAATTTCATAGTATAGTTAAGAAAAGGGATAACAAATCTTAAAGTGCCCAATCTTGTGAGATTTTTTTATTCCAGTGCCAAAGTTTTTAAAATTTTCAATTGAGTGACTAACCTTTTAACATCTTAAAATTTTAGTTCAAAACTTTAGTTCCATTAATAATTTAATGATTTGGCTAACATAATCTTTTTTTTTCTATGACATATAGGTATCTGTTGTCTATGACAAAACTTGTTAAGGCAAGTTTTAATCTATTTATTAAACCCTTAATGTTCAGTAAGTGCACGAGTTGTAAGCGTAGTAGTTGAGGTGTCGATCCCATGAAGAATTAGTTAACTAATTGAATCCTAACTTTATCTAAGGTTATAAAAGCGTGATTTAAATGAAAATAAAGATAAACAGAGAACTAAACAATCAAGTAGGGGTTGAATGGAAATAAAATTCCGAAGTAACAAAATTAAATCAAAATGGAGCATACAACCACTTAACAATTAAGATATCCCAATAAGATAAGATCAGTGAATTATGACAAGGGAGATTTATCCTATCATCACATGCTAACATGATTACTTTCGAGTTAACTCAGTATCGGTCCTAGATTTTAGAATGGTGGATTACTCTATCTCGAGTTATAATAATTAAATCCAAAATTTATGAACTCTAATTAAATTATGGAATTTGCAATCTATCAATTAACAAAAAGCTCACATATCCGATTAGATTTTAAGCACTCTAATAGACTATTAGGCTCTCACACAAGATTTCTCTTTGTACAAATTACAGATTTGATTATTTGCATGATCTATTAAATTATTTAACTCTCATTATGCAATCTAATTGTTTTGTTAGTGGTTCACTCTCTCGATTTGTTACTGAAGCATGCAAATACAACAAATAATCACAATGCCCAATGTATTAACATCAAAATAAATCACATTAACATTGATTCAAGAACAACTCCCTAAAGGAGTTTAGAACATCATTAACAACATGTTCAACATTCTCAAACCCAAGTCATACATCAAGATGAAGTAAATAAACAAGAGAAAGTAGGAAAGAACTTGGAATGGATGGGTTGGAGTGGTTCGACAGTAGCTACAGATGCTCTTCTCCCCTTCTCTCCTTCTTTTCTCTTCCTTGTGTTCTCTCCGTCAAAGTGGAAAACGGAGGCACGATAAATTATGGTTCTTAGTCCTCTTTATAGTCTTTTTTATTTAAGGTAAAATCTATGTTTTACTCAGGCCTATAGGCCATGATCGTGGGCTTGGATCTTCTGCCAGGCTTCCTCCAAATGTTCTCCGTTCTTTAATATTTGATCTCAAATACTAACAAATACATTAAGGCTTCATAAATACACAAAATTTAAGTTCAATAGAATCCTCTAACCCATAAAACATTCGAAATACAAATATCTAACTAAATAACACAATCTTGACCTAAACATGTATTAATCATTTAACTTAACAACTAAACACATACTAAACTACCCACTAAAACATTATGCAATCTACCATATCAAAATCCCCACACTTAAACTTTTGCCTGTCCTCAAGCAAAGACAAAACAAGAAAAACAAAACACACCAAAACACAATACATATACATATGCAATAATGGGATAATGACATTAAACTTCACGGAACAATTTTAACCACAAAGACGATCCTTAAGTTGTTCTCACTTATTAACTTGTGAAATCTGTGTCTAAGTAGTTTGAAATAAATGTATATACTAATCAAGACCTTAATGTCAAACTCATTTACTCCTATCATTTATACACACATATTGATAATTATTCGATGAATCAAAATTATAACTATCCTTAAGTGGCTTTTCATGAGAAATCATGTTATTCACAAGATCAGTATGATTTATTAAACAACACATTTATTTTGTTAATTTATTAGAATGAACCTAACCTTTTGACGCGAAGGTAAGCATTTGTGATGAATGTCCCCCAGTTACTTAACCAGGCCACGTTTTTATTAAGTGGTTTGGTTGGAATGTTATTATAGCCTTTTAACGCAAAGGCAAATATTTGTGATGAATGTCCCCCGGTTACTTAGCTACATTACATTCTAAAATGGCTATTAGCTCTATTCATAACTTGATTTGTTTCAAAAAGGGCTAGTGGAATAGTTATTTGTTTAAGAATTACACAATTTTATATGTATGTATGTATATATATATATATATATTGCCTACCTCATTTCTTAAGCTAATCATTCTCATGAATCAATACTAATGACATTACTTATTAGATTGACCTAAAATTATAAATAAATGTCGTAAATTCCTAGAGTGAATGAACTAACATCATATGCTAATTAACATGCATATTTAACTGAGACAACCTAGGGCACTAATTTCACAAGCTAATAAATCTTCATAACGTAAAAGACTATGTTCAAAGCTAAATCGATTCTGTTAAGTCCTATCCATTAACATATTCATACGAATAACATCATGCAAAGCTAAACAAAACTAACATATGATATGCAAAATTCACACTTAAAATAAAACATATAATGCACATAACGCAACCTCCCCCACACTTTGACAATACATTGTCATTAATGAGAGAAGGACAAATAACATACATGACTCAAAATAAAACAATACAAAAGCATAAGAAAAAATTAAAGAAAAAAATGAAAAAATAAGGTTAAAGCATAAGAACCTATCATTGAAATTAAGGTGATGCTGGAGATGGTGTTGTAGACCAAATGCACTTGGTACCCAAGATTGTTACCCTATCTTATAATTGCTTTAAAAGGAATAAGGGAGTTACCAATCTAAACCATTCCAAATCACTAAATACTTATTTTTAAAATGTAAAACAAATCTAACTATGCAACAATTTCAATATAACTACTAAACGTGCTAAGTTATAGTTATTAGCATGACCTTACATCCTTCAAAACTCAACGAGAATCAATTATGAGTGGCTTGCTTCCACCCAAGTTGCCCAATTTCAGTTTCGTAGCTTCTAAATAAGCTACAAATTGCAAGAAAATCTGAAGGACAATAATGATAAAATTAAGGAAACCAATTAAGCTTACTAATATCCTTTTTACTAACAAACTGTCAATAAAATAGGGAATAATAAAATCCATGAATCTTCTATTGAATTCATCAGTTTGTCCTGTAAGAGGGTGAATTGTTCTTGTTCTTCCTAAGTTACCTCGTCTCCTCTTCTGCTTTCTCTTGATGAATAGAGACTTTCATATTTGCTTCAAACTCTATGTCCATTGTCATATGTTTTTCTTCTTCTTTCTCTTTTAAAGATTTGAACACTTCAATTTTCCTGAATGAGGGTGGATGAGGAACATATGGAGGGTCCTCATTCTTTTCTTCATCCTCTTTCTTATACCCTTGGTCTTCTACAAGGTGGGTTTCAGCTTGTTTTCCATTGGTGCTTTTAGCTCTTTCCTACTCTTAAGTATGATGAAATTATACTACTCTCTTGGATGTACTTCAATGTTGCTTAGATAGTTTTCCATACTCCTCTTTCAAAACTCACAAAAAAGTTGTCTTATTTGCAGCTCTAGATTGTGAATAAAAAAGGCATAGTCTTCCATTACTTGCTTAAACTTCTATTCCACTCTCTTTTGGGCCTCTTCTGTGTTCATGAGCTTATCTATGATCTTGTCCAAATTAGAATCTCATAAACTAGACTCATCTTGCTAAAATCCTAGTAGGTCTTGATGTCCCATATGAATCCTTACATTATTAGACCAACAGAAATCTGGGTAGATCTGTCAGCCCGAATTTTTCGTGTTTAAATGAGGACAATGATTTCCTTGACCAAATTATGCCTCGTTGAAGTTTGTAAAGGTCCTTTACTCTTTATAATGTGTTTCCTCCATCATCGTTCTTTCTATCTCTTCTTGACATTTAACTTTTGCGGATTCCTCATTATTGCCTTATGATATCTAAATTGATGTGTCTTCTACTTTACATCCAAACTTCCTTCTCTTCTTTCTTTCTTTCTTTTTTATTTTTTAATTTCTTATCATTGTGTTTTTTAATTTCTTATGATTGGTTACCATAATCACAAGAAATGGTGAAAATTCCTTAGACTTAAAGAATTAAATTAATCTTATTAACTCTCCAGCAATGACGCTAAAAAATTATTGAGGCAAGTTTTAATCTATTAATAAAATCCTCAACGATCTGCAAGTGCACAAGTTGTAAACGTAGAAGTTGAGGTGTCAATCATAAGAGGAATTAGAGAACTAATTGATTCCTAACTTTGTCTAAGGTTGTAAAAACGTGATTTAAATGAAAATAAAGATAAACAGAAAATTAAACAATCAAGTAAGGGTTGAATGGAAATAAAATTTCGAAATTAACAAAAGTAAATCCAAATAAAGCACAACAACTTAACAATTGAGTTAGTGCAGCAAGTCAAGATCAAAGAATTATTAAAAGGGGGATTTATAATATGATCACATGCTAACATGATTACTTTTGAGTTAACTCATTATTGGTCCTAGATTTTCGAATGGTGAATTACGCTCTCTCGAGTTATAATAATTAAACCATAAATCATAAACCCTAATTGAATTATGACATTTTCAATCTCTTAACTAAAAAAAGCCCACACATCCAGTTAGATCTTAAGCCTTCTAATAAATTATCAGGTCCTCACACGAGATCTCTCTTCGTATAAATTACCAAGTTGATTATTTGCGTGATCTATTAGATTATTTAACTCTCATTACGCAATTTAATTGTTTTGCTATTGGTCCACTCTTTTGATTTGTTACCGAACCATGCAAATACAACAAATAATCACAATACCAAATGTATTAACATCAAATGAAATCACATTATCATTGATTCAAGAACAAATCCCTAAAGGAGTTTAGAACATTATTAACAACATGTTCAGTATTCTCAAACCCAATTCATACATCAAAATGAAGTAAATAAACAAGAGAAAGTAGGAAAGAACTTGAAATAGCTGGGTTGGAGTGGTTCGATAGCAGCTGCAGAAGCTCTTCTCCCTTTCTCTCCTTCTTATCTCTTCCTTGTGTTCTCTCCCTTAAAATGGCAAATGGAGGCACAAAAGATTAGTGTTCTTAACCCTCTCTGTAGTCTTTTCTATTTAGGATAAAATCTAGGTTCTACTTGGGCCCAAAAAGTCTAAAATAACCCTACAAAGTTGAGTTTTCAAAGATGATCTGCGTCTGCTATTGCGTAAGCCACAATCGTGCCTGTCCATTTTGCTATTGACTAGATCTTTCATCGAGCTTCCTCTAAATCTTCTCCGTTCTTCGATATCTGATCTCAAATACTAATAAACACATCAAGGCACCTCAAATAAACAAAATTTAAGCTTAATAGCATTAACCCATAAAATACTCAAAACACAAATATCTAACTAAATAACACAATCTTGAGCTAAACATGCACTAATCGTTCAATTTAACAACTAAATACACACTAAACTACCCATAAAAACATTATGCAATCTACCCCTATCAATATCCACGTGGAAAAATAGTGGCTAACAATGCCCATAACCCAATATGAATGACCCAAATACCTGTTACCCATATACCTAAATATTCAATACCCAAATGCCCAAAAACCAATCATGAAATCCCTTTCGTGATTTAAAGATCAATCTTCATCCTCTATGAGTCATCTCCTCTCATCTTTATTGTCATCTTACTTCATCATTTGCATTATCTTCTCTAATTAGCTGCAAGTGGAAGTAGAATTTTGAAGGCACCTTTCTCCATTTTCGTTTGTATTTGATAGGGAAGACTAGTCATTTTTCATCTTCTTTCCTCTAGTCTTCATTGTTCCTAAGCTAGGTATTGTTCACAAGGTAGGTATGTTTTCCCCATTGTAGTTACATTAGGAAATGGAGGCATTATGGTTAAAAGTTAGGTATTTTCGTGTCTTTATGTAGAGATTGTAATTGTGTTTTGATTTATTTGTTCAATGATATACTGAAATTATAAAAATGTTTTTACTAGTACATTAGTTATTTAGGCTTTTGATTAGTTTGATGTTTCAATCACTTTGATGTTTAACTATGAATTTAGGAAATTTTTCATATGCCTAGAAAGCATAATGGACACCTATAGGTTTGTAGTACTCGATTAGTAAGAGAAAAGGAAAAAGAAGCTTGAGAAGGAATGTCTATTTGTTACTTTCTATACATGGACAAGAATAAATTCGACTTTACAAAGAAGTATTTTTGTAAAAAGAAATGCTTATATGAAAATACATAGGTGTTTTGGTCTACTAAGGGCTAAGTGTTTTGGTTTATATTTCATTCCCCTTTTCTCGTCAGTTAAGTTTCAAGGTTAAAGAAAATAAGATCATGATAATGAGATTGAATCACGATTCTGATGATTGGGATAATTAGAAAGTCTTGGCTGTTTTTAGGAGGAAAGATAATATATATATTGAAGTTGCCACTTTGAGGCTTATCTATTGAAGTCCCTTTTGATTACATGTAAAATGGTTCAAAAGCAGTGAAGCTATAATTTTAGGCTCAATTAGTTATTGAATATAGAATAATGGAGGAATATTATGCTTTTTACGTCCCCTAATAAATATTAGGATAAACTTATATTGGGAACAACATGTCTTTTTACTTTTGCTCTTAAAGAAAAGATAACACAATTAGAGTAAGGCATGAATTGAATCATTTGAGAGATAAGGTATTATATGTCACTTAAAAAGAGTTTTATGGATCTAGTTCCATTTTAGAGAAGTTTGTTCATCTAATACTACTACATTTAGGTTCAGAAAGTGTTAGTTGTCTTTATGGATCAAAAATAATAAAGTTTAGGTAAATTTGATGCAGAAAATGAAGATTGGAAGCTATTTTTAGAGTACACATGTTGGGCCCTGAAATTTTTTATTATTATTATTTATTTTATTAAGCATGATTTGAATAAATTTTGTGATCTTGCTAGATAGATCATTTTATTTGGAGTTTAATTAGCATGTCAATGTTAGGAGGATTTATTGCTTAGATTGATGGAATTAGAAATATTAAATGGAGAAATTAAGAGTAAGTTAGAGTATAGCATGGTGTAAGTTAAATTGAAGAAGTAAGAATGTGTAAGGGCAAAATTGGAAGATCACTTAAGGTTAAAAAGATATAAAGCTTATATTGGAGGGAAAAAGGGACATTTTTGTGATTATTAAGAGTGTAGAAGAAGAAAAAAATGTGTGTGAGAAGAGGGAAAGAAAGAGAATGTCGTGGAAGGAGAGGAAGAGAAGAGAAAAGCTAGGGCTTTTGCAGATCTTGAAGAATTTGAAGCTTCATTAATTAAGTTATGCTTTAAATTTCATTGGTTTGGTCAAATGAAACTCAAATGACATTGAATATGTGTAGGAAGTTATTGATGAATGGTATATGAAAATGTTTTAATCTTTTTGGTTGATGAACAAGTATAGCTTATAAATTGGTTTGTGAATGATATTGGGTTGAAATGAAGTTAAAAATGAAGTAGAAGAGATGATTTAGGTTTAAGATGGGATTTATGTGAAAGGTGGAAAATGAAACATGTTCTGCATATGCTCCTATCAAAGTTCGCAGAGGCCAACTTTCCTTGGTCATCGTGGCGAACTTTTAAGGTTTCACGCGAACTTTTTTGAGTCGCCGCGCCAACTTTCCAGCACAGAACATGCTTTGGTATTTTGAGCATATCTTTTTATATAGTTATCCAAATGGAATGATTTATGATTTGAAGTTAACTAGAGACATAGGGCTACATATTGTATGAAGGAATAGAGGCTAAATTCAGTCTCTAAGCATTTCAATTTTGGGATGAAAGTTGGATATAGAATTTTGTTTCAGCATGAGAAATAGTTTAAATTGTTAAGGTATGACCTTTCCGATTTCTAAACCAAATTGAATGGATTTTTGTTTATTGCTTAAGGAAATCAAGTGAGGCAAGAGAGGCAAGAGGAGAAAAAGCAAAGATATCCCTAAGCAAGTTTATAAGCAAAGAATTCAAGGTGGGTACATTTTTATAATAGAGTAAATAAGCCACTTATTGTGTTCTTTGAATCAAGGAAGCTTAATGGTTTCAATTGCATCATAGATGTTACTTTTATTTGCTCTTGGTTGGATTGTGAAATTGTTATATGTTTGCTACATGAATTGTGCTGATGATTTATGAAAAGATTTTGAAAATTATTCTTTTTGAAAGGATGCAAGTTTATGAAATCATATTTTCGAAATACTTCATGTCTATAAAAAGCAAGTTTTTCAAGAATTGCCATTTTGGGCAACAAGTTTGTGAGACCCCGTTATCGGAGTCCAAATCCTATTTGCTTTGATACCATAAATGTGTGAGACCCCGATTCCGGAGTCTCACTCCTTTCATGCTTCATGCTCTGATACCAACTCTGTTGGGACCCCGTTTCCAGAGCCTAACTTCTGATACATGATTATTCGTGCTTATTAATGCTTGCTCTGATACCAACTCTGTGAGGGCCCGCTTCCTAGAGCCTAACCTTCGGAAACATCATCAGACTTATAACTATCGGGTCATCTTCTCAACAACTTGCACATATCCCTGCTTTGGGGCTATTTGTATAAATTTTCCTATGGGAATCCAATCTAAGGTTTCTTTGGATAGATTTAAAGAGCACTTCAATCTCTATAACTTTTATGAAG
>JANZXR010000006.1:20059293-20110652 GCA_027575705.1 Erythroxylum echinodendron | reverse complement strand
GAAAATATTATTTCTTTGTATTAATTGAACATATTTTATATGCATATTTTTATAAGAGAGATTTAGTTAAACATATATATAAATGAAAATATTATTTCTTTGTATTAATTGAACATATTTTATATGCATATTTTTATAAGAGAGATTTAGTTAAACATATAAACCCAATTTAAATAGAAGGTCACAAGTTGGTTGTGTTCTTGTTTCAAAACTAGGAGCAGGCAAGTACTAATCCAACTCTTTTAAGTCATTCATGGAGCAATGTCCAACAATCATAGAATTTTGTTGTAACGAGCTAGGTTCTGAAACTGAACAAAGCAACAGGCTAGCACAGAAATGCTTGCCTTAAGCAAAGTAAGGTTTGAATAATGATGTGAAGTAGTTTTCTTTGAACACAGAAGATAAAAGCTTAAAGTAATTTCACAAGATGAGTGGGCACTCATACACAAGCCAAAGACAGGCGACTGAAAACAATGCCTTTCTCTTCTTTGCTAAATTGAAACCAAAAGAAAAAAAGAAAAAAGGACAGATTCTCCTGGAAGTATTCTCACTTTGCATGCCCAGTTTTCCTCTTTCCATCAACACCAAGCCCCGGCCTTGCAGGCCTGTTTGTTGCTGGACCAACCCCATTAAGCTGTTTCCTTGCTGGAGAAGGAACTAATGTGGGAATCAAGCTCCTGTCACGAACCAGAACCAGGACAGCAGATAAATATGTTGTTAGTGAGGCTCCTGTCCCATGTTAAGCATTGTTTTCCATTCCAATGCCACATGTTCAACAAGAAACTGGAGGCCTAAAGGGAAAAATAAGCTATCAGGCATTCATACAACTTACCTAGCTTCTGTAGCTTTTAATGGCTTAGGATTACTCTTCTTTGTGTTAGGTCCAGGCATTTTTGGATGGCTGTTCATTGTAGGAAGATTAGATTGCCATAATAAGTCTGGCTCAGAAGAATCACTGGTTGCGGCCTCAAGATCATCAGAATCGTCAGTTGAAGCCATTTCACTCCGAGTTCTCTGTGCTTCAAACTCCTGGTTGTCTCTTTTGTTAAATGGAGTTCTAATGTAGGGTTGTTCCGGGTAAATCTTTGAAGGTCCTCGACTATGTTTCCGATAAAAGGTTTCAGGAACTTCCCACAGGCCTGAAAAGTTCTCATCTTTGTTGATACCATCATGCTTGTTTAACATGACCTTATCAACCCAATCGCCGGAGATAGATTCTTTGTCATCATCCTTTCCATTCTGTGCAGTAGTTCCGATAGGTGTCCAAGAAGGAGAAAGGCGGCGCAAATCATGGAGATCCAAGCTTCGTCTCCTTGTAATAGAAGATTTTTTCCCGCCCTACAGACCAACATATACTTTTCAACTTGGGCTACAGTTTAATAGGTAAATTCTCCAATAGTTTGATATATGGTACAAGCATAAGCATGCAAGGAACAAAGCATAAAGAAAGCCTTCCTACATAGCTGTTATGGATGATTTTCCAAAGAAATAAACAAAAACCTAAGCTGTCAATTAGGGAATTGCACTTCACAAGTTTTACTATTTCCTTTGTATTCCATTGTCCAACTGACTGCGCGACATGAAACACAGTTTGTGTCTAAGGACATAGTGGACAGAAGAAGCCTCAGACTCCAGCTATACCAGCAACAAAATCTAATCTTTTTAGTTCACGCTTCTTCACATTCTAGCTTTGAAGACAGCCATTTTGAATTTACCATTAAGACCTATTATATAACATATAATATGTAAGATTTTAGACTGCAACTCGAGAGAGGGGTGAGAATAGAAACTGACTTGAAGTCCGAAGGATGACTAAGTACTAATGAGCCACAAGCTTTTGAAAAGATAAATGATTTGATTCAACAGAAATCCATGTACTTTAAGAGGTGATCTGAGTGACATAATGCTCTCATTTAATGGTAGCTCAAATTATCAAGCTATGCATGGTAAAAAGTACATGATTAACACACTGTATTGTTATCAGCTAAATGATTTTTACCTCACAAAACTGCCTGTGACTGTTAGAGAAGTTGCCTGCACTGTGCCAGCTATGTTGAGAAGGAGAGGACCCACCGGATGTCATTTTTGTTCTTTCAGGTGTGCTGGATCGAGAATTCTGTGAGTAGTCCGTTTCTCCTTCCTTCCTAGCTAGTGCTGCCTTTAGACTAGCAATCTGGAAAACGAAAACGTATAAATGATGCAACACATCAGTGATGACAATAACAATTGTGATTGCCGGCATTTATAGGGGTAGTAGTAATAACCTGCTCTTTTAACTCTTTCACCTCTGTGCTATCTTTATTCACTTTAGCAGCACCGAGTTCAACAGTAGCAACTCGTTCAGCGAATTTCAATGTGCTTAACGTTTCTCCAATGGCTTCTATTTCAGGACTTATATGAACAAACATGAGCGTCTTGGCTTGGCCACCTGAAGGTTTTAAGGGAGAAAAAAAGAATCAGAAAGCATACAATGTTTTTAGTAAAAAATGGAGTAACCATACAATTCTTTACCAAGTGAATCTTGGAGTAGTTGTGTGAGTTTACTATTCCTGTAGGGAACATGTGATCCTTTCTGAGCAAGAGCAGAGATTACATCTCCCAAAGCTGAGAGAGACTTGTTAATATGTTGTGCTTCCTTTAATCTATCACCAGTTACCTCAGATTTGTCAACTCTTTCACTTCCTGCCAGGTCAACCAAATGCATGGAACCACGAATTATACTTCCCGAAGTGAGGTCCCTTCCTTGAACATGAACCGTCAGGCAACTGCAAGCATATGCAATTATAATTCTTACATTATTCATATCAAAATCACTGAACTGAACTCTAAGCACACTAGTAACACTTACCTATGAGATCGACTGCTCCTGTCATTCATTGCTGTAGAACTCACTGCACGGCTCTTTTGTCCGAGGTTCATCAGATTTATGACATCAGATGTTGATGATACAGGTATGATGCAAGCGTCTGGGACATTAATTCCATTTTGAGAACTGTTGCGAATTTCTAGTCTATATAGGAGTTAAAGAAAACAAAAACTGATAAGAATTGCCTCGGAACAACCTACAATATTACACAGAAAAAACATAACAAAGGATATCTTCTGTTAAGACCATCAATAGCCAGGAGATCCCTAACTTGCTCGTTGTAAATCTCAAGCATTTGGACAGAAATCTCATACGAAATAACATCCTTCCTTTGATTTGACAGAAGAAATAGATCAGTCAATGCCCTGTAGTTTACACCTAAACCATCCTCAGTGAGCTCTTTAGGGCCAGTCTGGATTGAAAAATCCCATGATTAGACCAAAGTTAAAAATCAACAAAGATATTACAATCAAAAGCCAGAGAGCAGCACTAAAGGGGAGATTGTTAAATCAATGAACTTGTTAGATACCGTGGTTATAATTATGATGATCAATCTTACCATAGTATAAGTTTTGCCTGATCCTGTTTGGCCGTAAGCAAATATACAAACATTGTAGCCATCAAGGACAGACCTAATTAGAGGCTGTGTGTCTGAGAATACCGCCTCTGCAAGAAAAGTAAACAACGGAACTGTTTAAGAAACATGTTGACAAGAAAGACATTTGAACGAAAGAATCAAGTGGACTTAGTAACCTTGTGTTGCCAAAGGAGAAAAAACTTTGTTGAAGCTAAAGAATTTCCTTCCTTCTTTCCCATATTTTGAGGGGGTGATTATGGTTATGTTTCCTTCATCTATGCTGTCCACTGTACTTGAACGATTTGGCTGCCCAGGCAAGAATGGTCTCACTCGGCAATATACTCTAATATTTCCTAATGAAATTTATAAGGAAAATCATTCAAATGTGTTTAAAAGATTCTAAAGAACCAATTTATCAAACCAAACTGTAAACTAATACCACACTATACCTCTCAAATCCTGCACTTGGTTGTACAATTTACGATTTTCTTCCAGGATTTTTTGGTATCCTGATGCAGCATGGCCTAGACCATGCAAGTGCTTACCTAATACAACAGAACGGGCAGTTATTATCATATTGATCATTCATCTTTTCCAACCGGTCCAGAAAACATAGAAAAATCTAATTCTACCCAGATTGTAGAACTCCTCCTGATACTTCATTTGTAAAAACTGCATTCCCTCTTTTGTTATGTGAAGAGTATGTTTCAATGCCTGCACGTCCAAGATTAGTTAATGTCCGCAGCATAAGACATTTTCATTAGCACTAGAAAATGCCATTACCTGAATCTTCATCTGTTGTTGTTCAATCAACATTCGCTGGTTGGACAGCTTGCCTTTTACTTCTTTACGACAATTAACCTTTGGAGAACATTGTTCCTCCAGGTTGATGCTTCTAGAAGTTTCTTCTGGTTCTTGTTCTTCCGGTTCCTTCTTAATCATTCCATTAGCCAAGACCAATGTCACACAACAGCTTTCAAGAAATAGAAAGCATATGAAAACTGACTTGCATGCTAAATCGCATTCCAAACTATGCAACTACAGTGGTCGAGTACTATAACTTTTTCAAGCCAAACTCACACCTTTACATCACAAGAAGAAGATCTTGAAAGAGGCTTGTCAGTGCTACGTACTTCTGTACCTTCTGTGGTTGTTCTCAGCTGTCATTGCAAAGATTAATAAGCTAAGTGAGAGAGGAAACTTCAAGTAAAGACTAATCATCATTGGAGATTTTCCATCTTCATGTGACGAGTAATAGTACTTCGAAGTGAAAAAGTTAATCATCTCAGGGATAATTGCATTATATACAACAGCATAAGCCCTGGATGCAGTACAAAGAAAAGAAGGGGCTTCAACAGCTGCTCACCAGTTCATTTTGGCCAGCCAATCGACGCTGATACTCTTCTGTTATCTTGCTTAACATAGCTTCGACAATCTGTTATCAGCAAAGAGCATTGGCTTTACAGGACTATGCTACCAATGTATTGTAACATGCTAATTCAGACATAAAATAGAAGATTCATTTCTTCCTTTAGTGGTGTTTTTCGAAAGGAACTAAAGCACTAACATAACACTCTTACACATGGGATTTCTTCTTGTTTCTTGTCGGAAAGTAATGTGTGAACGAGCACACTCAAGGAATGACCAATGCTCTGCCATACAGGAGTAGAGAAGGTTATACTCTCAACTCACTCATTTAAAAATAGTGAATAAATGCACAGATACAGGAGAGCTCACTGACAGCTTCACTGGGTTCTTGGCCAAGGTCATCATACGGGCACTGATCAGCATAAGGCACGCTACCCAATGAAGAGGATCGTGGAAATTTCATAAATGGTTCCGAATTTTTCCGCATAAATGGTTTTCCGGACCCGCTAGATTGGGCTTTAAAAATTCCACTATATTTCCAGGTCCCAACTGCACCAGTTTGTTTCCACTCGCCGTATGATTTAAGGGCTAAAACACAATTCACGACCCTTGCAGATTTTCCTCCCTAAAAGATCCAAAGCTTGAATTGATCTCAAAACAGAGAAACATCTCTCACAATGGAATGGAAACAATCTTATACATTTTCGCTCCCGCTGTGATGAGTCAAAACTCTCACCTGATCCAGATCAGACGCTTCGAAAGTTGGAATCCCCATTTCCTCCACAACTACAAGGAAGTTTCTCACATTTTCAAAGTACTGATATGCAGATAGAACTGCCCCATCAGGTAAAGTAACGGAATCACAAGGTCCTTCCACTACCTATCAGGTGTTTTGCACCAAAAAATCATTCAAACAAGTTCTGCTTACCGTCAATAACAAGAAGGCGAGAGAATCATACCTTTGATATCGCTCCAGGCTGAACCTTGTTAAGGACATTACACAAAATTATCCCACTTCGCAATCCAAGCCTAAATTCTTCTTCTGAGGGCTCAGCCGGCAAATCTTTACCACCAACAACTCCAACTGTCTTGCGAAGCCATCGAGCTGCTTCATACCTTCTACAGGCTGCAAAATCATACAGCAATATCAAGGATTCATATCTTATATCATTCTCATGATCAAGTAATTTCCAACAAATAATGTAGCAAAACAAGTTTGGACTTTTAAACAAAAGGAACAAATAAGATACAGATAATTGATATTCTTTTTCTAGCCAGAAGTGCCCTGCAATGCTTATCACATATGAACTAAACGTTCCCATAGCTAAAGGAAAACTTATTTCCACCGCTAAATTTCAAACGTCAATGGTCCAGGGAAACTTGAATTTGACAGACACCAAACACAACTGCCTTACTGCGACTGAGCCTTATATGAACCAACTACGTTATCCAATGGAGATCAGCTGCATTAAAAACCACGATAAAAACTTTAAGTAGATGAAAATTCGATCTAGAAAACAAAACAGTATAAGGTTTCTCAAAGTTTCCATCACCAACAAGCATAAAAAGAGGCTTAACATCAATTAATATGGAAAAAATATAACGGATATATAGATAGAGAAAGAGAGAGGGAATAAAATGTTGATCATACAAGCTTCATCAGCTTTTCTTGGAGCCACAGTGTTGGTTAGCCGAGTCCCATGTTGTTTAAGAACATCTTCCACAAGAGAAACAACGGAGAAAGAACAAGCTTGCTGCTCTTCTGTTGCCATTCTTCTTTTTCTGAAAATAAACCAGACGAAGCACCAATCTCTTGAACACCTTCTTTGAAGAACCCGGGTTCAAAGATTTCCCATTTATCAAAAAAGAACCAATAACTCCAAATATTTTCACCGACCAAAGAAATTGTGTATGTTTACGTGTAAAAGTATATGCAACTACGGCATAGCGTTTATTTGTATTCTCGGAGTCAAAGAACAAGAGATGAATAGTTTTGAGATAGATGAGACGAAGATTGAACTATACAGAGAGAGGGCCAGAAAATGGATGATGGGAGATTCCCGGAAAATTTCTGTCACTTTCTGTTTCGTGATCCTTCCCTGTCTAATATTGAAAAGAAAAGCTACCACAGCGAAGCTGGTTCCGTGTCTCTCGGGTTAAAGGGCAGCTTTTAACTATGTTTTTAAATTCTCCCTAATTAATGTGAACACATTTTAAAGCACCAATTCCCATAACTTGAAAATTATCAAAATTTAGTACTAACAAAATCCATTTCCTTTTATTTCTAACACTAAAAAATATATATATAAACAAATATTCACTTAATATGGAATTGAATTAGAAGCAACAACACCGAAATTAATGCAAGGTAAGAGTTAATTAATTGAAAAAAAAAGAAAGAAGAAGAAGATAGAACTCTTTGGCAGAGAAATTATACACGCAATGCAAATTGGCTGGACCTGGATATGTGTTGATGATTACAATTAACAAAAGGTAACAAGCAGATGGGCTGATTATTACGTTGTGGATATCATATCTAGCTGTTAACTTCGTTTTACATTTTTAATAGCTGTTAACTTCATCTCTAATGCATACATACATTCTTCTTCCTTAGGATATTACTATTAGATGAATGAGAAGATTATAATAATAGCAGGATGGGCAGTTCCTGTCTTGTACACACAAAATGACCAACTATGCTATATAAACATAACTGGTGGCCTCCAAAAGCAAATAAGCAATGCATGAAAAGGACCACCACCTTATCCTCGTAGTCATTAGTAGCTCTTTCAAGGACATATCATTTCTTGTTTTGGTTTGCTTGGAGCACCTTTAATTATTTGATACTTTCTTCCCAACCTTTAACAGATTTAGGACAACAATATGCAACAAAATTACACATACATCTCTTGTTTATATAATTTTTTGGGTTAATTATTGAAAATTTTTAAATTTTACACAATTTTACAATTATAATTCGAAATTTTAAAAGTGACAATAAAATATTCGATCTTTCAATTTCTTTAATAAAAATAGTCCAATGTTAATCTCTCTATTAATGGTGCTAATGTGACAAATCGCGTCAATTATGTTACGGCAGATGTAGGATGTATGTGTCATGCCAAATTCAAATCAAATTTCAATAAATCATATTGAATAGAAATAAACAATAACAAAAATAAATAAATAGCCATTCTTCCTCTACTCTTTTTGTCTACACCACTTTACTTAAATAGCAACCGACAATATCGTTGGTTTCACCTTTAGTAGTCCTTTTCTCCGTCCAAATCACCAAATGGAGTCGACCATGTGCAACGAATATTTAATAGTATATAGCGATTTGTAATAAGGACACATGGTCATTCCATACAACGGTTGTTATAACCATTACTGATATGATACGTGTCTTCCTTATTTATGATAGTAATGCTTCGACATCATATCTGTTTTCTTCTTCCTCTGTGTAATATGGTTAATTGTTTATAACAGAGAATCCTATTGAAGCTTATGATATTGTTCAATCATATGCTTTTTCGGGTACTCTGCCTTCACTAATTCTCAGCTCTTTTCTATACAACCCTTGCAGCCCATGTGTCCAAGTCAATTCTAGAACCAACAATCTATTATGACTAGAAAAAAGCTACAGTATAATCTCTTTATCTCATCACACCGTTATGGACATATAAATCAACCCAAAATGATCTTCCACACTATGCTTAACTACCCACCCAATAATCTCCTATATGATCTACATTCTTGTTTTTTATATGTACTTCACCCACGGAAGACATAAGATCTCCTTTTGGACAAATTCTCAAGTTAAACAGTGTAACAAATACAAACAACTTTATTAAATGAAGTTTTTATATTAATACAAATATGTATATGTTGTCACATAAACTTGGTTATCAACTTGGATTCGGTTTTGCTTTAGTTAAATTTGTGCTTGTTTACGTCACAAACAATTGTTTTAAGCCTTTTTTTGTTCATCATGGATTTTCTTTATTTTTTCTAGTTCTTTTATTTCTATATTTCAATCTTTCACTTTGATCTCCAGTGTATGCCTTTTAGGGTTATATAAAAAACGATAAGATTTCATGAATTAATTATTCTAAGAACTAAAGTAGCTACAAATATGTGAATGCTTTGTTGTCCAAGATGATCTATAAATTAAATCCAACATTAAAGAAGTGGACAAATTGACTTCTGTCGATTGAAAGACAAAATTTTCCTTTTAAGAGAAAGGAGATAATTAAAAAAAATGTTTTTTTTTAGAGGCAAAGACCTTAAACAACATATCAAGGACTACCTTTAGCTCTAGGTTTATGGTTGAGAGCTTCGCTCCTCTATATCAGCATGCTAGGATAGTCCTTCAGTTTGGGTATGATGTTGGTTTATGAACTAACTTTGAGAGACTTGCCATATGTTTGTTATTAACATTTCGAGGTCTAATTGAATTGGACAACTTAATGCACTTCAATCCTTGTGTGGGGATATAAGAACTAAAACATGGAGTGACCAATAAAAATACAGACTCTAGAGTTAAAGATGCCCAATGAACTAAATGCATGCACCGCTTTAACAGTATATGTCCCAAATTTAGAGTTGGAGGAGGTTCTATAACTCTTTTATCTATTTTATATTTTGAAATTAAATATTTAATAAAGGTCACAATACAATTCATATTTATGATCAACTGTGAGGTGGATGAAAAACACACATATGTTATTAAGTATTTTATTTCATTTTAAAGTTAAATTACAATTTTGAAGATATTTTCAGATAATTGTGAAAATTAGACCTTGGATGATGTGTTATTCAAGAATCGAAGGCTATTTTAAGTAAAATTGTAAAACAATCAAAATTATTGATTGAACATGGTCTAATCAAAATTAGTGACAAGGCCTAAAATTTGGTTAAGACTGTGTGTAAACTAGAGAGGAAATATGAAATTTCACAATTTCATGACATGATTATGCCATATACCATATACTAATTTTAACGAAGAAAGTGAGATCTATGGTTAATGATACGATAGTGTTAGAGATCGTGTCTATTACCTGGAGAAAATAGTGAAATCTACAGTTTGGGCCACGATCATATTTTAGATCATGTCCTAGAGAAAGTAAAGCATATTTAAGTACAAAAATCCTAATTTTACAATGACTTTATATGGATTTTAAAGAAACAGACATTCTAGATTATTATTTTCTTTCTAAAAGCTACACTTAGCCATTGAGAGGTTCCTAAAACCTTTAAAATTTCAACTTAAAGTCATTTTTCATTAGAGAATCAAGATGCAACTATCATCTTAGCAGACCAAGCTATTGATAAAGATCAAGATCTCATCTAGATTTATTTCTATCATGATATCTTTGTTTTTATCTTTTGTGTTATATATATATATATATATTTAATTTGGATTTATTTAAGATATGTGATATACTTCTGTAAATTATTTTTGATTGATCTTAATGTAGATTTATTCATGCTAACGTCTAAATCTAATTTGAATTGACTTTTAGACTACTTAAGAGAGTCTGTTTGTGGTGGATTATAACTTAAGTAGGGGGGTCGAACAGGGTGATTAAGATAGACCTTCGTGATCTTCCTAGAGTTAAGGTGAAATTGACGTGTTTGATCTCCTACCCAATATATCTTTCTATGTAAGTGCCCCTATCGCTTCTATAGTATAGGTTATTTTACCAAGTTTATAATGGGGAGTTATAATGTAGAGCCCTTGGAACCAAATGACCAACTTATTCACTTGAGATTGATTTCAAAATGAAAAATTCCACAGCTCTAGGTACCTTTTTCTATGCATTTAACACAGCTTTCCAAAGTTCAAAGATTTGGAGTCCTTTGAGAAGAATAAAGCTTCTGCTTCATATCCTTGGCTTGTATTTGATGATTTCAACACCACTCTCTATAGGTTAGAGGTTGAGGGAAACTGTAACTTGCTTAATCAAAATGTATCTACTTAAATGTACCAAAGATGTAGAGCTTATTGGTCTTAAATATAAGGGGCATATGTTCATTTGGAGCAACAAGCAAACCTCTAGATTTTTTATTCGAAAGAAGTTGGATAGAGCTTTAGTGAATATGGAATAAATTGTTGATTTATCATAAAGTAAAACCATTTTTTTAGATATAGGAATTTCTGATCATACCCCTATCAAAATTGATAATATGTTCAAAAAGATCATTATTAAACACCCTTTCAGGTTTAATAATTTTCATGTAAATGTGGATGGTTTTCAAGTAGCTATAGACAAAGGATTGGAGGTAAATGCTTCTAACACTAAACAGTACATTTGTATTCAAAAGCTTAAGGCTATTAAGCAGGAATTAAAACTGTTAAATGCTAGTAGAGCTTAAAATACAAAAAAGGAGATTGAGGAGGTAGGGTTTAGAATTTCCACTATCCAAAATCACTAGCAAGCAACCCTAGTGATTGAAATCTGGAAAACGAGGAGAGGAAAGTTTTTAAACATTTCTTGTAGGTAGTAGACAATCATTACTCCTTGATGCAATAGAGAGTAAGTATCAACTGGATAAAGGATGAGAATAGATGCCAAATTTTTTATTTAATATTTTCGTTGCAAGAAGAATCATCAACAAAATATGATCTTTAAAAACATTTTCTGGTGACATGATCAGTGTACAAGAAGAGATAAGTAACAAAGCTATAAATTTTTTTAAAAAACTATTAGGAACTGAGGGGAATAACATAACTTTTGTGGAGGATCTTAAAGCCTTTATCCCTTTTAGGATACTTGAGGGAGAAGCTATTGACTTAATCATACTAGTCACCGACAGTGAAACCGAGGTTTTGTTCTTCAACATGAATGGATCAAAGGCTCTTGGTCCAGATGGACTTAATAGGAATTTCTACCATAAAACTTGGGATAAGATAGGAAAAATTACTAAGGATGTTATGCGCGAGTTTTTTAAGAGAGGGGTATTGCTAAAAGAGATCAGTAAAACCACTTGTGCCTAATCCCTATGGTCCTTATCCTGCTTCCTTAAGTGAATACAGGCCTATTTCTTGTATTAACTTCAAATACAAGAACATTGCTAATGTGTTAGCAAATAGGATGAAACCAACCTTAAAATTTATAATTAATCAGTGAGAATCAAGGAGCATTTTTTAGCAATAGACATATTGGAGACAATGTTTTTATGTTGCAGGAGTTAATGAAAGGTTACACAAGAAGAAATACTCCATAAAATTGTGCCATCAAAGTTGATTCCTTGGAACTTTAGTTGCTAGCCTCTTGTTTATTGTCTTTTGTAACTTTTGTAGGAAGACTTTCTAATTTTACTTGTAGAGTTTGGGATCTTCCCAATGAAATAATTATATTCATTTCTATGGAAATTTAAACGATTTCTTTAATTTTTCAAATAAAAGTGGATCTCTATAAGGCATTCGATAGTGTCAACTAGAATTTCATTTTACAGACACTTAAAGTTTTGAAATTTCCACAAATGTTTATAAAATGGATCAGAGCTTGCATTACTACTACATCCTTTAGCATTTTGATCAATAAATATCCTATATAAATATTCAAGGGTTCTAAAGGTGTTAGGCAAGGCGATCCCTTTTCCCCCTACCCATTCATAATTTGTATAGAGGTTCTCACACTTTTACTGAAACATAATATCTCCAAACCTTAAATTTCAAGTACCACTCCAAATGTAAATTGGTTTCTCTAACAAGCTTATGTTTTTCAGATCTTATCTTACTATACAAAGTTGATGCTTATTTAGTAGCTTTACTAATGAGTACCTTACAAAGATTCAAATAGAGCCCTGGATTAAGTATTAATTTACAAAAGTGCTTATTTATCTTGTCAGAAAGTGCAACATACCTTACAGATATCATGACTCAAGTTACTGGTACGACTAAACAAAACCCTATGCTACTATTTTTGGGACTTCCATTCTCTTAAAAAGGCTTAGATATGGAGAATGTCTTCCCCTAATTGAAAAAATTTAGAAAAGAAGATAACACTTCCATATTTCACTCCCTAATCTTTCTTAATTCCTTATTGTTATTGGATATTGATGATCGGTAAACTTGGGTATTTAGTTACATCTATGGATTGCTAAATTACTTTTTAGGAATTGCTTATTGAACTTTACATTTTTGATTTAGTGAATATGTTTTTGATGATTACTATTTTATATTCAATTTGGATTGAGAGATTAGATTAGATCATCTATGTTGTGTTGCACAATGATAGTTAGCACCTCAATAGATCTGTAAATGTCAAATTAATAGGCAATTAAAAAGAGATCTTGATTGTTTATTAGTTATCTATAAGATTGCTTCAAATTCAACCACATAATTAAAAAAAGTTTTGATAAATTGAGAGATCATAATTTAATTTCTATTTATTTTAATTGGTATTACTTGATTAGATCTTAAGAGAGGGTAATCATAATCATATGACATCTAGGATTAAGTATGATTAAATCAAAAAAGGTAAAATGAAAACAAATAAGGATAGAAGTAATTTCTAATTTTTATTATTGATAAATCAGTCAATTTTTTGGAAAGTAATTAAATTCATTTATTTTCAAGGTACAAAAGATTTAAATTTACACGACATGATTCCTAGGTACAGACAGGATTGAAATTTCTTAATCTAATCGCCATCTTTTCTTCAATCAATTTTATTACTATTTAGTTATTAATTCTTTGTTTTTAGTTTAATTTTTAGTAATCATCTTGTTGTTTACCATAAACAAAGTTTACAAGAATTGTTAGATGACTACTACAATTCTCATGGGATGATATCTATTATACTATAAGATACAATCAGAATACTTGCAGTAAAGAAAGTTTTCAATTAAAATTTCAACAAGTTTCACTTTTTTTCACAAAATTTTCACCATTAGCCTTAGAGACTTCCTCTTTATTAGGACCAAGTACATCCATCCTAAAACAATCCTCATCAAAGGCAAGATGTCTCTTTATGTTCCGAAAGATGTGGAACTATGTTATCTCTTTGCCCACCCTAAATGTAAGCTTCCTTTTAGTAACATCAACAATAGCGTCGAATAGCCGATAAAGGCCTCCTAAGATAACAGGAACCTTAATGTTCATCACCAAAAAGTTATACGAAAAGATAACTTTTCCTACGTTTATAACTAGGTCTTCATAATCCAATTATGTATTTGACGGAACTATCTACCAACTATGGTGAAATCTGTTATCTTGAGGTCTCCTATCCTTAGCTTCTTAAAAATAAACAAGGGCATTAGATTTAACCTAATAATGGATATAACTTAAAAGGGATAATTAATTTCACAATAGATATAACGTAAAGAGATGAGCTCATACAAAAAATGATTTAATCACATTAATGCATACAAGTATCAATGTGGTTTTGAAAAGAATCAAGGTAAGTTTTAGAGAACAAATTGTGGAAGAAAATTACACAAATGAAAGAAAAATATAGACTAATATATATGTTTCAATCTTAGGATCAAAGTTTCATAAGTTTTGTCTACACATTTAGCTAACCATTTCTCAAGAAAAATAACAATGCTGATAGTTTTAAGACTCAAGATTGTCATTCAATCAGGTTACATAATTTTCAAGTTCAATTGAAGCTTTCTAATGGCGTAAAATTCAAATATATGGAAAGCACAATTTTAAGAGACCCAATGAATGTATAAAAGAAAAAGTTACAGACGTAATTCCCTCTTCCACACTTATCATGAACATAGTCCTTAATGTTTTCATATAAATAAAGAGAAGGGAAAAGAAATTCATTACCCTGAATTTCTTTTATAAGGGATGATGACTTGAATAGAACGTGTTGCTAGGATCTTTGTAATATACAACTTCTAAGAATAACACATTGTATAGAAAATATAATTGTGAGAGCAATAAGAAAAACTAGCCTAAACTTGAAAAGAGATAAAGAAGAAAAACAAATTCTTATTATTCATGGCGTAATACCACGCTTGGGCTACCTCCCAACAGTGCCTTTGCTTATAGTCTTTGGTGAAACAAACTCCTTGTTCTTCACATGTTAAGGTAGGTTGGATCAACCAACTAAATCTCCCTCATATTAGAGATAATAAATTTTTAAATAATCAGTTTAAATATGTGTCCATTCACCTTTAAAAATTTTAGTTTTTAAAATTTTAATTTTAATAAAATTATGCAAAAAAATATTCATAACCATAAATGGCCTAATCCACTAAGATCTCAACTTACCTAGCATAAATTTCAGTCTTGAGTTAAATAGAAGTACTTTCTAACCTATGAAAAATTATTTGCAATGTAGCAACTCATAATGAAGATACTTTGTGCTCTCTTTATAAACCTTACGTTATCATAAGCTTCTATCTGGAATTTCCTCTAGCTCCTAAAAGTTGAAACTTCCTTTCTACTATAGCTTTCTTAAAATCCAATTTGCATTGCTTAACTTCCAGAAAACACAATGTTCAATTTCAATAGACAAGTGACACAACTTACCGTAAATAATTTTATACAATGACATTCCAATTGGGGATTTGTATGATGTTTGGTACGCGCAAAGTGCATCCTATAAATGTGAGCTTCAATCTCTCTAGATTGGATTAACTGTCTTCTCTAAGATAGTATATCTCTTGGTTGATAACTTCAGCTTACCTATTGGTATATAGGTGATATGCTACCTACTTTGCGATGTATTCCATATTTTTTGCCTCAATGCTTTTACAGTTCGATTGCAAAAATATGCCCCATGGTCACTAATAATTGTTATAGGAATTTAAAACCTATAAAAATGTTGGATTTAAGAAATGCTAAAACAACCTTAGAATTGTTAGTATGGGTAGCCTTGGCTTTTACCCATTTTGAAACATAACCCATGGCAGCAAAATATAAACGAATTCAAAAGAGTTAGGAAAAGTTCCCATAAAATCCATGCCCCATACATAAAAAAATCCCATAGGACAAAGCAAGGGTTTGAGGCATTTCATTGTTATGGGATAAATTACCTACTCTTTGATATTTGTCACAACCTTTTCAAAATAAGTAAGCATCCTTAAATAATGTTTTCCAATAAAACCCACTATCTTGAATTTTCCTAGCCATCCTCTTAGGCCTAAAATGGCCTCAACATGTATAGCTATGACAGTAAGTAAAATGAAATAAATTTTATAATTAGGCACACACCTACCAATAATTTGATTAGAAATAATTTTTCAAAGGTATAACTCATCCCATATATAATACTTAGGGTAATTTTTTATTTTGCTCTTCTTTTCGTTAGGAGGTAATATTACGGTAATCAGGAAATTCACCATATCAGTAAACCAGGGTTCCTTACTTTGTAGCTACAATAGCTACTCATTGGGAAACATTTTTTAGAACAGTTATGGCTCTTTCTCATTCAATAGTCTATTCAAATGATCTGCCATATAATTTTCAACTTCTCTTTGATCATTATTCTCTAAATCAAACTCTTGTAATAAGGGAATCCAATAAATGAGTCTTGGCATAGACTCCTTCTTTTCTAGTAAGTATTAAGGGCTCCATAATTAGAAAAAACATTTACCTTAAATCATAATAAATAAAGACCTAAATTTTTGTAAAGAAAAAATAATAGCTGAAAGCTTATTTTCTATGGTTAAATAGTTTCACTAGGCAGAATTCAACTTCTTTGATGCAAAATGGATGACATGGCTATTCTTCTCGTGTCTTTGTCTAAGTATCACCCTTATAGCATATTTGCTTGCATCACATATGATCTCAAAAGATATGACCTAATTAGGTAGTTGTATGATTGGTGAGAACATGAGTAGCACCAAAAGCGACTTGAAATTCTTCTCCAAGGTCGAATAGGACATCCTTTTGTAATAGCCTTGACAAAGGTTATGTAATTTTTGAGAAGTTTTGATAAATCTCCCATAGAAACCTGTATGACAAAGAACACTATGGATTTCCCAAACATTAATAAGGTAAGGCAAGCTCACAATCAAGTCAATGTTTTCTTTGTCAACTTCGATATCCCTCGTTGAAACAATCTGACCCAAAATTATTCCTTATTTTACCATAAAATGACATTTTTTGTATTTCAAAACCAAATTGGTGTTAATGTAGCATTTCAAAATTTTAGACAAGTGATCCAAACATTGATCGAAAGAATTGTCATAAATAGTAAAATCATCCATAAAAATCTCAATGTCATTCTCAATCATGTCGAAGAAAGATACTCATTATGCATCTTTGAAAAGTACAATGGCATCACACAATCCAAATGGTATAAAATGATAGGCAGAAGTTCCAAATTGGAGCTAACACCATTTGATAATAACCAGAAAATCCATTTAAGAAGCAAAGAAAGACTTACCTGCTAACTTTTTGAGCATCAAAACAATAAACAAAAGCAAAAATTGGTCCTTTCTAATTACTACATTTAGCTTTCCAAACTCAATGCACATTCTCCACATGTTTTGAAATCTCATGAGGGTAAGTTCATTCTTCTCATTTGAAACAAGGGTGGGAACAATTTTCTTAAGCTCCAAGTGAACTAGGCTTAACCCATTGGCTATCTGATATAGGATATATAGTCCATTGGTCAAGTAACTTTAAGATTTCCTTCATAGCAACCTCCTTATTCATTGGGTTCAATTTACGGTATAGCTCACTTACTAGCTTTATGTCCTTTTCTAGCAAGATCTAATACATATAAATTGAAGGGATAATCCCTTTGATGTTTGCAAAGTCCACCCAGTGGGCATCTTATGTTCCTTTAGAACTCGTAACAACTTCTCTTCCTAAATTTGGTTAAGTCATTTACAACGATTACTAGAAGAGTTTCATTTTTTCTAAAAAATACTTCAAATTATGGGATAATGAATTTAATTACAATTTTGTAGCTTATTTAATAGAAGGTAAAATCCTTTCATGAGAAATCAACAACTGTAGAAATGGGTCAACAAACCTGGAGGGCATTTCAAGAATGCAAGGATATAATTGCTTCTTTCATATCCTCATTATCTTCCACTCTAGCTTCCCTATTCATCTTGCTATGCTTCATCATAAATTCCAGCTCATCTTTTGTAAAATTCTGCTTAAAACCATCTTACAGAATTAGGTTAATATTATCAATCTGAAAAACATATTCAGAATCCTCAAGATACTTCATAGCATCAAAGATATTAAATGTTATCACTTCTCCATCGAATTCTAAAGACAAAGTACCCAAGTGTAAATCAATTTTCTTTCGATTTTCATGAATGATATTCCCAATAATATGTGAGATAAATTTGAAAAAGTACCATCATTCATGTTAATGATATAAAGATCCACAAGAAAGATGAGCTCATTTATTTAAACTAGAACATCTTCAATGACATCCACATAATACGAATTGGACCTATCTACTAATTGACTTATAATTTTTATTTACTCCATATGTCCTAATTTTAAAGTCTTGTAAATTGAAAGGGGTATAATATTAATTGATGCTCTGGATTTAAGCATAGCTTTCTCTACCTTCTTGTTTCCAACTATGCAAGGTGTAGTGAACATACCTGGATCCTTGCACTTATAAGGTGACTTCTCTAGATTACTGCAGAGACATTCTGAATAACTATTATTTTCTCTTCCATTTTTAGCTTTTGTTTGTTGGTGCACAACTCTTATAGAAACTTAACATATTATAGAACTTGTTTGATTGCTTCCAACAGTGGAATATTTACTTCCAATTTCTGAAATGTCTCCAAAATTGCTTATTCCACCTCCTCCTTCTTTGATTTTGCTAACCTACTAAGATAAAGAGGTGTAAATAAAATTTTAAATTAGGGTGTATATGCTTACTACCTTCTTTTTCAATTGATGAAGTTGCAGGTTGCTCTTCCCTTTTGCTCCTTTTAGGAGTTACCCAATTAGATGAGGTAGTTTGCACTTCTTTGCCACTATGAAGAGTCATGGCATTAACATTTTCTTTTGGGTTGATTTCCATTTGTAATGGTAACTTCCCTTTATTACATTCTAACTTGTTCATAGCTATTGTGAGCTATAAAATATGGGTCCCTAAATTTTGAATGTTATCTCTTGTCTCCCGTATAAAATGTTGTATGTTAGTTGTTAAGGCCATAATAATTTTTTCTAAAGACATACTTGAACTTGATCCTTTATTTGGTAGGGTGCAGGTTTATTATATTTAGGAGGTTGGTATTAGTGTTAATTATGAGGTTGTCTATATCTCAGGTTTAGGTGATATCTCCAACAAGGGTTGTAATGATTTGAAAATGGATCATACTTCCTTGGTTGGTTAACAAAGCCACCTACCTCATTCACCTGAGGAGTTGTTTCTTCTTTTAGTTGGGAACATCTACCAGTGTAATGCTCTTGGTTAGAGCAACTGCTACACACTCTAGCATTTAATACCTATCCAAAAGCAACTTGTATAACAAGAGAGGATAATTCAGAAGTTGAGTCTCAATACTTAAAATTCCTACCTTATTTATTTAACTTGGTTGATGGTCTCTTACTCCAAATTGTTATGAGTTAGCTAAAATTTTGAGATTAAATCTCTTGTTTCCTTTGGTGTTTTCTCTGTGAGTG
The DNA here is from genome assembly GCA_027575705.1 of Erythroxylum echinodendron. Lineage (NCBI taxonomy): Eukaryota > Viridiplantae > Streptophyta > Magnoliopsida > Malpighiales > Erythroxylaceae > Erythroxylum > Erythroxylum echinodendron. The sequence goes on along the minus strand of JANZXR010000006.1, from coordinate 20,091,263 downwards.
CTCCTCCACTTATGTCGCCTATCATATTCTAATCCATAGGCAATAAAGCTTTATAATAATACTACAAAAGAAATTAATTAAATATTTGATGATGTGGACAACTTGCACATAACTGATTAAATTACTGTCAGTTCTCATGTAAAGTTTGCTTATTAGATTAATGAATCCTACCTATCTCCTTTTGAATGGTTCTAACCCTTGAAGCTAGAAAGAACTTCTCTAAAATTTTTCTTTTCAAGTCATTCCACATCCTTATAGATCCCGGAGAAAGGTAGTACAACTAGCCTATTGTTTTGTCTGCTAATGAGAACGAGAAGGCTCTCAACTTAATAAACTTCTATTATCTTTGTGACTTTATGGTCAAAAAACCACATAGAACTCCTTTAAGTGCTTGTGGTGATCCTCACCTATAAGGCCATGGAAAGGAGGCAATAAATGAATCAATCCTAATTTTAACTAGAAAGCCATATTAATGTCAGGAAATTCGATGCATAATGGTTGTTGATTAACGTCAGGGAGTTGCCAACTCCTTTAATGTTCTTTATTATGCCATTTTGATTAGAGAGAATATTCTATTGTTTTCAATTAGTATTGAACTAGGAAAATCCTTAGTCAAGATGGAATGACAATTTGAAAATAGTTTTCAAATGTCATTAATTGAACCAATTGCTAATGATGGAGAACTAAGATGATTAGACTAATTTCCATACTCTCTTTCTAATCCTAAATATGATTTAAGATTATAGTTTATATCTATTGTCAATAAATTTGGGAATCTAATGAGTCATACATAAAGAAAAGGTTAAGGATTTTAATTAAGTTGGATTTTATTGTAAAGTTTAAGAAACTTTATGATTAAAAGGGCAAATCCCAAATTGCACAAGGCTCTTTGCTTTGTGAAGATCAAGGGAGGATCATCAATTGTCTGTAGCCTTACCTTTGCATTTTACAAAGAGGTTGTTTTCGTAACTCGAACCTATAACATTTTGGTCACAAAAGAATAATCTTATCAGATATTTAATAAATAAAGATCAGTATGAGATAGTAGATCTTTTTTGGGCATAATTAGTATGTAATTAGAATTAATTTTAATTCTAGTTAAATTAATAAAATGTGCTAAACATATTGTAAATAGGCTTAGGCTCTGAGGGAGCTAACACATGCCTAACCTTTCAACAATAATCACAGAGTTCTCTCAACATGTTATATGGATACTATTAGAGGTCGAACGCTTATACTATTATAGTAGTTAAGATGAGCCAATTTTAGAAACAATTAAAGGGAAATGACAAGAAAAAGATCAAGCTTCGGAATAAGATATAAACTATGATACATGATTTATTATGTTTTATATGATAATCATGTTATAGAATTCAAGTGATCTTAAATTTCTAAAAATCATATGAAATAGTTTTTATAATTATTTTGTTGTGCACGAGATCAGATCCTGATCCAATTTCCTAACAATATATTCCCTAGTAGTAACATTCTCCTTTAAGTACAAGCCCATAAAAAAAATCTCTTGTAACTCGTATTGTACATCTCTTCAATCACTAAAAATTGGATCATATTGTGAACAACCAAGATGTGATGCCACTTCTCCAATGTGAATGTGGTGAAGAATTCAAGTGTCAACTTTTTGTAAATAGGTTCCTTGATTGCAAAGAAGCAATCCTAACCACCAACACTGATCAAGTTTTAGGCATTCGAACTCAGCAACATCTGGTCAAGCAATACTTAGTCGATGCATTTTCTCTTGGCATATAGTTTCGACCTTAATCTCTTGTATCGAGCGATGTGGGCCAGTGTAATGAAGTTAAGCACAGAGTGTGTAGGTGTAGGCTGTGCCAGCTCCAATTGTCAGGTTGATTATTGTGAAGTACTGTTACCTTTTCCGTGACAACTTAATTATAGGAATTAGATCTATAGTGAAAGATATAGAAGCTTTTTTTGAACCTATTTTAAATCTAAGTATACAGATAATGTACTAAACATATTTAGTTTTTAATATATATGATATTTTTAAAGTATTAAATATATCCATTATTTTATGTTTGATTTGACATTTAAGTTTAAAATTATGTGGATATTAACTTTAGAAGTAAATTATTATTTAGGTATATTTTACTTAAAATAATATTATTTTTAGATTGAAAAGGTTTACTGTAGCATTAATTGCTAATTAGGTCATAATACATTTTTTCATGTAATAGAAATAATTAATTAGATTAATAAGTTCTTTAATGTACTTGGGATAGTTCATTGCATTGTCTAGAAAGTAATGTATTGTGAAACATTTGAGCCAATGTGCATGGAAAAAGAACCTAACATCTTATCAAAGATCTATGTATTTGGATAATTTCTCTTAATTGTGATAATAAGTGATAACAAAATTGTAAGATTTAAGCATATGCTTACTATAGAGAATCTTATAGAATTTTCTCATTAAACCATTATCCTAGCATTATCATGATCATCATAGAGAGATATGACTTAGAAAAGTTACACGATTGGTGTAGTGCAATTAGGAGATTGTTAGTTTATACCCTACAACACCCTACAGCCAATCAGTTAATTATAGTTTAGTGACATAATTATTTAAAGACATACATATTTAGATGTATATGATAAACTCTATATAAATTATATTGATATTATAATTATGAGATTCATATTCTATTTATATATTATCTTGTTAAGATTAGACGTTAAGAAGATGTAAAAAGACTAGTACACGTTATGTTTTTCTTTATGAATGAAGTAATTGATCTCATAGCTAAAGTATTGAGATACTTAAACAAATATATATGTGCTTGTTAACGAGTAAGTTCACTTAATTGACCTTATATGAGAATTTTATTGGAACATTACTTACGAGTTGTATAACCAAGAATAGGAAAAAATGAGACCAAGCAAATTAAAATTAAAATTTTGTCACTACAAGTAGTTAGTGAAATAAGTGGAAAAAGAAATAAAACTGACCAAAACTAGATAAGAGGGGAGCAAGAAAGAGAAGGATACAAAGAAAGAAGAAAGAGAGCTTGGAAGACCAACTCAAAAGTAGGTAAAGAAAACAAAGAATAGGAAAACCAAAGTGAATGAGCAATGTGAGATTTGATAAAAAATATAGGAGAAACAATAATAAAGGGAAAGAAGGAAAGTGAAGACTAAAAAAAGGAAACAATTGATCTAAGGCATATATAGAAGTGAAGGATCAAAAACAAGGAATAAGGTTGAATCCATTGAAGTAAGAAAATAGAAAGGAAAAAGAGAAAAGGTTTAACCAAAGGATGGAAAGTTTAGTGAGAGAAATCATGAAACAACCCTTAGATAACTTACTAACAATGTCTTAAACTATATAATATAACATTATCAAGATAGTTTAAGATCAAATGTCAAATTGTTTAGGGATTGTTTGGTTCCACTTCATTTTTTCTATTGTAGTTTTTGGTATTTGTTTTTCCTTCAAATAAAAACAAAATCCTTTTTGTTATTAATGTCAATGTAGATATATGTTTTTATCACTGATAATAATCACATATTAGATAAAACTTAAAGATAAATTATTTTTAGTTAAATAAATTAATTTTTATCTCTTATATAATATTTATCAAAAAATTATTAATAAAATATTTTATTTTATTAAGATAAATAATTTAAAAGTTACCTTTTTGTTTATAAATTAATAATTATTTTAAATATATTTTAATTATTAAATCAAATTTTATTGAAATTTGTATATTTGACATATATTAGTTTAATTATAATTATTAAAAGTTACTTAATTTAAGTAAAATTAAATTATTCATAATTATTATCAATAATTAATTTTAATTAATTAAATATATAATATGAAATTAAGTTTGATCATCATTCTTATTGAAAATTAATATATTGAATAATATACATTTAGTTAATAGTAAAATAGATTGTAAAGAAAAACAATAGAACACATAAATTTTTTTTAAGGTTTTAATAATTTTTGAAAATAGGAAGAAACTGAAATAAAAATAAAAAATTCAAAGAGACAAATATGTTTTACTGAATTTAAAAATAAAAATAGATAATTAAAAATAAAAACAAACAAACTCTTAATTTAACTAATTTAGTGTAAGAAGGATAGGGTTCATAGAAAAAATGTAATGATTTCCTAACATGTGTTTCGGCAAAACTAGCCATCTTGTCATTGATAAACTTTTTAGATTGACACCAGGGAAAAAGACGGTGAAATGAAGATCCAAAAACAGATATCCACTTCGCCGTTTGATGGTTTTATGGCGTAGGCATTGCATCATTAGCTTGCAAGTTCCCAAACCAAGGGCTCAGATTACTTAGATGCACTGTTTGTTCTTGATCAGCGGTTCAGTGAACTTTACGGACGATAAGGAGATGGCTGCATCAAATTAATGACTGTATCAAAAAGAAATCAACCGTCACGTGGTGATAAACATGTCAAAGACTCAAAAGGAAGGTCTGTATCAAAGTTCAAAATTGCAATATTATAACATTTAACAAAAAATCTATTTCATTATACTTAATATTAAATTAAATTTTACCCTAATGTTATTAAAATAGTATTCAAAACATTTAAAAATTTAATTATAAGTGTCCATGTTGTTAACCTTTGCAAATTATATTTATATGGAGTTAATGATTAGTTTCTTATGTTTTTATCAATTTATTAGACTTAAAGTTAGTGTTAATTATTTCTTTATCAAATAGACAGAGTAAATTATTACATATTCACAAAAATGTGAATTATAATAAAAAAGAAAGTGGTCATTTTATTTATTAAGAATAAATAAAAATTTAATTAAATGCTTAATTTATTATTAACAGTTAACAAAATAATACGATTTTAATCAAATCAATTATTATATTTTTGATGTAATTAATAATATAATAAATTAATAAAACACTCAATTATTATATTTTTAATGTAATTAATAATATAGTAAATTAATAAAACACTTATTAATTATGCAATTTACTAATTAATGAGTTATATGAAGTGTAAAGTGTCGAGATACTGAACCTCAATCCAATTATGTGATTTTAAACTTTTAACGCTATAAAAGCATTCCAAGATAGAAAATCCCATCCCCATTGGAACCAGCTCGGAAACGGCTGTCGCGTCATAACAAAAACGCACATGTTCACTAAACACAGCAGTTACATTTTCATTTTCCCTCTAAATCCCTGATCGTTAAGGAAAATTTGTAATTTGTTGAATGATGTGGAAAAGTCAAATTACGGTTGAAACTACTACAACCTGCTAAGAGGACACTTTAGTAATTTCATCTAATCCATCCAATCAGATTGCCGAGTAGCGTACGCCAAAAAATATCAACTTTTCGAAAATAAAAAATGCCCCGATGTATAAAAACTGAAATAATCAAGAAGGAAAAACAGAGCCTCAAAACGGCATCTCGTTGCCCTCAAAATGTCCACAAAACGCAGCATCGCGAAACGAGTAAATGAAAGAAAGCAGCATATAAAATATCGTCCGAAACATATGAATGTTCATCTCGTTTCGTTAATCATCTTCCTCTTCCTCTTCCTCTTCATTTCTCATCGCTACAAATCTACCCTTCTCCATCTCTCTCGCTCTCGTCGTATGGAATTTGTTTGTGTATCCACATGATGTCTATACGGTGAGGCATATTTGGAAATCCATTCAAGTTTTACCTCTTTTGCTGTTTTTGTTGTTTGGACGTTGATTCTGTGTTTGTCTCTACCCGTCTTTAAATGGAAATCGGATATAGGGTCCATAGGTGGTAGTTTAGGTGATATTTTTCTGGGCTTGGACTATTTTTTCCCCCCCATTTCTTGGCTTATTTGAGGGTTTGTAGCAGAACAAGTTTTTGGTGATCTAGGTTTCTCCTATTCTGGCTAGCTGTGTCGTGTTTGCGGCCTTTCTCTTGTACTATGGATCGGTTATCGAGAATTATTTGGTGGGTAGTTTAGTTTTCTTGCGGGATTTCGTGTTTCTTGTGTTTTCTATGTTGTGGAATTTAAGCAAGGAAAAAAGAGAAAAATAGAGTTCAAGCCTATTCGGATTTGTTTTGACTCGATTGATTTGCTTTACCTGTATGGATTCGAGTGTTAGGAGCGTGGCGTATTAAGGTTTGATGAGAATTTTGGTTTAAATTTGGGATTGGAGTCTTTGTTTTTGTGCGACTAGATGGGAAGGGGAGGGAAGTTTAATTGTAGGCCAAATTTTAAGAAAGGAATTAGGTCTAAGGATAAGGGTTCTGATGATTCAGATGAGGATTATGTGGTTGAAGATGAGGAAAATGCATCTGATGATGAGTCTGCAGATTTGGTAGATTCTTTAGATGGTTATGCATCAGAGGAGAGTTTTGATGCCTTTAATGTGGAGGAGGAGGAAGAAGATGATGAGGAGTTGAAAAAGGTTGCTAGATCAAAAAGGAGCAAGGGTTCAATACAGAATGGGAAAGTTGGAGGTAAATCTTCAAGGAAGAGGAAAAGTGTATATGAAGAAGACGAGGATTATATTGGTGATGATGACTACGATGTGGAAAATGATGATGATGACAACGACGACGAATTTACAATAGATGAAGATGATGAGGGTTTTGATGAAGATGATGAACTGGGTGTGAGAAAGAAGAATAATAATGTGAAAATTGGCAAGAGAACTAGGAAACACAGGGTTTCTGAAACAAGCCGTAAGAAGAGGAGGAGATCTAGGGCGTCAAAAAAACCCGCAACCAATAAAAGAAAACAAAATCGTAGATTGAAGAAGAAAGAAAGATGTGAATATGATGATGAGGGTGAAGGTGATTTTGTAGATGATTGTTCATTTGTGGGAGAAAGACGCAAGAGAAATTTGTGTGGGGGAAGGAACAAGCTTGTTGTCGATTCAGATTCAGAATTTTTACCTTCTGGATCTTCTGATTATGAGTATACCATATCTGAGGAAGAGAGGGAGCAGGTGAGGGAAGCTGGTGAATTATGTGGAGATTTGAAGACGAGTTTGAGGAGTTCATCTACCATGAAGAGGACTGAGGAAAATGGGGATTCTTATCAGCAGATGAAACCCCCAGTAGGAAAGGGTAAGGAGAAGGTAAAGGAGGGAAGACCTGAGTTGGGAAAGCAGGTGTGTGGAATTTGTCTCTCAGAGGAAGATAAAAGGAGATTCAGGGGAACGTTGGACTGCTGCATTCACTACTTTTGTTTCGCATGCATCATGGCCTGGTCAAAAGTAGAATCTCGTTGCCCTTTTTGTAAGAAACGGTTTACGACAATAACTAAGAATGGAAAATCAACAGTGGGAGTCGAACTGAGAAATTTGGTGATACAAGTTCCTAAACGTGATCAGGTCTTTCTAATCATTCTTTGTTTTACTTTTTTATGATCAGTTTCATGTCTTCATCAATTTCTTACTGATGAGTTGTGTTGATGTTTTCTTTAGGTCTACCAGCCGTCTGAGGAAGAAATTCGGAGCTTTGTTGATCCATATGAGAATGTAATTTGTACAGAATGCCATGAAGGTGGAGATGATGGCCTCATGCTATTGTGTGATCTCTGTGATTCGCCTGCACATACTTATTGCGTTGGTCTTGGGAGACAGGTACCTGAAGGTAATTGGTATTGTGATGGTTGTAGACCTGTTGCCCTGGGGTCCTCTAGTTCCCAAGCTCAAGGTGCTTTTGTAGATGAAACTGCATCTAGCAACGGAGTGAATAGTGTGCCAATGGTAGATATGGGAGAAGGAATAGAACCTTTAGCCAGGTCTTCTCCTTGTGCAGTATTCACTCATGGATTTGGGAATCTGCCATCTCCAAGATTTCTCACCAGTGATGTTCAAGCAACTTCTCCGGTATCTGGAGCTGGGGCACCAACTCTCTCTGTTCGGCGTCAGATACACCGTCATATACAGAATCTCCTTTCAATTAATAGAATGAGTCAGATGATTAGGCATGAGGGAATTATGGCCGCCAACTTTCGTAGTGATCTTTCAAGATCTCATATTGACCACGGCAGGGAAAATATCCAAAACAGGACAGAGGAAATGAGAGCATCACAACCCACACAAGTTGAGGAAAGAATACGGGCTAATGACTATCCCTCTTCTTCCCTACAGGGTAGGGACTTGTTTCCCTGCAGAACAAGCCAATTAAGAAGAGAGAATGTTCAGGAACATGCTACTGCAATAATAGAAGACTCTGTCAATTTGACACTGTGGCCAGAACATGCAGGGGTGGACCTACTTTGTGGTTATGAGCATGTAGTCAAGTGTAACAATGGATCAAGTTTTGGGTCTGAAGGGAATGTGTCCACTTGTAAAGCTCAAGAAGAGAGCCAATTCTACGTGGTAAAGGAACAATTGCAATCAATGGTTAAAAACCATTTGAAAATCTTGTCCCAGGATACTGAATTAGGTATGTGAAGCTCTAAAACTTGTGAGTACCTTTCCCAGCATATCCATTTTAAGTAAATCAAGGGATGATTAATGGTGAATCGGATTCTTTCAAGGATGTTATATATCCATCTAATTTTGCTGATCTTTTGAACGATGATCACTGGATATGAATATAGTTGGTGTGATTCTACATACAATAGAAAGGCTTAAAATTTTCATACTTCTGATACAGGTCATCACACCTTCAAGGATATTGCAAGAAGTTCTACGCACACGATTTTAGCTGCTTGTGGGCTTGAGCATAGACGGAGTGAAGTTCACACTGTGCCTCTACCACCACCTTGTTCCCATAGAGATACAGTGACTATTGGAGAGTTAAGCCTGATGAAAGGTTTTTGCTCATCTTGTTTTGATTCTTTTGTAAGGGACGTAGTGAAGAGGATATTGGACACCAGAACACCACAGTGGCTGAGCTTAGGTCTCTAATATTTTGATGCATGCGATGTTTTCACCACTCCCTTTTTTGTTAGGATTTAGAAATTAAAGTTAGCAAAATTATAGGAATAATTTACTCATGTTGATCATTCAGAGGCCGTATTTACATTTGATCAAAAAACATTGTTTAGACTGACCAAACCATATAATTGTTGCTATTACTAGGTCTGTTTTCATTTTACTGTACGTAATATATTTCAACAATTTTTTGACCTAAGATGATCATTGAAGTTGGTTCTCTCTTAGTTTCTTCCGATGTTCTGGGTGAGATGACTTTGTTTGAGTAGCAATTTCGTATTGCATTCCGGAGTCTAATTATGATAGTACAATGTTGGTATTACTGTGTTCAAATATATTGCTATCATGTTTTGTGAGAATATTGAGCATCTTCCAGCGGAGCTAAATGCCCTCCCTAAGCACGAGAAGATGAAATTAAGTATTGTAAGTTGACGCAGATTGACATGATCATAGAACTGGGATTCACAAAAGTCAACTACGGAAGGTCAGTACTTAAGAGTCTGATAGTATGTCAACTTTTTAAGCTTTTGTCAAGACACAAAATGTTGATAATTACTGAAGACAAATAATATTTGGTGATGCAAAAATGACTTGCCCATGAGCACACAACGTTAACTGTTGAAAAGATCTTGAATGTGCCAATGTTGTTATCGACATATAATGTTGGAGGATTAATCCAGTAAGTTAGCCATAACAACTCTTTATTGACAAAAAAAAGAGTAACAACCGAATTACAAAGGAAAAGGAAAAACCCATGTAGATGAGGCCTAAATGAATGCGTTGGTGCTCAAAATCCCACCATGAAGCTTTTTTGTCGAGTCCTTCATGATGAACAAATAATAAAGAAATGAGATTGCTTGCATTATTTCGTGGTAAGTGATAAGACAAAATTGTAATTAACATGTCAAAGATAAATATGTAAATTAATTATAAAAAAAGACGCCAGTGTCTTGAGGGAAAGCTTCCTTTCCTTATTCTCTCTACATGCCAAATTTATTATTTATTAATTTGTTGAAAATTAATTTTACAAATCTACACCTTCAATGTGCAACACAAGTTTGTAAAGAATTTTTTTAATGTCATCTTTTCAGCTGTTGTTCTTGTGTTATTTACTAAGCAACTACAAAACTAGAGCATTAAACAACCATTTTCATGCTTTTTGTATAACTGTTTTCCCGGCTGGATTATTATGATTAGACTAAGGTGTGTTATCAAGTTTTGTTTTTAATCACAATTCGATATTACATTTGTAAGTCCATTATAGAAATATGTTTGCATTCGGTTTAATGATTTTAGTTTAATAAAGTTGAGAGATACATATAAATGTATGGGAGTTAAATATCATAATGTTGCTATAAGAAATGAAAAGCGGAGTTTTACAAACCTTTTTTTGTAAGTTCACTCTCAATAGTTACATACAAGTCTATTAGAACATAGAAAAGTAGGATATCCATGACGTGTACATGTGGGATGAACCAAATCCTCATTAAATTTTATTTTTCCTTTAGAGGGAGCTCGTACATGTTCTGCAATACCCTTGTGAATACTCCACCCGTATGAAACGTTCTTAATGTTAGTTGAGTACCCGGCTCTCTAATGGATTGACCCGCAATAATACCTACGGCTTCTCCCAATTCTCAGATTTCGATAACTAAATATTTGATACTTGACAATTTAAAACATGCTTTTCAAGTAATTAAATATTTTTTAATGGATGAAAATGGGAAAATTGTTAATCCCCATCCATGTAGCTTTTTGAATCCATTCAATTTAACTTGGTATTTTCTCCATCATAATTATTATGAAGAAAGATTCACAATAATTAGCCCCAGACAGTTTATTTGTGAAAATGCATATATGACCAAAAACGGACCCCACCTTAAATCGGGTCAACAAGAATGCGTACATGATGAAGATTGATGATTGCAATTTTTGTTTTTGTTGTCTTCCTTCTTTCATCGAATACTCTCTATTACTGGTACTTGTTACCGTACAACTACAGATCCAGTGGAGACGGAGTGGGGCCTGTAGCTCAAAGGATTAGAGCACGTGGCTACGAAAACAAAATTTTTTTGATTAACATAATTCCAACTTAGTTGATATTTGTTTTGACTTAAAATTTGTATAGTAAACAAATAAGAAGATTTTGAAAAGAAGAATTAAGAAAAGTTTTAGTGTCTTGATTTAGTGTTGAAATTCTAGTTTGACACTTATCCATTTGGTGTATAACATATTTTGGTAATGTGTACATGTGACCATTTATAATATATTTTGGTAATGTCTACACAGTTTTGCAGTTTGTTATAAAGAGAGAAAAGAAAGAAGAGAATAGAGACTTTAATAGTAGAACATTTGTGTGTGATTAAGGTTGGTCGCATAATGAGGATTAAATAAAATAAAATCTAGAAGTAGTAAAAAAATTGGGTGCAATGTATGTTGTTGATTGGATAATGATATTTAGAGCGTAACATAGTTTAGAGATGTGAACAATCATGAATTGATTCCAAGTAATGTGACGTCGTTTAATAAACAACATTGGGTTATTGATAATCAAGTCTGACGTAAACTAAAAAACAATAGGTTTAAAGTTAGGCCTTAAACAAATGTGCATATTATTATTTTAATCGTGTAAGGGTATGAAAATATGACATATTTACTAAAAATTGCCTTAATAAACAGGTTGAGAAGAGTGAGATTGAAATAAGGAAATGTGGAAGTGGTGTATAATATTTTCTTTTATTAATTAATAATATGTCTAATATTATTAGAAGATCTATCATTTAACCTTGTGATAGTGTGACCTCTCATATATGGTAAGTGTAGTTTATGATGAGTTGCTTTTAGAAGGAGTTTACTAAAAGCTATCAAAATTTTAAGTTATATGAATGTACCATCTTGACCAACAAGACTACTTATCCTCTAGGATCCTCTAAGACCTCCTTACTATGTGGATTTTGTTGCTTAATTTAATCGAGGCTATCCCTAAACCACCTTCATCCTTAGGCAAGCACACATTCTCTCATTTAACTTTTATTTTTCGTAGTTTCCAATTATTTGACGAGCCTATAAGAAGGTCCTAAATAACTTTTCTATTGTCTTCAACAAATTTTTTGGAAACACGATGTCAGAAGACCAATAAACATATAATGAATTTAACGTTGAATTAATTAACTGAAGTCTACCAGTATAAGTAAGGCTTTTATTTTACCAAGTCCTTATCATTTTTTGAAATTTCTTAATGATCGATAAGAAATTCTAGTAAGATGGACACTTATAGGAGATAGGAACCCCAATGTAGGTAAAAGGAAGCTACTTCTATTATTATCATGTCAACTTAGTAATCCAAAGAGAAAGATGATAAGATGTTATCTTGATATATTAATTGATATTATCTCCTTTGATTTGGATTTATTTTAGTGCTTAAATAGTAACATTAATGTTTGTTTTCGTTAGGAGATGAAAAGTAGAGATTGCATCAAATTGGGACATTATTGATGATAATCATGAATTTTGGATAAGGTGAAGATATTGTTGCAGTGGATAAGACTGATCACTTGAAGAATCAGAGTTTAACTGGGTAACTTCTTTCTAGCCCTATCATGTAAGAATTTGAATTTGAATTTGTTTTAGAAAGACACCTTTGCAAGGTAGAATTAGATTAGGATTAGAATAGGAAAACAGTATAAAAGGGACTCCCCACCTCCCCAAAATCAATCAATTAGTTCTTTTCTTACTTTTCTCTCAATTCTTTGTTTTTCTTCTATTTTTGTTATTGAAGCAAAAGCCATGTGTGGCTAAACTTAATTATTTTGATTCAAGGGGATTCAATATTTTAGTTGTAACCTTGTGAGGTTTTGTGTTATAAATCTTTTATTCATGTTTTAATTCAAGTATTTCTTGTTTTGAGTTCTTATATTTCAAGAATAATTTGTATCGATTAATCTGAAAATTTAATTTAATATTGGTTATTCTATCGTTATCCATGAATTCAATGATCTGTAATTGTTATGAAAGATTAGTACAAGTAGCAAATAAGTTACTTATGAATTGCGTATTTAACTTATGACAAACAAGAAAACTAAATTGAATAGTTGCAGCTATCTAGATTATTTAACTTTGGGTTTAGTCTTTTTTATTAAGCTTATTGCTATCATTTGTTTGATATGGAATGCTATAGTTTTGGTTTAGAAGCTAGGTTTGAACCAATTAATTTAGAAAAATTTGAGACTTATTATGGCTATCCTAATATGTTTCGGACTAACTGCTTGAATTGTGAAATTTATTCTTTTTAGACCAATGATCAATGTTACAATTAGATGATATCTTTCCCTTGAGTCAGAATTTAGTAATCTTGAATTTCTCATTTTATTTTCAATTGATTTATTTTGATTCCTTGTTAATTTTATTTAATTAATTAATCAAACCCCCAATTTATTTTATTATTTGAAATTAAGAAGCTAGTATTTAGTTCTCTTTGGATTCAACCTAGTTCCATGACTACTACAAGAAGTTTAGAAAATTAGAATTATTTTGGAGATTTCGACAACTCGATCAAAAATTTGGCGTTGTTAGTGGGGAACTATTTCAAGTTTCTTAGAAACCTAGTTAAAGTTAAAAAACCTTAAGGAAACCAAATGCCATTATGAATTAACCTCCATAATATTCCTTTTAAATATTGGACTATCAAAGGTCTTAGTAAACTTGCAAGCTATTTTGGTAAACATTTCTCAATAAAATAAAACACTTATGTTCGAAAAAGGGTTGGGTATGCGAAAATATATATTATAGTTAAGCTTCTAAGGGATTTTTCCAGATGTTATACTTATTCTCAAACTTAGGGAAGATATGTCATTGATGGAGGACAGAGTAAGGGTTTCTTACGATTAGAAGCCTTCTAATTCTCAACAAAATAAGGTTTGGAGGCCTATTAGTAAAAAGTGTATTCATGGTGATTATTTGAAATTAATTGGAGATGAAACCATAATGGTTAAGAAGGATACTCCAAAGGCTAATGTTCCTACTTTTTCTTGCATCCATGCTCCTAACCTCTTCAATGTGGTAGTGTGAAGCAAGCTTTGTTAATAAGGAAATTGCCAAGAGATGCCTCCTTTGCCTCCTAATGTAGCTTTTAAAAAGTCACTAAGTCTAGAGGTCAGACTGATGTTAGTATTGGTCATATTGTTTTAATTATAAACTCTAACCCTTTAGGCTCAAACTCTCGTTTCCAATACCTCTTCCGAATTGATAACCTAAGATAAGGCTTCCTCTCCAAATGAAAACTTCATTAGTGTTAGTAAGAGGATGTCTATAAGAAATAAGAAAAGCTCGAGGGGTTGTTCAACTCATTAGCTTTGTCTTTTGGGATCTTACAGGAATTAATAGCCTTAAGAAACAACAAGCCCTTAAGGATTTTTTGCATAAAATAAAATTGATTTCTTAGTGTTTTGGAGTCTAAAATCAATGATGATAAGTATAAGAGTTTAAATTTTAGAGAAACATTGGAATCTTTTATATAATCATCAATTCCGTCACCATGATAGGAATATATTAGAATCAAACTAGGATCAAATGGAAGCCTCTATCATTTTAGAAATTGATCAACTTATGCATTAGGAGGTTATTTTTTTTTAAAAGGGATAACTTTTTTTGTTTCTTTGATTCTATCATTTTAGAAATTGATCAACTTATGCATTAGGAGGTTATTTTTTTTTAAAAGGGATAACTTTTTTTGTTTCTTTGATTTATGGTTCAAACCTAGTTTTTAAAGAAGATTACTGTGGAATACCTTAAAAAATATTCACTCCTCTATACCTTGCCCTTTGGATGATCTTAGGGGATTTCAACAGCACTATCTTCATATCAGAAATAGCTAGCAACTTTAACTTAAAAAATTACAATGGTTACTTTAAAGAATGTGTTACTTCACATATTGAAATACGAGTGGAAATTAAATACTTGATGTAACAAAAAATAAGGTAGGTGAAATATTAGAAAGAAATTAGATAGAGATATAATGAATGAGGATTGGTTCCAAGCTTTCCCTTAAAGTACTATTTTGTTCGACAATCCTACATTCTTGCATCATATTCCTATCATTGTCCATAACCTACTCTCTTCACAAATAAGACATGCTCCTTTTTGCTTTAACAATTTTCTTGCACAAGTGGATAGATTCGATGACGTAGTAAAGGAAGGAATGTCATGGGTATTTAGAAAGAACTTAAAACTTCTTAGCCCTCTCTAAGTTCAGAGATACTCAGAAGAACATTGTTGAATCTTAAGTTCACCTCCTCCTTATTTAAAAGTAGCTTAATAGTTCCCCTACAGAAGCTTGTTTTCTTATGAAAGAAAAAGAAGCCTTATTTGACTATTACAAAGCCTCGGAGGCTTATAATTTTATCCTTTAATAGAGAACGAGTGACCTTTGGCTAAAAGAGGGACAAAAAACTCTTTTAAGTTCTTCCACAAATCGAGGGACGCAAAAATTCTTTAAGCTCTTCCTCAAATCAATCATTGCAAGGAATAATATTAATAGAGTTTTCTTACTCTTAAAGCAAGATGGTGGAATGGCTACCATCTTGCTCAAAGAAGTCAATAGAACCTTTATCACCATCATGAAAAAAAAATCCAGTCTTAATTTTATCTTAGACTTTAGACCAATTTTGTGTTGTAATACTATGTATAAGATAATTTCGAAGATCTGAAATTCTCATAGAAATTATTTTTTAAAAATGAATTTCCACAAAGAATTTGACTCTATTAACGAGTTCCTTTTAAATTTACATCCTAGAAGCATTTTGTTTCTTCAATATCTTCATTATATCAATACATCAATGTGTAATAGACCCATCATTTTGAGTTTTTGTTAATGGAATTCTTATAAGGCCCTTCGCTAGTGGTAAGAGGTTGGGACAACGAGAACCCTTATTCCCTTACTTACTCATCCTATTGTATGGACTCTTTTGAGGCCCATTGCATTCAATATAAGAAATGATCCCGAGTTCAATAACTGAAGTAAATTTGGTTCCCTCTGCATCTATCACCTGATGCATTCCTCAACTCACCTATACCTTACTTCAGCTAAGGTAACCTCAAAAATTGGTAAAGGAGAGAGACACGGGGAGTTTTTGCAAATCCTTGGAATTCCTGACGCTATATACCTACTCAATCTAGGTTTATATTTGGAAGAGGCATCCTTTGGATGCATGAACCAGTAAGGCAATAACCATGTTTCGCTCTCATTTCGTATGAGAGGAGACAGGGATGGTTTTTTGGGCTGGACCATCCCACAGATCATTTCAGTACAACATACGAAAACAGGGCTACGACCCGAGAAAAACCATCACTAACTGGAGACATCAAAAGAATCTCGAGTTGTGAGAAGAAAAAAAGATAGCAATAATTTTATAAGAAAAAGAGTTGTTCCCTCAGAAATTGGAACTGTAAAAATCAGTCATGAATATATCTGCATTAGCATGGTTTCATTCGAACATCATTGGGAACCTTTCATCAATTAAAAAACCAGATAGTTTCGCTACGAAAACAAGACAAACACACGAAGTAGATGTACTACCAAGTTAATAAAATTATATTTAAAGAAGTTTCTACTCCCTGGAGAGCATTAAGTGACATTCAAATTTTATAATACAACAGCATATTTCAGCTAAATATAAAACCATCGGAGGGGAAGATATAGTCCAGCTAAAATGAGGCTGATCAAAAGCACAAAAACCCAGAAAATTTTACCAAGTACAACCGCTAAAACATAGCTGAAATGGACATGATTTGGTTAAAAACAAGTTCCCTCGGGGATAAGAAAAACTAGAGCGTCAAATCATTGTAAAAAAAAATCAGAAATACCACTACAACAAATAAAAATCATCACAGGGATCTTCTTCACTAGAGTAATCCAAATTGACAATCACACAACCAATTCAATGTTCATATGCAAGCCACCAAGGGCATACCAGATTACGCAAACACGACATGGAAGCATCAAAAGAGTATGTGGGTACCATAGAGCTCAGATAAATGTTGGAAAAAGTCCATTCCCAGACCTTTTAAAGGTCTCATAATGAGCTGGGATACAAATATTTATCATCCTCGCACAAAACTACACTTAACAGAACACAACAAGCGTAAGCTTCAACAAGAAGCAAGTAGCTAAAGACAAATAATAAAAACGAGAATCTGAGAAGGATGTGAGCGGCAGAGGGAAGAGGCTAGGGTTTTATATAGAGTGAAAGATTAGGGGTAGGGTTCCTCTAATATCGTCCCTGAATGGGCTTAAACCGCGGTCCAATTTCTTTATTTGGTAGGCTTAGGCTTTGCTTTGCTTCGTATTACTCCTTGGTATTATAAAAAATAAGAAAAAGGGATAATATTATCGAACATGAAATTTCAACGAATTGAAGAAGATTTGATTAGTTGCCTTGCAAAAATAATAATCAACCTATTAAGCAACCTGAAATTTTATATTTTTATAAAGACATTAATTGTATATTTTTTATATTATTTATTTTATGTGACACGCCGCAGCCAAGAAAGTGGTTCTTCCATCGTGTTGCCTCAGTCGCCACTAATTCAGCTGAGCCTGAGCTTATTTCATAACCAAACCCTTCAAGTTTCGAATCTTTGTCCTAACCCCTCCAACAACAAGGCCTCGAGCTTCCCTCTTTAACGCCTATATTTCAATCCCTGGAAAATGGCGTTACTCCAAAACTTTAAGCCCACAATTCCCACTTACTCTCCGACCTCATCATCTTTCACTTCACTTCCAAAGTCCCACTTCAGCTTATGCTTTCTTGTCACCTTTCCTTGGAAGATTCAAATTCTTCAACGCTCATCACCAACTTTGTCTAGAAGGTTGCTTGTTCCTTCAGTTTCTGGCATATGGGATGCGTTAACTGGTGGCAACAATCGCCTTGAAGCTGTTGCTGCGGTCAGACGAGGAATGTTGCTCTTTAGACAGGTAAAATCACTTCGAATCATTTGTTTATGTCGATGTATTCTTCTTATTGGCATGTCTCCTTTTATGTTGTTGTATTCAAAAACGGGTTTCATTTTTAAATTGATATGCCTGATGTTATGTTGTTTATTGTTCAGGGTGATGTCTTGGGGTCTTTAGCGGAATTTGACAAGGCAATTGAGTTGGATCCTCGTCAAAGGGCGTGCAAGTACCTGAGAACTTAACTTGATATATCTTTTTTAGGGAACACTTTAAGCATATTGTGTTTTATTTACTGATGGTGGTATTCTGTGTGTGGTGGTTGCACCCTAGATCTTTGGCAAAGGGGCCTATCACTTTACTATCTCGATAGGTACTGATTCTCTGATACTTACTAGTTTATATATGTTCTGTTACTGAGAACTTATGGGCAGTAATTGCCGCTATGTGGGTACTCTTGATAATTGATTATATCTAGTGGAAAAAAAATGATTTTGTCGCCAAACATTATGCAACTGTTGGACTACATGAACATTGAAGGGAATATCTCTTGTCTGTATGTTTTTCAAAAATGTTCATTGAAGTGGAGGAAGAAGAAGGATTTCCTCAATTTCCTCAGTCATAAATTTAAGGATGAAGTATACTTTTCTCTTCTTTTCACTTGCAATTTGTAGAGAGACATGGCATTCCTTTCTGATTAATAGGTTTGAGGAAGGGGCAGAACAGTTTAGAGTAGATGTTGCAGAGAATCCAAATGATACTGAGGAGTCAATATGGTGCTTCCTTTGTGAAGCTCAATTGTGTGGACCTGATGAAGCAAGGAAGCATTTTCTTCAGGTAAATCTATTCTCGACCAGAAAATAATATTAATTAATTATAGAAAAAATCAATTTGGAATATTGGGTCTCCTGCTGTCCTAAAGCTGGTAGTTTTCTGTTACCCTGCATAGTGTTTATTCTGAGCCCACTAACTTCCCTTTGAGATAGTTGTCTTGTGTGTATCTTTCTCTTATTACCTTTATAGATCCAAGAAATAATGTAGATGAAGTACATCAAGTTTCATGTTTAGATTCACTAGCTTAATGTAGGTTGGAAGAGATCCACGACCTGTCATGCGAGAAGCTTATACCATGTTCAAGAATGGTGGTGACCCAGAAAAGGTGAAACCAATTTTCTAACTTTCATTTCTCCATATTAGAATTGTCCAGCAATATTTAAGAAATTGGCGCGATGTACTATATTCAAAAATTATGATTTAGTGGAGTGGCTTAAAAGCCTATAGCTTCCAACTGTACGTCAATTTTTAACTATGCCATTTGGGGCCATTTGTTGGAGTTGGCTGGTTATTTTGACTCGTGTAATTACAGTCAGTGATTGAAATCAAGAGGACATTTGATCGTATGAAACTATGTCATATGATTAACTCAATAAATCTTCATATGTGACTTCGAATGAAGAGGTCAAGTTTGTAGCAAGTAGATTCCATGGGCATTCTTCGACATATTTCATACAACTTGTCCAGCTTTAGTTTGTCTTGCCACATCCTGTTGTGATTGAAAAGTTTGCAATTGATCATACTCCACCAAGTGATATGATTGTCTTAAATGTGTTTCTATGTAGAATTAAGAGTTCAAAACTTTAAGTACAGGAATGCCACTTTAATAAAAAAATAAACGCTGATCTGTTACCTCTCTGTCTAGCTTGTCACTGCATTTTCAAATGGCCTGGGGAGCGAATACTTCTATGCTTCTCTGTATGCTGGGTTATATCATGAATCTCAGGTTCTTTTACTTTCTATTAACTGTCATATGCTGCTAGTTTCCAAGAAAAAAACAAAACAGTTATATGCTGCTTTATGTTTAGCCTAAGGGAAACAATTTATATTCATGATTCCGTAGAAACGTGTTCTAAAGTTATACACATTTAACTTATATTCGAGTTGAAGAATTACAGAAATTAGCCTAATGCCATATGCCTATCAACTAACATACTCCAGTGCATATATATTATTAAACTGCTCCTTTTTACTATAAGGAGGGGCTAAATGTGCATGGACTCTTTTCTTCTTGTAGCTGACAGTCTTTACCTTACAATACCATCTAACAATTAAGTTTAGGTAGAATTTGTAGGAGAACCATATAGTTAAGGTATTGAGGGAGTTTGCAATCTTTTCTTCTCTGAAACACTGCTGAGAAGAGATCAATGTTTTTATTTCTTGTTTTTCCAATTTCATTTATTCTTTAGCTATGGAGTATTTAGAATATTCTAAAAAAATGTAACATCTAAAGTATATTGCAAAAAAGAGTCCCATTTGGAAGAAACAGAGAGCAATAAATTGAAATAATTGAACGTTGAAGGTGTGAGGGATAGTTTTTATTTTAGTATTTGTTAAAAGTTTAACATCTACCACGTTTTACGCTTACAGAATGAAGCAGATGCTGCCAAATTTCATATAATTGCAGCCTCTTGTTCTCCTTATGGACAAAGGTGAGTATTCAGAATATGCAGATTTTCTAGTACGCCTACTTTAAAAGCAATTTAAATGTTTTGTGCCATGCTCATTCCAGGTCTGATGATTACATGGCATCTCTTGCCAAGGTTCACTGTTCATCTAGAAATTGGAGCACTGTTTGATACCTTTTGCCTTAGGTTTGATGGAGAAAAGTGTGCTGGCTATGAAATGTTTCTAAAACCGGCAAGGTAAGGTGGTTTTGAGATGGTTGCATTGGCTATATCTTAGTAATTTCTTGTTAAAGAGTCCGCCATCTATGTTTTGCCTCAAGAGATGTTCGCATTTCAATAGAGTCCTTTCAAATGTGTGAAGTTGTAGGAGCCATGTACCTCTGTAGATATCTACTAATTAAACTTTTTGCCTTCTGTACATGAATTAGAAATGACCACAAATACAATGAAAGGGACTGAAACAAAACATTTCTGCTCGATCTCTCACATGCTTCCCATGGTTTCATTTTGTAGAACTAGAGGCTTACATATGAGGATATAACTTTTTACCAAATCGTCCTTTGACCCCGTGAATTAATATATTTGTTGGAAAATTAGGCAATGATTCGATCCTGCGCACTGCAGAATAATTACAAAAGTTTTGACATATTTGATTTCTCAAAACTAAGATCAGTTAAAATTTTACAAAATTATTAATGCATAAATCATAATAAAGTAACAATTATAATTCTTACCTTATTTCGAAGCTTAAGCATATTTTTCGTATCTTTCGAATTGTTTTTGAAATCGGCTCATCTCGACCATTGCAGCTACACAAGTATTTGATATAGTTCATGTAATATTCAATAACTACTAATTGAATTATCCATCATTGGAATAGGTCATAAGTATCTTCAAAGCATAGCAATTCTAATGCAAAATGACTTTGGAAATTTGATAATCATTACAATAAGAATTTGTATAGACATACAAATAATGTTTTAAATAGATTTTTCATATGGGATTAGTTCAGTGAATTTATTTTCTAATAAGCACCCACACTTTTATTTAAGTATCTCCATACTTTAATTTATAAGATCGATTATTTTTTTTATAAGGAAAAACGTAACATGTGCTAATGAATTTAATATTCCACAGCACATTACTTTCTTAAACAATGCAAAGAATTATATAAAGTTCATTAAAGAATTTATTAATCTAATTAATCATTTCTACTAAATGAAATATGCAGTACAGTTTAATTAGCAACCATTGTTACATTTGAACATTTCAAATCTTAAAGTAATATTGTTTCAAGTAAAAAGAACCTTAATTATGATTTATTTTTAAAGTTGATATCCTTATAACCTTGAAGTAAATCCTAAATTATACATAGAATAATGAATATTTACAATTATCAGCTATTTCAAGTGCTAAACAACTTTAGTACATTATTCATATACTTGGACTGTAACATGTAAACATCTTCATGCACTTGTCTCTATAGATCTAACTCTCAGAATTAAGTAGTTACCTTTTTATATTTAATAAGAGTTATTCTTGGACAATTATATTTTCAACAATTGAAAATTAGAATTGTTGTTCTTTATGAGCAGTATGTCTTTACATACTCTTATTTGAGAAGAAAATTATACTCTCATTAATCTTTTTGCAGACATGATAAATTTACAATCATCTCCAAAACAAATTCTTTAAATTCATCATAAAAATGAATCTTTCAACTTCTTATATTCTTTCAACTATACATCAAATGTAACATTAAAGGCATTAGTTTTAAATGGATATATTGGTATAAGATTTGAACTTTTCATATTTCATCTACTTCTACTATTTATTTCGAGAGTCATTCTCAAGTATACATTGAAATAATCAATTTATTTAACAGGTTTGTAAGTTGATATCCAACCTTTTGGATATGGTAACCTTTTATTACCTAATTTAGTTCTAAACTTAATGGATAATGTATGCTTTAATTAAGCATCATATCATTAAATCATTAACTTTGACTCTTTCAAAGACTTAGCATTTCATATCTAATATGAAATCTTGCTAATTAATTTAATTCGAACTATTGACGGTAAGTCATTTTACTAGGCGTATTTATAGAAAAATAATATTGCATCATACAATATCTCATATTGTATTTTTTCCCCCTTATATAAATTCATGCTCTTATAAAATTTTATTGTGAAGGTATTTACTAAAGAATCTCATTCCCCATAGATAACTGAAAATTTAAAACTCACGATACCAATTTCATCAAAATGTTTTAGCATTCTCAATGCATAATTTTTACTTAGATTTAAATAATTTAAATATTTCAAAATTTTAAATAAATATTTCATTTAATATATATGTTTGTATCACATAAAGTCATTAGTAATACTAATGAAGTATGAGCATTATCCTTTTATGAATTGTTATTTCATTTAATACATTACATGTATAAAGTTAACAATTCAATATCATCGTCATCTTTTCACTAAAGGTTGATTTGGTTATTCTTAAAGTAAACAAGTTCTATAAGTTTTATATGATTCATAATAAAAATGATACATATATCTTTGTATGTAATTTTATGATTCTCAACATGTTTATTTAACCAATATCTATGGCATGAAAGGATTGTCTTGATTATCTAACTTTGTATTCTTTTCACTTACATTAAGCATAAGTCTCATTTGATCTAAATACTTACAAACTATTTGTATTGATCAGGATCTACTAATTTTGCTCAACAATATATTTCTTACCTTGCCTCGAACATTATAATAATGTAGAATCTAAATTCAGTAATAAATACCCGTGAACTATAAATACATATGATATATATCATATCACGTATAGGAAAGAAAAGTCATGCAATCATTTCTTCTAATGATGACTATTATCATTCTATAGCAAAACCTTTAATTGATGTCCATTTTTATGCTCTCAATAAGCTAAATTAAGTTAAACAATTTCATTAAAGTACTACAATTTTTAGCTCTATTTTATGCAACCTCTTACATCTTACTATCATGATATTGACATACATGTTACATGTTGTCATCAAAGTTTATGAGACGTTATTCAACTTAAAATATCAATATATTTTGTCTTCTATATGATTTTGACATTTCTCTAAAACTTTAATACCAAATTCTCAATAAAGATTACATAATAGGCATACGATTTTCTTTTCTAAGTTTGAAAACTCTTTTCAAACATAATCTTATGTCTAAGAAATTTGTTTCATTAACTCTTAGTATCAATTATACTAAACGAAATAAATTCGACTCACAACAAAATATTAAAGTAAGAAAAGCATTTAATTGATTATATGTCATGACTATCAAATAAGATTATAGTTTTAATCATGTATTTGGTTATTCCTACTATTTTATTCAAAATAATATCCCTCACTACTATTTAGAAAGATTACTCTAATCTTTTTAGTAGGTTAAGATCTAATTCAAATTTAGTTGATCTTGAGTTTACTTAGCAAATCAACTAAACTTAAATTAGGTAAATAACAACTTTTTCAATCACATCTCATATTACTTCTAGATTTATAAAGTGACAAATCTTGCCAAAACAAATATTGTATGTTATTCATAACCCTACTTCTAAGTTCATGTGATCATGAGTTTGATCACTCAAATCACACAAATTTAATTAAACAGAACTCATTGTTATAAAATTACAAATATTCGGGTTAAAGTGACATTGAGTTTGCTCAACAAACCTAGCACTAAACAGAACTTTGATTTATTCTTATAGCAATAAAAATAACAATTATGTTCAAAATATATACTTAATATTTTTAACGAGAGAATTAATTTTATTAATCTCATTAAACATAAAATTGCATCTAAAATATCTTACATATAAAACTTACAATTCAACATGCATAATATATCAAACATATATTCAAACGTGTAACTTATACACTTATAATCAAATTATATGTATAAAATATCAAGTTTTGTTTGATTTTAGTTACTGATCTTCATAATCTAAAATAACATTTCCATCTCTTTGAAAAATTAAATTAGATTAAACTTATTAATTCATAAATAAACTAAATTCCTATTCCAATATTTCCAATTGTCTTAACTCCTTTAAAAAATTTAATTGAAAATAATTTTCAATAAATACTCTTCTTACTTATTATAACTTAAAATTTGCTTTTCAAAATTTAACAAGAAAAAAATTCTAATCTAATTAGAAAACTATTTCTAATCTGATTAAAAATTATTTTCCTTAATTAGAAAAATATTTTTTAATATTTAAAGGAAAATAATTTCAAAATTAAATAAATCACTTTTAAATATAATTAAGAAAGTCCTTTACATTGTTTATTTGAGATTAATTTCTTAATTGATTAGAAAATCTTTCTTTAATAAATTAGAAAAAATTCTAAAATATTAAAAAAACATTTTTAATTAATAAATGAAAACACAATTCAAAATTTAACTAAGAAAAATACTTTTTCTAATAAATCAATAAACTTATTATTCATAAATAAAAATAATTCTAAATTATTTTAATAATAATTCTCTAAAAAATAAAGTCATATATTTAATTTATCTCGATCAAATTGAAATAAACTTTAATTAAGAAACACCTTTCTTAATTACTTAAAAAATTAGGAGTCTAATTAATTAATTTTAATCTAATTAAAAATAATTAATTTTATTCTATAAATAAAATTTCAAAATTTAAATTAGGAATCAATTCAATTTATTAATTTGAATCACATTAACAAAAATATTTGAAATAATAATCGAATTAATTTTTTAAATTTTAAAATAATTTTAAAATTTTATTTGGTATAAAACTAAATTAATTCAAGTTTAGAATACATTTAAACTTGAAAAATAAATTTATTAGGATTATATTAATCATATCTCCAAGCCTACCTTGTTTTTTATTTAGGTTACATTAACCTTGTAACTGAATAAAAAAGATCCAGCGCTAAACACCCTAAAAAATATCTATGTTGTCAAATATCCTTATTTTAGGTTAAGAATCCCTTATTCCTGGACTAACAGTCCAAATATCATATCCAAATACACACTATTCTAACCTTATAATAATATCATGCTTGTCGTCAAACACCCTCTTTATCTTTTTCTAAGACCCTAGCTAATAAAGTCGCCACTGCCACCCTTGGAGGAGATTTTGTTACCACCCAGTCGCGTCCACCACAGTACCATTGCTGCTCCAAAGACTGTGGTCAACACCACGTGCTGCCAAAGAGTGGAGTCTCTAGCATCACACAACTCCCATAAATGATATAGATCTTGATTTTTAAACAACGACCATCGCCTCACCAGGCCATTGGATGTCGCACGCCTAAAGATTCTTTCTCCAACGTCATCAACAATTTTTAGAGTAGTCATTTGCATGCCTTTTGCAATTTTCACCTACCAATGCCTACCAACCATATGTTAAAATAGCTGAAAACATGTTTCATCATCCACCAGACAATTCCAGCTTATTTTGATGAAAAATCACCAGAACCAAACGCTTATTCAAGAAGCAAACATGATACTCATCGCTGGTTCGTTCGTAACATTTTATAAACATAGGTAAAGTAAAAAAAGAACTTTGTTTTATTTTATTTATTTTTATTTTTTATTAATTGAAAAAATAGGTCTGTATAAAGAACAAAATGAGATAAAATAAAAACAAGTCTAAGTGTTAGCCAGGCAAGGCTTGCCCATCACCAAACATTCTCCAACACAAGACAATTTGATTTTATAATTCCCAACTATTGTTATTCATTGCCTCAATGTAATGCTAAGGACTGAATTTAAGTTTTTTGGTTTTTATTGATTCTAAATCTTAACTTTTAAGATTTTCACAAGTAAGATTTATGGGTCTCATATTATAGTCTTATTCTAATTGATCGTGAATTAATACGATTAATCAAATCTAATTTTATTTCTTAAGAAATAGGATTTGTTATTGCAATTTAAATAATTCCGACTTGAATAAAATTTGATTAAATCTAAATTTACAAAACTAGGGTTTAATTTCAATTCAAATTTTCAAGATTAATAACAATCAAACAATTAATCAAATTATAAAATTAAAGTTAGTTTTGATACCACTATTAAAAATTAGGTTGAGATCACGCAAAACAGAATAATTACATAATAACATCTTACAGCACTAAAAACCTCTCAACATATCAAAATCATTAATCAAATCTTCAGGTAAAGAAAATCCTAACAAGGTTAAGATGAAATGGAGAGATGTATGCATTCCTAAATGCCATGGAGGGCTAATTACCTTGAAGGGCTTAGGATAATTTCACTTAGAGCTATGAATATTATTTCACTCACTAAAAGACTATAGAGACTTCTTTCTGATAAGCAAGCTCTTTGGTGTAAATGGACTCACAATTAATTCATTAAAGGTAGAAATATATTGAGCTTGAATGTATATAATCTTGTTTCTGCCTCCTTGAAGGCTATATTCAAGATGAGAAGAAAATTCAAAGATGACTGTATACACCTTATAAGAAATGATAATTCCATTAATTTTTGGTAAGATAATTGGTTATCTGTAAGCCCTTTGGAGGAATTGAATGAAGCTACAACCCTAAAATCACTTATTCACCAAGAGAATATAGTTACAAAAGCTTTAGAAAAGATGGAGCTCATCAGACAAGCCCTAATTCCCATTTCATTGAAAGCTGAGATTTGTTAAGATTTCATTCAACTAGGATAGTGACAGAGTCATATGGAAAAACACCTCTAATGGCACATTCACAAATAAATCATGCAGGCAAAGGCAGGTTAACAATTTGGAAATTCTCCCTTGGACTAACATAGTGTGGTTCAGTCAACAACAATTAAGAGCCTCCACCACTTTATGGCTTGCAATGAGGAACATGTTACCAACTGTTGACATAATTGGAAAGTTCCTGAGCTACATGAATTGGTGCAGTCTTTGTAAACAAGTTGAGGAAAGCACATATCGTTTATTTTTCCAATGCAACTTTGTTTCTATGATTTAGAAAGATCTAATGCATAGATGTATGATCAATGATTTCTCATGTGATTTAAATATAATCAAGGTTTGGTCCTCTAACTTGAAGTTTCCAAACAAAATTATCAAATAATGCTTTTACATGTCTCTTTCGTTTATGGTGATAGCAGTATAGGATGAGAGAAACAAATGGATATTTCATTACCAATGCCTTTCCAAATAGTAGTTCGTCAATCTCCTAATGAAGATTATCAGAACTCATGTTGGTATTTACAAGCATAAGTACTGGGGTCTGTAATTCATCAGCTCTAGTTGAAGGGTGTAATCATTTTCTAATTTATAACCATAGTTAAAATCCTTGTGTAAGCTTATAATGGCATTGCTTTGTGTAAGTGGCTTTGTAATTGTACTCCTTGCTTACTGTCAAGGCTTAATTTAATTCAAAATTTTCAAAAAAAACCATTGATTTACTAAACACATGTCCATATGTACCTTTCTTTGTCTTTCACAAAATTATTACAAATGCCTTACCCCTAAGGTTAAGTAAAAATAGTGAAATTTAAGCTTAGCTCATATAATGAATTCTAATGAAATAAAAAGAGTTATAAGAATTAAAGGGGTTGAGAAGAGATATTATGTCATATTAGCTATTTGAGTTGAAAAGGTTAATTAAAAGAAGACCTTTTTATTTTTCATACATGTAAATGTTTGATGTTGTTTCAAAATAGTTTTTAAAAAGTTGTGTAGACATATCCATAAAGAAGAACATCACACACACACACACACACACACACACGTACGCACACGCATACATATGCACACACACAGAGATATATATGTATATATGTATGTATGTATCAGTAAATTACTTAACCTTGAGAGATTTTGAGCCACAATATATTGAGGAATTTATGTTTTTATGTTATATATCCCTTTTAAACCTTATAACATGTATATTATTTTGAACTATTTGGAAAACAAAATTAAGAGGAGTCCGATTTGAACACATCTAAGAGCAATTTCTCACCCACACTTAACCTTACATTATCCTTAATATTAGAAAAAAATGAAAAGAAGAGCAATTAACACACAAAAATCCATAAAAAAGAAATAAACGAATGAGAGATATGGAAGTAGAAAAATAAATTTAATTTTTCGTTTACTATCATTTGCTTGACTCTTCTTCTTGATCATTTTACTTATTATAAATTGGGTGCTTCAATCTCACCTTCTTATAAAATGGCTCTTGCAATCTTATCTCTTTAATATGGCCTATTTGGAGACTATAATAAGGTTTAAAGAGATTCCCATTTGCCTTTAACTCCTTTTCTTTATTTAAGCTTTGAATTTCTAATGCATCGTAAGGAGAAATGTTAGTCTTAACAAAAGATCAAACCAATCAGGAACATTATTTTCCCACAGATAACTTTGCCCTAAAATGGAAATGCAAACCTTTCATCCCATTATAAAATTCTTTTTCAAAATCATCTTGTCGTATATTGTTTTGTTTTTTCTTTATACAATGTGGAGGTTTCATAAGCATCACTCTTTAACTCCTTATTTTCTTACAATTGCAAATTTTTTAGGCAACAAATTTATTTAGCTTCGTGTTACATTATTTGATGGCCTAATATGCCTTATGCTTGATCTCCACTAGAAAGTGGTAAGGCTAACTAAACACTAATCTATATAAGGACATACTCCACTAAACACAAATCTATATAGGGACATACTCTAATAAATGTTTTGGAGGTAGTTCTATATGCCCATAATGCATCATCTAGTTTTAAGCTTCAATCATTCTTATTGGGCTACATAGTTTTCACTAGTATGAGCTTGACTTTTCTATTAGACACCTCTGTCTAGCCATTGGTGTGTGAAAACTTTGTACATAATATGCTATTTCCCAAGTAGTGCTTCCATAAGACTATTACAAAAATATGTGCCTTTATCATTGAATATGACATTTTTTATCCAAACTTTGGTGGCTTTAGAAGTTTGATATTTATAGAAAAAATTTCCTATTCTTTGGCACTTATCATATGACTCATATAATAGATAAGCATTCTAGAAGAAAATTAAACAGTAGAAACCATATTAAAAAGCATTTTAGGCTATCCCCTTTGGTTTTAAAATGTCCTCCACTTGCATTATTATGACAAAAGTTTAGAATAGGTGTAAATTTATTGTTGAAAATGCACCTTTATATACTTGATTAATGTAGTGTTTCTATAGATAAGGATCATCCAAAACATAATGCGTTGCCTCACTCTTGATATTGTTTTTTTAAGCTCTAGTACATTATTGACTAAATAAATTATAGTAACTATGTACCATAATAGTTCCATATAAAGCGAAAACAATTTCTCATTAGGGGATGTTTTTTGAATATAATGTGTATCCTCATTATGAATTAGTCATTAAGATGGTCAATTCTAACATTTTCTACTCCTTTCTTATCCTTTACCTCTAATTCAAGTTTGTAAAGTAGGAAAATACTCCTAATTAGCCTTGGTTTTTATTTCCTCATTGTAAGAAAGTATTTAAGAGTTGCATGATCATAATAGTATCCAACAAGTACGACCAAAATTTATCTAAAGCAAAAAAAAGATAAAAGCTCTTTTTTAGTTATGGAACCATTGAGTTAAGGTCCACTTAAAGTCCTATAAGCATAGTAAATAGCGTGAGCATCTTTTTCAAATCTTTAACCAAATACAACTCCTATCATATAGTTGCTACCTTATTTATGATCTTGAAAGGCAGTCCCCAATTCGACTATTGGATTACTATTATAGAATTTAGCATTCACGGTATCATGTCGTAACACTACATAAAATAGACTAGACTTATTACTATAGCAGTGGTGAGTCTAAGTCGATCCAACAGAGAGTGTTAAGTTAGGCTTTGTTATGAAAATAATTGGTTTTTAGGTTTTGGGGGCGTTTGTTTGGTTTTCAAATAAGAAAATAAAATGAAACTAAATTAATAAAAGCAAATTGAAGAAAACATTCGAAAAATGATGAAAGCGGTGAATTCGTTGAGAGTTCGGTTCTTTGGATCAATCTTGGCCTATACTCTAATTAAACATATTTCAATAATTTGTTATTCTCAAACCTCTTCTAGAAACTATTAATTGTAGGTTAATCTATTAACCTAAGTTTTCCTTTATATATTGTTTAATTAAGATATGATCGTTAGTTAAACCTAACTATTAAATAATCTAGGATACGATCTCTAAATTCAATTAGGTAATAGCATTATGAATTAGGAAAACCGATTAATGAAGGCAATAACCACATACGATGTGTCATTTAACCTAGGTTATATTATTCCTAACAATTAAGAACCATTAGTTACTACAAATGAATTTCATCATAAAAATTACGTATTACATTGAATATTCTAGCAATGAGTTTATAATAAAACGATCCAATGAATGCATTAAAATAATCTTTTCATAATACTCAAATCCATATACATCGGATAACATAAACAATTTCTAAAGAGAGAAAGAGAAACAAGCTCAATAAGAAATATATTTAACCGGGTCGTCATGTCGCCTCCAAACTGGCATCGGGACATCAAGCCCTTTATCTTCTTTATGGGTTTCCAAGCATCAATCAAGAACACCTCCAACCCTCACACACTTCTTGGAAACCAAAGAGAACAAATGAAGGAGTTGTCGTATTGTTTTTGCCCGCCAAAACCCTCCAGCTACACACCATGTTGCCAATTGAAGAGGACAAAAAATGAATCAGTTATTGTCCTTTGCTTTCGGTTATACCTCTCCAAATCTAGTTGACACTCTCTTTTATCTTAGTTATTCTCCTTTATTCTTCTCCAGCCAATACTTAGATGGATGACTGTCTTGGTTTATTCCAAGAAGAGTGGATGCTCCCTCGATTGTTGTCCCCCCTTTGCCCTTTTTTAGCTGCACATAATGAGACAAATGGGAGCTCTCGGTTTTGCCCCCATTCTTACCCCCCAAATGAAGGCACTTAATTCTTTCATAAAACCCTTTTGTGCGGTCACTTGTTGCTTTTATTAAAAACCTAGGGGTAAGGTGGTGAGGTGTCCCTCTCTTCGATCACACACTCTCCTTTTTTCTCCCCTTTTCAGTCGTCCCTCACACATGTTTCCTATATGGTTTTTAATGTAGCAAAATGGATAATTGGTGTGTGTCGTGTTTCACTCACGTGAGACACCATGCCATCCCATGCACTCACACTACACACAACATGTTCTTTCATTCATCTTACATTTTGCTTCCACTCACACATGTTTTCTTTTCACCTTAAACATGAAATGGTAGCTAGCCACCAAGATGATTTTTGCCATAAAATGCCTAAATGTTTTATCATTTTCGTATTCTTAGTTGTAGCCATCACATGCATTCATCGTATAATAAAGATAGGTTAAATGGAAGTAGAATAGGTGGCAAGAACCAAAGAGAAGATGATCTAACTCTCAGTTATTCCTCTCCTTCTTTGTATATTCATTTTCAAGTCTTCTTCTTGTTAGTAGTGTGCCCTAGGCCAATGGATATTTGTGATTCATATATTAACATTATGACTTGTTAATAATATATTATGAGATATTCCTTTTATATATACATGCATGTCGTTTATGTAATGTGATTTACATTCTATGAATAGTATTAGGCTTATGTCATCAA